>OY754309.1:41380882-42081870 GCA_963573325.1 Astragalus glycyphyllos
TACGTAGGAGCGGGTCACATCCCGTCAATCACACTTTTAAAAAATAATAAAAAGATTCTTCTTTTCCCCCGTTTTCAAAAACACTTTTCTCAAATAAAAAAGAAGTAGAACGAATTGTTTCAAATCAACTCTGTCAAAACCGCACATCAAGTTAAAGGTTCCCTTTCGGTAGAAAGGAGGTGTGGGATGCTAATACCTTCCCCACACCTAACCGACCCCCGAACCTACATCTCTAGTTCTCAAAGGACCACCCGCCTTAAAAAAAAAGGACCCTTTTTCAATATTTTGGTCCCTAAATAAAAAATGTTGATGGCGGCTTCACAAATTTTCACGTTGTACGATGAAAGGTCCAATCCGGATTATTCGGGGTGCAACAAAGGCAAATCATGGTCAGACATCTGTAGTGTTGCTAGATTGTGGATTGTCTCATACAATCGTTGTATATCATTAGTATAGACCATTTGTGCTTTCTTCCAAATCTCATAACATGTTCTATATGGACGAAAATGCACCATCAACTTTGGCTCAACAGACTGTAACAATAGTGCCAAAAGTTGATAATCAGCCTTCTTCCATTCTTCTTTTATGGAGGCATCAATGTCTTCCACCTTCTTCTCAAGGTGGTTAGATAGTCCCTGACCCAAAAACCATATTTCCACCGCATTACGCCAATCCAAATAATTCTTCCCATTCAACTTCTCTGAAGTGATGGTAGGAGATTCAGAAAAAGTGAAGGAGATCAAAGACTTACTTTCCTTTTGACCCTCAGCCATGACAAAAGAATTTCAACACTGTTTTTAGAAAGAGATAGTATTCTGGAACCGTAACAGCAACACAAACAGTACCCAAAATATCAAAGTACTCCAAATGTGAAAAGGACCCCCAAAACAGGAAGAGGAAGGGCTGATCTATAAGCTGTCCAACAGAAGCGAAGCCAAAAAATCAACGTAGGGCGGCACGTGGGGCTCACGCACCGGAAGAGGGAGACTGTTGTGGTGGCGCGTGCGGCGGCGTGAGGCGGCGTAATTTTAACGGGTGGCTCGGATTTTGATGGCGAGTGTGATGGTGTGGGTGGTGAGATCACTGGATAAGTAAAGGAGGGGTTTTTTGGTGTTTTAGGGCTGTACGGTTTAAGAAAGGAAGAATATAGAAACTGTTTAGACAAAACACAGACTGTGGGCCAGCGCTTGTGAGCAGCTGAGAACCCTACAAAGAATACCAGGACCAAACTTGCTGTGATACCAACTTGAATCAGAATATTTGATTGATTTTTGAGTGGGATTTACATCTCTATATATATATATATAAGAGAAACATAATCAACCTAATTAATACAACCACCAACTACCAACTACTAACAACCAACAACTATCTACCAAATTAATCAACAGTTCTCTTTCATATGTCAACTTTTACTGAAGAATCTAAGGTGCACGAAGCATCTGTCAATTGGAAAAACAATAAATCTAGACCTAAAACACTGGTTTTGGATGAAGAATATAGTGCGAAGAAACCAGGGGAGATAATACCCAAAGCAAATGAAGAAGATAAAGGAAGGGGTATATATACTAGGCTTATGAACTCAACATGCAGAAATAATGTTTCTTTTCAAGGTGGAATACCACTTTGACCACATGGTGGAGTTATGGGTTTTTAAGGAAAAAGGAAAAGAAAGATTTAAGGAAAAAGGAAAAGAAAGAAAGACAGCTCACATGTGTTGACTTTTGAATGCTACAGATATTATACTATGGCTTTTAGACTAGATCACACTTATGTTACCTTAAATAGATAGAGGAGGAAAGAAATTTATGGTCTACAGTAGCTAGGTCTGTGCTTTGATTGTAGTTAAGAGAGGGGAAAAAAGAAACATCCTTAATATGATTTATAAAAGAGGTTTTGGGCGTGGTTTTCTCCTTAAAGCTAAAGCTCTTTGTTTAATATTATCCCCCTTAAACATCACTATTTCACTAATATGGTCAATTTCTTCAACAGTTGTATTATACTTATGATGCATACATGTGATTTATATGCCTTTATCTCCACATCAGGTAACACAGAAATAGGTAATGGATACGGTGTACCTGGTGGAGGTGCCTATTATGAAGGTTCCAAGCTTATTAGCACTTCTGCAGGTAAATCTAATTCCAAAATTATTTGAATCATGCTGCTTCACCCTTTTAACATTGCAATAACTGAACCAGTGACTATACCTTAACTTGTTGCTTCTAAAACTTCGGAGCAGGTAGCGATGCATTCAGTCAGCCTGAATCTAAAATTGATACATGCTCAGAGCAGAAACCTGCAGCTAAAGAATTGCCTGAGTACCTCAAGCAGAAGTTGAGAGCTAGGGGTATTCTTAACGATGATACACGTACCAAAGATTTTGTAAGAATACTGATTTGAGTTTATCTTTAGTACCACAATTATTTTTCCCTTTGCCAGTTGATGGGTTCGTTCATTTTTGTCCTGATTTTTTCCTTCTCGGAGGCTGGGTGGTAATGTTTTTGAGGATTTACTCCAAAATGCAGCGTTGCAAGTTTCATTTGAGTTTGAACTCAAGTGATATTCGTGCTTTTTGTTGAAATAAGAGACAGGACATTAGTTACGCAGTTCGGCCAATCTTTGCCTACGTCTGCGACTACAGAGCAGCTGTAGTTCCGTATTATTGATTGTATATTTCTGTGTAAAGAGTACAAGCACTAATGAGTTTAAATAGAGAAAACCTAACAGGCCTGGGCCGAATACATATAAAACTACTATTTACAACATATCTTAACACTCCCCCTCAAGCTGGAGCGTATATATTGTAGGCATCCAGCTTGTCACATATGTAAGTTATCCTTGGTCCCCGAAGAGCTTTTGTGAAGATGTCTGCCAATTGATCATTAGAACCAACAAATGAAGTAGCAATGTCCCCGGACACAATCTTCTCACGAACAAAGTGACAATCAATTTCAATGTGTTTGGTTCGCTCATTAAAGACTGGATTGGACGCAATATGTAGGGCTGCTTGATTATCACAGATGAGACTCATAGTGCCTATTTTACAAAAGCGCAACTCTTGGAGAAGATGTTTCAGCCATATAAGCTCCTGAGTGGTAAGTGCCATAGCTCGATATTCAGCTTCAGCGCTGGATCTGGCAACAACATTTTGCTTTTTACTTTTCCATGAAATTAGATTTCCACCAATAAGAACACAGTACCCAGATGTAGACCTTCTATCAAAGGGACTACCAGCCCAATCAGCATCTGTGTAAGCGACGACATTTGAATCACCTCTATCTGTGCAAACAAGACCTTTTCCAGGAGCTCCTTTGATGTACCTCAGGATTCTAACCACGGCATCCCAATGACTGTCACAAGGGGAATTTAAGAATTGACTCACCACACTAACAGCGTAGGAAATATCTGGCCTCGTTATGGTCAAGTAATTCAACTTCCCAACTAGCCTCCTATACCTCCCTGAATCCGAAAAGGACTCCCCCTGATCCGGTAGGATCTTGACATTAGGATCCACAGGAGAGTCAATTGGCTTGCAATCCAGCATGCCGGTTTCTTCTAAGATATCCAAAGCATACTTTCTCTGAGAAATAGCAATGCCTGCCTTAGAATGAGCTACCTCAATGCCAAGAAAGTATCGTAACTTCCCAAGATCTTTGACCTGAAAGTGGTGGATTAGATGTTGTTTAAGTCCTGCAATCCCATAATGATCATCACCTGTAATAACAATATCATCGACATAGACAACCAGATAAATACATTTGTGAGAGGAAAACTTATAAAAGACAGAGTGATCAGCTTCACTCCGAATCATGCCATAGTCTTGAACGACACTGCTGAATCTTCCAAACCATGCCCGAGGGGATTGTTTAAGACCATACAAGGCTTTATGAAGTCGACAGACATACCCACGACACTCCCCCTGAGCAACGAAACCAGGTGGTTGCTCTAGATAAACTTCTTCTTCAAGATCGTCGTGGAGAAATGCATTCTTGATGTCAAGTTGATACAATGGCCAATGTCGCATTGCAGCCATAGAAAGGAAGAGACGAACAGAAGCCATTTTGGCCACCGGTGAGAAAGTATCACTGTAATCAAGACCAAAAACCTGAGTATAGCCCTTAGCCACAAGGCGGGCTTTCAGACGATCAATACTTCCGTCTGGACCAACTTTGACAGTATATATCCATCGACACCCAACAATAGATTTACCAGGAGGAGGTGGCACAAGAGTCCATGTCTGGTTAGATTCTAAAACTGTCATCTCATCAATCATAGCCTGTCGCCAACCTGAATGAGAAAGGGCTTCCTGCGTGGACTTAGGAATGGTGATGGAAGAAATAGCAGACACAAATGTATAGTGTGAAGGTGATAAGCGGTGATAACTGAGGAAATTATAAATAGGATGAGGGTTACGGGTGGAACGTGTACCTTTACGCAGGGCAACAGGAGAGTCGTCTGACTCGGCAGGCGGATCCGGAGTAGGAGAGGAAGACACACTTAACTGCATGAGCAGACAATTTATCAAGTCCCGGGGTGAGATCATGAATAAAACAAGTTGATCCGAAGACTCGAGGAGAGATACGGAACAAGGGTTCATCGGGGAACAATATGGAATGAGGAACCCTACTCTGGATAGCAAAGGATGTCATTCTATTAATCAAGTGCCCTGCAGTGAGGACAGCATCCCCCCAAAACTTCAAAGGAACATTAGCATGAATAAGCAAAGTGCGAGTTGTTTCAATTATATGACGGTTCTTACGTTCAGCAATACCATTTTGTTGTGGGGTATGGGGACAAGATGATTGATGTATGACCCCATTTTCAACCATAAAAGAATTAAATGATGCAGAAAAATACTCTTTCGCATTATCACTACGTAAAGTACAAATAAAACAACCAAATTGATTTTTGATTTCCTTGAAGAAATTTTGAAAAATACTGAGAAGTTCAGATCTATCCTTAAGTAGGTAGATCCACGTACATCTAGAAAACTCATCAATAAAAGTGACAAAATATCTATGTCCTACAACTGAAGTGACTCGACTTGATCCCCATACATCTGAGTGAACAACATCAAAAGGAGAACGAGCTTGTGACTGAATACTACTAGGGAAGGAAGAACGAACGTGTTTCCCAAGTTGACAAGACTCACAATCTAATGACTGCAAGTGGGACAAATGAGGAACCATGACTTTGAACTTCTTGAGACTTGGATGACCTAACCGACGGTGAAGAAGACTTGGAGACTCTGTAGTAGAAGTGGAGGCAAGTGTAGATGAAGGTTGGATGGGCTGGAGGTAGTAAAGTCCATGTGACTCATATCCTGTACCAATCGTCCGTTTTGTACTCCGGTCCTGTATAACAAAATAATCATCATCAAAAGTTACAGAACATTTTAGACTTCGAGTCAGACGACTAACTGAAATTAAATTAAATGGGCAATTGGGAACAAGAAGAACATTGTCAAGGGGTAAGGATGGAAGAGGAGTGGCTTCACCAATGCCACTAGCTTTAACTTTTGATCCGTCGGCAACAGTAATATAATGTGGGGTGTTAGGTTGAGATATTTTGGATAAAAGAGATGGATTACCAGCCACGCAATCGGAAGCTCCAGTGTCCATAACCCAGGAGTCAACAGGTGATGATTGAGAGAAACAGACTGTAGAATTACCAGAATGAGCAACCGTTGCCGATGATGATGAAGCCTGGGAAGCTTTATACTGCAGGAATGCCTTATACTCCTCATCAGAAATAACATTTTGTTTAGTGTTTCTCTGTTCAGAATCATTAACCTGAGTCACATTTACTGGTTTCTCTGGAAAGCCATGAAGGGAATAACATTTGTCTTCAGTATGACCAAGTCTCTCACAATAAGTGCACTGAGGACGTCCTCCACACGACCTCCTCGACCACCCCCACGACCACGACCGCGTCCCCCACGACCTGCAAAATTAGAAACAAGAGCAGAAGATTCTATATTAGTCTGAGATCCATTCCCTCCAGTTCCTTCCAATCCAGGAAGACATATGAGACGCCTGATCAGATCCTCTGTTGAGGGAATGTCTGATGCAGAAAGAATGTTGCTCCGTACTGACTCATATTTTTGATGGAGACCATGAAGAACATAGATCATACACACATTATCTAGTTTCTCAAGCATCTTCTTTGGGTCATTGTCGATCACAAGGAGCTTGAACTCATTTACTGCAGACTGAGCTTTATTAGCATATGTCATGATGTTGTCTTCTGTCATCTGAAGGGTGGCTAAATTATGAATAACACCATAAAGACGCTGGATATCATTAGAATAAACATTTTTAGCCTTCTGCCAAATGTCATAACAAGTGGTGTATGAGCGATAATGGACCAGCAAGGAGGGTTCAATAGATTGCCACAAAAGAGAGACCAACTGACTATCTGCTTGTTCCCAATCTTCACGCAAATCTTTACCAATATCTGTTGAATTCTTAGTGAGGTGATCTAAAAGCCTTTGCCCCATAAACCACATTTTTACTGATGTAGACCAATTCAAATAATTATCACCATTGAGTTTCTCTGTTGTAATAGAGGGATTACCGGAGAAAACATAAAACACAATGCTTTTACTTGAAGATCCAGACTTATTGTTGTCATTAGACTTACTTTTGTCCCTATCCAATTGTTTTGAATCTGAACTCATATTTGACAAAGACGAAATATACCAACGTATGGAGTGAACAGTACGATGAACAGTACCGCGAACGATGAACAGTACCGCGAACGATGAACAGTACCGGTGAACAGTAACCATGCAACGATGCTGCCTTTTTTTTTTTGGAACCAATGAGACGGCTAGGGTTTTTTGAGAACTTTGCTAAGACCTATTGACTGTAGGCTCTAGATACCATGTTGAAATAAGAGACAGGACATTGGTTACGCAGTTCGGCCAATCTTTGCCTACGTCTGCGACTACAGAGCAGCTGTAGTTCCGTATTATTGATTGTATATTTCTGTGTAAAGAGTACAAGCACTAATGAGTTTAAATAGAGAAAACCTAACGCTCCTGGGCCGAATACATATAAAACTACTATTTACAACATATCTTAACACTTTTAAAAATATACTTTTCTACTGTCAATATATATATATATATATATATATATATATATATACTTTTCTACCTTTTTAATTTAGAATTTGATTTTCACTTTCTTAGATATTTTACAGCATATATTTTTTTCAATCTGTTCATTTACCTTAAAATTATCTGTTTTTCAATTTCAGAAAGGTACTTCAGTTGAACTTATGGAAAATGAAAAGTTGCCTGCAGGATGGGTATGTATCACTTATTATAAATGTTTACCTTGGATGCGAAATTTCTCTGCACATGTATTGTAAACAGCTACCCTAAATATCCTAATGAGTCTGGGAATTTCATAAATAACATCCCAGCTTTAACAACAGAAAGTTATAATGGTGTTTGGGTATCATACTGCCCCATGTTTAGTATAACTGCAATCTAGTATTGAGTTTTTTGAAAAACAAGAAAAAGTGAAGCAATTCTTATTGACTACGGAGGTTTGGCATTCATATGGATTATGGAAGAATATAACCCGTCTTAGATATGAAAGAGGAGGTTTAACTTAAACCCGAGGTTTTCATTGTGTTAATGAAATAATCTTTATTTTTAAATTGAAGTTCATGATTCGGTTTGAAGGTATGTAGTTACTGTCATCTCCCATTCTAAGCTCGAATCACAGGACTTCCATTATTTCCCTTTCTTCTTTAGGATTTTTATTTTTATTGGTATCCTACTGTTTAGTAACCTATATCAACTACTAATTTTTCCATGCAGGTGAAAACAAAAGATCCGGGAAGTGGTGCATATTATTATTTCAATGAAAGTAGCGGGAAGAGTCAATGGGAAAAACCTTATGAAGCACCCTTAACTGTGAAATCACCGTCATCTTCACATCTTCCTGAAAATTGGGTGGAGACATTGGATGAAACATCAGGTTCATCACGTATAATTATTGTGTGGTTGCTGTTAAAGTTATGGGGATTTAGATAAAATAAGGTGAAGAAAAAATAAAGACTCTTGAAATATGAAATATGATTAATAATAACTTGATAATAACTTAATAATATGGAAACTAATCCTAGGAGATAATAAGATTAGAAACCAATCTTATGAGATAAACTACGATATGCTAACATAAGATATTATAACATATGTTCTTATATTCTAACACTCTCCCTCAAACTAAAGCTTACTTAGCTTTAAGCCTGTTACTACTTAGCTTTAAGCCTGTTACAAATATATTCTTTCAAAGGAAAAAAATTACAATCAAGGGAAGGACTTAGAAGTCTTCAACCTTAGCTCTTCTTACACATAACTTGCTCCAAAAGAATCAAGAATCCCCTATTTGGGAACAAACGCCGAAAGGCAAAATTGGAAAAAAGCTTAACCATTAAGCAGAAGCAACAATTCAAGGCTTAACCACTTAATAGAAGCAAACATGCTTAACCACCACATAAGGCAGAAGCTACCAAAGCTTAACCATCAAGAGCCTAAGCTAAAACACAAGGCTTAGCCACTCAAGACAAAAGCAAACCAAAAAATTTAAAACTGTCTTCAACGAGGAGTTCGTACTAGAACTGAGAGTGAAAAACAATGTCCAAACTACAAAGAGAACCACGAGCTGTAAAGGGGAGTCACAAACAAACCAGAAGCCAAACCAAACCGCAACAATATTAGGGCATCACTATGGCAGCTTAACCCTTAATTGAAAGGTGTCACCACATTAAACCAAACCAATCCAAATCAGACCAGTGCTTTCGAAACACACCTTCAATGTGGGACCCACAAGTTGGAGTGGCCCCAATTGAACCAAGAGAAGATGAGACAATAGGAACATATGGAATAGAGAAACAACAAATGTACGGTTGCACCACTTGCACGGCACAACGAATAAGGTTGTTGTACCGTCCCCGGTCCACCCGTACGCATGCGATGAATAGTGTTGTTGTACGGATACAATGAAGTGAATGAAGTGTTGCCATGGGTGAATATCTTGTCTTATTTATGCTTATTGTCCCCACAAATATAGAGATTTATGTTTTACGTCCTTGTAAAATTTTTTGTTTTCATATCTGCAATTTCCTCCATTTTTGTTTTTTTCTTGCAATTTTTGTTTTGCTTTTTGTCCATAATTTTTTTTTTTTGGAATTAGTCCGTATTTCACGGATTAAAATTAAAATAATCTCTAATTTCATGACTAGGATCAAACATGAAAAATATTATAGGGACAAACAAAACGACAAAGATCAAAAACGAAAAATTCAATATTGTAAGGATGAAAAACAAAAAAAAATAAAATTGTAAGGTCGAAAAACAAAAATCTTTATGTTTTTTCAAGGACTGAAAAATATGTTAAGCCTATTTTTTATTCTGTTTGAGTCTTTATCATGCAGAAACTGATTTGAATTTGAATCAAATCTTACAGGGACTAAAACAAAAAAATAAGTATATTATAGGGACTAAAACAAAAAAGATGACCAAAATGAAAAATATATTACAGGGTCTCTTTTCAACAATTTTTTTAAGAAAGACTAAATGAAAAAGTGGATATATTATAGGGATACAAATAATATTTAAGCCAAAGTAAAATATTTGAACACTTGGCAATTATCTTTGCCTCTTTGGAGTGGTTAGGTCAGTTTATCCATGACTTTATTGTAGTTGTCTCATGCATAATCATATTCTCTAATCTCATTTTTCCCTCATTTTATGAGTTTATAAGTTATCTTGTTTACTTATTCTTTGTCCTCAAGGTCATAAGTATTATTACAATACAAAAACTCATATCTCGCAATGGGAGCATCCTAATTCTGCTCAGAAAGTTGTGTCGGATCACTCAGACTTGTCGGTTGGTGGTAAGGATGACCAAACATCTGATTTACAGCGGTGCATGGGCTGTGGTGGTTGGGGTATAGGCCTCGTACAAGCATGGGGCTATTGCAATCACTGCACGAGGTAGAGAGTAGTGACTCTTGCTTACTTGGGGCTAGTTTTGGAGAATTCCTCTTCTTGCACCATTTATATATACACACACACACACACACACACACACACACACACACACATATATATATACACACATATACATATATTGTTTTTGGCTGCATGTTTATACTGAAGTTACCTTAATTATACATTGTTTGTTGTGTCCTAAACATGAAAATATGTTGGTATCCTTCAGAGTTAGCAATTGAGAATGATGTGGGTAGATTGATCAATGATTATTTTAGTTCGGTAGCGTCTAGCTTATTAGTTGTGGTCCAGTTTTGTACAAAATGGAAAATTTTGTCATCTACATAAAGGGAAATTGGCAAAAACTAAATTTTCTTGATAACTAAAACTATATTAAAAAACATGCAATGTTTTAGACTTTATATGCTAATTTATTCAGGGTTACAGCTTCCAATTTCCTCACTTCTCATGAAAAGTGCCTTTTATTCATTATGTGGATAAATTCTGTACATTTATTCGATAATTGAAGGTTTTCTATGTTTTTCCAGTAAATGCATGAAACTTATGCCTTGTGTGAATAATGATGATAAACAAGTGCTTCATTTGTTATTCAGTGTTCTTGTTTGATTATCTTGAGAATATATCGTTGAATCATTGAACTTTTAGACTTGTTTAGTTGATTGGATGCTTCATTCTGGATTCAGTTTTCTTCTAAATTATCTTTTCAAACGTTCATCTCTAACATTTCTTTTGGTTTTTTCTTTTATCCAAAAATGACCAAATGCAGAGATCTCAATCTTCCACAATGTCAGTATTTGTCCTCTAGCTTGAATAATCAGCAAAGCAGTGCTGTACATCCCGGTGATAGCAAACAGAGGTATAATTTTTTATGAAGATATGCAGTGCTGTTAAATTGTGACCAAAAAGCTATTGCTGTTCAATTTACTGGTTTCTAATTATTTTCGTTCTCACCATTCTTGGGGGCAAGAACTCTATAACGTACTTAAATTTTCACTGTAACTGCCCATCATTTAGAACATCTCCTTTTGTACATTGCACTATCTTGGAAATTCTATTATCTTTTTGTGATTAAAAAATCTTCTATTGCAAGTATAGATTTCCTTTAGGTTCGCTTCCATACTGAGAAAATACATCATTGAGTTCAATAACGGAAAGTGCATTATGAGGAAAAGGATTGGTGAAAGTTAAACTGTGAAGTGAACTTTTGTAATAAATCTAACATTGCTGGCTCGTTGCATCTAGTATGTTTGTCAATGAAAGAGGACTAATATCAAATACAGTCTATGTCATCAAATTTGGACTGCAATTTGTTATATCTCTATAAAACTGAACTTTTGGCATGCCAGAAATGATGATAAATTAAGATCTTTTTTTGTTTTTTTGCTTTGAATTTGATGAAAATTTTCTCAGAGGAGAAATCTCATCTTGAGTTATGTCATGATATTTTTCCCTGGAAATCTTCGAGTTATTCTTTTCCAGAGCCATAGGGAATGTGCTGATCCCAATTTGTTTCTCCAGGTCTAGTTGGAAACCTCCCGTTGATAAAAGTAAAAAGATGGGCAAGAAGCGTGCTCATGCGGATGATGATGAGTTGGATCCTATGGACCCTAGTTCTTATTCAGATGCTCCCCGTGGTGGCTGGTATGGATATATCCCACACATTTACTTTTATCTTTTGAACTGATCAATTGAACCCATTCCAAATCCTTGTATGATATTGACTTGCTTATAATGATAAACTTGGTATTTTGATAGAAAAATCCAATTAGTAAACATGAACTTATGGTTAATTTCAGGGTCGTGGGTCTGAAAGGTGTACAGCCACGAGCAGCTGACACAACAGCAACAGTATGTCTATTCTTACCTTTTCTTTTTTCTTTTTTAGTTTCAGAAGCTCTTATGTTCTTATCTTCTCCCCAGTTGCTTTCCTTTTTGGTACATTTGACTTTCCTTTTCGGTACATTTGACATCAGTGTTTATTATGAGTTATTAACTAAGATTTCTTCGAACCTGGTATCCCTGGATTCCTCAATATTCTGAGAAAAATGTTATAATTTGCTTAAGTTATACGCTAAGGGTGGTGTGTAAGTAATCACAAAGCTGGAGAAACTATTGAGTGAATGAAAAATTATGGGTAGAATTGGTAGACATTGAGCTTCCATTTGATGCAAAGGTAGCCTCTAGTGTTGCTGCTATCAAGTGCCATTGCTAGCAGTTGTGCCTGTTATTCAGATACAGAGGAAATGCATGTTGAAATATGCCTGTAATAATGATAGTTTTGGTTTCAGTTTGATCTTTCTCAAGGCTCAACATGACTTATGAACTCTCTTTCTTGATCAATTTCAGGGTCCTCTGTTTCAGCAACGACCATATCCATCACCTGGAGCTGTTTTACGAAAGAATGCTGAAATTGCTTCTCAGAGAAAGAAACCAAATTCAAATTTTACTCCAATATCCAAGAGGGGTGATGGGAGTGATGGGCTTGGTGATGCAGACTAAGACCATCTTATCAAACCAAACGTGTTCACCTTTGTCATGTTATTTGTGCCAAGCTGTTGATGAAATGTATCAATTACATTTTACTTTTTTTTGAACGAGAAATGTTAGTGAGAGTTGAATCTTCTTCCTCCTTATCACTTCACTCGTTAACTCTCTCACCCAAACCGCAAAGCCAATCTTATAGGCAAGAATGCTACTCTATTATTTCTGAGTTAGCTAAGAATGCATTTTGTTGGTGTAACCAACTGTACTGTTGTGCAATAGTATTGTGTGGCTATTACCGCAAATGTTGGACAATTTTTCTAAAGGCAAATGTTAATGGTTAATTAGTTACGTAGAGACACAATTTTTAGTTTCCAGAAGATGAATTCTAAACTTTTTGCTTCAACTCGTTCAGTCGTCCTTAACTCGCCAGCCGACTTACTTGGGACTAATATTGGGCAAATGGCATCCCATCAGTGTTCTATAACCAAGCAACTATACTGCATTATTGATGTTGGTAAATTAGAAGCATCTTTACAAATGATGGTTGAAGATTGGTGCTTACTAATACTAATGATGGAGAACCATATGATTTTTTATGAATCAGAAGTTTGAGGGCATATGAGGATTGCGAAAGAAAGAAGTTTATGCAACTCCTCTTTTCTTTTAGTACATCTTAGAATTTACTAGTTGGTTGGATTAGGGTAGAAATATATTTTTCATGGGTTTTATAATGTAGATGTTGTCATGATCATTTTTGCCTTCTCGAGATACTCGTATAACTAGTTCCTCTTGGGAATTTGGAGTTCTGGTTAGAGATTTATATTTTGTTTTATGGGTTGATTATGCTAATTAGCTCTGGTAACAATTAAATATGGCATACTAATGTTAAAGTAATAAATAGGTTAAATAACACTTTTGATCCTTTAACTTTGTTCTAGGTTTCATTCTGGTCCTTTATATTTTTTTTATCTCGTTTTGGTCTCTCATCTTTCATTTTAGTCTCTCGATGGTGTTTTTCGTCCAATAAGTTAACAGACGCCACACTAGCAGTTAACTGCCGACGTGGTGTCTTAAATGTCCATTCTGACGTGTCATTCATTTAATGATGTGGCAAACAGGGGACCAAATTGAAACTAAAAAAACATAGTCGACCAAATTGACAAAAAATACCTCATCTCCATCTTCCTCTTCCCCAGCGAGCCACCACCACCCTCTCCTCCTCACATCCACCATCACCCTCTCCTCCAACGCCACACCACCACCGCAACCCCACTTCACCCGGAAATTATTTCATATCCTTCGAACCCAGATATCCTTCAAACCCTAAATCCCAATCCCAAACACCAACCTTTTCATTCATTTACATCATACGATACACATACTAAAAATACATGGATTTTCGTTGAAGAAATCTTGAAATACCTGCATTTTTTTTGTTTGGGTTTGAAAGTAAGCTCTTTTTTTAGATCTGTGTTTTCTCTAATATGGATCAACTATTACACAAATTACCTTGGGGTTTGGCTTTGAATTGCGATTCCAACGCACCAAAAATCACAAGTTTTCGTTGACTAAAACGTGAGATCGAACCGGGTTGAAAATCGGGTCTAAATCTCAAATTCTTTCTAGAACTTAACCTTCCCACAAATTGTTTTGTGATTTCGAAATAAAACACGTGGCTTCTTCTGGTAAATGAATCACGAACAAATTTGCATATAAATCGTGAAGTTTCGATTTGCATCATGAGGAGGGGGTGGCAGTGGATGTGAGGAGGAGAGGGTGGTGGTGGCTTGCCAAGGAAGATGAAGATTGAGATGTGGGTGTTTTTTTGTCAATTTGGTCCCCTATATTTTTTTAGTTTCAATTTGGTCCCCTATTTGCCACGTCGTTAAACGAATGCTAATCAGAATGGACACTTAAAACGTCACGTCAGCAGTTAACTGCCAGCGTGGCGTCTGTTAACTTATTGCACACCCATACAAACAACCCAAACAACCTCTTCCTCCGAATTAATAACATTACGCTTAAACAATAAATCAGGAAGTGAATCCTAGAATAATGTCTAACCAAAAATCATAATTTTTGATGGAATAACAGTCTTCCATAACGCCTTTGAAATCGAAAACCATGTTGCTATTATAAACTGATTTAGCGCTATCTATTTGAGATGTCTGTAGCAAGATCTGACAGTGAAAGCTTTGCTTCAGTCTAACGTTCATATCCATGAATCCTCACCATCACGATTGATAAAAACATCCTGCATATCAAACTCAGAATTCTGGCCTCCTCTAATTGATTGTCATTCAGATTTGTTCAAGGGTTATTCCATTGCCAAACATTGTTACACCAGTCACCCAAATCAGCAACTTTCACAAACTGGTTCCTGCAACCTGCAAATAAAGTAGCAAAAACCAATTTCAAGGGTTGTTGCCCTATCCAATGATGATGCCAAAAGTCAAAACCTCAACTATCACCCAATCCCCGTCTAACGCAAGCCTTAAATCACCCTACCGAAAGCTGCTCATTGCCCACACACCAAAGATCACGCCACCACAAAGAATCTAATCTTGTATCCGTTGATAATGACCCATTGAAAAAATAGAGAACAAGTCTCCGTATCTATAAGCTAGGATTTCCCTCCAACTAGCATCCCCATCATTCAAAAAACACCATTTCCACTTTGGCAAGAGAGATATTAAAACACTCAAGATTTTTAATGCCAAGGCCACCTTCCTCATTAGGTTTACAAACCTTATCCCAAGTCACCCAATACATACCTCTGTACTCGTTGTTAATGGCCCATAAAAAATCCCTCTGGATCTTGATCATTAAATTAATCACCACCTTCGGAGCCTTATAGAAAGAAAATAAAGAAATACGAATGCTATTTAAAACTGAATTGATAAGAGTTACCCGTCCTCCCATAGAGAGATTGCCCCTTCCAAGATGCCAACCTTTTACGAAGCTTGTCTAACATGGGTTTCCAAGTTGCACCACGTCTAGGATTAGCACCCACAGGAATTCCCCAAAACTTAAAAGGAATGGACTCCGTGCGGCAATGAAGAAAAGTCGAGGCTGCTCCCAAGAAATCTTCCGACACATTAATGCCAATGAGTTTACTCTTGTGGAAATTTACCTTCAGACCCAAAACAAGTTCAAAGATTATCCCACGTAGATTTCCCCATCAAAATAGTGTCATCGGCAAATTGTAAAATTGAAAACAAAATATTATCATCCACCTTATATCCAACGAAAGATACATGCTCCACCGATTTTGCCATCATATCGGACAAATCCTCTACAACAATAAGGAAAAGGAAAGCAAATAAATGATCCCCTTGTCTAAGGCCCCTCTTCACCTTAAAATATTTTGTAGGGCTTCCATTCACTAACACAGACAAAGAACTAGAAAAGATGGAAGCCTTCATCCAATCAACCCACTTCAGCCTGAACCCCATCCTCTCCATCATATACACCAAAATTTGCCATGGAATAGAATCGCAGGCCTCTCAAAATCAACCTTGAAAAGCAAACACTCATCCTTCCTCCTTTTCGCAAGATCGACAACCTCATTCACAACCACCACCCCGTCCAAAATATGTCGTCCCCCTAGAAATGTCGATTGGCACTTAGAAGTAACATTATGAAGGACTTTCTTAAGCCTACTAGCTAGGACCTTTTCTAGTATTTTGTACACACAACCGATCAAGCAAATGAGCTTATACTCCCCCAATCCTTGAGAGTGATCATTCTTTGGAATAAGAGTGATGAAGGAGGCCGAGATAGATTTAGGTAACAACGCCTTGTAGTAAAATTCATTGAAAAAGCAACAATATCGTCCTTCAAACATCCCAGCACTCCCTGATAAATCTTAGATTAAAACCATCCGGTCTAGGGCTCTTGTCACCGTCACAATTCCACACTTCCGCCTAGATTTTCTCCTCCGTGAAAGGCATCAATAACATATCATTATCATCTCTAGATATATGCTTAAAGTTAATACCTCCAAGGGTTGGCTAGTCTTGAATAGGTTCCTCAAACAATTCTTCAAAATGCCTTTTAACCATTGACTTAACCTCCTCCACTTCTTCTACCAACCGCCCATCGTCATCCAACAAAATTAAGTTACCCCTTCGTCTTCTAAACTTCACAAGGGAATGGAAATATTTAGAATTAGCATCACCCTTTTTGATCCATCTCGCTCTAGACTTCTGACACAACAAGCTCTCTTTCATACGAATATCCTTCAAGAACTTAACAGTGACCTATTTTCTACGCAACAAGGTGACGTCGTCACAAGATACCACAAGAGATTGATCCAACACATTTAGTTCCTGAACCACGTTAACAATGTTCAAATCCAGCACACCGTACACCTCCTTATTCCACATACACAACTTCTTTTTCGACTGAAAGAAACCACTTCTTTTTGATTAAAAAAATATTCATTCAAATTGGTCGATACATTGGAAATAGAACAAATTCAACATTACTAGAATTGAAAAAAAAATGAATATGCAACATAACACCTAAGTTACTAACATAAAATGACAAAATATCTACAAATGTGACAAAAAAAGTCACCCGAATACCCAAAGCTCTGGATTCGTAACATTGAGGCCCTAGTCATTGATTGGATCTGTAACTCAGGAAATAAAAAACACTACACCAAAATGATGAACAACAAAACACCACATTCAGACGACGAAATCAAGAAAAAATATAAAATATAAGCTTAATCTATGTGGAAACCACTTATTAAGATATAAAAAAGAGAAAAAAAAATGAAAGAAAGGGTGAAATGCAACCACTTAATAAGCCAAATAATCATTATTGTTTTTTTTTGAACCAATCATTATTGTTATTTCATACTATATATAGTATAAAGTAAATTACCTTGTCTTGTCACGACCCTGAGTTTTGAGTAGAGTTGTCAAATTAGTTTCGACCCACTTGGTCTTATATGTAGGTTGGGTCAGGCTCTTAAAATAGATGCCCAAAAAATAATGACAACTTTTTACCCCATTCTAATTGGCTGGTCAAACAACTAGACTTCGACCGATTTGGCATGCTGCGGGTTTTAGACTAACCCTTTCTTCTTGATGTTGTTTTCATTATCTATTTGGTTATGCGGAGACCAATATTGGTTTTATGTAAAAGTGAGTTGAACATAACTTGATTTTTGTTCGGATACATTTAGAGAATACATGATTTTTACCAATTCGAGTTGTTTGGATAGATTAGATCAAAATTGCTTTTGAGTCGGAACTTACAAAATGTCTCTCTACTAAACAATTTAGATTAAATTGCATTTTAGTCTCCGTATTTTATTATTGATGATTTTAGTCCCTCAATTTTCTAAATATTGCACATTTGTTCCACATACTTTTTATAGGGACCAAAAACTAAAAATTTGACTCACTTTTAGTCTTCATATTTTCCTCATCAATGTTTTTAGTCCCATATGACTTTTAATAGTGTTTTTTGGGCCTTTTACTAACACTTTTAAGCGCTATTAAAAATCACGAAGGACTAAAAATATTGATGGAGGAAAAATAAAAGACAAAATTTTTGCTCAATAATAAAAGACAAAAAATTCGTTATTCTTTTTTCAAATTACAAATGATAATTAAAAAATAAAAAACAGAATTCAGAATTACACATAACAAAAAATACAAATGCAAATAAAAAGGAAGAGCATATTCTAATTTGAGTTAGGAGTTTATAGCTCTTTTATCCTACTTTCCCTCTTTTCACCAAATAAGCCACTGCTTGTTTCTATTTGCACTCTTTTTGGTCACCTCACCCGCTTCTCTCTGCATATCAGTCAACACAACAACTCTGGACCCGTCGTACTTTGCACTCAAATTCTTAACTCTCAATCGTATGAGCTTATGACTTTGGTATCAAAATAACATCTACAAAATTGTTTATTGCAAACTAACGTGAAGTCACATATAAGCTTGTATAGACTCAGAGAATCAATCGCTCATAATTGAAATTTGGACGAGTTTACAACGTAATAGTAATTTCCTGAGGCATTTACACTGACACAATTCTTGTTTATGGTAGTTCAAACGTCTTTGTGAATTATGATTTTATGTCTTAATTCTAAGTGGCGAGTCACATGAATTGTTGGTTTTCTATACATGTCAGTAAATTTAAATCACCATTGAACTTCAAAAGAGTGCAAGAAAGAGGTATCGGGTTCAATCCCCGGAAACTAACATTTTCCCCACCCCACTAACATTGTCTATAAAAAAAACCATTGAACTTCAAAATGTTCAATACAAATAATTTGTAAGTTTCATTGTTTAGTGTTTGGTTGTATTAGTGTGCACGTGCATGAGTAGATATTGATGATATCCTACATGTTGGTGAATTTGAAAGCTATCAAAAGATTTTGTCGTAACTCAATAGCCATAAGATGAACATTACTCTTGGTTGAAAGATTTAAATGTTATTTTTTAAATTATCACATATGTTGTTATTTTCTCTTGTGTAGAGGGGACAAGGGTGCTCATGTTAGTTGTGAAATTGCTCACAATGCATTTCTAGGAAAATGTTTTTTACCATATTTTTCGACCGGAAAAATATGCAACGATAAAGTACTCACTTTCTTAACATATTGATAGTGTTCTCACAAACTTGGTTTTCGATGATTTTAATTTAACATTTTTTTAACAGTTAATTGACAATTCTATTGGAATTAGTGTTCTTCAGTGCTTCTTCTTCCGAAGGAAATATCAGATTTGCTTCTATTAAAAAGGTTAAGATCTATAATATAGATTCATTTCTTTTGATAATATCATTATCATAGAATACCAAGAGTACTAAGAAATTCTCATTTTATATTGCTAAAAATAAAAACTATTAAAATGAACAATTGTAATTGAGAAAATAAATAAAAGACCTTTTAGGCCTTCCTTTTTCTTTCACTTATACCTTTTAGACAATGAAAACAATGATTTCGCATATTTAAACTTTTTAAAAATATTGAATTTGTGCTCACTATTATTTTTTAGTCGAAGTAGACATGAAAGCAGAATACAAGGGAAAAAAGGTAAAAGAACGCCAATTTTCTTAGTCACCTTCTAGGATTGCATATTTTTTGTGTATGGGAGATTTATCCACGAGCTTAGGGGGAAGTAGAGAACACTATTGATACCCTATAAAAAAGATTTATCTCTAAGCCTAGCCTCGTGATAGGTAGTTGCTATTTAGTGAATAAAATGTTGATATAGAAAAAGGTAGGGAAAGAATGTAACGTGGTAGAAAGTTAGCAATGAGCCAATTTTGTTATAAGACGGTGTGGGCCGTGAAGAGAGATAAGAGGGTATCAATCAACATTTTTATGGTTCCAACCTTAAGGTATGTTTGGGAGGAGAATTTGGGAGGGTTTTGGAGGAGAGAGCTTTGGAGAGTTTGATTTATATTTTAATATCTAATTGAGATTTTAAAAAGTTGAAAGAATAATGTAGTAGATAATGTAGTAGAATGTGTCAAAAAAAAAGATAATGTAGTAGAAAGAATAAAAATTGACTAGTTCAACCTTCCATGATTATGATTTTTCTCCGGGTGTTGAAGATTGAAGTATACACAATATGGCAAAATCTGTCGTTCGGATTTATAATAGCTTTACATTATAAAAGAAGGGATTTGTGGCTTTTATTGGTGTAATTAATGTTGTAACTTTTGTTTCCTTTTTTGTCAAAACTTTAGTTGACTTTAAAACAACTAACTTGTTTTGCTTTTACAATACTTTTTTTTTGTTGTATAAATAGGGTATCCTCTGCGCGCAACTGCAGAGACTAATCCTTCGAACTAAGGCAGAACCACAATGGCCGGAAAAGCTCTCCCTCAAGAGATTTAACACTGTTGCATACCAAATGCTGGATTCGAACCCAGAACCTTTGTTAAGCTGAAAGAGACCCATACCATCTCATTCAAGTGCTCTTGGGTTGCGCTTGTATAATACTACTATTGAACTATAGAAAGCATTGTGTAGATGAAAGTATTTAAAGAGACAATTTTTTACTTTAAAATTGTACAGAAAGATATTTATTTCTCTTCCAATTTCCTTGTGAAAGTAATTTTTTGTTAGCACCGTCTATATTGGTGATTACAAGGGGTCAAAGGCCTGGCCTATGAGCAAACACATACCTGATAAATGCAGTCCTGAAATCAACTCTATATCATGTTTGGCAAAGGATTAATTATTGCTCAATTTACCACTCTTAAGATATTTTGTAGGCATTCAACCAATTGTGGTTGAAGATATTGTATCCTCCTGAAAGCAGCAGGAGAAACATCAAATGAAAATATCATATCAAAGAATCATCTGATCATATCAATCAAATGCTAACCTATGTTATATATTAGTTTCTATCCCATTCGTGTTATCGATCTAGTATATCATCTTATTCCAACTAATCAATTAGTCATATTATCATTTTGAAATTTGAGAGTGAAGTAAGCATCATATGCCAGGAATGATATTGCAATGCACGACCATTGATAAGAACAATTTGATGGAATGGAAGTCCATGTTAAAAATCTAAGACTTTAGTGAGTTTTTGCATTCATTTAATAAACCCCATGTTAGTAAAATGATGAGGACGAAATACTTAAAAGGGTCAATTACATACAAACTATGTGACAATGAAGCACAAATTCCAAACTGAATTGATATGGGTTTGATTACCATGTAGATATATACCGGATTGGTATATTACATATAAATTTCAAATCCAAATCAGGTCATCCTTTTCTTTAGACTGAAGGTTAAGAGCTTTAAACATGTAAATTTCAAGTGTAACCATAAGTGATTTCGCATCACTAATGTCTCTTACACCAAGATAAATTTGGGGGTTTATAAAAAACAAATAAAAAGAAATTTAGTTGGTTGAAATCAACGTGTCAAAATGGCCAAACGCATCTTGTGCCTTCTGCATGCTCTTTTCGATGCCTGCGACATGTCAAGTTCCACAACCATTGCATAGAGGCTTCCTTTGCTAGCGGACTCCAACAAATTGATTTCTTGGTTACAGGGAATAGAGGCGATCAAGGCGGCAAGCCGAAGCAATGATTCTACAACTAGTGAGATGAGGAAGAGACCGAAGAGGTAGGGTGTCCCTGATAATTCCATTTTGTGTGTCATTTTAGTACTTGATTTTAATAATTTGTTTAGTCTTTAATTAGTTCTATTTTAGAGATATTTTACTACCAGTTGTTTTGTTTTCCTTTTTTAGGTCAAGTAATGAGCAAAGAGAAGAATCTGAGTCTCAAAAATATGATGATAAAGTTCTAAGACCAATAAAATATGCAAAAAAGAACCAAAAGAATCAAGAAAAAGCAAAAAAGAACAAGCAACCAGAAGCTGTCACGACCTGTGTTGGGTCTTCAAAACTGAAGTAGTTGAAGAGGCTCAGGAGTTGACACGACTCGTGTTCAAACAACACGTACGTGTTGCTCAATCATATTTCCAAATTGATACTATTTCTTCTTTCATGGCTTGTAATTGACTTTAACTCTAATGTTTCTTTACTTTGTTGGTCCTAGACCTATAAATAACATATTTTTCTGATTGCTTATCATCACATGTCATTGCATAACACTTCTTTTGTACTTTGTTCTTAGCAATACAATTCTCTAGTTTTTCCTTGGTTTCTTTATTTATATTTCTGCGATCTACATTTCTACCTTTTTATATTTAGGCAATTGTCTACTATAATTATGAATGAGTAGACCCCATTTAGTCTTGAGATTGTGAGAATAATCCAATGATAGATCCCTAAACAATCTCAAGTCTAAACTCTATTTTACTAAGTCTTATATGTCAATCTAATCTCACATGCCGGTGGTGGTAAGAGCAATGCAAGAAGGGCTCGTCAGATGGCATGTTGTTTTAAGAAATTTCTATCTTATAGTTAAATAAGTTTTAATATATAATAACGAGTTGTATTTTATTTATGATGTTAGGAGCTAAAATTAGGAAGACCTGTATGTAGAACTGAGGTTAAATTGTCAACTTTACTAAGGAATGATGTAAACTATGTGATGTAAACTATGTCAACTTTACATATCTTATATGTACCATGAATTACTTTGATAGATTAAATTTTGAATTATGTTTTAGATGCTTCATAAACATAAAAGTTGTTTTAGATTCCCAGGACCAGAATGCTTAATTTCGAATGCTTTGCTGGTTATTGCTAAAAAAAGCCAAATTTTATTTTGTGAAACTATATGTTACCTTGTAGCCAGATTTGATTTTGTGATCTTTAACCATGCACCTTGTTATTTACATCTACACTGTCTTCTTTCAAGAGCTAGGTAGGTAGGCACCGCAAGGCTAGCTTTTTGAATAAATCAATGATGAAGCATTCACTTTATTTATTCTGCATGTGCCCCTCACTGTATATAATCAGTCCTTATCAATATTCTCATTATTCTTCTCATGCTTAAATACCATGAGTATCACACAGTAGTAGTACTTGCAGAACATGAACTACTTTCTTTAAAGCTGCATATTCTCCTTATGTTCAACTTAGGTTCATCCTCATCTAAATCTAAATCATAGTTATTTAGGAGATGTATTAGAACATCTAATTACTTGTTGATTGGGATTTATCGTATTTGGGCTTTTATAATGGTTATATAACTTTTTTTTTGATAAGCTGCTAATTATATAAATGTTACTTCATACTTCAAGTTAGGTAATTACTTTTTAATGGATGTTAGATTTTATCATTAGTAATTAGCTATACAATATTACGTATGGACAATGGAATGTGGTAAGTTGTTGGAATGTTACCCAACCAGCTTTGTTTTAATAAGAAAAAAGTAAAAAGAAAAAACCAGATTTTATCTTTAAGCGTTGCCAACGACAATTTTGACGCCCTTTGTTTCCACGGGTTGACCGTGGCTAATCGCCGTTTTTTTTATAGTGCATCCTCATCCAACAAAATTAAGTTGCCCCTTCAACTTCTAAACTTCAAAGGGAATTGAAATATTTAGAATTAGCATCACCGTCTTTGATCCATCTTGTTCTAGACTTCTGACACAACAAGCTCTCTTTCATACGAATATCCTTCCAGAACTTAACAGTGACCTCTTTTCTACGAAACAAGGTGTCGAATGAAACAAACCACTTCTTTTTTATTACAAAAAATATTCATTCAAATTGGTAGATACATTGGAAATAGAACAAATTCAACATTACTAAAATTGAAAGAAAAAAAAAGAATCTGCGAACAAACTCATAACACCTAAGTTACTAACATAAAATGACAAAATACCTACAAATGTGACAAAAAAAGTCACCTAAATACCCAAAGCTCTGGATCTGCGACATTGAGGCCCTAGTCAATGATTAGATCTTAACTCAAGAAATCAAAAACACTCCACCAAGACGATGAACAACAATAACACCACACTCAGATGACGAAATCAAGAAAAATATAAAATAAAAGCTAAATCTATGTGGAAACCACTTATTTAGATAAAAAAGAGAAAAAAAATGAAACAAAGGGTGAAATGCAACCACTTAATAAGCCAAATTTAATCATTATTGTTATTCCATAATATATAGTATAAAGTTAATTACCTTGTCTTGTCACGACCCTGAGTTTTGAGTAGAGTTGTCAAATTAGTTTCGACTTAGTTGGTCTTATATGTAGGTTGGGTCGGGCTCTTAAAATAGAGGCCCCAAAAATAATGCCAACTTTTTGGCCCAACCTAATTGGCCGGTCAAACAACTAGACTTCTTCGACCAAAAAACCAACAACTAGACTTCGACCGATTTGGGCATGCGGGTTTTAGACCGACCCTTTCTTCTTTATGTTGTTTTCGGTATCTATTTGGTTATTATGCGGTGACTGGAATTGGTTTTATGTAAAAGTGAGTTGAACATAACATAATTTGTGTCTGGTTACATTTAGAGAATAAGTGATTTTTATCAATTCGGGTTGTTTATATAGATGAGATCAAAATTGCTTTTGAGTCGGAAATTACAAAAATGTCTCTCAACTAAAAAGTTTAGATTATATTGCATTTTTTGTCATCGTATTTTATTATTGATGATTTTAGTCCCTCAATTTTCTCAATATCGCACATTTGTTCCACATACTTTTTATAGGGACCAAAAACTAAAAATCTCACTCACTTTTAGTCTTCATATTTTCCTCATCAATGTTATTATTCTCTCATGACTTTTAATAGTAGTTTTTGGCCTTTTACTAACACTTTTAAGGGATATTAAAAATCAAGGTGGACTAAAAACATTGATGGAGGAAAAATAAAGGGCATACAATTTTCAGTCAATAATAAAAGACAAAAATTTATTATTCTTTTTTCAAATCACAAATAATAATTAAAAAAATAAAAAATAGAATTCAAAATTACACACAACAAAAAATACAAATAAGAATGAAGAACTTCTTCTAATTTGAGCTAGGAGTTTATAGCTCTTTCATCATACTTTCTCTCTTTTCACCAAATAAGCCACTGTTTGTTTCTACTTGCACTCTTTTTGGTCACCCCACCTACTCCTCTCTGCATATCAGTCAACACAACAACTCTAGACCACGCCTAAAGTCATGGTTTTTTTGTACTATTAGTTGTTACACTCTTTTGTCCAGCTAATTTAAACTTCTCAAAAAATTAAACAATATCAATTTTTTTGGCTTTTGGCATTCAACCTTTATTTTTCTTGATTATTTATTAAAAAGACAAAATATTCATTTTTTTGGTAAAAAAATGTCATAAAATTTATTATCCTTTTTTGAAATTACGAATCACAACTGTAAAATAAAAAGTAAAAATCAGAATAACATGAAAAAAATACAAATGCAAAAAAAATGGAGAGCATTTTATAAACCACCCCTTTTGACCGGCCCTCCCACTCCTCTGTCCACTAAAAAAAACTCTCTAACAGTTTGTACAACTGCGCAGCCAGCCGGCTAGGAACGCTCTGCACTCAACGGACCAACGCTTCAGGCCTCTACCCCACCAGCCTGTATAGGAATGTGAAACTGAAACCCTAATTCCCAAAATCACCAAACAGTGTCTTTTTCGTTTTCTTGTAGTGTGAGAATAGTAAATATCTCTGGAAATCATTGGTATCGTTTTAGTTTTCTTGTGAATCACATCTTCGATTTCGTTTTTCTTGTGTAATTTACCCTTTTTACATTCTCTGCGTTGCTTTTAAGTTAAAGTCCATGACCTAAAAATGTTCTTTGATTATTTAGGTTTTATTATTGTTTGGTTATCTTTTTTTTGACAATTATTGTTTGGTTATCTTAGTTTTGTTAACATTGTCGTCTGAGTTGTAGTAAGGTGGCTTTGATTAGAAGCATGTGTCTAATGCTCAGCAAGGAGTGGTCTTTATATCTGCTGGGAGGTGTTTTCCCATCAACAGTGGTGTTTTTTTTTCTTTGTAAGTAATTTGTATCCCTCACTTTTGGACCCTCAAGTGTTATAATGTAATATAAAAAACATTTCAGATTTGATTATTGTTTCCCTTGATTTAAAAACTTGAGTATGTTATTAAAAATAATTGATATTGAAACTTTCTAGCTATAATCAATGGCTTCGGTTTATAAATTGAATATTAAAAATTTCAAGCGAGCAGTTGATTCTTACAATTTGTGCCGTCCTAGTAAAAGAATAAGATTCAATAATCAAGTGCTCACCACATGATATTAGAATTTATCTTTAAGCAGTCCAAGAAGTGGCCAACTAGTAAAAGAGATTAAGAAATTTAGATCAAGTTTAATTATTTTCTAATTTCATTCATTTCCACTCGAAGTAAGAAATAATAGTGAGAAGAAACCGAATATTTAAAAAAGTTTAAAAAAAATCATTGTTTACATCGTTTCTGAAAATATAAATCCTTAAATAGTATTTCAGTTTCTTTATCACAATATTTTATTTTAATAGTCCTATTTTGTAGCAATATAAATGAGAACTTTTTCTAAGAAATGAAAACAAAAACAAAAAGAAAGTGTTGTGAACACCAAATTTTAACCAATATTTTGACATTTCAGAAAATTGCAAAAATGTCATTTTCTATGAATTTTTAAATATTTATCATTCACACGTGTCATTTTGAGCTAATTGGCAATTTTGCGATTTTTATCATTATTAGTAGTAGTTGAGTTCATTATTATTGTTCATTATTAGTTACAAAAAATAGATGCAAAAAATAGTCAAATACATTTATATACATAATCTGTCCAACTTTTATAAAAAATGAAAAGTGAGAAACCAAAAAATTAGTTACACTTATACATTTAGGAACTAGGTTAGTTACTAAATTCATTCAATCATTTTCGTGTCCCTTATTCACTTGTTATTTATTCATGTTATATAGATGATATATAGTGTAGTTTCAAAAAAAAAATCATTCATTGATGCTTGTATATTAACTCTAAGTTTAGTTTTATGCTTCAACAATGGAAATACATTTTTTTACCAAAATATATACTTTTCTTTAGAGAAACATAATTTTTAAGAAGCAAAATACAGTGGGTTTAAAAGTTTTGAGAACAAAAAAAGAGAGGAAAGAATAGGAATAGAAACAGAACAAATCTGTGTGAGAGAGAGAGAGAGGAACCAATCCTTGACTCCGACCACCGTATGTGGTGGTCGACGCCGTGATCTCCGGTGACCACCACTAAACAAATGACCGTCACTACCGTAACCTCACTGTTCACCACCATAACAGTTCACTGCCCAAAACCGTTCCCACCGGCGATCTCTCCCTCCCTCCGTCAGTGATCTCGCTCTCTCTCCTTTTGGTGCTGGAAACAGCGCTGTGTGTTTGGAATGAGGATTAGGTTTTCCTCATTTGTTTCCTGCTCTATATACTCTGTTTTTTAATATGTATTTTATTTTTAAATGTTTTTTTAGAACAGATTCATATTCGCACCCATTTCTTTTTTAATTTTTAATCATACAGCCACCCACGTTTTTTTAATGAAATTGCTATTTACATCTCCCTATACACCCACCCTTTTTTTATCTGGTTATTATTTACATCCCTTTAGTTCTGTTTTGCACCCCCTTTACTAATTTTATTTACTTATTTATTTCTTTACTATTGATATTATTTGTTTATTATTATTAGTACTATTGAGTAGCGTTGTGAAATTAGTTTCGACTTAGTTGGTCTTATATGTAGGTTGGGTCCGGCTCTTAAAATAGAGGCCCCAAAAATAATGCCAACTTTTTGGCCCAACCCAATTGACTGGTCAAACAACTAGATTTCCTCGACCAAAAAACCTACAACTAGACTTCGATCGATTTGGCATGCGGGTTTTAGACTGACCCTTTCTTCTTTATGTTGTTTTCAGTATCTATTTAGTTATTACGCGGTGACCGAAATTGGTTTTATGTAAAAGTGAATTGAACATAACATATTTGAGTCTGGTTACATTTAGAGAATAAGTGATTTTTACCAATTCGGGTTGTTTGGATAGATTAGATCAAAATTGCTTTTGAGTCGGAAATTACAAAAATGTCTCTCAACTAAAAAGTTTATATTAAATTGCACTTTTGGTCTCCGAATTTTATTATTGATGATTTTAGTCCCTCAATTTTCTCAATATCGCACATTTGTTCCGCATACTTTTTATAGGGACCAGAAACTAAAAATCTCCCTCACTTTTAGTCTTCATATTTTCCTCATCGTTTTTATTCTCTTATGACTTTTAATAGAGTTTTTGGGCCTTTTACTAACACTTTTAAACATTATTAAAAATCACGAGAGACTAAAAACATTGATGAAGGAAAAATAAAGGGCATACAATTTTAGGTCAATAATAAAAGACAAAAATTTATTATTCTTTTTTCAAATTACAAATCATAATTAAAAAATAAAAATAGAATTCAGAATTACACACAACAAAATATACAAATGCAAATAAGAATGAAGAACGTCTTCTAATTTGAGTTAGGAGTTTATAGCTCTTTCATCCTACTTTCTCTCTTTTCACCAAATAAGCCACTGTTTGTTTCTATTTGCACTCTTTTTGGTCACCCCACCTACTCCTCTTTGCATATCAGTCAACACAACAACTCCCGTCATACTCTGCACTCAACAATAGACCACGCCTTATGTCATGGTCTTTTTTGTACTATTAGTTGTTATACTCTTTTGTCCTGCTAATTTAAACAATATCAAATTTTTGGCTTTTGGCATTAAACCTTTATTTTTCTTGATTATTTATTAAAATACAAATATTCCTTTTCTTTGGTAAAAAAAGTCATAAATTTTATTATCCTTTTTTCATTACGAATCACAACAATAAAATAAAAAGTACAAATCAGAATAACAACATGAAAAAAATACAACTGCAACATGAACGATATCTGTTAATAAAGTACAACCAAATAAGTTGACTTACACATAAACGGGGTCATGTTGCTGCTTGCTTCTCCAGTTTTGCATTTTTGAGCTCCAAGCTCAAACTCTTTTATCTTGTCCCTCTACGTTTTAACATTTTAGGCAAAAAGTCAAAAACATCTTAGCTGTCGTGTTTGGTCTCCCAAGAGGTTTGCTCCCCTGCTTCTACACCACACCTACACCACATTTTTGACTATAAATACTAGTGAATAGTGACAGAAAAACACACACAGTAACACAACTGATATTACTACTTCACAAAACATTTTTAGAATAGAATTAAGAAGAGACAGAAGCTGAAGCAAGGGAGAGAGGAACGAATCTTTGTCTAAAATACTTGGAACCTAGGTTGTTTTCTATATCCATCCTTTTTCATTCATAACATATTCATTGTTTCTTTTATTTAAGTTGTATATATATCACTTGTTCATGTATTTTGTTGTCAGTAAGTAGTTTCTTTTTACATATTAAACAAAAACTAGTTTTTTCCCTCTAAGACAACGTATTTTTAGAAAAGAAACAAAATACTAGAACATGTTTAAAAAAAACTGAAAAGTAAATAGAGGTTAGAAAAGAGTAGCATGAGAAACAGAGAGTAGAAGTGAATGTCTACATGTTTAAAGAAATTAGATTTAGAACCAAAAATAGGAATAGATCACATAGAATCAAAAATGGTGAGAGTTTAAAGGAGGAAGAAAGATATCAGAAACAAAAAGAGGGGTGTTGAGAAGGATAAAAAAATTTTAGAACCGAAAATAGATGGGTAGAAGAGGAAAAATAGAAAAGAACACAAAAACTATAGAAAAAAGGAATAGAACCGAACTCACCTCCGTTCAAGCTCCGACTATCGTCCGCCGTCGTGAGTCTCCACCGTCAAGAACCCAAAATCACCCAACCACCACCCAAAACCACCAACGAACCACCACCATATAACCACCATCGAAGCCACCAAACAACCACCCAAACCAACACCACCGTGAATAACCACCGGAACCCTACCATCTCTCTCAACGCCACCATCAAAACCACCACGTCACCACCAAAAAAACCACCGTCGCTAGCCTTCACCCACCGTCGCGAAACCTCTCCTAAACATATAGTGAGTAGAGGAAATTAGGGTTTTGAAAAGTGTTGTTTTTCTTTTTATAAGATCGGTTTATCATCTGTTTTATTTTAACTTTTTTTAAGTTCAGATTAATAATTGCACTCCCATATTTCACCGTTACAACCCCCAATTTTTTTATTGAATATCTGCTAACAGCACTCCCTATATTTTTTACTACAACCCATTTCACATTTTATTTATTTATTTTCTGGAATAAGTCGATTGTACAATCGGGTTAGTTGATGTTTTAGGACGAATGAGTTGTACAACTCAAGAGTCCTAAGACCCCTTTAAAAATAAATGAATAAATCATTTTCAAAAAGTATTGTCTCCCCAAAAACAATCTTTCTTTTTCTTTGAAGAGGGATTGAGTCAGTTGTACAACCGGATCAATCTGCGTTCTAGAATGAATGAGTCGACTCAAGAGTCCTAAAATCCCTATTACAATAAAATCAAACTACCGCACATCAAACCATTTTTTAAAACTACAAAAACTCCATTTTTAGAAAATAGAGGACTAAGTCGACTGTACAGTCGGGTTAGTCATCATTCTAGGATGAATGAGTTGCACATCTCAATAGTCCTAAAATCCTAAACTAAAAAACAGCAACCAACAAACTTTTTCTACCCAAGAACTACGTAGCTTTGAATTCTCCATTGCACCTGGAGATATGTAGGAGCGGGATCCCACTCCTGTCAAACACAAAAAATAAATAATTTTATTAAGTTTTTTTCTTTTTAATTCACAATAAAAGGCTAAAATAAATATTTTCAAAATTAACATTCTTTTACAAAACTAATTAGAAGGTAACATTCTTTAGGAAGGATGCTATGGGGTGCTAACCGACTCCCGAACCCAAATCTGGTCTCAAGAACCTTTATCCAAACCAAATGGATTTTCCCATGTTTGCCCTTAAATTTAAACTTTGACGGTGACTTCATTTTTGAACCTTCGAAGAATTCTTTCTCGGACTTTTCGGTCACTACATTTTGGATCTTGTGTCATTCTCAAGATATTGGACTTAATATTTCTTCTCTTTTGCATTTTGTTTCATTCTTAAGTGTGTGACTTTTTTGCAGTTTTATGAAAAGATCGTGAAAAAAACCTCTTCTACCACCGCCACCAACATTTTGCTTGCTCGACATTTTTGGAAACAAAGTACTCGCTACGAAGTTTACAATTCACGGTCTTTGGCCATTGAGATATCAGCGCATTTACAAGTTGTTTTTAAAATATTCTTTAGTGCATTGCATTAGCACAAAAGCAACAAAGACAGCTATCTGTCAACGAAGTTGCCTGGACTCTTGGACTTCAGCTACGCGAGTCCGATTGGGGGTGCTTCAGCAGCAGTTTGAGATTTTTATAACAGGGTTCAGTTACTGGGTAATTTAATTTATTATCTTTGAATTTTATTAATTACACACGTATTACAAAAAAATTAACAATTTTTTCATCTTGTTTTTTTTAGGAGTATGATGTTTACCATGTTAGTACTACTGGAGCTGTGGATAAGATCCCATTGTATTGGGCTGTCGGGAGCGGATCACAGGCCGCAATGCAAATTATAAAAGCCGGGTATCAGGTGGAGAGTATGTCCTCCGAGGCTACTATCCAATTAGCCCGAGATGCTATGCAAAGTGCGATTGAGGCTGATCCTTACACTGGAGGACGTATCACAGTTCTTCGTATTTTAGACGAAATTTGTCAGATGGTCTAAACTTTCTCTGAACTTTATGACCTTCGTATTTTAGACGGATATTATGATATTTTGTAGTTTGGTTGGAGGATTTTGTATCGTTACAAATATCGATAATGAACTTTATATCATAATAATGGTTGATGCAAATATGGATGATGAACATTTAAGTAATATTTTTGACATCAAAAATCTTAATAAATACAAACCATGAATTTCACGCCATGCCCGACACATCACCAGACAAAAATAATGACAAAAATAATGACGTCATTGATGACGTTTTAACCAGTTACCTTTTTCTTTTCCAACACTACTTCCACATCACCGTGGTTTAATTCAGATTAAAAAACATTAATGTTAATTACCCTATTAAAAATGAAGCTTTACAGAATAAATAAGGGAAATGCCGAAGAAACATAGACAACAAATCAGGGAATCACCAATTTATAATGAATGTATGGTCAAGAGTATAACTTAGATCCACCAAAATCGCTAATGAAATTATTGCGGTTTAATTAATAAAATCACCACACAAAAAAACGCCACCAATCACTACTTCATGAAAAAGACAGTTTTTTCAAAATATCGCTGGACAACTTCAACCTTCCTAAAAAGGCAACTAAACATTAAAGAAAAAAATAAAAAAAGACATACTGTAAATGTTAATAACCAAATCAAAAGACGTATATTTTTTGTTGTAAAAAAAAGACATATTTTTTCATGAGAATTCAGAAACTAAGCTCAACATGTTTTTTGCATTTTTTTTATTTTTTATTCTCAAAGACCAATGGATGACTCGTGCCTTTTGTATAAAAAAAATATCATTCAACTTATTTCACCCAATAACCAAAAAACACAGACTTAAAAAATAATATATTACAAGAGCTTAAAATCAATGCCTACTTGATAATGGTTACAACAACCCACTCTCAGAGATGAAATAATTTAAAAATCAACCTTATTCAAAGTTCTTTTTAACATATGCCTTATTAGCCATATATACTACAAAAACCTATTTGCTATATCATCGTTGAATTTAAAGTCAATAACACCAACAAACACTTTTTAAAATATAAAAATACAATAAAAGAAATACCTCTGTATGTTCATATCTAAGACGTTTTCGGTTTCAGCGCGTGATTGAAGACCGACAATCTATTCAGAATCGTTCAGTGATCTTAAAGACAACAAATTTTAATTAGGGTTTTGTATAATTATTTAACTTGAAGATTTGCGATTCCCATATAACGAATAACGAATGAAGACCAAATACGACACTAACCTGATTACAATTGCTGCTTTTGTTTATTAACCGCAAATCGCACACTTGATTCTCTGAGGTTCCCAAATAACGGCAATTCTGACACTTTAAAGGTTATCCCCGTAGACATAGCACCCGCTAAAGATAAATAAATTTGTCAGAAGTGAGTGAGTTTTTTCTGATCTTAGCCTCACCATCACTTCTGATGAACCTAACGCTCTACCATCCCTCTGATGTTAATAATTTATATATATATATATATATATATATATATATTATAATATACTTCATAATAGGTCTATTCTCCGTGATATGCAAACTATTTTAACAGTCCAATAAAACTTATACTTTTATACTTCTACCAATTATTTCCTGAAAAAATAAGTTAAAAATTTATGTTCAAAATAAATGTATACCCATGCAACGCACGGGTCATACAAACTAGTTACTTTTAAAAAACAAACCTGAAGCTTTGCTTATACGTTAGCTTTGCTTATTGACAAAATTGTCTTTTGTACCACTAACATGCTCCGCTTTGTTAGTGGAGTAAACGCCTACCTGTTAGTTAAGTTTAAAACAATGTCAGACAATCTGAAATGCCATAGGAAACGGAGCATAGTAGAAAGAAAACCATAAATTTTTATATCCAAAGACCATAGGTGAATAAATGGTATTCTATTTGAATAAAAGCCTCTTTTAGCTAATCTTGATATCTATTTTCCCCTTTTACTAGATTAATACATGCCTCTAGTAACAAAAATCCAAATTAGTAGTGTTCACATAACTTGTGTTCTCCAAGCCTGTGACAGGCTTAAGGAAGTTTGTTTGAGTTTGTTTATCTGATTACAAATTTAAATTCCAGCTAATGCAGAGCTGTGATTTTTACTCCCAACAAATCTATAAAAATAAAGAAAAAAAGCAAGAAAAAATATTGAAACGCAGCAGTTAGAGATGGTTACCATAGATCTAGAAATCGCAGTGTTGTGTCATCGGGTGAAAATGAACTAACTCCATTGCTTCTGCGGTCCCTTGTTGGTAATTGCTGGTTGAACCATCCATCTGCTCCAGTTCTATCTCTCTCTTGTTGATCTCTCCCTCTCTCCTAGATTCGGTCAAGAGGAGGGTTATCTTTGCTCCGTTAATTTTGAGTTTTGACGTTTAGAATGACCGCGTATCCAGGGTTCTAAATAGCGGTCGCGGTCACGATCGCGGTCGCGTTAAGGCTTTCGCGGTTTCGGCCATTTCGGCCGTTGCGATAGGTGTTGCGGCCGTCACGGTGTGAATTAACCACAATAATGAAAAAAATTAATTAAAATTATTTGCTGCTTGAGTGAAGAGTGAAGGAGATCGAGTGGTGTGTTTGTTTTGTTCCCTTTTGGTTTGAAGAAAGGAGCAACTAGCAAGGTCTGATTTGAAGTACTGATTTGAATTTTGAAGTACAGAAGTACTAATTTGAAGAAAGGAAAATGAATCAGAATAAGAATATATTCTGAAAGTGACAAGATCTCATCAAAAACGAATCTTTTCTACTTTTTGCTGTTGAACGGTGTTTTGTCGCGTCCGTTGCGGCCGTAACGGCGTTTTGCCGCGGCTGTCGCGGCCGTAACGGCGTTTTGTCTCGGTTTTTCCTGTGATTTCTTATCACTCCGTGATATCGGTCCGTAACGGAAACGGTGGCTACCGAGACAGTTTTGTCGCGGCCGTTTTTGCCGTAACGGACCGTTTTTTGAAACCTTGCGCGTATCTATCCCTCTTAGACCAATCAGCTCATTTTCTTCATTGCAGCGAGCGCGTTAGGTTGCCTGCAATTATAGACGATCACCGAATGAGGAACGTGGACCGCTGTATTCTTCTTCCTGCCGACCCTACATACCCGTTAGTCCGGTTGTGAATAGAATTTCTGTTAGCGATATAGTCTTTTTGACCATCGTTAGTGGTTAAATTTATTGATTTTTTTAGTTTTGCTAGATTATATTAAATAGGAAAAAATAGAAGTAAAAATGAAGAAAAAAAAGAAAATGACAAAATATAACATATGCACCCCCATTACCACTCCCGTTCTGGTATATTTAGTTTGAGGACAATTACATAATTTTTATATTTAAAAGTACAAGAACAAAAAATATTTTTTATTGATTCTAAATATTTAGACGTAGAAGTAATAATTTATTGTTTGAGATATTTTACAAGGGATTTTTACGGGTATGGGACAATTCTTAAAGCCACGTATCTTTTGCAAAGCAACAATTCATGAATAAATGATAATCCTCACCATGAAGCCTACACAAGGGACAATTTGCATCAGTTGTACTCGTAATAACATTATGATGTAATAGGGCACCACGAGTGGGCAACGAATAAGAAACAACTGCCACCCAAATATAGACACTTTGCAAGGAGCAACACACCTCCAAATAGACTAATACAACCACTCTAAATCAGCAACCTGTCCACTATTAATATTGGAATTAACCAACCATTTGTAACAAGAATTAACTGTGAACAATTTAGAAGGATCCAACAACCATACCGGTAACACCCCAATTTTCTTATTTATATGTGCGCTTATATTTGTGGATATATTAGTAATATTGTGCGTGCGTATTTTAATATTTGGCATATTTTAATAGTATATTATTATTGTATTATATTAATTTTGAATATTAGTCATGAGTTAATATTATTACTTTAAATTATAAGTTCAATGACTTTAATGTATTTTATATCTTTGAAGTATTAAAATAGATTTTATAAGCGTTTTAATGTATCTTTATATGATATTAATAATATATTGTTGTAATTGTTTGATGTATTTGAGTGATGTGAAGTACTTAGTTATTGTTGTTACTAGTAGAATACCCGTGCTTTCGCACGGGTTTTTCTAGTTTCTAGTGTACGTAAAATACAATTTTTATTTAGAACAAAGCTAACAATTGATTTCTTTTCAAAAATAAAAGATAGTTTGTTTATACTTTTCGTAATAAACTATACCGCTAATATTTAACTAAAAAGTAAATAATTATTTTAATATTATTTTTTATAATTTAATGTGCACTCAAAGACACTAAAATTATATCAAAACAATATATTGTCTCTCCGTAGGGACTAAAAAGCAAATTAAGCATAATCAAGAAGTATATAAGTTTGCTGTCAAGAAAAGAAGAATATAAGTTTGATTTATGTTTAAAGATGATAAAATTATAACAATGTGGTAAACAAAACTATCTTACATTTGGACTCTTTAGCTTTAGATAATTTGAAATAGTGGTGAATATTTAATATTTGTGGATATATTAGTAATATTGTGAGTGCGTATTTTAATATTTGGCATATTTTAATAGTATATTATTATTGTATTATATTAATTTTGAATATTAGTCATGAGTTAATATTATTACTTTAAATTATAAGTTCAATGACTTTAATGTATTTTATATCTTTGAAGTATTAAAATAGATTTTATAAGCGTTTTAATGTATCTTTATATGATATTAATAATATATTGTTGTAATTGTTTGATGTATTTGAGTGATGTGAAGTACTTAGTTATTGTTGTTACTAGTAGAATACCCGTGCTTTCGCACGGGTTTTTCTAGTTTCTAGTGTACGTAAAATACAATTTTTATTTAGAACAAAGCTAACAATTGATTTCTTTTCAAAAATAAAAGATAGTTTGTTTATACTTTTCGTAATAAACTATACCGCTAATATTTAACTAAAAAGTAAATAATTATTTTAATATTATTTTTTATAATTTAATGTGCACTCAAAGACACTAAAATTATATCAAAACAATATATTGTCTCTCCGTAGGGACTAAAAAGCAAATTAAGCATAATCAAGAAGTATATAAGTTTGCTGTCAAGAAAAGAAGAATATAAGTTTGATTTATGTTTAAAGATGATAAAATTATAACAATGTGGTAAACAAAACTATCTTACATTTGGACTCTTTAGCTTTAGATAATTTGAAATAGTGGTGAATATTTAATATTTGTGGATATATTAGTAATATTGTGAGTGCGTATTTTAATATTTGGCATATTTTAATAGTATATTATTATTGTATTATATTAATTTTGAATATTAGTCATGAGTTAATATTATTACTTTAAATTATAAGTTCAATGACTTTAATGTATTTTATATCTTTGAAGTATTAAAATAGATTTTATAAGCGTTTTAATGTATCTTTATATGATATTAATAATATATTGTTGTAATTGTTTGATGTATTTGAGTGATGTGAAGTACTTAGTTATTGTTGTTACTAGTAGAATACCCGTGCTTTCGCACGGGTTTTTCTAGTTTCTAGTGTACGTAAAATACAATTTTTATTTAGAACAAAGCTAACAATTGATTTCTTTTCAAAAATAAAAGATAGTTTGTTTATACTTTTCGTAATAAACTATACCGCTAATATTTAACTAAAAAGTAAATAATTATTTTAATATTATTTTTTATAATTTAATGTGCACTCAAAGACACTAAAATTATATCAAAACAATATATTGTCTCTCCGTAGGGACTAAAAAGCAAATTAAGCATAATCAAGAAGTATATAAGTTTGCTGTCAAGAAAAGAAGAATATAAGTTTGATTTATGTTTAAAGATGATAAAATTATAACAACGTGGTAAACAAAACTATCTTACATTTGGACTCTTTAGCTTTAGATAATTTGAAATAGTGGTGAATATTTAACAAAGAAAAGCAAAACATGTCTCTAATTATTTCATCTCCAAATATAAGTAACAACAAAGTGGAAGATCTATTTTATTTTAATAGTTTATGATTTCTGTCGTTATTTTTAATTTTTATATTAACATAGATGTCGTTGAATTGTATATGTGACTATATGACTTGTGCAGAATTAATAAAAGTTAATGAAATTGTTGAGACAGATAATGCTCAATGTCCACGGTAGCTACATCCAACTTATTGATATGATATGCTCCGTATAATCCTTCTACAAATTTACATTTCCAAATGCATTAAAAAGTAGGGTCCCTAAATATGGACCTAAAAAAAGAAGTCTACCGGTTGATCTTTACCATTTTTTAGTAAGTTTTAAGAAAATATTATTTTTCGTTTTTCATTTTTTTTCCATATTAGGGGACACCTAAAAAGTAAGCCTTTGTATTATTATTTTCTTAAAGATACTATTGCATCCCAATGACACGTTGCGGCTCAATGGATTAATGGATTTTACCGCAGAAACAGACATAGGTTTAGTAAACAGATATCAAGGTATAAGTTGTAAGCAATTTAAAGACAAAATTAATAAGTCATGCACAAAACTTGTTAAAAACCATGGATAAGCATCCATATCGTGTTCAATGAGAACTAAACTGATACTATTTACTGCAACTCACTGTACAGTATCCACAATTATTTTTGTCTTGTGGCAGAATAAACAAAATTTAAATAAATACTGTTTATTTACTATTAACATCATCAATTGTAGAAAAAATCATCAATTGTAGAAAAAAACAATAAATAACAAATGTGGCATCTGGAAAATTGACGGTGCAATGGAGATATCTAAACTCGTGGCACCATAGCTTAATCATAACAGTAAGTGACATCTCTAAAAGCATACCAACATTTGTTCATAATCTGATCTTTAAATCCAAGCTTCGCCTTCTTTTTATATTTTCGCCTTCTTTTTATATTTTCCTTTCTTTCTCCCCTTCACAGACATGATAACCACGTAAGCACAAAAACATAATTCCTTCAAATGGTTAAATTCTCAAATGGTTCACTGAGACACAAAGGCACAAATATCATATCATTCCATTCATGTCCTTGCATTATTGCTATCAAATTTCTATCTAATTATCAATCTGAAGAATTCTACTCACCTTTAGTTTTCAAGCATCATAAAGAAGTGTAACACCTCGATTTTTGTGTGTTGCGATTCTTTCTGTGTGTGGTTGTTTTATGAATAATTTTATATTGATAAGATTAACTTATTTTAATCTATTGTGCGTTAGAGTTATTAAAATTAGTTACTAACATATTTAAATGTATTTTTACATGCTACTGGTAATATATAGTTGTTATTATATACTTATTTTATTTTTTAAATATTAGTATTTGAGATGTTATTTATTTAGAAAAATATTTTGGGCTATTGAGATGTTAAAATAGTAGTTAAAGTGAAATTGAGCTTTAAAAATGAATTAAAATAGATTTTGGGTTTTTTTAATTATAGCCACACTTTTTAATTATATAGCACCCTGTTTTCTGCTTCCTGCACCCCCTTTCATTAAACCCAAACCAGCTCGCAGACCAGATTAAGAAGCCCAGCGCGCGAACGTAAATATAGTTAACATAATAGTGCTTCCTGCACCCCCTTCCAATTATAAGTTAGTTTCCAAATTATTTAGAGTTTAACTTAATTTAAATTACTTATATTTTTGTATATTACTTGTAAATTATTTTAGCAATGAAAAATGTGTTGTATATTTTATCTATTTGTGGTTGTTGTTTTATGACGTTCTCCTTTGACACATTGACGACTTTTGTGATTGACGGAAGAGGATAAATAGAGCTACTGTACGAGAGAGTGGAGCTTACCACGATTAAGTGTTGCATCGACTAAGTATGCACTCGAGTTAATTGTCACGCCACCAGATTCAGATTATGTTGAGAACTTGTAGCTTTCCTTTCTTGATTCGTTATCGGAGCACAACTCATTATCAGGTACGAGGGGAAAGTGTTTCTATTCTATATTAGGAATAGGGGATAGGACTAGAATGGTATTGATAATCGCTATTTATATTTTACTTGTATTTATTTATCCATTATTTATATTGTCTATTTAATTTGGATGACTGTAATATTCTGGATGATTGTAATAATTTAAAGGTCTTTAGATGATTTAGAGGACTGTAATTGTACTAGATGACTGTAATAATTTAAATATCTATAAATCAAGTGTTCATGGATTAGAACGATAGGTAAGACTATGTGATACAAAGTTTTTAAGTTCCCGATCGATATTTCAATAATTGTCAATGTAGCCAAGTTTGACTTGGAACCAGTAAAGTCTTTAAATGACTTGACGTTTGTGTTTGTGGTTACTGTTGATTTTCATTAAACGTATTGTTATCGGAGACTTGTCGCACAATGGGCAAGTTATCCTTGGTCGATGATTAACGAACAGGTTCGTGTTGAAGAATTTTGTCGCAGCAGGGGCAAGAGTTCGTTGCAGTATGGACGAGCGGTATATCTTCATGATCAAGATTTGTTGAAGGAACATTGTCGCAGCATGGGCAAGGACTCGTCGCAGCATGGGCGAGCCGTACTTTAAAAGTTGATGATTGTAAGAGGAACCTTGTCGCAATATGGGTAAGGACTCGTCGCAGTAATGGCGAGCCGTACCTCAATAGTTGAAATTCGTATAGGAGGAACATTGTCGCAATATGGGCAAGGACTCGTCGCAGTATGGGCGAGCGTACCTCAAGGATGGTAGGGATGATGATAGGTGGGGTGGTAAGCAAACGATTATGGGAGTAATCATAGAGACGGCCACGACCGGCCTTGCGGGTAGGCCCAGGGGGGAGGTTCTAAGCGGGGCACTGCTGGGGCATTCCACAAACTACTGGGGTACCCTGACTAGACTCTATTTATTTCCCGAGATATGAGGGCACTTGCATCCGCTTACCCAGAGTTAGATGGATCCAGATTTATCGTTGGAGTAGTGGGTAGGAAGTGTTGACGTTGCACCAGATTCAAGATGACGACACTAGTTGATGTTCGACCGAGCACGAGTGGCATGTTCACTGTATTCACTGTTGTGGTATTCTCCGTTCGTTGATGATGATGATCTCAATTGATGAATGACTAGGCAAGCGGGTTATGTTTATTGCAGATACTATTGTGAGGTTTGTTGGATGATGTGATCCCATCACTTTTTACGTACGAGCCCTTTTGTGACTTCACTTTGATTGACTGTTTGACTTGATTTGATGGATTGTGGTAGTTTTTGTTATTTTAGTCTCGGTCTTATGTTCCTTATATGGTTTGGACGCTCTTTCTCACCCGTGCACTACATTTTTAGATTGACTTCCAAGTGTCATTTGCGTGGCAGTGCAGCGGTGGAGACGTGAACACTACAGATCACTGAGCTTGTAGTATCATACTACGTGTTGTTATTACTTTTTAATTTAATTGTATTAAAAGGTTAAATTGCTCTGATTATGTGACATCGGGATTTGGGATGCACTCTTATTGTTATAATTAAGATCATTAGAAGAAATGCTTCATTGATTTAGTAGTTGATAATTTTATAAATCTTGTTTATACGATTTTATTGAAGAAAAACTTTGCCACATAGTCTTCGTTATTACTATGAATGTTTTATATGATTTTAGGCAAATGACGACATCTCTTACTTACGAAAGGATTTTAAAAATAAAGTGGAAATCTTATTTGAAAACAGATTCATTCATTTTCGTACTTTTTCATCTATAATTACTTTCGGGGTAAAGGGTGTCACAAGTAGCACTGCAGAAAGAAAAATAAGTTAAATTCTTATACGTAGCATCTTACTTAAACTAGTTTGCACCACCCGTGCCAGCACGGGTATAAATCATTTGTTCCCAATAAATTTTGAATCTCTCTACAAATATATTTGGTGCATAAATACATATAAGTCTATATATATATATATATATATATATATATATATATATATATATATATATATATATATATTATCATTAGAGGGATTTGAAAGAAAATAAGGTGTTATATTTTTGGTTAGCATAAGTCATATAAAAATCATTGGATTAAACCTAAAATAAATCTATGATATAATATCATAGATCTATGTAAAATGTAGTATTAGTATATGGTAGTACATATTTTATAGTAAGATGTTTATGTGTTTGTGTAATAAAAAGTTGATTTTCGGATAATTTTTTAATTTTCGATGATATTTAATAAATTATATTTAAAATCAGGTAAATCAATTAAACATCGAATTTTGGTTGTGTAAAATTATTATACTTGTACTTGTAAAGCTTCATATGGCAATGATGGGCATACCTATAAAATAAAAGTATGAGGAGAAAAGGGTATTTTCGGTTTATAACAAAAGGTTAGGGATATATGTGTAAATTTCCTCTAAGATGAGCTGAACTTTCTATTCTGAAACTCTATTTTGGGAGCATTAACGTGAAGTCACTTTCCTTTTCCTCTTCCTCTTCTCGCTTCCATCCGTGAAACCCTCCGCTTCTACCGTCGTCCACCCTCAGTCTCCCTCTCTTGCAATTGGGGTCGATTTCGCATCTGTCTAACAATGACCAGAAACAGTTCATCTGACACTTCAATAAAGCGATTGGGATTCGTTGGTTCTGCTGGGAAACATACACCTTCAATGGAATCCGTAGAGGTATTTTCAAATTAACATCATTTATGATCAATAGGTCTTACTAATTTGGTATTATGTTTTGATTATACATATTTTTAATATTTTGCATGTTTACGGATCATTGGTCTTCTTCTGATTTGCATCAAACCCTTCCTATTGCTGATTTACGAAAGCCAGGTAAAGAATGTGCTCTTACCCACTAATCTTCAAAGGCATCTATACAGTTTTGTTGTTTTTGGGAAATTCAAGTTACTGTAAACATAGTTTGTTAATCTGTTTTTACGTATATATATATATATACACACATACTCGAGTTTCCTCCAAAACGGCACTGATTACGAATCTCTTTTAATTTCATGAATAAAATATTTTACACATAAAGATATAATTGTAGTAAAAAAAATGCTGTTACAGAAAAGTCATATTCAAAGTAATGAATCTTAGTGTTGATAATGTTCACCATTGACGCGGATTTGAATATATGTTAGCAATTGTGAGAATCAATTGACATTCAGAGATGCCATACTTTGATTTCAGTGTGTTTAACAAAAAAAGAACCATACGTGATCCAGTACCCCTAATTTCTGGATTTTAGACTATTCTTATTTTAGCTGTTGTCATAATGTTTAAAGCATATCCGGTGTAGGATAAAGACCTCAGCAGTTTCGTTGTTAGCTGTGCCGACGGTTGTGATGAAAGGATTGTAAGTATTATTTTGATTTGTTACGATGACGCTTCTTTTCCGCATTTCCTTATACAACTATGTAGTAGTAATTCAACTCACAGGTTACTTGTTGTTACAATTTTTATAATTGAACAAACACTATAGTACTTACAATCCATGAAAACTCACTATTACTCTCTTTGGTAAGACTAAACTATTAGTAATTATGCGGTTCTGGATTTGATTTTTGGTACGTACTCAATTAAGTTGATGCCTAAAACCCTATATCTGGGTGATATTTTGTAGTTTCCAAGTTCTGACTATCACAGTGGCGCATATGATTAGTTAATTGCATGATCATCACCAAGTGGGTGATATTTTATACTATTGATAAATTTTTGTGTACAGGTTTTATCCTAAATTGACTTATAGCATTTCTCGTAGGTCGCAGTTTCCGTTTCCCTCATATGTTTAAGTTCTGTAAATACTGAAAGTGGAAGTTGGTTGAGTAACCCAACCCAAAATAGACTATGAGGTCAGTTAGCAAAGAAGACTGTATTATTGATCCATTACTAATTGTAAGCTATATAGATAATCCCTAATTCTCTATTACCCTAATCAACAGGTTAGTAAGTATCTTAACTGGATATCTGTTGTTAAACTTTTCAGGATGTTGCAATTTAAATTGGAATACACTAACTTGACTGATTGACTACAGTTAGAGCGAGTGCCTACCCTAATGTAAGTATCACAATACTTAGTTTGCAACCGTTAACAAATTTGTATGGAGTTTTTCCCATTTGTACCTGTATATTCCTTTAGCAACATACAATAGGTATATAGTGAGTAAATGTGTGTGTATATATATATATATATATATATATATATATATATATATATATATATGTTGTAGTACATAAGTCTGGCAATTTAGTTTTACACTTGTAATTTGTAACATGTTTGTATGAAAATGATTTAAACTAATGTATAAATATCCTTGTACTGTATCAGAACGCTATATACAACATCAAAGACTGATTAGGTACACTTTTAACCAATCAGAAATTATTTGAAATAAACATTTATTAGGTAATAAATAGTTACACGTTTTCAAACACTTCACGATACACTACATTCTTAGTGGATCGCAATAGTTTTTTGTCTTCGTCCATAATTAACAACTTCAGACCCTTTCTTGACTTTACACGGGATAGAGCAACATACAATTGTCCATGAGTGAAGACTGGCTTCGGTAGGTAAATGCCAACTTGTGAGAGTGATTGTCCTTGGCTTTTGTTGATCGTCATTGCAAAACACATGGTAACAGGAAACTGTCTACGCCTGAACTTAAATGGGACCCCAGCGTCACTTGGAATAAGATTCATTCGCGGTATCAATATCCTGTCCCCAATATTTTTCCCTGTTAAAACAGTAGCAGTTATAATGCTTTTCCCCAAATGGTTTACCATCAACCTAGTACCGTTGCATAGACCTGCTGATTGGTCTATGTTTCTCATAAGCATAATAGGTACACCAACTTTCAATTGCAACTTATGATTCGGAAGACCTGAACATTTGATGTCATTCAAAAATTCTGGAGTGAACCACTCACTCTGAACCTCGCTGTCCTCATCTGACCGACAAACAGTATCCGAGCTTAGGTACTCAACTACCTCCCCAGGGATTAGAGACAACACGTACTCATTAACATGCTCAACGGTCTCAAGAGTTGGAGCTAAAATTGCCATCTCTTCGAAAAAATGATCAGTGTTAATATTATCTAGGAGATGTGGATACGCAAAGTCAATCAAAGACTGAAGTGGGTTTGTTGACTCCAAAATTAATAAGTCTTATGGAATTTCGACGTCCATCTCGCCGTACTCGTTAGCTTGTGAATTTCCATCACCTATTTGGAGCAGCCAATCTGCAAATTCCCTTATTTCCTCTCGCTCAGCCTCAACAATGGAATCAATAATTGCAGAGGAAACAAATTCACACACCTTTGTGGATTTACAGAAATTAAATGAACTTGAGTGACATTGGTGTTCACAAAGATCGCATATGTACATTATGGTTGGGCAATTCCGAATTACTAATAATGTACACATTGTTAGACTAAACACACACAGATTCGTTACCTCCAATAGATCTCTGATATCAGCCAATGTATACTTTTGGTCCATGTTCAAGAAACTCTCTTGAGCAGAGTTATTCTTAGTGGTCTGTGTTATGGTCAACGGAGTTTTTATGAGCGCCTGGCTAATGCTGTCAAAGTTGCAACGAAACACGTTATCTTCATTAAATTAAATAGACTATGGGTGTTTGTCGCCAAATTCACAATAACATAAATGGTTGCGGTTTAAGGTTCATACCTTGCACGCAACTCCGTAGTCTCAGCTATGTCAGGGTTGAACAGCAACCTTGATGTGCGCATGGTGGTTTGAATAGACGTGCCACCTGAATATGAAAGACATGTATACAAAGTTATAGGTAGTGGCCCACCCACAATCATGTTTTCCATTAATCAGCACACACAATACTGTTTTGTTCTAGTTTAGTGCCTGATTATTGTAACTGACTATAATACCTGGCCAAGTTCCCACTTTACAAAACAAAACAGCAACTACTGCATTTGGTTCACCTCCGGATGAGATGAATGTCTTCATCTCAGCAGTGTACTCCCCGAAGAGCGTCACACTGTATCGGTATCTGTTAAAAAATTAACAACTTCATGTTAATCGGAAAACAAAGATGCCCACGAACACATCAAATTTCCCGACCTCGCAATCGTGGAGGAATATAGTCCGTGAAGGGCACGAAGTTATTCATTACCCTTGATTGTCAAGGTCAATTCTCATCCTTGTGCTCATTCCGTTTGCTGTCTTGAACTCCATTTCCGGCCCGCCCCCGGTAAGAATTCCAGCAACATCTAATATTAACAAAAAATGAACAGGTTAAGACATAAAAAGTATAGGAATTCTAAGTTAAAAATTTTCCAACACATAATAGACTTACCGACTAAATAATTTTTGTTGAAATTCCTTTCGAAGCACTCTCCCGGCGGGGTAAATTGGTAGGGCGGCACTGGTACCTCATCAGTTGCGATACGCCTGATCACGGTTTGATATTTCAGGTTAAGCCTATAGTAATGCCGAGCAGCACGGTATTCGCCATAATTAAGGGCTACTGCGAACCCCGAGATGTTGTAGACGGAATCTTCATTGAGAGCATCACCATGTTTGTAGATGTATGGTTTGTCGATATGGGCCTGAATCTTTGTGCCCTTTACCCGATAATACATACAGTCACTCAGTCTAACAATTAATCTGAATTTTAAAATTCCAGGACTATGCAGGGCTTTCAAATACAGATTCTTTTATAGTAACACCGTTATGTGTAAGCATTAATTAAGAGAAATAGGGATGTAATGTCATGCTATCATGCCAACGTTCATTAATTTGGTTAAATAGGATTACACAATGAATAAATGTAAATTGTAATTCTCATAAAACGCCCCTGTTTATATATATTGGTTGAATTGCATAAGTTTCTTTTCCTTTAAACTGATAGGGATACCATGTTACTATAAAAATAAAATATAATGTGTGCATATAGTCTACTCATTTAGTTCATATGATATCAACGGGACATTTCGAATACTGGGTTTCAAGATCAGTGAAATATGGATAAAGACAGTTTTTTAACAGATGCTGATTGATATCTATCACAACATGCACTCTGTCAACCTGATTGCACGAAATTAAAAACAAACATGATTTGCAATTCGTTCTGGTCTTTTCTGATCAAGTGCATATTGACCAAATGATTTGTTGTTGATTCCCATAAAAAACATATCACAAAGAAAGATAACATTCCTTTGTTTGAGTACCTGGTAGCTACTTTAAAATAATCATGTATTTTCCTTTTGTATACTTTACAAACTCTTAACGATAATGTCACTTCATATTCTACCCTATCCAATTTGTAATGAAGAATCATACCTCATTGTCGACTAAAACCAACTCTACGGCAACAGGTTTATCGCCACCTCTGGTTGTGTAGACGTCCCACTTTCTGAGCACCCTAACTATGATGGCGAAGTGTTCTTGCGCTGGAGCCAGAGTAGACACTGGCTGAATCTTCTTCTGCAAAACAATTGCAGTCTTGTTGGAGGCGGCCATCACGCTGAAGCAGTAAACGTTTTCAGGTATTAGGGTTATTGAGTTTATTGTTTTGCAAATAGGTGCTTTTTATATCAACTGGTTTGTGGCTTGGAGACTACGTTTTAGTAGTGTGACAGCTGCCCAACTATTTAGGGATTGTTATTATGATTGTGAACTATTTTAGGTCAATAAAAGACAGCTCAAATATTTACGATTTAAAACTTGATCCTATAGTTATGCTGCCACTTTAAATCCCACAGATCATGATCAAAACATTGAGAATCACCCAGTACCCTAAAAACTCACTCCCATGGATGTTGCAGAAATAAATTTCCATTCTAATTTCGAATTTCAGACATTGAATTTTTAATGATGATCAAGTCTGGAATGTAAGGATTTATGTCTGAAATAGTCCCACATACCAACCGTGTATGGGCTTATCTCATCTGGATTTGTTATTTTAAACATGATAACATGGTGGGGGCTAATAATGTTATAATAAGATATCTTAAGAAAGAAGACGAAGAGATTAACAATCTGCATGTCTTCAGTTAGGGACGTTTAACATGGTCTGTGATATCAATTTTGGCACATCTCTCATTTGTCGACTTTAATATTTATAATGGTATGAGTAAAAATTACGTTTTGTTTGTCGTTGTCTTGGTTCGAGTAAAAATCTTCGCAGCACACTACATAGTTCGACGCATGAGTTGTGTCAATATGTTATAATTTCCTTGAGAATAGAAACATGAGTTAACTTCTCTGTTATTATAATGGAAAAACATAATGGTTAACATAATCTTCAATTTCGTTGAGCTAAAATACTATCACATGAGTTTCGTACACATATAGAGAATACATGATAAATCAGTGAGACCATTACATAAAAATGTCACTTGTAGCCCCATCAAACCAATCAGTGCTCGGATTGAGTGCATTTAGCGAAATAGAGAGCTATTGCATATACGGTGCATATACGCGCTTCCTGGAGCCTGTGCCGATCCCAACACAACCTGGGCGGTTAGGGGATATATCCATTCCAGCATGGGGGTAACCTGGACCAGATGGTATAGCGACAGTTATCACGTCACGGTAGCACTGATAATCCTGAATGAAAACAATTATTAGCTGTCAGCTGATGTTGGATACCTATGTGAATTGCATAGAGCCGACAACAGGTGATTCAATGTACTATAAGCCTCAAAATTTTACACTACCTCCTCATCCATTCTGTAGAAAACAAACAGATTGATGATATCCCTTTTCATGCATAATTCAGTAGCGACAATTAAGCTTCTTCCATTGTTTGTGATTCTCCTAGTAGACTCTATCTCGAAGAGATACGTCCCGAACCAACTTCCAGCGAGCTGAAAGGGATTAGAAACCTATTACATTCAGAAACAGTGGATGTTGATTAATAATAATCCCTATTTGCAAATCCCAGTATAATGTTAATTTAGGTTTTTTGATGCTAAAATGATATTGGATTTAGTTCAAAATAGTTTATTTTGCTAATAATGTCTGATTATAATATCAGAGACCTATTACATGTTGAAAATATATTGTAAGTTATTAATATCAGAAACGTATTACATTTGGGAAATATATTTTAAGGTTAAACTATTAAAAACCTTTGGTGCCTATAAAATATATTGCCACTTGAGATATTGCCGGAGTAGACGCAAAGGACACCAAGTTTCATAAGAAAGTTACAGTATACTTTTAAAAAACAAAAGAACATTACTGGATGATGACGATCGTGGGCAGGCAGGTGTAGGTCGTAGAAGTGCATAGCAGCCTTTCCCTGAGAGCAAGCAATGATGTTCCAGTGTGATCTTGTACCTTCACATCTACTCCAAATCTAAAAAAAGAATTAACACGCGCATGGTTAAAATATGCAGAAATTATCTATACAAAAACATATTGCTTTGACAGTAGTATATGACTATTATGACAATTACGCATTATTCGTAAAAACGGCAATAACATGTGCCATCACAACGTAGGGTGCTTCTTGAAACAATGAAGTGAATGAATCAGTAAACCATCAAACGAATATTGTAAGATATACACCATAAGTTCTAGTTTTCGCGATATGAATCACCTGTGGTGGAGGAGCTGTTTGTAAAGCTTCAAGACTGACATATTCATAACGGGTAAGAAAATCATAAAAGTAGGAATCTGGTAAATCCATTGTGCAGTTGTTGATTCGTATGATGTTTTGAAACTGAATTTGATTCGCAATGGTTTCTGCTGGTCTGTGTTTTGCAGATCTGAATAGGTTGTTTTTTTGTACTATTGTTGATGGTAATTGGAATTAAAGAGCAATAATGTTGGATCCGTGAGATTAGGAGATTTGTGGTAATGTTTGGGTTGGTTGGCTTGTATAGGAAGAATTTGATTTGATGAACATTCAATTCAGATCCTTAATTTTTGGCGCACGGGAGTGGCAGGAGCAAGACATCCAGCATGATCTCAGCCATGTATTGGGAAATTTATTTTTTGTTGTTAAAATATGGGCCGTTAGATGACGATATGCGCTGGTTGTGTTTGCATTGCTGGATGGCCACGTATTTTTTTTAGAACTGCGTGTCTTTTTCCTATTGGTCTTACTTGGCAGGCTATGTGGACAAAGCCGTGGTTTATAGTAGTTATGATTAAATAACTTTAAGCAAACAAACTATCTGTTTAATAAAAAGAAAAGAGGCATAGCTTCAAGAATCCTTACCCCAGGATCCAGACTGAGAAACAAACCAAATAATTGAGTCTAAAAGGAGACAATGCAAACCTGCAACATAGAAGAAATTTCTAAAAAACATCATCCATATATGTTAAGACAAATAGAAAGAAAAGCAGAATAGCAAAAAAAGAATAGCAAAGAGCATATGAAATAGTTGAAAATGCTACATGGTAAATCACCAAAAGGTGTCAGATCCACCCATTTACAGAAGCTCTTATATCCTAACTAAGAAGATCTTAGAGCTCACTCAACAACCATTCCTCCCAAGCAAAGAGTCTCTTGTCTCAACTCTCAAGTTAGACCTATTATCTCAGATAGAAAAGCCTTTGGAAATATGGGATGACCCCAACAAAGTATGATGTTAGAAGAAGGTGGAGCGACAATCACCGATCTTTCTAACTACACTACTCAAATCAATCTCCCTAACCCTTATAGTAGACATATCCCTCCACCATGATGATATACAACACGTAGCGAAGAGCCGAAGATGGACCCAGTAGAGAGGTTCGCAATACCTCTAATACCATTTACTCACTATACAAATGATACTTATCACTCTGTCTGTGGACAAAAACAAAATTTAACTGATCTTTTTTTGATTAATCATACATAAGAAATGCACACATTTTTTTTAAATTCACTCCCATTTACTCACCAGAAATAAAATTAACTCTCATTTTCCTTATTGTTCTTTTTGTACATCTTTATTTATTTTTAGCTTAATTACACTTACAATAATATGGCTGGAAAATCTGTTGCAGGTATAAAGGCAAATAAGTCACGGAAAATTTACAGAAACATTATTACCAAAACAAAATAAAAAATAAATTAAATTTATAATATATGTTGTCAGTCAGGGATATTAATTTCGTTTCTGTTAGGAAAATAGAGCAAATACCACTTGTGGTTTCCATGCCAGAAGGAATTAAAGAGATGAAACCTCTGAATATTGTCTGAATGAAAATAAAATAGCTTTATGAAGTTAGCAACTAAGCACCAGTGGTCTAGTGATAGAATAGTACCCTGCCACGGTACAGACCCGGGTTCAATTCCCGGCTGTTGCAAATTTTTTTTACAGAAAATACCAATTTTACTCTTGACTTCTCAAACAAATTTCATGAATTACCTGTTTAGACATAATTCTAGAACGTGTTTTTTTAACACATAAATCTGAAACGTATTTTATACAAATTTCCAGAATTATGTGTCAACAAATAAATCTGGAACACATTTTCTGTTCCGGAAACATCATGTTTTACGTAATTCCGAAAATACAATAAAAAACACTTATGGATTTATCCTAAGGACATAAATTCAAAAATGTCAATTTTTGTTTTTTATTTTCTAATTGTCATTTTTAATTGATTAAAAAGCGGATTACAACAACAGAAACAAACATAGATACTAAAACATGACAAAAACAAACACAGTTACTTAAAACGTTAGACTACTGTGATGGTTGTCCTGCATAACAGCGATGAACAATCTCGACGACACTCTGTGTGGTTTCCACGTACAACTGTAAAAGACTGCGATATTGAAACATTTCATGTCATGGGTGTAAGGTTAGGAGTAAGAAACAAGGTATGAAAAAAAGTGCCGTTATGGATATGCTAACACAAAGACATAGATTAAAACCACTAACCTCTAATTGATGCTTTTGTTTGTCTACCTGCTTGATTGTTACCGTGCTTAGTTCATTATATATGGAACAGGTTTGAGGATATGGTTGGAAGGAAATTCAAATATTGAGTGTTAGGATTAGAGAGGCTGCACTTTCTTCTTTAATTTTCTTTAATGTTTTGAATTTGGAGAAGTGGAAATAATGCTGCACTCTCATGTTCAGCAGCTCCATTCGAGTTGAATCACTGATCAATGAGTAGATGCATCATTCTGAAGAAGTGATAGTGTGAGATGTCAGACACTTCAATTACTTGTATTTTTCAAATCAAAATCGATGTCACGTGTCTGTGTCATCCGGTGCCTAGATCGTTTCATAGCTTAAATATTTTTTACACCCTTGCAAATATGGTCTCTTCTGCTTTTAATCCCTATAATATTTTTTTCTTCCTTTTGGGTGCCTAACATTTCTACACCTTGTGCTTTTTGTCCTTTCCCTTGGTGACTTTTAGTTAAAGCTGCCTACATTCACACATTTATTTTACACCAAAGGCAGTGCATAAAAGTGAAGCACAAGCAAGACTTATCTTGATTTTGAAACACAACAATCTGTGACACACTCAAAGAAACATATTCTGCAAATTCTTTCCATCTTTCTTCCATTCAGTTTTGTTTGGTAGCCTTAGAGTAACTGGATTTGCCATTTCTTCCCAATACCTCTTCATAAAACTTGTTGGCACTCTCTGTCACAAAACACACACACACATTATTCAACAATAATATCATCAGTAAAAAGAGAAAGAAGTGGAACAAATTGTTACTATACCAGCTTTTCACGAAGAAGGGTTCTTTAACAAATTTCCCTGAAGAAGTGGACAATGTTACTTGAGAAGAAGACATGATTTTGTGTACGTTGTAACTCTATAGATCAGTAAGATAGGTGGTGAAGTACTGTTTAAGCGTTTGCTCATCAATTTCCTCTCTCTTGGCGATTTCCTCTCTCCACTAGAAATGTGGAATATGTAATGGTACAATAAACTGACGTGGGAACTGTGAACTCGTTTCACTAAAATGGAAACAACTTTGCTGAAAAGCAATAGCAAGTACAGTGCAATACAAAGAAAGGAAATGAAATAGACGATAGAAAGAGAGCAGAGGTAAGGAGAGAGAAGAGAAAACCCACTACTATTCTATTCTTTTTCTTATATCATTCATTTCTCAACAAACTCATTACTATTTTATTAGCAGAATAATTGATAAAGAATTACATCATTTATAAAGGGATATTATGTAGGTAAATGGAGGGTTAAGCTATTATGAAAATTTGTTAAAAATTTGAGATTGGTTGATTTTGTTTATCTACAAACATAAACACTTGTGAAACTTAAAGCTTATAGTTTAGTTTAGTTTTTGCTTAGTTTTATATGTTTCCATGAAAGCAGATGAAAATAGCTTATAGGAAAAAAATTGATTTGATTTTATTTTATTATAGAAATAGTTTATAGATTTTTTGACCAAAGAAATAGTTTATAGATAGTTATTTATATAATGAGTGTTGTATGCTTGTTAACCATTTGTCGCCATTATAGGCGCTCAACCATCAAATTTCCAACAATTTTTAATTTTCTAGTAATGAGTGTTGTATGCTTGTTAATTAAAATAAATGAATTAGTATTTTAATTTAAATCAAAATTAAGTATTGTTATTCCGAGTAGGTTCTCAGGAAAGAGAGGTGGGTCACACTGGACACTCTTAAATACCAAGTATTTCCTAGCCAGAACTTTCCCCTAAACAACAATGTTTTCGAAATCAAACCGAAGAGATTACTGGGATGAGTCGCGGACTAGGTCGCTTTCTTTAAGACGTTTTGTGGCACTACTCCAAGGTGCAAGCAGGCTATCAACCACGACGTCCCTAGAATAAAACAGCCTAGACAACTGTTACTAATTTCCACTGCACAGTGAAAATTAGCTCTAAGATATACACCGTCAATATGGTTATAAAAACCACTCTTATGGTTATAAAAACCACTCTTAGCTTGGAAATGCTTCAAGCTTTCAAAGAACAAGAAATGATTTAGGGAGAAGAGAGAAAAAAATTGAGGAGAAAACTCTTGATCCACAACTTTTGGTGTGAGGAATAAGTGAGGAGAAGGTCTCCTTTTATAGGCCAAGTAGTGAGGAGAAGTTCTTGGTTTGTTCAATGTGGGACTTTTTATAATTCACACACTAAATAAAAGAGAGTTCCAACAATCCCCCACTTGAATTTAAAAAGTAATTTTAGATATAGCGTCAAACGCTTCTATAAGATTGTGCATAAACAAAGGTGTCTACGACTTGAACCTTTGCGTAGCGGTTAAGATTTCGATTTAACAAGAGTGACTCGTAGTCTTGAACTCTATCTCAAACATCAAAACCACACACAGCCTTTTCCATGGGTGTATTCTTATAAGCCCGTGCTTTTATGGCCCTGCACGTCTATCCCGGTTTAGTGAACGCTCTAGGAATCCTGCCAACGATTCCATAGGAAGCGGCCCCACTTCCACATTCACATAGGTGAGTCTATCAAGAGTACTTTTGTAGCTAGGTACTCCACTCCACATAGAGTATAGATCTCATTAAGAGTTTCTATTATCTCAGCCTTATGTCGCTTCAGGAATCATGCTTCTTTAATTATAATAGCATGTTCATCTCGTATCACTTCACAACTTGTTATTACCCCATTACAACATTTTGACCCAAAGGCAACGCCTGAAAAGCGTTGCGTAAAGCCAAAAAACCGTTGGCTTATCTTTAGGCAACGATTTTGAAACCGTTGTTTCTGCGGGCGTTGCCTAAACTATAAGCAACGGTTTTTTGTGACCAAAGGCAACACAAACCTAAAACCGTTGCCGTTGATAAGCTAAACGCAACGGTTTTGATTTTCACGCATCAACAACAGTCTCAAACCGTTGCCAATTATGGCAACATTTAAAAACCGTTGCCAATTATGGCAACACTTAAAAATCGTTGCAAGGTATGGTAACACACGAAAACTGTTGCCTTCCCAACAAATACAACACTTCAAAAACGTTGCCATAGACAATAAAAAATGAAAAAAAATAGAAAAAAGATTAGGGAGGTCCATTCCTTCCCAACATAGAAGTTATGTGTGATATCACTCAAATTTAATGACAATCAATTAATGACACAATACATCAAAAACATGCACTATCTTTAGTTCTGCCTACACTAAATTCTTGGTTTCTAAACACATGAAGATTACAATTCACGATAAAATGAGAAAATGTTTAGAATCCTAAGAACAAACAATCACGGTTTTCTTATGAGAAATCTATTTCTACCTAGTTCTTCCTTGGTTAGGAACCATATTTCTCCAAAAAATATGAAGGACCACGAGGGTTTAGCTCCCACGCATAAAACTTGCTTAGAGTGAAGTCAGCCTACAAGAAAATAACATCATATGATATATAAAATCTAATTTACAGTCTAATACAAATAAAAAATCTAATATTTGGGCTGAAAATAAATCAGTAAGTGGAAAAACCAATGACAATAAGGGTGAAATGCAACAAGGGGGAAATTCAGATTCATTACCTGGTTTTTTTTTCAAGATAATGATAAATTAGCATATGTAAACAAGGTCTATTATTTTTAAGTTTTGGTTTTCTGGAAACAAGGCATGTAACGACAAGAACTCATACATGTCAAAGAAGTGACTGACATAATGTATTACAAATAAAATACTGAAGCTATGTTCATTTCAATTTGAAGGGCATAGATCTCACCATACAGGTACACACAAACATGGATTACATCTAGATGCGTCCAACCAATAATTTCAAACAATAAAAGTATGAAAATATAGAGCAAACATCCCATTGTAATAAACAAAAATTCAATTTCATAACTCCATACCCAGATGTTTTGTGGTATTATCCTCTTCAGCGGTGATAGCCTGAGTACAAAACAAAATATGTACAAAACAAAAAGATTTGAGACAAAACAAGCTTGTTTGCTTTGCACTACTACCTAATTTCTCTTGAAATCAATAAAACAAGCTTGTTTATCCGGTCAAAAGAATGGCCTTCTCTTGCTTTGATATATTTTTGCAACTCAACATTTGCCAAGTAGAAAAGTGATCAACCAATGAATAAAAATGTAATGCTACTATATATATTCATATCTTGATATTCTCTGGACAATAAAAAAAAACACAAGCAAAAAAACCAAGTTAAACTTGGTTATAACTTGGTTTTTTTGCTTGTGTTTTTATTGTTCGAAGAGTGACCAAGTTCAAGATATCTAACCAGTCAGAAGAGTGACCTTATAGCTTCTTTTAATAGAGGTGGTATGCACAGCTAAGTACATCCACATGCAATAGTAAACAGAATAGCATTAAAATATTCAATATAAAGGTTTGAACTTGAAGTGTAGATATTCCACAATAACCCTGCAAATGCTAAACCTTCTAAAAAATTATTCTTCAAAGTTCATGAACTCATGTATAGAAACCAAGTTATGCCACAGATCACCTTTCCTCTCCTCACCTTCACAGAAACTCAGTCACAACTTAACAAAAATCAATTTAATAAGAAATCAACACATAAGTCAGCCACAACGAAACAGAAACCTTTTGTGCCCAAACCCCACTACTAGAGAATGACCCACCTACGACTTCAATGAGGATCATATTCATGGTTCCAACAAACAATAGAAGAAAATCAGTACCAAAAATCAAAAATAAAGAAGAAAACATTCAATAAAGCCAAGGTGAGAGCAATCTATGAAAGAGAAAAGATATTATCAACTAATTAGGGTTTTTTGAATCTCCAACAATTGAGATAATAGGTATAGATATAAACTACAAAGGTAACTTCTAACAATTGATCTCAATAACTTCATTTTCCATCATGGAAATAGAAAATTGGGCTAAAAAGGGGAGGAAGAAAACCAAACATGTTGCAAAATCTACAAAATAGAGAAGGCACTAAGCAAAAGAGAAAGCAGTGTGCCGAGAGAAAGAGAAGCGCACTAAGAGAGAAGCTGCTTGGGAAGAGGAACCACTGCGAGAAAGAACCACACCAAGAGAGAAGAAGGCTTCAGTTAATGGTTGGAACTGGAAATAATAGTAACTTTTCAAAAGTAAGCACGTCAAATGTTCAAACCTTTTTTAAATTAGTCTTTGCACTGTACAGAAGACATGATGAGCCTAGGAAACTAGTTGATCCCATGGGAGGAAAAATAAATCATCCTTAAAAGTAAAACTCCGTTCTTTTCATAAAATATCCCTGACAGCAAAAAAATAGCGTCCTAGTTAGATTATTCCATCGAAGTATCATAATTACCTTATTATCTGATGCTCCTATATACCCGATAAGACAGATTTGCATCTACTTCTCAGATTTATGGTCACTGTTTGCATCAATAAGCTAAACATGCTGCAAAGTGAGTTCCATAATAACCATTAGTAACAATCATCGGCAAGATCAAATGGATGTAATGTAGGCAAGACTGGAGAAATCCAAATAAATGCTAACTAATGCCTTAAAGTTCTTATCTGTAGCAACCTTGGCCCAACCAAAGTAAAGCACAACAACTTGATCAGGAAGACAATATGTTGCATTCTCTTGATTAAGGAGTTAAATCATATCAAATTGATAATACCAATCCTACTATGCTATCGATATGCCAATAACCCAGTAAAAAATTCAAGAGTACATGTCGCATTTAAATAAAATTAAACAAAATAGAGTGTTAAGTTATGTCAAGCTCTCTTCAATTCCTGTTCTCAATGCAACTGAAATATACTATTTTCTTTTAATTTAACTATCACTACTTTTAATATAAACCAAACGTAATGTAATGGAATGATGTGTACTATTCTTTTTAAAACACAAGCTAAGGGAACAGAAGCAAGTAGCAAGTATGAGCTATCTTCCCACTAGAGTAATTAGAAAGACAAATTTAAAATCAATAAAACCCATTCCTTTAAATCAGTCTACAAACCAAAACACAGCCTCTAAAGTGCAGATACTAGATACAAGCAAGAGAGAACAATTGACAGATTATACTAGATATATAGGCTGTTTGGTTTTCTGCCGTGGAAGGCTGCCACATATTGAGCATTTAAACATGTTAAATTAGGCATTCAAGACTACATCAGTAAATTAATGAGGGAGCAAGGCCTGCAATACATTTGATACATGGTAATGAACAAAGATTCAAGTCTCTTATAAAATAAAACTCCATCATAGATAAAATGTTTGTTGCCCAACTTTATAAAATGCAACTCCATCAGAGTAGACATTTCATCAAGCATCTTGTATACAAAAAACAAACTAAATTAAAGTTCAAGAGAAGAATTAAAAGAAGGTAAATTAATCAACAAATAAATGAATTTAAGAAGGAAACAAATAAAATGAAGATTGGTTTTCAAACATTCTGGTCATACAAACATTACCCAGTCCCTCACAAGAGTCACAACCAATATTATACTCAACGAAGCTTTTCAAGTTCAACATCAAATGCTACTTGCTAGAGATCCAGAGTCATCAACATTCCAAAATATACAAATCCTAACACCCATTGCCACCACTCAACTGATTCACTCATTCAAAGCCCAAACCTCTATCATCGACTTCTAAACCTTCCTCCAAACCAATAAAACATTCACTGACACACACACCCACACAAAGGAAGGGAGCGTAGACATAGATGACAAGAGAGAAGCACTTACCGACGTTTCTGACAACAATACAGAGAGATGACATGCGACAAAGAGATATTAGCGCAGAGAGGAAAGCCACTGAAGTAGGAGCCTCCAAAGACGGAGTCGTCGAAGTAGAGGATTTAGAAAACGAGGGTTTGGAGAGATGTGGCGTGATAGGTGTTGTTACTGAAACTTTTTGCGTCAAAGTAATTTTGTGAAAATAATTAAAAAATAATAGTTGCTCATCTGCAACGTTGTTAAGTCGTTGTTCAATAACTTAAATAATTATTTAACAAAACCGTTGCCTATACCTCTTTCACCATGGTTTTCAGCCGTTGTCTAAGATAAACAAAACACCTTGACAAGCAAAGACAACAGTTAGGAAAATCGTTGCCAATTATCATCTAAGGCAACGGTTTTTTGGGTGCTCTCAAATTGGGCGTTGCCGTAGGCCCAAAATGTTGTAGCGCCCATTGAACCTAATTCTTGGGATCTCCTGTCTTTTAGGTCGGGTTACCATCGTGAGTGACTCATGATTCTAATGGCAGTAGTCCCATCCTTTGAGATGTACTTTGGACTTTCTCCCTAGCTAATCCTTTCGTCAAAGGATCAACTAAGTTTTGATCAGTGCGTACATGATCCACTCTCACAGCTCCTTTTGTGAGACAATCTCTCACAGTGTTGTGCTTACGACGTATTTGTCGTCTCTTGCCGTTAAAATAGCGGTTCTCTATTTTTGCAATAGCCGCGGTACTATCACAGTGGATCAACACAGCCGGCATCAATTTTTCCCATAAGGGAATCTCTACTAGTAGGCATCTTAACCAACTAGCTTCTTCACTAGCAGTTGCTAGTGCAATCATTTCAGACTCCATAGTGGACTGAGCCAATATGGTCTGTTTCTTAGATTTCCATGAGACGGCACCACCAGCTATACTGAAAATATAGCCACTGGTTGCTTTGGAATCATCTGATAGAGTATTCCAATCAGCATCACTGTACCCTTCAAGTACAGCTAGAAATCTCTGATAATGTAATCCGAGATTCATGGTCCTTTTAAGGTATCTCATGACTCTCTCAATAGCATGCCAATGCTCTAAACTAGGTCGACTAGTAAACCTGCATAATAATCCCACAACATAGGCAATGTCTGGTCTAGTACAATCAGTGGCATACCTTAGGCTGCCAATGATGCTCGCATATTCCGTTTGTCTTACACTGTCACCAGTGTTCTTAAATAGCTTGACGCTCGGATCATATAGTGAACATGCAGGTTTACAATCAAAGTAATTGTATTTCTTTAAGATCTTCTCAATGTAATGAGATTGATCCAAAGAAATTCCCTTCTCGGACCTAGTGATCTTAATACCAAGTATTACACTGGATTCTCCGAGGTCTTTCATATCAAAGTTGTTGCACAACAATGATTTCACTTTATTAACAGCATGAATGTTTGATCCAAATATGAGTAAGTCGTCTACATATAGACATATGATAGTGCAAATGTCATTCTCAGTTTTGTAATAAATGCATTTGTCACTTTCATTCACTTTAAACCCATTTGATATAATCAAATTATCAAACTTCTCATGCCATTGTTTAGGAACTTGCTTGAGACCATACAGAGACTTATCCAACTTACAGACCTTGTGTTCTTGCCCATGAACTACAAACCCTTCAGGTTGTTCCATATAGATTTCTTCTTCTAATTCACCATTTAAAAAAGCAGTTTTAACATCCATTTGGTGTACTTCCAAGTTGTAAATTGCGGCCAATGAAATTAGTACCCTTATGGATGTGATTCTAGTAACAGGTGAGTATGTGTCGAAGAAATCTATATTCTCTCTTTGTCTAAAACCTTTGGCTACAAGGCGAGCCTTGTATTTATCAACAGTGCCATCAGATTTTAGTTTCTTTTTCAAAATCCATTTACAACCAATGGGTTTGCAACCAGGAGGTAAGTCCACTAAGTGCCATGTCTTGTTAGACTCTAGAGAATCCATCTCATCATATATGGCTTCTTGCCACAAATCTTAGAATCTAAAAGGTAAAGAGCCAATTTTGCGCCACCATTTTCGTGAAATTTTTAGTAGTTTTTAGGCGCTAGTTGCTTCCCGCCGTGAGAGGTTCAAGTTGAGTTGCCGGAACTGTTGTTGACGCGATTGGAGAGGGGTGTGTCCCATGCACAGTTTGTGGATAAATCTCTCCTTAAATGCATATTTGGCTGCTTCCTTTTTGGACTATTGATACTTGCGTGAACTTGAGAATTTGATGAATTGCCGTATTGGAATTTTGTGTGTGATGTTGTGAATAGTGAATAGTGATAAATAGTGAATAGTGAACAGTGAATAAATTAGAGTGAACAGTGTGAATAGTGAATAGTGAGTAGTGTGTGAATAGTGAATAGGGAATGGCAACCTGAGAGAGAGGGAAAGGACGCTGAGAGAGGGAGTGAGAGATGAAGATGGTGGTGTCAAATTTCCAGATCTCTCCATTTTTGTCCCTTTGATCCGAAACGACCCCAAAACATGTAGAAAAGGAAGAGAGTATCACAATGGTGGTCTTTGCTTGGTGAGGTATGGTCGAAGTTGGCCGGAGAATGAGCTTGAAGTAGTGGTCATTTTTCAAGGTAGTTCCTTTTTGAAAACTAATTAGATAGAAAGATAGAGTAGGATGAGGAGATGAAGAATATATAATTTGTTTGGCCAAAGGTGGCCGGAACACGGTGGCATAGGGGTAGGGAGTGGTGGTGGCGGCCATAGGAGAGAAGATGAGAGCTTTCCCAAGTTGGAGAGAAGATGAGAGCTTTCCCAAGTTTTAGGGTTTCTTCAAAAAGTAGATGATGATAATGAGAGAGAGAGCACGGCTAAACCCAAAATGAAAAGGAGGAAATGACTTTGAGTAGGTATTGGATGCATTTAAATGAATAAGGGAGTACCATAAACCATGTTTCAAGAGATGTGATTAAATCCTACAAAAAAAAAGATCTGATTAAAAGGAAGTAATGTAGGAGAGTATAAATGGAGGAGAGTACCATAGACCATGGTTTTTTTTTTTACCCTCAATATGGTTATAAAAACCACTCTTATGGTTATAAAAAACCACTCTTATGGTTATAAAAACCACTCTTAGCTTGGAAATGCTTCAAGCTTTCAAAGAACAAGAAATGATTTAGGGAAAAGAGAGAAAAAAATTGACGAGAAAACTCTTGATCCACAATTTTTGGTGTGAGGAGAAGTTCTTGGTTTGTCCAATGTGGGACTTTTTATAATTCACACACTAAATAAAAGAGAGCTCCAACAAGTATAAATAACAATAATTAAATATGTGATGTCAAGTATGATTTGCCTATCGTCAAAAAAAGTATAATTTGCCTTAAACTCCCAATTTTTTTTAACGGTACACACTCCTATATAGATAGATGCAGTGGCGGAGGGAGGGGGGACTTGGTGGGGCCATGGTCTCTCCCAAAATTCTGAAAAATATTAGTTTTTATATAAAAAATACTCAAGGGCCCCCCTCCATATCTTTAAAATTAAAAACAAAGTAGTAAAAGCTAGGTACGGCACTTTCAGAATTGTTAAAAACTCAGAGTTTGGAGTTTCACTACGTCAGGAACTGCAAGTCACTATATTATTCTCACGGTTGACTTGGTTATGCCCCACTGTCTCATTCATACGGTTTACTTGGCTAATGTTATTACCTATATTAATTTTTTTTCCAAATCTTTCATTTGTTTTTTCTTTTTCAAATATTCTATATCATTCTGTTAACAATATTTTTTTATAGATTAGATCAAATTTTTATCTACTTTTCTTTCTTTTTCTTGTTTTTTTTATTACCTAGTATCTATATCATTCTCACGGTTTACTTGACTAGTACTGTTACCTATATCAAATTTTTTTATATAAATATATTTAATTAAGTCATACATTTTATCGTCGGCACCCCTTGGACAAAAATCCTGGCTCCGCCCGGGATAGATGGGATGTAGTAGGAAGTTTACAATTGATTAGTACATACATATACATTTTTTTACCGATTGGACTAGTTCATACTTCATCTCATGACCCCGTACGTGGTGCACAATCAGGCTGAATAATTAGGAGGAGGTTAGAAAAGTTAAGAGGTCCAATTAGTAATAATTAGGGGCTTGGGTTTAGGATACTAAGCCTTTTCCTTAGTTTTTAATACTAAGTTAATATCAGCCGTTTGATCCATATTTTTTTAATTAAATTTGATTCAAAGGTTGTGAATTAAAGAGGGTATGAATGTAATTTTACACATCCCCTATTCCTCCATCTGCAATGTTCGCGCACAGCTTTCTCCCCTCAACTTTCGCGAACCTGCGACTTTCGCGGAGTGCAACGACGGCAACCACCACATTTTCTTCCTCTCTCTCCGTCGACCACGCCGTACCACCACGTCCCTCCGATGAGGTCTCCCCTTCCTCCGTCGTTCTCTCTTTCCTTTCTTCTCTCTCTCTCTTACTTTCTCTTCTTTCTTCTTTTCTTTCTTTCTCCTCTTAGAAATTGTTGCTGCTTGTTGCTATTTGTGTAGAATGCATACTAAGTGTTTGTAAAAATGCTAATCCATTTCACAACACTGCATAACATTTGATATGACATCACTACTCACTAACCACAAACTAGTAACACAGTGGTTTGTAGCCACTAACCATTTTGTTACTAGTTTGTGGTTAGTGGCTCTTAGAAGCAAATAGACATTATGCATAAATCTATATAATTCATTAATCAAATGCTTAAGGAATCATTCTCCAAAACTTTATATTTGGAACATTCATACCTATTATTTTATTAGGATTAAGAGTGATGGACCAACCGGCCTTTGTTAATTTACAAATGTTTATATACATTAAGCGGCAATGATGTATACTTTGAAATAATTCAATTAATGTTGATGCTACACTACACTTTGAACTGTACTCATCCAAAACTACAAGTTTCATCTGCATTTAATTTTGTTTGATTAAGAAAAACTTTAATTAAGATGAGGTGTGGTTTGTAACAATCTGAATGCATGATGTATACTTTGATATTTTCCATGAATTATAAACTGATGATGGCTTGGAACTATATGCAATAAAAAAATGATATTAGGATCAGGCTTTACAACACACTTGAATTCAATATTATACGGCAGCTTACTTGAATTCGCAAAAGGCTGACTTGTTTTGTACCAGTATACAATAGCATCTAGTAGATTCTATTCTGACAGCATATGCTAAAATGAATTCTCTGGTAAGTCATTTTTCTGTAGATTTCAATATGCTCCGAGTTGATGAACATGGTGAAGCAATCAGCTTTACACATTTACTTGTTCGTAAGTCGTCTTTCTCTGTTGCTTGTTACATTGTTTAACCATTTTGGTACGGTTAGTGTCCACTAACCAGTGTTGTACATATCTGTGGTTAGTTGTCACTAACCGGTGTTGTAGATATCTGTGGTTAGTGGCCACTAACCAGTGTTGTACATATCTGTGGTTAGTGTCCACTAACCATTGTTGTACTAATTTGTGGTTATATTTTGCAATTCTTATATATGTTGTGGTTTTTGAACATTACAGTTGAAGAAGATGAAGTAGAATTTCCAGCTAAAAAGATAAAGCAACGTCAAAATCTATGCAAGAGCAAGATCAGGTTGATGTCCCTATCAGAGAAAAGACAATTGATTTGGAAGCAGGAACGCAAGCGAGCAATTGAACTTCAGAAGCTGTCCAGGATTTAGAACTTGTAAAACAATTTAGGAGGAAACAATTGTTCTTACACATTTATACTTAAGTCTGTAATGTTCGTTATACAATGGCATGTTGTTGCTTGAAAACGTGAACGTTCTTTTGTGCAAGTGTACACAATCGTAACAAGTAATATAATGAAAGTAGAGATCGTTCCCACGAGGATTAATTTGCCAAACAAGAGTTTAATCAAAGTAACAATTAGTGATTTTAGTAACAAAAGTAAATGACACACAATTGGTTGGGTAACAAGTAACAAACAACTAAAAAGGTATTAGGGTAGTGGAAATCAGATTTGGGACAAGTTGAGATGCAATACTTCAATAAATCCATTAAAATGCTCAAAATGCTATGTTAAGTGCTGCAGCACTAGGTGCTGCCGTAATTGTGCATTATTTCTAATGCTTAACACTAGGCTTTAGTCGCCCCAAATTATGTCTAATTCGGAAGAGATTATTTCCCTAGGCTACTGGAGAACAAGCAGCATTACACCTAAGTGTTTTACCTCATGGCTTATGCCTCTCCTATGTCTAGGACTCAAGCAAGGAACAACTATATGTCTATAGTGCAACATACCATGTTATCTTGTGAGATATATATACAAACCATGTCTGTGAATGTATATCTACTTAGATTAGACGGCCAATCCTAATCTAAGATGGAAATAGTAAAAACACACAAGATAAAGTGCTCAACACAATAACACAAGCATTAAGAACAAATTAACTTCATTAGATTCATAATAGCATCCCAACTACAGAGGTTTAGCTCATATTGAGCTTACACAACATTACAACTAAACTAAACATCAAGGGAAGTAGGAATTTCATACTAAAACCCGAGAAGAGAAGTTCAGCTACAAGTCTTGCTACTGAGACAGCTTCAATGGTGATCCACCAAGCAATTCCAGCTCTCCAAATGTAGCTCCTTCGAAGATGAAGTAGATCTAACGTTGCTGCAGCAATCAATATCCCAGCAATTGACTTTAAGTAACAATGGAGGCACAAAAACTTGAGGCTATGTCTATACCTCAGGAATTCGGCTTAACCTAATTCTGGGGGTGAGTGCCTTTATATAGGGAAGGCCTTGGGATGAGAGAAACCCTAAATGGTGGAGGCACATTTTGTCCTTTTCAAGGCACAATGTCCTTTTTGCCCAAAACCCTAGGTCATTCACGCATCACCAATGATTGGCACGCACACCCACACATGACACACGCTGACAGCTGTCCTTGCCTTGATTTCCGTGTTTCTTGCTACATTCTCTCTCATGTTGCGTAAAATGGCAATGCTGCCACACAGGTGCTGCAGCAATTAAACACACATGTTAAACCACAATTGGGCACAAAAGTGCCCATTAATAACATAATTAAGCTTGCACATTTAATTATTCTAAACTAACATATTTACAACATTAATCACTAAATTGCTTGAGAATTAACAATGATTTAAGCTTGAAATAAGAGGTAATAATAATCATATTTGATTGTTATCACACCCCCAAACTTGAACCATTGCTTGTCCTCAAGCAATGACACTTGACATAGACAAGCAAAATATCAGCAACAAACCAGATAGTTGAATTATTTATAAAGGCACACAAAGCAGAATATTAAGCTGAGCATAGAACTTTCAGATTGGCCACTCAACTTGCAAACCCACTGAATGATAAGTTCCCTAAATTACTCCTGCTCAGTAGTGTGTGTGTGTGGCATTCAACTCAGTTCAAAACATAGCAAGGTTCAAAACTTCACTTAACTAAAGACTAGAGAGGTTTTCTTTTGAGATAGCCAAAGATGTTTCAAAACTAAGGGTAGACTAACAATTCAGCACAGAAAGGGGGGATAAGCATGACAAAGGGCTTTGATTTAGCAATTATAGGATTCTAGGCCAGTGCACTTATTACAACTGAAATTTCAATGCTGCAGCAACAGTTGCTGCAGCAATACAGACTAGCACAAAATTTTAAAAACACACAATACTTGACATTGATGTTGCATTGCCCTTATTCTATCCTCACTTTTCACACAGGCTAACTGCTGATTTCGACTGAAACCAAAGTGTGTCACCACAAATTGGCCTCCCTACTTCACAATCAACCTAACTACCATTTATCATCCTTTTGACTGAAACTATAATGTGTCTCCACAGAATAGTCTCCCTACTCAGTTCAAAATGGCAGCTTATTGCACCTCTTTTTTTTTTTTTAAGCAATGACAACAATTACACATATTTACACACAATATGACGACTTGACTATGTGCACTTGACCTAAACCCATTCCTTCATGCTTTGCCTTAATATAACTTAAAGAACCCCCAAACTTAGTTTCTTATGCCACCCTAAGTTTTTAGTAAAAATTTAGCAAGTCTCTAGGTCTACCAACACTAGTCTAGCTTCAGATCATTTCTAACTTACTAAGTCATTCCTAAGTTTCATGCAAAGTGTAAAAACAGGAGCAATATAGTTCACTCATAAACAGGGGCACTAATCACTCAATTCTCACCAGTTCATCACTAAGTTTTGCTCAACTTAACAACTGAAATTAACAACTTTCATTCAACTAACTAGGCATGCAGATATATTACAATGACCATAGGTCCTCCCCCCCACTTAAGACCTTGCAGTGTCCCCACTGCTCATGAAATATAAGGGAGAGACCTATTTTAAAACAAAACAGGAATAAAAACAAGCAAACACAGCTATTGAATGCAAACATGAACACGACACTTTCAACAAATTTATTTAACTTTAAAGACTAACAAAATAAAGACAGAAATTTAAAGACAGAATTTAAAAGATAAGGGTGCAGGGGCTCCTCATTTGTTCCTTGGGCTTTGCCTTGTTGCAGTGCCTCTTCTGACTGGCCTTTTCACTCTTGGAGATTTGATCACAGGGGCATCAGGTGCCTTTGGGGTTTCTGTTGCTGCAGCATTGGATTGCTGCAGCACTGGTCCTGCATCTGCAACAGCAGGACCAGCAGCAGAAACACTTGCCTTCTTTTGGGCAATCACCAAGTCCAAAGCAGCCTTTGATCTCTTTTCATAATCAACCATCTTCGCAGCTTCCATTGCTGCAGCATCATCAACACTTTTGCAGACAGATTCCACAGTGGCATTGACAGCAGCGTCTTCTTCAGCAGTTGCACCTTCCACATTCAGCTCCACATCTTCAGGCACGACAGATATCTTCCTCCTTTTGGGGGCATGCTTGGTTCTTGTTCTCTTAGAGGGTGAGAACATTGGGCTTTCAACATCAGCATCTGCAACATCAGTTGCTGGAAGCAATGCCGCAGCACCAACTGCTGTCACACCCTCAAACTTCAACTTGCTGAAATTTTAATTCCTGCAACAAACACCAAACAAACAAAACAACTAATTTATTAGATTAAAAACCTTGGGCTGCCTCCCAGTAGCGCTTGGTTTAAGAGTCCTCAGCCTGACTTCCTTCAAAGGTCATGGATCCTTAATCATAGTGGTGAAATTACTCCTCACCACTGATTCACCATAGTACTTCTTCAATCTTTGACCATTAACCTTGAAGGTTTTGTCACTTGCATCATCATACAGATCCACAGCTCCATGAGGGTATAATTTCATCAAATTGAATGGCCCAGACCATCTAGACTTGAATGGCCACTTGATGATTTTCTTCTTCGCCACTTCTTTCATGATAGGATTTAGTCTCCTCTGCCCTTCAATGCTATTCTTATTATTTTCATCAAGACTGATTCTATGCATGAAGATGGTAGGACTAATCCCCTTTATATTAGCCATTTGCCACCCAATTGCCTTCTTATGCCTCCTCAGGGTAGTAATGAGATCATGCTCTTGACTGTTGGATAGGTCAGAAGCAATGATCACAGGCAAGGAATCATTTTCCCCTAAGTAGGCATACTTAAGGTGCTTGGGTAACTCTTTAAGCTCAAGCACAGGAGGTTTTTCAATAGAAGGCACATTATGTTTAAGATCAGAATCCCCAAGCTCAAGGGACTCATATTGCCTACTCCAGATTTCCTTCACAATGGCCTCCTTGTGCACCATACCTTCTTCCACAAGTTCACTTTTATCAATCTCATCAAGAGCTTTCACCAAATGATCATTCTGCTTGTGGAAGTGTTCCTGAACCACAAAATCAAGAGACATCACAAAGGAACACTCCTCAGTTCCTTGATCAAGAAATTTGAGAGCATTCATCACTTTGAACTTGATCTCTTGATCATTGACTCTCATAGTCAATTCTCCTTTTTGCACATCAATTAGAGTCTTGCCAGTAGCTAAGAAAGGTCTTCCAAGAATTATAGGCACTTCCTTATCTGCATCAAAATCTAAAATCACAAAGTCAGCAGGAAATACAAATTTATCTACCTTCATTAAGACATCTTCAATGATTCCTTCTGGATATGCAATAGATCCATCAGCAAGTTGGAGAGTAACAGTTGTAGGTCTGGCAACCCCTATACCCAGCTGAGTGAAAACAGACTTAGGCATCAAATTGATGCTTGCACCTAAGTCACAAAGAGCTCTGCTATTATAGTTTTTACCAATTGAACATGGAATAGTGAAACTGCCTGGATCCTTCAACTTGCTTGGAAGCTTGCTTTGCATGATCATACTACACTCCTCTGACATAGCTACTGTTTCAAATTCTCCAAGTCTTTTCCTCTTAGAAAGCACATCCTTCATGAACTTTGCATAGTTGGGCATTTGTTGAAGTGCTTCTACTAGAGGAACATTGATGTGAAGTTGTTTTAGCACCTCTAAAAATTTGCCAAATTGCTTGTTTTGCTGAGCCTGCTTCAACCTTTGAGGAAAAGGAGGAGGTGGATAAGCTTGATCAGCAACTGGTGATGGAACTGGTGCTGCAGCACCAGATGCGGCAGCATCAGCTGTGACAGCATCTGTTGCTTTTTGTTTCTCATTTTTTTGATTTTTTTCTTTTGTAGTGGCTCCATCACTAGGATTAGTAGATGGTCCCTTCAAGTACTTCCCACTCCTTAGAGATATAGCCTTGACTTGTTCCTTCCCCTTTGATGATGATGATGGTTCAGTAGTGGATGGTAATGCTCCACTAGGTCTTTGGGTCAGGGCAGTGGCTATTTGACCAAGTTGATTCTCCAAGTTCTTGATTGCAGCTCCTTGGGTTTGACACTGAATTTTAGTTTCATTCATGAAGGCCTTCAGCATAGTTTCCATAGAGCTTTCTTCTTTTGCCTTGGATGGAGTAGGTTGTCCTGGTTGTGTAACAGTATTATCATTGTTGCTCCACTTCAAATTGGGATGATTCTTCCAACCAGGATTGTAGGTACGAGAATAAGGATTATTGTTATTGTCATACCCAATATAGTTGACTGAAATAGGGTTTGCAGGGCATTCTTCAAATACATAGCCTCCTCCACAGTACACACAACTGGTGGAACCCACTGGTACTTGTTCAATTGCTGCTACCTTAGTTTCTGGTACAGATTCAGTTGCTGCAGCAAGTGTTGCTGCAGCAGGTGTTGCACTCATATTTTTGATCATGTTGGACAAAGCTGCAACCTGAGCAGATAAAGCAGTAACTTCACTCACTTCATGCATACCAGCAACTTTCTTTTGAGCACTAACCCTGGCTGTTGGCAATTGATAGCTATTTGCAGCAATAGTTTCAATAAGATCATAAGCATCTTGGTAAGAGCCATTCAGCAAGACTCCTCTAGAAGAAGCATCCAACATCAGTCTAGTTTGAGGTTCCAACCCATTGTAAAAAGTTTCCATTTGAACAACCACAGGCAACCCATTATGTGGACATTTTCTTAACAATTCTCTGAATCTTTCCCATGCTTCAAACAATGTTTCAAATTCAGTTTGTCTAAAAGATGTAATTTCAGTTCTCATCCTGGCATTCTTGATAGGTGGAAAATATTTTGTCATAAATTTTTCAGCCATCTCATTCCAAGTAGTGATAGAGTTAGGTTCCAAGGAATTTAACCAAACCTTAGCTCTATCCTTCAAGGAATAAGGAAAAAGTTTAAGTTTAAAAGCATCATCACTTACACCAGGGAGAATGAAATTACTACAAACTTCTACAAATTGTTTTAAATGCAAATGTGGGTCCTCAGTAGGTCCTCCACCAAATTGCCCTATTGTTTGAAGCATTTGAAACATCATAGGCTTAAATTCAAAATGAGTTGTGGCAAGTGCAGGCCTCACTATGCTAGTTTGCATAGTGTGAGGGTCAAAAATTGCATAATCCCTCATAGGTCTGTCCCTGTCATTAGCCATGCCTATAACTGTTTCATTCAAAACTTGTCTCACATGTTCAGGTTGCTCAGTGGCAGCTAAAGTATGTCTGTCAGAACCATGGTTGCTAGGAGGTGGTGTGTTTCCATGATTAGAAGGTGGTGGTGTAGCCATATTGACAGCTCTTCCCAAAGAAATCAGACCAGAATGGTCGTGCCCCCTTCTCAAAGCTCTAAACAGTCTTTCTATCTCAGGATGAAGTTGATATTCTGGTGATCTGCGTCTGTACATATGCTGCAGCAACAGTTGCTGCAGCAATTAACTTACTGAAACAACCAAAAACAGAGCACCAGAATTAGCAACAAAAGAAATCACTAAATTGCCAATTAATTAAACAGTGTTTAATCAATTTAATCCCCGGCAACGGCGCCAAAAACTTGTTGCTTGAAAACGTGAACGTTCTTTTGTGCAAGTGTACACAATCGTAACAAGTAATATAATGAAAGTAGAGATCGTTCCCACGAGGATTAATTTGCCAAACAAGAGTTTAATCAAAGTAACAATTAGTGATTTTAGTAACAAAAGTAAATGACACACAATTGGTTGGGTAACAAGTAACAAACAACTAAAAAGGTATTAGGGTAGTGGAAATCAGATTTGGGACAAGTTGAGATGCAATACTTCAATAAATCCATTAAAATGCTCAAAATGCTATGTTAAGTGCTGCAGCACTAGGTGCTGCCGCAATTGTGCATTATGTCTAATGCTTAACACTAGGCTTTAGTCGCCCCAAATTATGTCTAATTCGGAAGAGATTATTTCTCTAGGCTACTGGAGAACAAGCAGCATTACACCTAAGTGTTTTACCTCATGGCTTATGCCTCTCCTATGTCTAGGACTCAAGCAAGGAACAACTATATGTCTATAGTGCAACATACCATGTTATCTTGTGAGATATATATACAAACCATGTCTGTGAATGTATATCTACTTAGATTAGACGGCCAATCCTAATCTAAGATGGAAATAGTAAAAACACACAAGATAAAGTGCTCAACACAATAACACAAGCATTAAGAACAAATTAACTTCATTAGATTCATAATAGCATCCCAACTACAGAGGTTTAGCTCATATTGAGCTTACACAACATTACAACTAAACTAAACATCAAGGGAAGTAGGAATTTCATACTAAAACCCGAGAAGAGAAGTTCAGCTACAAGTCTTGCTACTGAGACAGCTTCAATGGTGATCCACCAAGCAATTCCAGCTCTCCAAATGTAGCTCCTTCGAAGATGAAGTAGATCTAACGTTGCTGCAGCAATCAATATCCCAGCAATTGACTTTAAGTAACAATGGAGGCACAAAAACTTGAGGCTATGTCTATACCTCAGGAATTCGGCTTAACCTAATTCTGGGGGTGAGTGCCTTTATATAGGGAAGGCCTTGGGATGAGAGAAACCCTAAATGGTGGAGGCACATTTTGTCCTTTTCAAGGCACAATGTCCTTTTTGCCCAAAACCCTAGGTCATTCACGCATCACCAATGATTGGCACGCACACCCACGCATGACACACGCTGACAGCTGTCCTTGCCTTGATTTCCGTGTTTCTTGCTACATTCTCTCTCATGTTGCGTAAAATGGCAATGCTGCCACACAGGTGCTGCAGCAATTAAACACACATGTTAAACCACAATTGGGCACAAAAGTGCCCATTAATAACATAATTAAGCTTGCACATTTAATTATTCTAAACTAACATATTTACAACATTAATCACTAAATTGCTTGAGAATTAACAATGATTTAAGCTTGAAATAAGAGGTAATAATAATCATATTTGATTGTTATCACATGTAAACATACCATTGCCACATTGTGTGCATAGAAGTTTGATAATGTGATTCTGATTTAGTTTGATAATGTGATTCTGATTAAGTTTGATAATGTTAATTTATGGACATAACAATTAATAACCACTGTTATGTGTATCTGTGGTTTGTGACCACTAACCACTGCTATGTGTATCTGTGGGTAGTGACCACTAACCACATTTATGTGTATCAGTGGTTAGTGGCTGCAAACCACTGTTATGTGTATCGTGACCACTAATTATAATCCTGAATCGTGGAGAAGGAATGAAAATGAAAATTAAATAAACAAATTATGATAAAGAGCAAATTATAATCCTAACCAATGTTATGCACATTTGTGGTAAGTGGCAATAACCATAAATTAGTACCACAATGGTTAGTGACCACTAACCATGATACACATAACTGTGGTTAGTGCTCACTAACCACAGATGCACATAACAGTGGTTAGTGGCCACTAACCACTGAATAGTGCAACAATGGTTAATAACAGAAATCTCAATACATATAAGTTCAATACATATAATTTCAATTTCTTCATTAGAATGGTATATTAGAAATTGAATACATATAAGTTCCATTTGTTCATTCATCTACAATTTCAATTACATAAAGTTCTTTTCCTATCTTTTCCTTCTTTTTCCTAGAGCCTTTTTCCCCCTTCATTTATTAGTATAGCTTTCAATTTGTCACAAAAAGTGTTTGCTTCCTCTTGTATTGATTTCCTTAGCAAGTTGGTTCGGTGTTTCATGATTGAGCAACAGAGGTCAATCCGAAATTGATTAACTGCCAACACTTTTTTCCTCTTTTCCAATGTGTGCCAATTGCGAAACGAATCCATGTCTTTTTCATTTCCATGCCATTCCTTTAGAAACAACATTGTGGATACACCACAACTGTCTTTATCCGGCTGTTGTGGCATTTGTGGATCATGCCACTCAAATTCTTCCCATTTATAAGGACAAGCCTCTCCCATGACCTTGTATCTCTCCACAACAAAACTCCGTGCCTCGGTCATCAACTTGTCTCCAATGGCTTCAATTACATCCTTTCTTGAATAACTTTGAAGGCTTGTTAGATATTCATATCTCCCCATCTTCAAATTGAGAACATATGTGATAAAGTGGGATTGAGCAACACAAGGCATCAGGATCTGCAATATAGGTCATGTTAAAAAATGAGCGGGCAACAACCATTGAGTTAGAATCAAAAGCTAAAATTTGAATCACATTATCAATCTTAGAAGTAATAACCACAATTATACAATCTGTGGTTAGGGGCCACTAACCACAAATATGCATAACTGTGGTTAGTGGCCACTAACCAGAGATATGCATGACAGTGGTTAGTAGCCACTAACCGCAGATATGTATAAGTCTGGTTAGTGGCCACTAACCATTGTGCTACTAGTTTGTGATTAGTGGTCACAGATACCAAATTCATTTGTACAGATACCAAACTCATTTCAGTTGATTTCATTTTGCTCAATGCCTTAATTTGTACAGCCACTATATTTATAACCACAAGAATCTCAGAGTCTCTACTATATGAAACACAGAATGAATGCATGGAAGTAAGTGAAAACGAAATAGGTTTTCAACGAAACTAAAAAAACATAAATCAGATTTTGCTTTTCTTACTATCTATGACTGATTATTATGAGAAGACAAAACAAAACTAACTGATCTGTAAAGGCTTGTAGACTAAAACAGTTATTAAGTTATAGACTAAAACAATTTGGTATCTGTGACCACTAACCACAAACTAGTAACACAATGGTTAGTAGCCACTAACCATCGTGTTACTAGTTTGTGGTTAGTGAGTTTTAATGCTCAAATGTGGTTAGTAACAATTTGCATTTTATCAAACAACGATTAACAGAAATTTCTTCAAATCAGCATTTTATCAAACACCTAGTTTGCAACATTAACAGAAATTTCTTCACGAAAAGCAATGCTCACAAATACGTCACGAAAGCAAAAATAAGAACCAAATACTCCAAAACAGACATTGCAAAGTAGAAATGTGGTTTTCTAAACCCTAAAAATGAAGAAAAAAAGCAATCAACACGGATTTTTCATCTTTGCGATTAATACGAAAAACGAAAATATCGCAAATACCTTATGAAAAGAATATTGGTTGAGCAGAGAGAAGAACCGTGAAGCAAATATCGTTGAGTAGACTTGAGAAGGAGCGGTAGGAACGAAAACGATGAGAGTGAGAATCTGAGAGAAGCTGCGACGGAAAGGAAGCTTCGGTGTAGAGGAACTCTGTTGGAGGCGGCGATGGAAGAGAAACTGTTGCCGGAGAAGAAGGTAGTTTGCGCGCGAGGAGAAGAAGGAAGCTTCGGTGTAGTGTTCGTTTCTATTTTTGAATTTGAGTGAAAGTGTTTTGAAATTGGTTTTTTAATTATTGGAAATGACCCATGTACCCTTTAGCAACTTACCTTTCTACCCTTTAGTAAGAGTTACTAAACATATAGTTTAGTACTCTAAACTAGACTTTAGGCATGTAGTAAGTAATTGAGACCTTCAGGTGGTTATATGTGCACCACATTGCACAATTATTAATTTATTATAGGGTAAAACTCGATTACAAATTTATAAAACCGGTAATGGTTTTCATTTCCAATATAGATTGATGAAATGTTGGAATTACTTTATTATAAAACTTTGATAAATGACTTGGTAACTCAAAAGGCTAAAAATGATAATTTATATATATATATATATCATAGTAAATCTCTTTAGAATTTTTCGCGTTAAACCCCAAAATTCTTGTACGCATCTATGATATGATAAAATCTTATTATATCCTTATTTTATCTTATTTTTTTTGACAATATTTTATCTTATTTTTATCAAACTATATTATCTTATCTAATCTTATCTTATCTTATCTGTCTGTATAATCAAATAAACGTGTAATCTTGTTTTTTTAAGGCATGCATGCACATAGTCCGTTGGAACGAACTGTTGGAACATTAGTGGTGAATTAAAAAGTCCCACATTGCTTGGATTAGGCACTTGAAGAGTGCTTATAAGTGGAGACTTCACACCTTTGGATTAGGGCCCAAAGGGTACCCAGTTTTGTAAATGGAAAAGCACGCACACCATCTAACCACCACACACGCGTGCGCGCCGCCGTCCGGAAGGCTCCGCCGGGATTGGGCTTGGCTTGTGAGGTGTAAATACATTTTTGTGAAAATAATTAATTATTATTTTATTTTTTGGTGCGTTACGTGTCCAGATTCGTTGAACCGTCCGGATACGATGAACTAACCATTGCGTACAGATTCGTTGAACAGAGCCGTTCTTATCCGCGTCTGTTCCTATCCGTTATAGCTTGGAGTGCAAGCACTCCGGTCTTATCCTCTAAGACTTGCGCACCAAGTCAATTTTGAAGCCTATAAATAGGCCCCTCCCTCACTTGACTCTTTACACCGCTTGACGTTAAATCATACCTCAAGCTCTCTCTCCTCTCTCGATTTTTCTTCTCTTCTACTTTAAAGAATGGCCTACGAGCCATATTCAAGAGTGGTCTGCGAACCATATTCAGAGTGGTTTTTTAACCATATTGAGGTGTATTTCTTGAGCAAAATTTCACTGTGCAGTGATATTTCGTAACAGTTTTGACTGGGCTGTTTTACCCTGGGGACGTCGTGGTTGATAGTCCGCCTGCACAATTTTGAGCAGTGCCACGAAACGTCTTAAAGAGAGCGACCTAGTCCGCGACTCAACCCAGTAATATCTTCGGTGGATTGATTTTCTGAAACTCAAAAACAACAATTTTAAGACGTTTCGTAATTTAGCCATGACTACCGAAGACATTACTGGCTCTGATTCTGCTGTTTCTAATTTCAACAAATCGTTTCATTTTCAAGAATGTCAATGGCAAGAAAATAAATTTTTATTAAATATGAAAAATGATGCTAACATTTAAAAGATGACATTCATGTGCTCACTGAAACAGTTGATCAGAAAGGAAGAGATAAAATAGCTAAAGAAATATTCCAAGAGAAAGAGAATTAATTTCTCTATACAACTTATTAATGGAAGGAGAATTATTTTCTCTATAGAAAGAGAATTGTTTTCTCTATATAATTTATTATCATTGGAAAGAGAATAATTTTCTCTATACTATTTATCGATGGAAAGAGAATAATTTTCTCTATACAGTCAGTCTTATAGAAAGAGAATGATTATCTCTATATTATTCTTAATTCTACGGAAAGAGAATAATCATCTCTATAAGAATGAATTTTTTTTAATTCATATTGTCTGGGAAAAGTTCTGGCTAGGAAAGACTTGGTACTTAAGCGTGTCCGTTGTGACCCACCTCTCTTTCCTGGGAACCTACTCGACAAAAATGAATTTCCTTAATTCATATTGTTTCCGTTAGTGGTTAACGCTAACGGTTAATGATTTTAAATCATAGAATTGCTTTTTAGCAATAACATTATTTTTGAGAAGTTATACCTTTTACGATATATTGCAATATTGATTGCAATATAATTTTGAGAAAACCTTTCAAAAATTAAAACAGTAATCAGGCTCAAAGGAACAGCAACTAGAATGGGACCCCCATCTAGAAATGACACTGCGCCTCCATTTAATTATTTCAATTGCGAGAGACCAGGTCATACGACACACAAGTGTATGAACAGGCCAAGCTCTTCCCCGCAGGCTAACCTGATTGGATAGCAATTTGTTGCTATAATTTTTGAAATCAACATTGTTGGTGAATGCGAAGGTTGGTGGATGGTTATTGAGTATGTTTTGAACATACAGGTTGCTGAAAATAAGAAAATGATGTTGAGTCTGGTTAAAACTTTATTTTAAACAATGATATTTTTTTAAAGCATTGTTTACTTCATCTATCGGAAGTTTCCTACACTATATAATTTTTTTAAAGCATTGTTTACTTCGTCTATCGGAACTTTATTTTAAACAATGATATTTTTTTTTAAACATGGTTGACTTTGACGTGTAAACAAATGCATTCTTTTCAATAAGAGCCAAATAGCATTTTTCAAAAGTTATTTTTTTTCAAATGACTTAAGAAAAAAATTGTGATTTTTGAAGTCAAGCAAGAATTTTCAAGACTTCGCATAAATCAGTAAGGAAATCTGAGTATTAGTTTTGACTCACTCAGATATATGCGAATAAGATAGAACGTTAACCAAAAATGGAAAACGATAGTTTATCACTTTTATTTATAATTGTTTTGACTACATTGTAGTATACTTTGGGAAAAATAAAAGTGAAGTGCTTGACATATTCAAAGTTTTCCATTACAAATTTCTGAAAATCAATTAAGTAGAAAGGTTAAGAGTTTTTATAGCGATTAAGGAATAGAGTATGATTCTCATTAATTTAATGGAATTATACATGAAACGACTGCACCATATTTTTTCTGAAATGAATGGTAAAGCAGAAAGAAAAATAAAATCTTTATTGATTTGCTATTTTGCTGAATTCTAGGACTTGATCTCTGTTGTGAAAAATTTTTGTAAGCTGTTGGCTAAGTTATGAATAGATTCGCCGAATCTAATGAAATAAAAAATTTCCTTCGGAGATCTTGAAGAAAAGACAGCCCATCTTGTCTTATTTTTGAATTTGGGATAACTTGGCTTATGTCATAATCCCAAAAAGAGTTAAACTCGCCAGTAGAGCCTATGAATGTGTATTCATTGGTTATGCAGTAAATAGCAAAACATACAGGTTTATGACCTTAATGCGAAAGTGATCATAGAGTCAAATGATGTTGACTTCTATGAAAGTAGATTCCCTTTTAAATCAAGAAATAGTGGGGGCACCGGAACTGCTCAAGTTTCTGTGCTTAGGAGCGTTGAAAACAACGTAGAAAGGGGAATAGAACCTCAAAGAGGTAAGAAAGCACGTGCTGCTAAAGACTATGGACCCGACTATACGGTCTATACATTAGAGGAGGATCCTACTAGCCTTCAAGAAACTCTGTCGTCATTGGATGCTGATTTGTGGCAAGAAGCCATAAATGATGAGATGGATTCTCTAGAGTCTAACAAGACATGGCACTTAGTGGACTTGCCTCCTGGTTGCAAACCCATTGGTTGTAAATGGATCTTGAAAAAGAAACTAAAACCTGATGGCGCTATTGATAAGTACAAGGCTCGCCTTGTAGCCAAAGGTTTTAGACAAAGAGAGAATATAGATTTCTTCGACACATTTTCACCTGTTACAAGAATTACATCTATAAGGGTATTAATTTTGATGGCCGCTATTTATAACTTAGAAGTACACCAAATGGATGTAAAAACTGCCTTTTTAAATGGTGATTTAGAAGAAGAAATCTATATGGAGCAACCTAAAGGTTTTGTGATCCATGGGCAGGAATACAAGGTCTGTAAGTTGGATAAGCCTCTGTATGGTCTAAAACAAGCTCCTAAACAATGGCACGAGAAGTTTGATAATTTGATCATATCGAATGGGTTTAAAGTGAATGAAAGTGACAAATGCATTTATTACAAAACCGAGAATGACATTTGCACTATCATATGTCTCTATGTAGACGACCTACTCATATTTGGATCAAACATTCATGCTGTTGATAAAGTGAAATCATTGTTGTGCAACAACTTTGATATGAAAGACCTCGGAGAAGCCAGTGTGATACTTGGTATTAAGATCACTAGGTCTGAGAAGGGAATTTCTTTGGATCAATCTCATTACATTGAGAAGATCATAAAGAAATACAATTACTTTGATTGCAAACCTGCATGTACACCATATGATCCGAGTGTCAAACTCTTTAAGAACACTGGTGACAGTGTAAGACAAACGGAATACGCGAGCATCATTGGCAGTCTAAGGTATGCCACTGATTGTACTAGACCCGACATTGCCTATGTTGTGGGATTGTTGTGCAGGTTTACTAGTCGACCTAGTATAGAGCATTGGCATGCTATTGAAAGAGTCATGAGATACCTGAAAAGGACCATGAATCTTGGATTACATTATCAGAGATTTCCAGCTGTACTTGAAGGGTACAGTGATGCTGATTGGAATACTCTATCTGATGATTCCAAAGCTACTAGCGGCTATATATTCAATATAGCCAGTGGTGTTGTCTCCTGCAAAATCAAAGAAACAGACCATATTGGCTCAGTCTACTATGGAGTCTGAAATGATAGCACTGGCCACTACCAGTGAAGAAGCTAGTTGGTTAAGATGCCTACTAGTAGAGATTCCCTTATGGGAAAAACCGATGACAGTTGCGTTGATTCACTGCGATAGTACCGCGGCTATTGCAAAATAAGGAATCGTTATTACAACGATAAAAGACGACAAATATGTCGTAGGAACAGCATTGCTAGAGAAATTCTCTCAAAAGGAGCTGTGAGAGTGGATCAAATACGCTCTGATTAGAACTTAGGTGATCCTTTGACGAAAGGATTAGCCAAAAAGAAAGTCCAAAATACATCTCAAAAGATGGGACTACTGCCATTAGAACCATGAGTCACTCATGATGGTAACCCGACCTAAAAGACTGGAGATCCCAAGAATTAGGTTCAATGGGTAATAACAAGTTGTGAAGTGATAGGAGATGAACATGCTATTAAAAGTAAAGAAACATGATTCTTGAAGCCATGTAAGGTTGAGATAATAGAAACTCTTAATGAGATCTATACTCTATGTAGAGTGGAGTACCTAGCTACAGGAGTACTCTTGATAGACTCACCTTTGTGAATGTGGAAGTGGGGCCGCCTCCTATGGAATTGTTGGCAGAAATTCCTAGAGCGTTCACTAAACTGGGATAGACGTGCAGGGCCATAAACGCACGGACTTTTGAGAATACACCTAAGGAAAAGGTTGTGTGTGGTTTTGACGATTAGAGATAGAGTTCAAGACTACGAGTCACTCTTGTTGAATCTAAATCTTAACCGCTACGCAAAGGTTCAAGTCGTATGACACCTCTGCTTATGCACAATCTTATGGAGGCGTTTGACGCTACTTCTGAAACTTCCTTTTAATTTCAAGTGGGGGATTGTTGGAACATTGGTGGTGAATTAAAAAGTCCCACATTGCTTGGACTAGGCACTTGAAGAGTGCTTATAAGTGGAGACTTCACACCTTGGGATTAGGGCCCAAAGGGTACCCAGTTTTGTAAATGGAAAAGCACGCACACCATCTGACCACCACACACGCGTGAGCGCCGCCGTCCGGCAGGCTCCGCCGGGCCGGGCTTGGGCTTGGCTTGTGAGGTGTAAATACATTTTTGTGAAAATAATTAATTATTATTTTATTTTTTGGTGCGTTACGTGTCCAGATTCGTTGAACCGTCCGGATACGATGAACTAACCATTGCGTACAGATTCGTTGAACAGAGCCGTTCTTATCCGCGTCTGTTCGTATCCGTTATAGCTTGGAGTGCAAGCACCTTGGTCTTATCCTCTAAGACTTGCGCACCAAGTCAGTTTTGAAGCCTATAAATAGGCCCCTCCCTCACTTGACTCTTTACACCGCTTGACGTTAAATCAATGTTTTAAAAACCGGACCGACCCGGGCGGTTCAACCGGTTGGACCAGGAACCAGACACTCGGGCGGTTGGGTCGACCCCATTTGAACCGCAGGCACATTGAACCGCTTAGAACCGGGTTGGACCGGATTGAACCACGGTTCAACCGCTTTGAACCGCCAATTGACCCGGGGTTGAACCGCCCGAAATGCACTTTTTGACTTTTTTATTGACTTTTTCTCCAAAATTTAATACATTTCTTATTTTTTATTTAATTATTACTCATCCGGTTCAACCATGGTTCAACCGAGTGAACCGATTGAACCATGACCCGGAGCTCTCTCCGGTTCAATCTCCGGTCCGGTTTTAAAAACATTGCGTTAAATCATACCTCAAGCCCTCTCTCCTCTCTCGATTTTTCTTCTCTTCTACTTTAAAGAATGGCCTACGAGCCATATTCAAGAGTAGTCTGCGAACCATATTCAGAGTGGTTTTTTAACCATATTGAGGTGTATTTCTTGAGCAAAATTTCACTGTGCAGTGATATTTCGTAACAGTTTTGACTGGGCTGTTTTACCCTGGGGACGTCGTGGTTGATAGTCTGCCTGCACAATTTTGAGCAGTGCCACGAAACGTCTTAAAGAGAGCGACCTAGTCCGCGACTCAACCCAGTAATATCTTCGTTGGATTGATTTTCTGAAATTATTTTCTGAAACTCAAAAACAACACGAAATTACCCAAGACAAGACAAGTTATGGATTCAAGTGCTATTGTGGACAAATATTTGAAGCAAGGCACTCTGGTGGGGATAAATCTTGCTAATGGATCACCAATATGGAATGCAATCAAGAGTGCTTTTGAAAATCTTAAAGATGAATTTCAATTTAAGATAGGCAATGGTAACACAAGCTTCGAGTACTATCCTTGGACAATTAATATGAGGTTGTCTGATACTATCAATTTTGTCCAAATTCAAGACAAATTGTTGTATTAAGGATGTGTGGGACGTGGCTACAAGAATATGTAAGTTTAATATGACGGCGGTACATGGTATGTGGATTTGGAATCAACATATCTCAATTATTTATTCTGTCAACAGTGCCTACAAGTGGTTGATACCACAACCAGATAATCATGTAAGATCTTGGCTCTTTATAAAGGATTGTTGCTGTGTTGGGACAAAGGTTATAGAGAGTGCAGTGTATCTCAGCTTTCCACAAATATAGCAATGAGATTGAGGAGACTCGAGTTTCTACAAAGGAATTGGCATTGCTGTCTTACTCATAATTGTTGAGAGGGTAACCAATGTGTTGATTATCTTGCCAAGATGGCAGCTGATTCAAGTGAGGTATGTGAACTCTTAGTTTTTACTGTTATAGTTACATGTAAAATGCAGAGTTTTACTGAGTTAGAAGTTACTGTGGTTAAGTTGTATTAATTAACCACTAGTTAGTTGCTGATTAGTAGTTAAATTAACTATTAACAGTTAGTTACAGTTTGGATTACTTGCAATATAAAACAGAATTGTAACTTCACTTTTATTAATGCATGGAATGATAATGGATTCCACATGCTCTCTATCTCTACCAGTCCTAACAAACTGGTATCAGAGCTCTTGATAGGGCCTGATCCAGAAGCAGCAGCATTCAAAGTGAGAGATACAGAGAAGCAATAGAAGAGCAATTGAATTGAGAAGCAGTAGAAGAGGAATCACAATTGCAAGATTTGATTCAAGAAGGAAGAACGATGGCAGAGAAAGATAGAGAGTTTCTTCGACCCTCAATTCCCAAGTTCGATGGTCATTATGACCATTGGGCATTGCTGACGGAAAGCTTGTTCCGTTCAAAGGAGTATTGGAATGTGGTGACTTCGGGGATTCCGGCGACGCCAGCAAGCTCCACAAGACCACTTAGATATATGTATTCTGAATTATTGGGTATTATAATAATTTTTTAATTTTTTTTATGAGTAATGTTATTTAGCCAAATTTCTCCGGCCAAAAATAGCCAAAAACCACATTACAATACTAATTAACCAAGTTTTTTAAGCAAATAATCAACCTACTTTTTCACAGTTTTCTAAGCTATTGACTAAAAACTGTGAAAAAATATGTTGATTATTTGCTTAAAAAACTTGGTTAATTGGTATTGCAACGTGGTTTTTGACTATTTTTGGCTGGAGAAATTTGGCTGAATAACATTATTGTTTTTTTATACATGTAAGCTGTAAGGCCAACCAAGCTATCCATTATTAGGCTAAATATACTTTTTAGAAAAATGTCAGTTCATCGCAAGGACAATTCGTGAAATTGACCCACGAATGAGGTGTGATGTGTTATGCACCGCATGTGTTCATATTTTTTATGCCACTGACATGTGTTATTTTTCAGGCACGAGGGATTTAGCGACACATGTTTCGTCGGTCCATTTAGCGAATTTGTTTTTGATGTAAATAGCACTGCTCTACTTTCTATAATTTGTATTGCATGCGAATCAAATAATCTCTATCTTATATTTATCTTGTATTGACATTTAATTTATTATCAAACTTTCATTAATGAAATTAGTCTTGGCCAGTGTGAAATTCAATCCTAAGCACAAACATAGATTAGTCTTTCGTTGAAATGTCTAGACACTTCATAACTCATAAGTAACCGGCAATGAAATTATCTTTCATGTCCAAAAAATTTTAGCAGTCTTTCATGTCCAAAATAAAATGACGTGGTAACTATTTTTTCTTGAAAAATAATAAAATAGTGGGATAGTAATTTTGGAGCATAGTGATGCCAGCTCACAGGACGTGGGTTTTCGCTATAAATCTGTTTCTTATGCTCTATCATCCTGTTCAATAAATGATGCTGTCACGTCCTGAAGACAGAAGGCATCAACAACAAACAAAAAAAAGAGAGCGATGCGATGAATAAATTAATAACAGTAATAAAAAAAAAGAGTGATTATTAATCACTAGTTAGGCCTGTTAGGGTTTCATTCCGATTTTGCAGCGAGTTAAATAAACTACTTCGCTTCATAAATGTTCTTTCTTCACACTTCACACTCACCAATATCCATCGCCTTCACTTCTTCGCGCGAGGTACGATGTTTCTTTCCCTTTTCTTTTGCATTTTCCGTTTCTATTTTTGTCAATCCAATCCAAGTTACTATTATTGTTAGATTAGGTAGAAAATGTTTGTTGAACAAGCTTCTAGAAATTAATTCCTTCACTCTCACTTCCCTTTTTTCTTGTGACGATTTCAAAGATCTTCAATTTCTTATATTTTCCTAATATTTGGAGATAATAGCATTTCCATCTGCAATTTTGCGTTTTTTTTTACCTCTTTATGGCCAGAAATAATTAAATAAACATTTTTTTAAAAAAATTACTGAAGCTGGGGAATTTCATGGGAAAAAATAGTTGTTGTAGTTCTGATTGTAAGCACAAATGAAATGTCAAATTATGTAACTTTTGAATCTGGTAAGGTAAGCTATGAGTCACCGACACTTTTCTGAGTGTTTCTGTGTCAAATGCAAGTGGCACCTCAGAAATTGCATACAAATTTCAGATTTTGTTGGGTTGTTTTTGCTTCTTAGCTGGAATGTCAATTGAGGGTCTATTTGGATTGATTGCCTTATTTGGAGTTATTTTCCTTATTTGAGTTTCAGATTTTATATTTTATTCTAGAAATGGCTTATACATTAAGTTGTTTATTTATCCAAACAATGCTTAACTTTAACTTGGAATCGGAAACAATTTATTCTTATATTCAAATACTTGTAGAAATAAGCTCTTAATAAGTTTTTTCAAATGTCGCTTATATTTATTGTTAGAAGGGTTAATTCTGATTCATGTTATTTACGGATCATTGATAAATTTGATATACGCCTCTTAGATAAGCATTGACCCTTTGTGTAACTAGTAAATACACCGCTTCATTATTCACCACTCTTTTATTTGTTCTGTTCAGCAGCATAGTACGTAGTCTAACTGGTGGTTGATGTTAAAATCTAAGTTGTATCCAGTAGCTCTTTATTGACTGTTAGCTAACTCATTTTGCAGCATCAGTTATCATGCTGCTGTAGCGGTTGAGATAACAAAGTGTCAGGAAGGATCTTTGGAATCGGTTGTTTGACTTTGAGACCGTAAAGGAAGTGAACAAGAGGATGTCAAATAGTAGGAACACTCATTGGTGTTATAGTTGCAGGACGGCAGTTCGACTTGGACGGCGAGATTTTGTTTGCCCCAATTGTAATGATGGATTTGTTCAAGAACTCAATGATATGGTGCCTGCTGGCCCTCTAGACTTCTTTGGACTGGACAACAATGAACAACGCGGAAACCAAAGGGTTGGACTCATGGAAACTTTCTCAGCCTTTATGAGGCATCAAATGGCAGACAGAAGCAATGGTGGTGGCCATGATATCAGAGCAGCACGGTCGGATCCAATTCCTGAACACGGTTCAGGGTTTGCTCCGTTGTTGATTTTTGGTGGCCAAATTCCATTTAGATTGTCTGGACATGGTGGCATTGAGGCTCTCTTTAACGGGACACCAGGAATTGGTATGACAAGGGGTAACACAGGTGATTATTTTATAGGTCCTGGACTAGAAGAACTGTTTGAACAGCTTTCGGCTAATAACCGGCAAGGCCCCCCACCCGCATCGCGATCCTCTATAGACGCAATGCCTATGATCAAGATCACGCAGAGGCATCTTCGATCGGATTCACATTGTCCAATATGCCAAGATAAATTTGAGCTGGGATCTGAAGCAAGACAAATGCCATGTAACCATATGTACCACTCAGATTGTATTGTACCCTGGTTGGTTCAGCATAACTCCTGCCCTGTTTGTCGTCAAGAGTTGCCACCACAAGGATTGAGTCGCAACCATAGTTCAAATGGTAGAAGTAGAAGCAGTTCCGGTAGTAGTGGCAATGGTGGGGGGAGAGGTAGGGAAAACCAGGGAAGGAGAAACCCTTTTTCCTTTTTGTGGCCTTTCCGGTCGTCTAATTCTTCTAGCAGTAATGATGGAGCAACTGGAAGCAGTACACCAGCACCAAGGATTCCTGAGAATAGCCATCATCATACAGGGTATTCTGGATGGCCATTTGAATGACTCTAGTTTGTCTAAAACATGTTCTTTTTTCTTTTATAATTTATTAATCTCCTTATTGTGATTAAAAAATGTTTTGGATGATACTAATTTTGCCTGGAGTGAAACCGTATGAGACAGTCTGCATTTGTTTTCTGAAGTTATGAACTATTTTTGTATAAATAGCTAGTGTTGCATAAATTGTTTACATTTAATATTTATGGTAGTAAGATTTTTATTTAATACATAAATCTTTGAATTTTGGCTTTATTATAAGCTCATACATAAAGTTTTTTCTTTTCTTCGAGTTATGGCTTTATTATAAGCTCATACATACGCTTAGAACCAAATTGAAACTATTATAAAATTAATACTTTTTCCTAGTTATAAAGGCTAAAAAAGAAAAGAAAAAAAACAGCTTAAGGTCTTACAACCCTGATTTCGCAACCACCATCTCGTTGAATCTTTCCTCAATGTCCTTTCCCTCATTTCTCTAGCACCCCACGACTGAAAAGAAAATTTCTCTCATCCCTCTTCCAAATCGCCTCTTTCTCTTCTTTGGTCACCCATTCTCACCCTCACACGATTTGTTTCTTTCTCACTAGTCATCATCTCTTGCACTAAAAGGGGAACACAATGAAGGGAGGAGGAGCTTGTCAGGACTAAACCTAAAAATGCGTTAATTACATGAACAAAAAATGTATTAACTCTAAAAAATTTAGTAGAGGATGTAGCAAATAACATTGCTAATATGAAAAATGTTGCATTAATGCTAAAAAAATTGCATGAGTAATTACGATTTGATTGACATCAGGTTACAAGGATTCACCATATATAAGTTATAACTTATAAGTATGCATTTGATATTCATGTTCACCTACCTAATTAGTAATTCATTCATACCAAAATAGTATTGTTGTACTAATGTTCCTCCTACCTACCATACAGTATGCTATAATTGTGGGACAACCTTATAAATTGATAAATTCTAAATAAACTAATTAATGAGTATTTTACATAAATCTTACATTTTTAATCTAAAAAAAACATTGAAGGAACATAAGTTAAGAGTTAAATATGATTTTAGTCCTTATAAAATATAATTTTTTTACTTTTTAGTCCTTAATAAACTTTTTTTCATAATTTGGTCGCCTTTTATACCTAACACTTTTGGTGTTGCTCAACTAGGTTTGGTATGCAGGGTCAAATAGTAACATATGTATTGAGTGTCACAAAGCTAATACTTTTTAACCTTTAAAATTAAGCGATGGCTAAGCTCGTCCAACACTTCAAGTGATTTATGATAGTCAAATTCTTGAAAATTACTCCAAACTCCAACAGTGATTACTACTATCACCCGTATGTAGAACTTCATGTTCCTACACACCTGCAAGATCTTCAATAGTGATTTGATTGGTGTAAGGTTGGCAAAAAAAAAGTATGAATAACTAAACTTTGACCTTGTCAATTTTTTTGTTTTTGTAAAACTAGCACCGGTAATGTCAATATTGATGATCATGCGGGCATTGAAGACCATAATAAGCTTATACTTATAGAGGGTGACATCAGTTGTCTTGAAGTTTGAAACAATTTTCAAGCATTTAACCACCATAATCACTCGGAACATTAGACCATCCTAGCCATCACTTTCAAATAGTGATATGCTTGTTTGAATGTCAAAACCTTAAATCCAAGTATACACTTAACATACCAACATTGATAATATGTTAAGCTTAAATGAGAGAGTTAATGCTTTAACTAAAGCAAATCAAGGGATTATTTTTCTAATTTCATTAAATTCAGGTACGAAAGTGACAACAAAGAGCTCCAAATGCAGACTAAGTTGAGGGTTTACATATTGTGATATGTTGTTTAGGATACCAATCTGGAATCATGACATTTAACATGCCAACAAGAATAATCCATTAGGCTTAAATGAGGGAGTTGGCGTTTAGGCAAGTTATGGACAAAACACATGTTGAAAAAAAAATGTATTTTGTTAAATACTTAAATCTAAAGAGTAAAGTGACAAAGAATGGCAAATTCAAAGACTAGATAAAGATTTACACACTTCTTTGTTTATGCTTACTCACTTTTAAATGATATAACATCAATCCTCCTCTGTCGAGTTGTATTGACAATTTTCAGGAACATGAAGACATAAGACGTAGACTCTCGGGTTCGAACTCGGATGTATTAGTTGTAGGGTAAATAGCCAATTTGGCCCCTGAAAGTGTAACTCGCTGTTAATGTAGTCCCTCAATCGAGCGAAAATGCAAAAAGATCCCTCAATGTATAATCCGTCTGTCACGTTAGTCTCTCCCGTTAATGTGCGTCGTTAACTCCGTTAATCCATCCGTTACTGTCAGTTTAGTCCCTGAAAGATGTCACTTACTGTCAATTTGGTCCCTAAAACATATACGTGAATTCATTTTAGTCCCTCGAATCTTAAGTTACTTCTGCAGAATTTTAAACCAGAAAGACTTTCGGTGTCTGTTTTCCTATTGTTTTTTGTTTTAGAGAAGAAATAGGTTTTGGAAATGAAGGGGATCAAGTTTTAATCGGGTGTGACTAAATTTGGCATGTTACACTCTCTTTTCTATATTTTTTTTATGCAAACACTCTCTTTTGTATTAAATCAACCAAATTACAAAATATGGAGATATTTCTTTAATGGGTTAAAAGACAAATCAATAAACTCCAATTGAATTTCCGAAACATTCACACATTTTTTTAGACTGTGTGGTTGTTATATATGGCTTGATTTACTTGGATATTTCTCACCATCTCTCTTGATAGAGATTAGAGACGACCATATCTCTTGTCCTTAATAATTCATAAGTTCGATTTCCTCTGTTATGGGCACAGGCTGCCAATTTGTCTGTCCAAACAAGCTCAAAAACCAGGTATGGTTTATTCATTCACAATTTCTTTATTCATTCTTAAATTCAATTCACAAGCAGGTTCAAAGCAAGTGAAAAAAAAAAGAAATTAATTTATTGTAATATTAGATCGTAAAAGAGTGATCATCTTGTATTATATTTATAGTTTTAAATATTAAAAGACTTAGTTATAAAACTACTGCGAAAAATGAATATTCAATTAAAAATATAAATTGACTTGTATACCAAAATAAATATTATAAGTTGACTTTGACCAATGATTCGATTAAAATCAATTTGATCCCAGTGGATTAGTTTGATGATAATTGGGAATTTGGGTGAAATTTAACTTAGAAACAATTCGAATGACTTGATGTATTGTTAGGTGAAGATGATTCACGGAATTGACGATGATATTTGTCAACCTAAATCTCATAATAGATTGATGCTTGAACTTCAACAGTTGGTGCTTCAACTTCATCTGCTAGTAAACTCTGGTTTAAAATTCTGTAGAAGTAACTTAAGGTTCGATGGACTAAAATGAATTCACTTATATGTTTCAGGAACCAAACTGATAGTAAGTGACATCTTTCAGGGACTAAACTGACAGTAACGACAGATTAACGGAGTTAACGACGCACATTAACGAGAGGGACTAATGTGACAGACGGATAACACATTGAGGGACCTTTTTGCATTTTTGCTTGATTGAGGAACCAAATTGACAGCGAGTTACACTTTCAAGGAGAAAATTAGCTATTTACCCATTAGTTGCATAGTATCAGCTGTATTCACCATCTTAATTTATTAATTATTAATAGTACCTTCTCAGTCTCACCCCATTAATTACAATTTACACCACCCATTGTCCTTTAATTTTTTTTATTAATAAAAAAACAGATAAACCAGCACCTACACCCTGTCATAGTAGGAAGGACTGTAGCTGTCACTATTTCTGCACAAGTTAAGTTACTTCCCTTCTCTCTTCTTTCCTTCCTTCCATTGCAACTTCAAATTAAATCTTTCAATTTTTAAATTAAAAAAAATAAAATAAATTCAAACTCTCTTTCTTTCTCTCTCTAAAAATGGATGCACCCAATTCAACCGTCAATGGATTGTGACCTACTTCGCCGGCATTGCTACTCCCAATGGGAAAACACGAAGAACAACAACAGCAGCATCACACTACCGCCGTCGCCGCCGATGATAATCCTTGTCCGGCGGTGAAATGTGTACGACCGAGATGCATTCTTGTTTTGCTCTTCTCCGCCGCCGTTTTCCTCTCCGCCGTTTTTTGGTTACCGCCGTTTGTTCACTACGCAGATCAGCAGGATCTACACTTCAATTCTAAGTATAGAGGTTGGTACTGTTCTTCTCCATTCAATTGTCTACTTTCGGTTTTCGCATTGTTCCTTTGCCATGGATCTGAGAATGAATTGATTTTATAACTTTTATTTTAGTTGATGCTTGTTGTTTATTGAATTGAAATCCTCAATTGTCTGTTACGTTGAACACGTTTAGATGTTGAATTGAGATTTGTACATTGTTAGTACTGATTTGTTCTGCTGTTAAATTAATTTTTGAGAGAATTTAGGGGTTTGCTATATAATTCTAAATTCTAAACTTGGTTGTTTGTGTATAATTCTAAACTGTAAATTCTAAACTTGATGTTGGTATTAAATGCTTGAAGGCTTCGGTGTATGGAGAGGAATTAATATTTCCTCATGTTAATAAATTCGCTTGTGAAACGCTCCGTTGCTTGATTTTCCTATTTTTTATTTGTTGGATCATGTTTTTTTCCAGTGATTACTCCCATACCCATTCAAAATTAAGTGGGTATGATACCTTCCAGACAATATTAGTTCAATATTTATTTTTATTTTTGCCTAGAAGGTATCATACCCTCCCAACTATTAATGGGTATAGTAGAATTTACCTGTATTTAGGAAATTAGTTTTCCTTGTGTTTATTTGATGCAAATGCAATGTACCTTTTGATCTTGTTGTGGCCGAGTTTCGAGAATTGGATGTATGAAGTTTGGGTACTCCAAAATTACTTGGGTACGTACCAAAAAAATTGAAAAAAATTAAAATTGGCCCTCCATTTGAGTTATTGAGTACACGCATAGATATTTTTTTGTGTACTTACACTTAATACTTGCGGTTTTGATTATTTGATATATAAATATATATATAGTTTTCTTTAAGTGAAAAAATAAAAAGTAGGTTTTCCATTATTATTATTTTGACAATATTGATACGTTCCCTATTCTCTGCAGTACAAATAACTTTTTTTCCTCCCTATTTTCTTTATGTAAATATTCAATTCCTATCTTAGTTTTTCTGTTTTTCTATTCTATTTCTGATTCTATTTTGATTTGTGATATATCAAGTTTGGAAAGACATTTCATTGTATTGTATATTTTTATGCTATATGCTAATGCTGTACTTATTTGTGGTTTCTATCATCATTTAGTCATGTTTCTTAAATATTATTTTTATATATTTTAAAATTATATATTTTAAAATTATGATTTTGAACCCTTACCTTAGTTTTTCTAAAAAGTCGCGTATCCCATACTTGTACTTGTCCGTATCCATGCAACATAGCCTACATAGGTTATGAGTTAGACTTGTACCCGACATCGATGAAAACCACTTATGATATGTTCATAAGCTATTTTTAGCTTATTTCATTAGCTCTCGAGGACAACTTATGAAAACGGCTTATATCTTATATGAAAATAATTTAACTTTATTTTACCTTTGGTTATAGAAGTAGTATACATGTAACGTAAGGGCTAATGCTGCAAGTGATTAATTACCCTATTTATCTAAATAGGGTCTAAGTAGAAAAGATGACCAAACTTCAGCTTAGGTGGTTTGGGTTTGGGCATGCATGGAGGAGACATGTAGATTCTATAGTAAAGATAGTAGATCAAATAGAAAGAAACCGAATAGCTAGAGGCAGAGAAAGACCACATAACAAACTATAGGTAAAACTATAGTTTGTTATCAAGAAATACTTAAAGGCTAATGGTTAGACACATGGACATGATTCATAAGAAACCGGTAAAAAAAAGAGCAATGAGAAATGCTAACAACACTCTCTTTTACATACTCTCTCTGACACTCACTCTATGATTAGTTAAAATTCATGTGCTCCCATTAAATTAATGGGTCCCATTTCCAAAGTTGTGGGACCCACATGAATTTTGACCAATCATAGAGTGAGCGTAGTGGCGGACTCAGGACCCTAGGCCAGGGGGTGTAAAAAAAATTTCATTATAAAAAATGTTTGTACATAGGCTTGTTTAATTTTTTTTTTCAAATTTCCTCACTTAATTTACTAAAATTAAAGAATCAAATTATCTAACTCCAAATTTGTTTAAGAGTAAATCGTTAAATTAGTCTCTAAGTTTCATCTCATGCTCTTTCCTATTGAAGTTGTAAAGTATATGAAAATAAGTAGTCTGTAAAAGTATGTGACATTGGTAAAATTACTTCATAAAGTTTTATAAATAATCCCTTACGAAAATTAATTAGACAGATTTATTGAAAAGTTGGGTGCAAATTTAAATATTTTAGTGCAAATTTAAAATTTCAGGGGGTTCAAAAGTTTTTTTACAACGGGTACTAACAATTTTTTTTTCCTACGGTTTCAACTGAAGTGGTAGTCCGCCACTGAGTTAGTGTTGGAGAGAGTGTGTAAAAGAAAGTATTGCTATCACTTCTCAAAGAGCAATATATGACAAGTAACTTGTACATGCCAGCATTTTTTAATAGCCGGGGCCAGATTGGCCAATCTCAAAACAAGTAAGAATTGATAAGGAACCAATCAAACGGATGTAAATCAATCAAAAAATGGTTGTTTTAATTGGTATGTTTTTTATTTTTCATATTTTAACGGTAATCATAATTTTATTTTTCATATTTTAAATTTCAGGTCTTTCTCTGTTTTAATTTTATGTTTTTAAAAGTAGCTTTTAGCCAAATAATAAAAGTCCAATTATAAGTTATATTATAAAGATCCATGTGTACAAATATTTATTGTTTATGCTTTTCTTTTTTATCTTACAAATCACATATGATCATTTCATGTTAATTTATTAATTTAAAATCTCAATTTTATATTATTCTATTACTTAAAATATATAATATTAAAATTATAGATTTAATTATTATCAGCCTGATAGATGAATCATGATTCAATTCAACGACAGGTGAACCTTGAAATATTGCATTCTATTTTACTTTTCTAATTGCAATAATCTTCATCTGGAAAATGGACAAGTAGACAAAGTTATCTTCTGTCTCTTCCAGTTCTGGTGTTGGTCTACATTGCATTCTTTTCCGGTATCTTTAGAAGTTCTGCTGATTGTGACATTGAGTCTCATACAAACGATGAATTCCAATAACAGAAAATGCATTTAACTATAGGAGGCATATTCAATATATATTCAATGATGGAACATTAGATGTTGAAGCTTTGGACATTATCTTTGAATTTTGTGGCATTTGAAAGTTACCTTGTAATTATATATTTCCAAGTGTCTGAGCTCTCAGCTTTGAGGTTACAATATGATATGTGATTTTTATTGTACAGGAGGTAATTTAATAACTGATATGAGCATCGTTATCAAATATTTTCACCTAATGACATGGTTATACTTTTTCAGGTCATGATATTGTTGCAAGCTTTTTTGTTAAGAAGCCAGTTTCTTTGCTAGAGGATAACCTCTTGCAGCTTTCTGATGACATTTTTGAAGAGATAGGGCTTCCCTCTACCAAAGTACCTTTCTCCCTAACTAGTTTCCTTTTATAAACTTTGTTAACATTACGTATTGATTTCATTCTTATTTTTGAAACCAGATGGTCATTTCCTTTTATAAACTTTATTAACATTACGTATTGATTTCATTCTTATTTTTGAAACCAGGTGGTCATTTTGTCTCTAGATCCTTTACCTTGGTCAAACACAACAAAAGTGGTGTTTGCCGTTGATCCTGATCATAAATATTCAGAAATGTCTTCAGCTTCCCTTAGTTTAATAAGAGCATCATTTAAATACTTGATTATGCGCCAATCAACTCTCCAGCTCACTCCATCCTTGTTTGGAACACCCTCCTTTTTTCAAGTACTGAAATTTAAGGGAGGGATCACTATAATTCCACAACAGAATGCGTTTCCTCTGCAGACAGGGCAAACACTATTCAACTTTACTTTGAATTTCTCTATTTATCAAATACAATCAAATTTTGGTGAGCTGGAAAGTCAGCTAAAGTCTGGACTACATTTAGCATCCTATGAGGTTTGTTGTTATTATTTCTCTTCTTACTTTTATTGTTGTATGTTCTTGACTGTAATCATTTTATATTTTATATACCATCTATCGATCTATTCTAGAGGTCAACTTCAGTTCTGATGTTGTGTCTAGTATGCCAATATCTCTATGTTCTTTTGTAATTATTACCTATACATTTACTTGTTCTTGGTAGTTAGAAGATTTCTAATGACGTGTTAGTCTCGCATAGCTGATTCTGATTGGGTTTCCTTGTTGATATTCAGAACTTGTATGTTGTCCTTTCAAATTCGGAAGGTTCTACAGTAGCTGCTCCTACTATTGTTCAAACGTCTGTCCTACTTGCAGTTGGGATTACACCATCAAAGGAGAGGCTAAAGCAACTGGCACAAACCATCATGGGACGTCATTCAGGGAACCTTGGGTTGAATAACACTGAATTTGGTAGGGTTAAGCAGGTTCGGCTTTCATCTATCTTGCAACACTCCCTTCACGGAAGTGGTGCTCAGTCACCTTCCCCTTCCCCTGCCCCTCTGCCTCATCCACACCACCACCACCAGCACCACCAGCACCATAATCATCACCACAATGACCATATACTTCCCGCACCTGCACCTGCCCCTGTAACAGGGGAAGGTGAAACTTCACCTCAGGTCGGTTCTCCTAATGCTGCAAGAAGTGTGTCTGCACCACCACCAAGTTCTCATGCATACCCTCCTAACTGCCGATTTGGGTATAGAATGAGGTCTACCCGGATTGCTAAAAAACATGTGCATTTAACACCTGCAGCTTCCCCTACTATTGGTTCTCACTATCCTGTTGCCTCACCAAAGCAACATGTTGGAGCCCCAACAACACATGTCTCTTATTCTGTACCGGCTTTGAGTCCTATACCAAATGTGGCTTTTGCGCGTAATGAGCCCCCTCCTAAGAATGAACCATCAGCTGAGCATTCTAACACACTTTTTCAAGGGCCATCGCCATCTTCATGTGAGTATGCTTAATATGGTAATAATTACTTGCACCGGCTAATAAGTTAACCCTAAATTAGTGACAACTTGTTTTACAAATTTTTTTTACAGCAGCTGCATGTTTTATAATCATGAGTCATCTATCCTAAAATTGAATTTTGCTTACTCTGCCCCTTTTCCTATGTTTTGTTATATTCTTGATTGCTTGAGCTTTTGGTAATAGTGGAGAATATTGTATTAGGGTGTTTTAACTATACATGCAACCCCGCTCTATGAAAAAGTCTCTTCTCAATGAGCAGGATTATTGCTTTAAGTTTTGAGAGGACCTGATAAACCAATCATGCATTACCATAAAGTATTGTTTTTTTAGACTAATATTCTGTTTTTGCAGCTTCTGCAGGTTGTCTTAAGACTATTAAATGGACAACTCTAGTGTTTGTAGCACTTATATTGCATGTATAAGTAAGTTCTGAGCTGTATCATTTGGCCAGACAGACTAGAAGTACTATAGATGTGATCTTCTCAAAGGGTTAGCTTCACATCTGAGTGGATATATGCTGTCATTATGCGTGTAAATAGTTGATTGAAAATATCAGAAGAGATGCATGTGTTTTCAGGTCAAAGTCTAAAAGTGACAGGCCTTGATTACTTGCATATTACTGTTGTTTTGTGAAGATGTTGGATGGAAAAGGAAAATGAAAAGAAAAAAAATGTATCAATTTCCTTTTTGGTCCTTCCTCACTTATAATTCATGTTGTATGCTTTACTAAGCCAGCTAAAGATGTTGGCCTAGCTGGACCAGAAATGTTCATTCAATGATAGCAATGGATCACATTGTGTTGCACGTGAATGCTTCTAGTTCTAGCTTTCTCTGTTGTTTCTCACTTGTTCTCTTCTCACAGCAACTTACACTAGTAAATATAGAAAACGCTGTCTTTGTTTCTATTTTATTTTTAAAAAGTTAATGAACAATGTTTCCTCCAGATTTCTGCGCACGAAAAATGAAGCTGCTTGTTTGTATCATTTTTTTATAATATATTTTTCTGTATCATTGTTTATTGAATCATGCTAAGTTAGGCTCAACTCGAGATGGAGAAAAATAGAAATAAAAGTAACATGCAATCACTCAGTTTTGAATATCAAAAGCATGTTTAACAATCTAATTTTACAAAATGAATTATGAATTGAACATACACTTTTCAACAATATTAATTTTAATTTTATACTTGTTGTCAAATTGCGGAATCTTGAACAATTAAATTAAGAGAAATCATATATTCAAAAAAATATTAAGAGAAATCATATGTACCAAAAATATTGAAATAAAAATAAAAAATTAAGAGAAATCATTTATGTATAAAATGAAAGGAAAATGATGTATCCCACAAAAATAGTTTCGTGGTCAACACCACGCTCAGTATGTTGGGTTAGTTTGTGCTAGTATATGCCAGCCAATCATCCTTCCTAGTGTCGGGTTATTTATTTATATGATAACACATAAAACAACTTTTCGTAGAATCTACTAAAACTACTCCTCGTGTGACTACCCAAAACGAAATGTATGAAACTCACTCTGAATTACATCACAACAAGACATGTGTTTTTATGAAGTGCAACTACAATGATTTCTATGTTTCTTACAAAACTTTTCATAGTACTGTATATCACGTTAAATTAAAGATAAATTGGGTTATTGTAGTTTAGAGGTTTTTTTCCGGTACTATTTGCTGACTAGAGTCGACTCTATGTCCCAGAGTAGATTATATCATTAAACCAATGGTGCTGGTTAGTTTAGAAAGGATTAACTATATTAATTTTCACTATACATATAGGGTTTTGTATGATTCTTCTGCAATATCATTTTTTTTAGTTTTCATCTTTTTGGTCAACAATCTTCATCATAAAATAAAAATGTTTTTTTAGGGGTATGCTGGTCTTTTCATTTATTGGGGGGGGGTGGGTGGGAGAGTAACAGGTGGTGTGCCAAAAGAAAGACCCTGTGCGTTTTATGAGAAGCCTTGTAAACCCTAGTAGCCCAGCCTAGCCGCGACGCCTTGCCCAGCCCCGCCGATCCACTGCGAGTCTTTGCCAACCGCGACCTTCTTGTGCCTCCGCCGTATTGCTTTGCCCTTCTCATTCAGGTAATATCCAACCCTTTCTCCACTTCACTTGCTTCCTTATTCCATTTCTAAAAACACCCTATTTGTTGTCGCTGGTGGCAGTGCCTCCGCCTCCGTCTCCGTCTCCGGCCTCAGTTCGGCACTGTGGATTCTCGTGGTTAGTCGAAAAGTTGAATTCTTCGATCCTATCGTTCGGCACTGTACTTGAATTACATGGCTCAGGTACTCAATCATCCACTTGTTCTTTGCTATTTCTGTTTACCTGCATGGATGGTTAGAATTGATATAGGTTGCAAAACCAATTTGATTTATGTCTGAAATGAAGAGGAACAGAAGCAGAACCCTAGGTTCCACTGAAACTCAGTATGAAGAGAGTGAGACGGACGAGTCCTTGTCTTCTTCTAGCTCATCGGAAGATGTGAGTAACTCCAAAAAAATCATCAACTTATAATTTTCTTGTTTAAATTAATCAATTTCATAGTAAGTAAATAGTAGTAGTATCATTGATTTTAAATTTTGATGATTATAGGAAGAGGAAGAGGAGATAGAGAATGAGCTGGCTGATGTAACTTTTGAAGAGTTGCAGAAAGCACGCTCAAATGGGGCACATGCATTTGTCCAGAAACGTAAAGAAGTCCAGAATTTAAAAAGAGCCAATAAGAATAGGTGTTGAGTAGTTTGTTAGCTCAATGCTTGATCGAATGGTTTTTCTTTTCTTCTAATTCTTGTGTCTGTTAAACCACATTCAAATTAAATGATTTCTAATGCTTCACTAGGCCAATGGAGGCTAGTTGCAAGAAGCCAGTTCCTGCTTTTAGAGAGGTCATTCAAGCTCCTAAAAAGGTTGGTTTTTGTTGTTGGTACTTATATCAAGTATAATGTTCTCTGCTGGTATGTTATGTTATTGTTACTCTTTGACACATTGAATAGTTTTGCATTTAGAAGTCTTTGCATGTGAGGGCCATCAGCTTGCAAAATTATTTTGGGGTAGTATTTTAAGCTCACTTCCCTGTAAAACAATTTGCGGGCTTATGGTTAGGCGGAAGACCAATTGTTTATTGTATGCTTCACACATGCACACACTTCCTCATATTGCAGATAAGAATCTGGGTCATTATCATGTGTATAAGTAGGGCATGGATACTTCAAAATATTCAATTTTTTGGGGTTGTTCATTGCCTGGTTGATTTTCACTGAATTATGCATGCCTTCAAAATATTTTTCAGGTTTCACGTGATCCACGATTCGAATCTCTTTGTGGGGAACTTGACACTGATGGGTACGTTCACCTCTAGACACTCGTTCTTCCTTCTTCCTCCTCCATGTTACTGTGTGCCAATTGACATTCTTTCACTATTTTTATTTTAATTAGGAGCTACTTATAACTGACATGAACAAGTCAACTCAGTGGGAATGGGTTAAAGTCTTAAAATCGTGGGTAGAAAAATGCAAATTATTTTCATATGGCAGTCTTGCTCAATACGAGGAAGTGTTATTCCCATAGTCAACATTGAAATAACCCTTTGAAATGTTAATATGCATAGATACTTATTTATCCTCCTGATTGAAAACGAACTATCTCTTTAGTGTGCAAAGAAGAACGGAATAATTTATAAATCTCAATTCATGGTTTGATGTAGACAATTGAATTCTAAATTGATGTATAGGTCCTAGTTCTAGCCTAGGTCATAGGTCCATTGGCTTTTTAGTAGATTTTGTTTAATTATTGCTGGACTTTGCTATTGAACTATTTAATGCAAGGGCTTTTGATGCCTATTATGTTTCGAGCAACTGCGTTAACTAAATCTCAAAGCTTTTCTTGTTTCCCAAGATTGGAAGTGGGAGAACTGTGGACTACTAATAATATATGTACTTGGACTTGCAGGTTTAGAAAGAGATACAATTTTCTTTTTGAAAATAATCTTCCTGCTGAAAGACAGGTAATCTTACGGATTGTAATTGTAGAATTTTGTCTATAGCTTATTTTTTGACTTTCTTCTTACGACATCTTCTGGAAATAACAACAGGCTCTAAAAAAGGGATTGAAAAAGTATAAAGATCCAACGCGCATAAATGAAACAAAAGAACGCATATCATGGATTGTAAGTGAATGTATCTTAGATGTTAGTCTTCTCCCCCCAGAAGTGCTACATATTTTTCAGTTTACTTGATCACATTTACGTGTCTTTTCAGGATAAACAGTTGAAATCTGGTTCAGAAAAGAATATTGAGGCAGAGATATTGACTAAGCACAAGAAGAAAGAGAGAGAAGCAGCAAAGCAAGGAAAACGTCCTTTTTATCTCAAGAAATGTAATTCTCCTCTTACTTCCATTCTCTTTACTTGCCCCCTCCCCTCTCCATACGTTAGGAAAACAATCTCTGTTTATATTAATTTTGTTGGTTTTATCTTAATAGAAGTTCCCTGCTCATCCCAAAATATGTTCTAGTTTTTACCATTTGGCTTTTATCCCTTCCCCCATGTGACTTGAATTTGAGGATCTGAGGTCTCTATTTGTAGCACAAAGTAGTTACTACGGGGACTGAGAAGGAGGCTTGGGCCAAGTAATACAAAATGTGGGAAATATGCCCAAATGTTGGCAGGTTTACCACAAGAAATGTAGTAACTTTTATTCAATCAATAAGGAATGAACTATATTGTTCATACTCATTCTCTGTCTAATTGACACATCTATATGGGGAAATAATTCTAGTGATTTTATAGTTCATCTGCAATCCTTTGAATCTGCGGGTTAAGTGGTACCAAACTAATAAACTCAAACACCCTATCAAATCAAACAAATCAAATAAATAAGTTCAAAATTCGAATAAAGTGAAATATCAACTATAAATGATGACCAGTTTTTATTGGTTCCTTTCAGCTGAAATCCGAAAGCAAGGTCTTATCGAAAAATATAAGGATCTTAAGGTACGCATCTCAGAACTTATTTCTTTCCTCCTATTATGCCATTTATTGCTTTTCTCTTCTTTTAATTCTATCTAATCACCATTTTCAGTCCTCTGGAAAACTTGAATCATATCTTGAGAAAAAGAGAAAGAGGAATGCTGCAAAGGATCATAGATTTATGCCATATCGTAGATCTGGTGACAACATGGAGTAGGGTTGTTAGCCTTGTAACGGAATATCAAAAAAGATCTTTGCCATCATCTCTGGATTAGTTTCTTGTATTGTCTATTCTGCAGGATTTAGTAACATATACTGATTATATATATATATATATATATATATATATATATTCAGTGGGAAAGATCTTTGCCATTATCTCAGGTCCCTTGTTTTTGTGAATGGTGATATATATATATATATATATATATATATATATATATATATATATATATATATATATATATATATATATATATATTCAGTGGGAAAGATCTTTGCCATTATCTCAGGTCCCTTGTTTTTGTGAATGGTGATTCCTACATTATGGAGATGCTTTTCATCAAAGGAATAATCAACACTTAACCTCTTTTACATTGAAAATTTTATCCTTAATTTAATATTATTAATAATAACACTTTTTAAGAATTTTTTGTGGGTTATCTTCAAAAAATGTTTTTTTTTGGGTTTGTTTTCATCAGTAAAAGACACTTTTTTAATATCTTATCTTATTACTTCAGTTAAAATCAGATTTTTTATTTAAGATTTACTTTTAAACTATAAATTAATTTTGTGAAAATCTGCTTATTTTAAAAATATTAAACACAATCAAAATCCTTAAAACGAGGGGAATAGTCACTGCGATCAGCGGTGGATACCCTGGTCTCAACAAAAAATCCCGACTTAGATTGGTAATCTATAACATAAGTCTCTTAATGTGAGACTGTAGTTGTTGAGGTAGGAGACGCCTGCGAAACCACAACACCATCCTTAAGTCAAGTTAGCATTATTATTTGATTAATCAGACTATTTCGTTTCCTAAAAGTAAAAATATATCCCAAGAAAAAAATGACAATTAGGTGTTGACTATTCTTTTTTCTGGTAAAAAAAGACTGTTCTTTTTAATTATGGAATAAAGTTAACTTACATATTAAATTTAAATTGTTATTTTTAAGTGTGATGACTTCTTTTTGATGTATTCTTATTCTTCATGCAACAAAATTTAAATTTAGTCAATCGCAATTTAGTCGAATTTTTTTTAGTCAATCACAATTTATTACATCATTAAAAAAAGTATTTAATCACAATTTTTACATTATTAAAAAGCTTTCAAAAGTTATAAATTTGTTTCACTAAAAAAAATTAAAATAATATGCCTTTGACCATTATCTATAAATAAAATTTGACTGTTGGGTCTTTGACCCCGCTCTGGTGTCCAGGGAAAGAGGTCTGAGTACTAGCCGAGTGCATCCCTTTAGATAGAGAGTATTAACCACTTGCACCCAAGCTTCGAGTTTAAAATTTGACTCTACTTTCAAATTTAAATTAATTACAATACATTATGATTTTAATTAAGAATTTCAACACAAATATTTATGTTTATCAGTTGGTGGTAAACCCTATGGTATCATAATTACACATTGATAATTTAATTTAATTTTTTTCTTAGAACTATACATTTTACTTGTTGCTACAATTGTAAACAAATTTGAAGAAGTAACATTATAATGCAATAAGATGACGAAATACGATTTATTGTCAAAAAAAAAGATGACGAAATACGATTAGATATATTTGGAAAAAAGAATTATGTTTCTCTCTTGATAAACATAAATTTCGTTAATAATATTTAGTTTAGCACCACAAATTGAACGGTCTCTCACCTTCTATGAAGAGTTTCAGTCCTTTCGGATGCCACCCAATCAGTATTTATGTTTATTTTATAATTCAAATTTTAAACCATCGTATTAAATTATAAAATAAACATAAATACTGATTTGTCTTTATTAAGAAAAATAGTATTACAATATTCTTCACATTTAAAAATTCTTACACCTATAACTTATTTACGTGCATGTACATAAAATCTTATGTCTTAAATATTTTTCTTTAAACAATATTTTTATAGTTTAAAAATTTGTGCTAAAGTGGCTGAATTATTTTAAGCCATAGCTTTTATACTCAAAAGAAAACAACATCTGTTTATCATCACCAAACTATGGGTGAACTAACTTTCAAATAAAATATTAATTACATAAGTTTGTATATTAATTAGTAAAAGTAATTAATGATAAGTCAAAGCTGATCCCTACATATACATAAATGTAGCAATGGGTGTATTTCTTTTTTGCTATACTCGCATTGGGTGTATATGCTACATTCTTTATGATACATATAAGTGATAATATATGCATTGAAAAAAAAAAAAGCAATATGCATTTTGTATGTGGTAAGAATTTCATTCATGCATCTTAAAGTTTGACTTTCAAAGATGCATATTATATATATATATATATATATATATATATATATATATATATATATATATATATATATATATATATAAAAACTGAATATCCTCTACGCGGAATTGCATAATAAAAGAAAATATTTTTATTTTATATTTTCAATTACCTTATTCCCCCTTTATTTTTTATTTTTAGTTTCAAACTAAGTTCATATAACGCGTCATTCGATTGTATATTTCCTTTCTTGGATGACATATTTTCACGATAAATACCTCCTCAAAAAAAAGCATTAGTAACTGCAATCTTCTTTAGAGAACTCATCATATATTTAATAATAATAATAATGTCAGAAAGAGTGCAGTTTGGTGGCGACAACAAGAAGCTGAAGCGGATGTTGGAAGAGCCACCTACAACAGATGCCACTGATTCAAAGTTGTTGCTCTCTTTGAATCTGGGAAGCAACAAAGTTGTAGGTGGATCATCCTCATCCAACTTAACAACATTCAAATTCTTAAAAACTCATCACGAGGAACTAACTCTTGCTCCTCCAAATCCAAACCCAAACTCAAACCCAAATCCTACTAATAATAGTGATGATTCAAGGCTATTTCCATGCAACTATTGCGACAAGAAGTTCACAACTTCTCAAGCCCTAGGTGGACACCAAAATGCTCATAGGCGTGAAAGAGAAGTCTCAAGAATGGAAAAGGGTGGCCCTGGTCCTGTCCCTACTTTTGGGTTTGGTCCTCATCACTTGTGTCCTTGTTTGGCAAATCCTCAATTCAATGGGACACCTTTTTGTCTTGCATATGGGAATCATCACATGCCTCAATACCCTTATATGGCTCCTCGTCATGATAACATGTCATGGCCTTATTTTGCACCTGCCTATGTTAACCGTTTTGGTTGGGGTCAAACCCAACAAAATGTAGGGTTTGGTCATAATGTTCCCTCAGCTACTAGGGCTCCTCAAGGCGGTCTTAACACTACCTTTTTGGGGTATCCCTATGTTGGGAATAACCAGCCATTTTCATCACCATTCCCTGATAGGTCTTCCAACCCTTAAGGAATGTTTGGATAGTGTATTTGTAGGGGGTAATGTAATTTTTTGGGAGAATTAGGAACATTTTAGTTCAAAATTTTGAACTAAAATGATCCGAATTTCCCTCAAAAATTACTTTACCCCCTAAAAATACTCCATCCAAACATAGGGTTAGTATCTTTTCTTTTTGACAATAAAAGGAATACCCTTAGTATCTTTGTTAGTCTTATACAATAATATTCTTAGATCTATTAGAATAAAGTTTATTTGACGAAAATTAGCGATAGAAAAATGAGATTGATCTTTAATTTATATTAGAGGTTAATTTTATTTATTTCATCTCTAATTTTCGTTGGTATTTAATTTTTTTTATTTGTTTTTAGTCTTTATTTATCGTGATTTTACAATATTGTAATAGTCATATTTGCTGATAATATTATTATTGAAAATTGTGGAAAAATTGATGTTGTTGTGTTTGCAATATATTATACTTTATGATATAAGATCAATGCGTAGTAATTATACCAAAAGGTTTTCCACCTACTGATAAACTTAAATATTTGTGTTGAATTTATTAATAAAAATCATAATGTTTTGTCTAGTTAATTTAAAGTCAGAATTTATTTATAGATAATGGTCAAAGGAATCTTATTCTAATTTTTTAGCTATAATAGAGTTCTTTTTTGACCAAAATTATAATAGAGTTTTAAATTTAATTAACATTAATAGTGAAATAAGTCAGTCAAAAAATTTAATTGTGAAACAAAAGAAAATAAAAGTCCATGTTTTACACAACTAATAAATATCAACCAACTAATATTAATATTTATCAACAAAAATAATAGTATAAATACTGTTTTACACAACTAATAAATATCAACCAACTAGTTATAATAAGTAGACTTTATGATAATTTTACATTCTTTGTTCACTAAATAGTATAAATACTGTTTCATTTTTGTTAGCATTACAATTGTCCTTTCTATTTTTTAATCTAGTAAAATGCATTTAAATATTAAAATAATAATCAGTTTAATTTATTTTAAAATACTTTCGTGAATACAAATTTAGACAAGAAAAAATATGAAAAGTGGAAATTAGAAAATTTGAAATTTTATTTTGTACTAAGTACTATTTTTGTTAAAAGAAATTAAAATTATTGATATTTTATTAATCTATCCATTTTTTATTCATTAAAAATAATAACCTTATCCAAATTAAGAAAGAGATTGGGTCTTCATAGGCTTTCTTATCCAAATAATAACCTTATCCAAATTATGAATTTGTTAGAAAATTTAATAAACAGTCTATCAACTTTTACATTAAAACCTCTTTTATTATTATTTATAATCTATTTAAAAAATTATTTGTTAAATATATTATTTATAGTGAACATCATTGAAAAATTTAAATGTAAATAAAATATTTGAAATAATAAGGATGACTTTTTGACGCGAATAATAGTAATAATAATAATAATAATAATAATAATAATAATAATTTGTTTGTAAAAGTAATATTCTAATCAAAGTAAAAGTAATATAAGCATTCTCTTTAATTATTGAAACCAAAATCTTCTATCCATATTTTGTCAAATGAAATATTAAAGGAGCAGAGGAGTCAATACAATTATTCCTCTAGACTCAAAATGAGTATTCAGAAAAAATGTTGATTGTTAATTTAATAGTATCCATAAACATAGGCGTTTAATTAATCCTTAACGCCTTCTCTGATTTGTAAAACAGATTGAACTACTTAGATAGATTACATATGTAAGAATAGAGAGGCATTACACCAAAAAAAAAAAAATAGAGGGGCGTTTGTGCTTTTAGACAAAACTTGTGAGAGGTGAGTGAAATTTTCCCAACAAATATGAAAGATGAGTATTCAATTACAAAATAAAATGGTGTTTGTCATTTAATCATAATTTAAGGGAGATGGATGTAGAAAACCCTTGTTCTAATTCACCAATCATCTCTAAAAATGAATAACCAAAAATAGTCACATTTTTTAAAGCACAATAGTCACATTAAGACGTTCAGATCAATATTCATTCACAAAATACAAACTCGAGATTGTCCCCAACTTTAAATTCATTCTTTGCACAAAAAAATTTCATTTCATTTCAATTTCTGGTTTGGATCATCTATAGCAAAGTAATAGGCTAATCCAAGTAAAAGAAGCTAAACAAACCCAAAACATTTGTCATGAAAGTTAGTCTCATAGAACTATGATAAATCTCCTGTCATGCAACCACTTTAGTATGGTATGCATCAAACCTATAATCTAACCATACAACTTGTTAATATTCATAGTAGGTTTCTAAACCACCTCCAACAAGAGAAAAAATAAATCCCCATATAACGAAAGTAATGCAATTATGATCTGTAGAATTTATAGGAGCAGTTGTTGCTTACAAAACCTGGATACAGTGCTTTATGCCATGCTAGCTTCATAAAATAAGATTATCAATAAAATGGATTTCAGGTAACTCATCCAAAATTATATAAACGAAAGTTTAGCTCATCCAAGAAAAACCTAATAATTATGAAAGTCCTGTAATTAGTAGAACCTAATTTCAAAGTGGTAGAACCAACATAAATTTCACTCATCATTGAGTGAATGCTAGAAAGAGTTTGTTGCTAGGGGTTCTAAAATATTAAAAACCAAAACCCATCCTGAATGGGCAATAATGCATAAACAAAATTGGGACTACATGTGCTACACAGCATTATGTTTAAGATTTGACTATTCAATTTCAAACCTACAGCCCCTTGGCTTTTCTAAAAACAAAGGTAAGATGTAGGGTCCAAAGCAAACAAAACTTATCCCCTCATAGAAAGGGGGTAAGAACACAATTGTACATAAGTTAACTGCTATGATGCTAGGCTATATATGAAACATTTGGATACCATGTAGCTCAGCGCCCATGTCTGCTTGTGCATACAACCAACAAGACCATAGATGTGGGGTCTGACATGAACCATAACGATCTTGCACAAGATATCGGAGAAGAATGAAATTCCATTTACATTGTGTATAAGGTCGTCATCATCTACGCCCCCTTCTGCCACCTCCACGACTCCCTCTCCCACCATGGCCACGACCCCCGCGGCCGCCACCACCACCACGTCCACGACCACCACCACCACGTCCACGACCACCACCACCACCCCGGCCGCCGCCCCGGCCATTAAACACTGGTTGATGGGGTTTAAGCCCCAAGGATTGAACTCCCCTCTTTTTAGGCTGCGGTTCTTTATCTTCCTCATCTTCCTTGTAGGTGGCCCTGTTTCTAGAGGTGAAAGTGATTTCACGTGATCCTCCAGGACCCTGCTTAACACCATTTGGAATACGAGAGGATTGTCGGTCACCTTTGAGAGCTGCCACTCTATCTCCCAGAGGAAGTGCGTCCTCCGCTGCAAGTGATTTTTGGCTCCAGAATGCCTCTGCATGCTGCTCATTCTTGATTTCATACATCCTACATAATATGTGAAACAAAATTATGAATCAAAAGATATTGAATACAAGGAACTCCATATTCCGTAAACATGGAGGAAAAAAACATTAAAAGAATCTCACCGATTTAGAAAGCAATGTCATCGGTTATAGAAATATAATAAAATGCACCTAATAATGATGAGTCAACCCATTTATCTCCCATAAAGGGAAAGGAACCACACAAACTGGCAACAAATTCTCACCTTGGAACCCGAGTTTTATCATTCATTTTATTTGCAGGTTCATCTTCTGATGATGCATCAGAGTCACCTAGACTTTGATCGTCATCAGACGTGACTGCTTCAAAATGTTCCTTTAACAAGGATGTTTGCTTTTTACTAGCACCCATGGGATGCAAAGCCAGATATTCTTCCGAGGTCTCCTTAATCTCAAAATCCTGAAACCAAATGGTAAGTACTAATTGTGAGAAAGAAAAATGTTTCATATAAAGACAAACAACAGGCCAAATTTTCCATACATGCACTATATATTTTTATGCTGCAATGAAGTTTGAACTTTTTGCAGCAGAACTTTTTCGAACTATAAGTTCACATTGACCATTTATAGGACACATAAAATGAAGCTGGCTAGAAAACAATCCGTGCACACATGATATTTTTTGTATGCCAAAATTTCAACACATTATTAAGTGGGACTAATAGGAGATCTCAATGCAACACAGCCCACTGGGACAGTGGGAAATTATAATGTTAAAATACAGCTGGTAGGGAGAAGTTTGAAGCTTCACTTGTTAGGATATAAAAGGGCTAAGAAGAGACATTTCAGACCACAGTACCTTATTTGTAAATATAGCTTTAAATCGCTCATCTTCAAGATCTTGCATGTTAATCCCTTTCTTTTTCTTGGATATCTTTTTAGTTTCATCATCCTCAGCATCTCTCTTCTCATATTCAGCTTCTTCACCTTCAATGAGGCGGGATGCAAGAGCCCGATTAATTTTGGGTAATTTTCTCTTGATCTGCAAGGAAGATGATTGAGGCATTGGCATAGATTAAGATTTCATTCTAAACCACTTAATCACCCTTAACTAACTATTAATATATGAATAGAAAACTAAAATGCTCGGAATTGAAGTCAACCGTAATTCGTGAAGCACGTTCAGCTTCCATTCTTTCTCGCTTTTGCTGCTCGATATAAGCTTCAAATTCGAAAGGATCCACCAAGGCTTTTGCCTACAAGAGTTGATACATTAAATATTAAATATATGAAAACAAAAACAGAATCTAGGTCTAGCAACATCTAAGGAAATAACATTTATATAAAATGATGATAGCCATTATGGCATTATCTTACTCAAGCAAGATGCAATATCCCAAAAAGATTTATTTAAGTGACAGGAGGGAAGTGCAAGTTTACAACTAAGCAGAGGATTTGATATTCTCCCAAACAGAAAAACCCAAATGAAGCCAAGAAAAAATCAAGAATGAAGCGAAGCCATCTAGTTTTCTTCCACTACTATAGGATTTCATGGGAAGGCCTCGGCAGGTTTCCAGTGAAGTTTGTGTAACTTTAAAAAGTAGAGGTCCAAAAATTGAGGACAATTTAAGCGTGTAAATACCTCTTTTCGTTAAACTTAACATAATAAACATAATTTCTGTAAAAAAAAAAAAAGAGATAATATACACATATTTCGGTGAACAACCAATGGCAAAAAGATAAAATTAGAGATAAAAAATAAAGTGGATCTAAAAGAATAAGAAAATATGTCAAGGACAGCCAACCTTTTTATATAATCCATAATTAACGAAGTAGCCATGCATGTAGGCTCTAAGTAGATTGGTGCCAATCAAAGCACTCAAATTTAACCTCTTAAGCTCCTCTTCTGTCAAAAATTTGTAATGATCATAAATAGACGTTTGTCCACCCGCCTCTAGTTCCTCCTGAAAAAACAGTTCTAATGTCAAAAACAAATATAAACCAAATAATCTAATACTCAAGTTGTTAAGAACATACAGTGAAATTTTCTAGAGAAGAACACCACTTGGGAGCAGGTCCAAGGGATGGTATAAAGTAAGATGGTATTTGACTACAATCCAAGGCCAGCAAGATCAAACCACTGCCGGGAAATGTACACACATCATTTATTGTTCCTGTTGCTGGTTCAATGCTGGTCAAGCCTTCTCCCTGAAAAGTGAAAACAGAATTATAATCTACCCTGTGACGACCCATGGTATTGAACACAATCTAAATGCTCTAATTAATATATTATATAATATAATAGTATCACTTTGTAATATAACTAGCTTGTGCTGTGTCAGCACTTAGGATTAGGCGCTGCTTCTATTAAGCAAATGTTGATAACAACTAATAACAGAATCTATTGTATAGTTGTCCAGTTGCTAACTGAATTGGAATCAGTTAGCTCACTGCAAAAGGTATTAATATCCTAGCCATGCCCATTCTGCAAGTCGGCTTTCAGATTTTAGAAATGCAAAACACAAGCAACAGTTTTCTCTCCTTCCCTTAAAATCGATCCTAACCATAGCTTCCAAAGAAGAATCCAACCAAACTCACATGGAGTAAACTTTGGCTCCAATGTCCACTTCGAAGAACATCTTCAAACTTTTGGGCAGTAGATTACGCTTATACTTGATAGGAAAAATTTTCTCGCTTGGAAGCAGCAAGCCGAAGGCATCGCCAGAACTAGGGGTGTCAAACAGACGGATCTGATAAAACTTAAACCGGATTATATTGGATGGATAACAATAATCCATTAACCATGACCTTATCTCAAGCGAATTATTGTCATGTTAGTGTATGTTGATGACATAATTGTAACAGACAGCTCACTTCCTCACATTCATACCATACCTCAAGATTGAATGATCAAATTTCACTCAACAGCTGGGAAAGCTGGAAAGTTTTCTAAGCACTGATGTCCATCAACTCAAAAATGGCAACTTATTCCTCTCTCAACTAAATACATCATAACTTACTTGCAAAAGCCAACATGAGTGGAGTAAATGGAATATTATGGTATCCAACCTGAAAATGTCCAAATATGGCTCAGATTATTTGAGATGTCTTTCTCAATAGATCCATAGGCACCTTTCAATACACCACCATAACAAGGCCTGAAACAAGCTATGTTGTCAACAAGGTTTGTCAGTTTCTCTCCCAACCCATGACAATCACTGGACAGCATCAAAGCGAACTCCAGGCTATCCTAAAGGATCCTTACACCAGGCCTTCTTCAACCAGCTCCTCTGCTTTGCTCTGTCTCTGGTAGCCTTCTCAGATGCTGACCGGGGTGTTGATCCTGATGATATAGGCATCTGTCTTGGACCGAATCTAGTTTCTTAGTGGGGCAAGAAGCAACCCCTAGTGGTCCGATCCAGCACCTGAGGCAGAATACAGAAGCCTAGCAAATACAGCAGCTGAAGTTTTCTTTGGATCCAGTCTCTCTTAACTGAATTGGGAGTTCCTTTAAGACTCAAATTCAATACTATGACAACCTAACCACTATCGCTCTGACATACAATCCAGTTCTCCATGCCAAAATAAAGCACATGTAACTGGACATATTCTTTCTTAGAGGTCGTCAACAAAAGCCTAATTGTTCAACATATCACAGCATCTGGTCTCATTTATAAACAAACATGTATTTCCTAGGTTCATTGAATAACTGATGTATCCGATCCATAATATAGACCAAATACATCAGCTATTCAATAAACCTAGAAAATGTATTTTTTGCTAATAAATGAGACCGGAGGGCAGAGAGTATATAATAGAACAGCATCACTATGTAGTATAACTAGCTTGTGCTGAGTCAGCACTTACTATTAGGCAGCACTTCTGTTAAGCAAATGATAACAGATTCTGTTATATAGTTGTGCAAGAGAATCAAACACACCCCAAATTTATGTGCTTTCCCCAGTGTTATTAATGTTTGAAATCAACCATGTGTTAGATAACACTGTTATTAGTATTAGTATATTAGTATAAAATTCTGTTGTTATTAGGATATATTAAATATTAAATTAAATATATTATATATATATATATATCATTATGGTATTTGTTATGTATGAGGCAGCAGCAGTTATTAATTATTTCTGGAGTTGTGTAACTGTTAGTAACTGCCTAATAATGCAGGTTTGGACGGCCAGTTGTAATTAGGAATAAATAGGCAAAGACAAGTCTGAATGGGATATATTTCGACATTTGATTGGGTATTGGAAAGGGGAGAGACCAGGGCTCTAGAATTCCTTGGAAGGGAGAGACTAGAGACTCTCGTATGTCTCGTATGTTCTCTAGAATTAGTGTGTTTTTGTGATTATTATTGTAATTCAGATTATGTTAACATCAATTATAAAGCAGAATTATGTATATTTTATCAGTTTGAATCAGTTTCTATCATCATGCCATTCAAGATTCAACATTATTGATCTTTCTTTCTCTTAAAATGTTGCTCAATGACTTGACTAATAAAACAGCACTAGACCATACAAATTTAGTGTATGAAAGCAATCATACCCAACGGGTATGTATCAATTTCGAGGTAATGTTGAACCGTTGTTAATAAGAAAATGAGAGCAGGAACCAATACACCTACCGTTTCAGGATCCCATATTCTAACGACATGATTATCACTAGTAATCAACATTGGTCGTTCAAAGTTGAGTGTATGATGCCACTTGATGTCCAAAATGGAACTGCCATACCTGTACGACAATATTTAACCACCCAACATTAATTTTTTAGATGAATAAAATACAAACAGATCTCAAAATGAGGAATGCCAACTTACATATGATCATGTACTCTCACAGGACGAGACGAGCGCAGGTCATAGATGAGAACCTGCATGTGCAATATTAAATGTAAAAAATATCCATGTACAAGGGGAGAAATATACATGAGATTTAGTTTAGCTAGTAAAATTTGTTCCCACAACTATAATACCATCGTACCTTTCCTGCACTACTTCCAACAGCCATTGAGAAACCCCCGTCACCATCAAACTCTAATGCAGTGACCTCCTACAAAAATAGAAAGTTTCACAAAAAGACAACAATTACACAAAATTTTACTAACAAATTTATAACCTCTTTTCAATTATGACATGTAAAGGAGGGAGGAATAAATGTTCCCAGCCCAAATGAATCTTGTATAATCACACAAACAGACAGCATTCACGTGCACAAGATTGCTATCCATGATATTTGCCTCAGTTCAGCACTCCCAGTGTAAAAAAATCATCTCACCGTATCTTTGGGACATTCTATTGCCTTGAAATAGTCTCTACTGAGAAAAAGACGAAATGGTACCTTGTCGACATCACCACTAGGTCCGATGGAATCAATTCTGCCAACTGAAGATCTCACGCGCATGTCAAAGCATTCCACAGCACCATCTTCACCACCACAGGCAACTAATCCATGAAGCTTGCTAAAATTCAGGTAATATTCAAGTTTCACTAACTCAATACAGGGTACGTAAACAAATATGCAAAGCTCTTGTAAATGAAGAAAATTAAGCAGTGGAAATCAGTATTTAAGTTCCACTAATTACCTTCGACAAACTACATTCAACGCAGGGGATTGTGTGTTAAGGGAGGAAAGAAATCGCCCCTGAAAAGTTGAAGAAAAGTCACCCCTTAAATTGACATAAAAAACCAAATATGTTGTGTTTTATAGAGAGAAATCAAATTATAAGACAGAAAACAGAAGATCTCATGTAAATTCCAGGCATGTGACATCAAGTGATCAAGACCCAATCAAAAAGGGAAGTGACCAATGAAAGATAATTAAAACATGGAGTTAAACTTCAAGAATAATTATACAACGTACTATCATGTCTAAGAATTCGTTTTATCCAAAACTCAACCAATTTTAAAAGGTATTTGTATGCTATTAAGAATAAGGATGCTATAATAATGGCAAGTTATAAGCAAACACCTGCTCTAAGTTAATTCTGTACAGATCCGGGGAAGAGGCGGCACAAAGCAAGTCACAAGACCAGGAGTCATAAGTAATATCCCTTCCCATCCTGTCATAAGAGAACATCAAGTCATGTTATCACACTTGTACGTAGTACTAGTAAGCCAAAATAAGTCTGAAATATGACTGAGATTGTGTAAAGTAACATGTTAATACTTCAGGTAAAGAGTCAGCTGCAGCTACTCATATATAAAAAGACAGAAATATATGAAGAAATGCATTGACAAGTATTACAAAGGAGAATATTTTGAATATATGTTCTATTTAAACTTCTATTGAAGGAATTTTTTACGTAAATTGACTTGGATAACAGAAAAACAGTATTGGAGTTTCCAACCAATAAGGCAATACCAGTAGTGAAGCACAGCAGAATCAAAATCAAAATAAAATGGTTAAAAAAATGACGAGGAATTTATATCTACTGCATTGATCATAACTAAACCATCAAAGTAACTACTGCATAACAAACATACACTTTGCAGTAGACCAAAATTCTTAATAGCTTTGAATCTTTCATTGAAGGAATAAAAACTCAATCCAAAATATTCAATTTTTCTAAAATTGGATCCAAAACAAAGGACAAATCATGTAGAGTAAACCATAAAACTGAGTGAAGATGCTATTGATGTGTACTACTAGCATGTGAGGAAACCAGTAGAAACCAATTACTAAAATATAACATCCTTATAGTTATAACAATTCTCTTCATAATCATATACAACTTACACTGATAGACTTAATAATGTCATTATGCCTTTGGAGCTCTTCGGACTCATAAAACTTATCATATCTTCAAGTGTATTTAGAGTTTAGAATGAGTTTACTATCTATAAGCCTCAATTAATTTAATTTTATATTACAACAGGATTATAAACAAAGATCAAAGAAATAGCAAGGTTTAATCAAAATAAACGATGTGTGAAGGCTAATAGGGATCAGAATTCAAAGCACTTCAATATACTACCATTTACACAGGTTAGAGGATTAGTCAGTCATATCAACCCAAATAAAAGAATCAGTAACAAACACATCAATCCCTTTAGTCTAGAACTAGAATAAACACCACTTGGATTATTTTTGGTAACTGACTTTATTACAAATAGAGTATATGAAACTTAAAATGCTCCAGAAAACGCACTGATGTGATAAACAGCTTATTTTGACATAAAGTTAACTTTATTCTTCAAAGCCAAAAGAAAAAAACCTCGGTATTCGCAAACTGTAGTGCTTTCCATACTTTGCATGCAAGTTAACAGAGCGATCAGCGCATAAAAATGCAAGTTTTGAATAGTCATCAGACAAAACCTACAACAGAGGAGAAATTTAGTTATCAAAACGGAAGATTATGTCTATTTGTAGGAAAACTCAAACACCTAATTTTTGTAAAAGATTTCTTACAAATTATTGGGAAAAACCCAAGTTGCACATTGACTAGAGATATGGTCTCATAAGAGCATATAATGAGGAGGCAATCCTCATCTTACAAGCCAGTTTTGTGAGGTTGAGTTAGGCCTAAACTCACATTCTAAGATGATATCAAAGCCTATCCTAGATCTTTCGGGCCACCCACTATTATAATCAACGGACCAAGCCCAATAGTGCTGGGCGTGAGGGGGTGTATTGGGAAAAACCCAAGTCGCACATTGACTAGAGATATGGTCTCATAAAAGCATATAATGAGGAGGCAATCCCCATCTTACAAGCCAGTTTTGTGAGGTTGAGTTAGGCCTAAACTCACATTCTAAGACGAATACAGTCAAAATATTAGTATAAATATAAATGAGATGAAGCAGAGAAACAATTGGAACTTAGTAAGAGAACTGCATAAATATATGCACGTCAATAAATTAAAAACAAGAGATGGCATTAAAATCGATCATGCATACTGCAGTTATTAAAAGCAAAAAGCAACTACATCGCAGGATCATTATAGGACTCTGAAGTTTATAACTCTAAAGTTTATATCACAAGCAACTATGATCAAAACACAACTAAAAACAAATAAATGGTGAATTGACAACTAGGGCCCGTTTGGATTAGCTTATTTTTGAGCTTATGAAAAATAACTTATGGAAATAAATAGGTTTTTATGTTGATTTACAAGTCCTCACTAACAAAAATTATATCTTCTTAACTTGTTTTTCCATAAACTACCTTAATAAGCTTATGAATAATACATAAAAACTTATTTATTTGCATAAGTTGTTTTGCATAAGCTCAAAATAAGTTCTATCCAAACGGGCCCCTAGTCAACTACTCCCACAGGAGTCAATATCCCAAATTTTTGCAATTAGACCTAGCTGAAGTACCTGAAAATCAACTATCTCGGAATCCAAGTGCCTTTCAAACTTCAACCCCAGCTGCCTGACCTCATACACTTTTACTTGTGGTGGATATATACCTTCAATGTTGAATCGATATGAGTGCCAAGACTTTTGAACTAATATGAGCCCGTTTGTTACGGCTTATTTTTAAAAAAAAAAATTCACTTTTTTTAAAGAAATAATCACTTATCACAACTTGCTATCCGTTTGTTACAGATTCTTAAAAAAATGAAAAGCTGAAAATAATCTAAAAACTGCTTCATATGAGAAGCTGTTTTGAGTAGCTTCTCAAAAAATCAGTTTTTTTAAGAATGATTTTTTTTAAAATAAGTGATTTTCAATATGGTAGACAAACACAAAACAACTTCTCATTTTCTTAAAAATCTCTAAAACTAATCTCTAAATTATTTAACAACAAAATCACTTATTTTTTAATCCGTAACAAACGGGCCCTATGTCTTTTTTTACCATATTCGCTATTCTTTCATCAAATCAAATCAAATACTTAACAAATGCATCTTATTGGGAGGAAATCCTCCTGTATTTTTCATTTTCAACACTCGCTACAAATTCAAGCTATAAATTTTATTCTCCATACCCAAGAGAGACACACAACTGGTCTTTATTAAATAAAGTCAAATTTTCCAATAATCCTACTAATTTGTGCTTCCTTCTGGAAACCTAATTTTCTCCACATATTATGACATGTTTGAAAAGCAACTACTAATTAAACATGTTAACTATTTTCATGAAATGCTACTACTGAATGTAGATGTCCCTAACAGTGAAGACTCAATGAATGCTTATTATCATTATTTTAATTTTCCATCTCAACTTGCATAATCCATATTACCCCTATCCAACCTATACAAAACTAAGCAACCTTCAGCCAAAATCATCATATTATTAGTTTACCCGAAGCTATGATGTACTCGCCATCAGGAGTTGCCTTAATCTTGGTTGTGGCTGTTCTAAAATTCAAGTCTTCAAGCAATTGCACATTTTGTGTGTAACCTAACAACAGCAATAGCAACAACAATGAACAAGAGAAAAAGGAATAAAAACGAAAACGCGAGGTGATGAGAAGTACTTTTGACGGCACGATGAGAACTCTGCTTCTTAGTAGGGAGCCAAGAAGCAAGTGAAGGTTGCTGTGAAGCTATTGTATACATTTTTACTCCATTTATCGTTGATGCCTTGATACCACCATCACGAGTCGCCATTTTTGCCTCTGTTAGAAACAGTGAAAGAGAAAGAAAGGTTAAGTTCGAAAATAGCGCTTTAGTAACCGAGTAAGACGGTGGTGAGTTTTTACTTCCAACCATGGAGATGGACTCGTTTCCTATCGCTCAAGAATCATCTCACTTACCTCAAAAATAGAAGCGGCAAGCGACGAACCACTGTGAGCTGCGAGGAGCAGACACGGCGCTGTCTATGGCGAGCTGGAGGTGGAGATACGACGGTGGGGACGGGGGCCGCCGGCGGGGCTTTGAGAACGGCAATTGATCTCAACAACCGAGTCGGTCCAGATACAGAAAACGAAGACACGTAATAGGGTTTATGGTTTAAGGGATATTATAGTTTTAGTCCCTCTTTGGCCAATTATTTATTTGCCTAAATTATAGTTTTAGTCTCCTTATTTTTAAAAATTCAGATATTTAGTCCATTTGTTTTAAAACTTAGACATTTATTTTAAAATATTTAGAGATTTAGTCCAAAGAGTGGTTTTCAATTTGTTTGACTGGGTTGGAACCCTGTCAAACAAAAAATGCTGAAGTGTCCATCATTAAATGACGTGGCAGTTGATGCAACTTGCACACGTGTGCGCCATGTCATTTAATGATCCATGTGTACATGCCACCTCATCATCTAAAAAAAATTAAATAAAAAATTCTAAAATAATGCTAATTTGGGTCATCTTTCGGCTATTAACTGGGTTTTTTTTACGGTCCCTTTCAAATCAACGAAATCAAAATCAACAATAACTTAAAGATTTCATTTTTGTAACACGTGCATTTCGTTTTCGTTCACCGTCTTTGGCCATTGAAATCAACTGTCGCATAAAGATTTCATTTTTTTCTTCACTGGGTTTTCGTTGTCGTTTAGATTTCTTGCTTATATCATTTTATATCGTTTTTCATTTTGTATCATTTTCATTTTACATTTTAAACTTCAGATCTGAATCGTTTAAAGTTTTAAGATCTTCGTTTCTGTTTGTGAACCATTTATATGTTAGCTATTGGTTTAATTAGATGTAAAATGAGTTAGTTTTGTAATGTGTTGAGTTTGTAATTGTTGTAACTACACTTGTGCAATGTTGTTAGTTAGTTAAGTGAAATTAGTTACAACATGTCATGTCATTAGTGAGTGTACACATATACATTTTATATCAATGAGAAAGCAATGACACGTGCTCATACTTTACACTCAATATTTGGTACCAGAGCTCACACTAGGGCCTGGGAAGAAAATCGCAATTTTCTAATCAAGAACGAACGAAAGATAAGAAAAGGGAAGAACGCTCTCAAATTCATCCATGGCGGACAACAAACAATTTGCTTATCCTACAGTTCCCAGATTCAATGGGTTCTACGATCATTGGTCCATGCTTATTGAAAACTTGCTGAGATCGAAGGAGTATTGGAGCATCGTAGCAAACAAAGTTCCAGCGTTAAGTGCAACAGCAAACGCAAAAGAAATTAAAGCGGTGGAAGAAGCGAAATTCAAGGATCTGAAAGCCAAGAACTACCTGTTCCAATCAATAGACAAAAGTATCTTGGAAACTATCCTCAAGAAACATGCCGCAAAGGATATATGGGATTCGATGAAGCAGAAGTTTCAGGGTTCCACAAAGGTGAAACGTGCACAATTACAAGCTGTGCAAAAGGATTTCGAGACACTTGCGATGAAGGAAGGTGAACTGGTGAACGATTATTTTTCAAGAACCCTAGCAATAGCGAACAAGATGAAGCAACACAGTGAGAATCTACAAGAATCGGTCATGGTTGAGAAGATTATTAGGTCAATGACACCAAATTTCAATTACATGTTGTGTGTGATAGAATTGGAAAACGATGTTACCACAATGTTCATTCATGAACTCCAGAGTACAATCTTGGTTCAAGAACAAAGGATGTGAGGGCAAAAGGAGGAAGAACAGGCGCTCAAAGTGTCCTACGATAGCAAAGGCTCAGGGCGCGAAAGAGGGTGCGGTCCAAGGGGTGGTCGAGGCAGAGGCAGGCAATCATGGAACAAAGAAACGGTGGAATGCTACAAGTGCAAGAAGCTAGGACACTACCAATATGAATGTCTTGATTGGGGGGAAATGCAAATTACGCAGGCTTCAACGAAGAAGAAGAGGTACTCCTTATGACTTATCATAACTTTAGTGATATGCATAAATCAGAAAGGGGTAGGGTTTGGTTCTTGGATTCGGGTTGTAGCAACCGCATTTGTGGCGTGAAGGGGGAATGGGAGTAGTTGGGAGAACCGTGGCTGGAATCGGCCACTTGAGTCTTCAAAGCTGCAAGCTCCGATTGAAGAGTGGTATTCTGAAGTGTGACATGTTCTAATTAAGAGCTCATTTCCTTCATCTGTGCAAGGCACTGTTCTATCACGTCATCAGAACTTTTGGAGGCGTCATTCTTGGGAGGCATGATTAGCAAATAAAAGCACCAATGATAGGGTTACTGTAGCTGCTTTCGAGTAGCAGTGGATTCCTCGGAGAATATTTAGAGAAAAGAAGTTGATTGATTTTTAGTTCTGCCTTCTTCATTTCATTCATTGTGCTTGTAGTAAATGTTACAACGAATAACATAAGATTTACTGCCAATTGGCACCCATCTAAGCAAGAGAATAACAAACAGATCTTCTAAAAGATCTTCTTAACAATACGGAATCTAAAGGAAAGTAAAATAACGCTAAAAAAGAACGATAACAACATGGCAGATATTTCTAGAAGCTAATTAATGGATTTGGGCTCAAGTCATGCAATCCCCCGACTTAATGGGCCTGTTCTTCTTTCGGGTTGGCCTTGTTTCATTAACCTTAGTCCCAATAACAACGCATTTATCACTAGGCTACATCTATCCATCTGAATATTCATCTTCAGCCAACCTTGCTCCAACTTTCTGCCTTGCTGCAGTGTAGGCCGAAATATTTCTTTGTGCAGGTGCTCTCTTTACTTTCATCCCAGGTGCTATAGGACTGGGTGCTATAACACTGGATGCCTTTTTAGCATCTACAGTAACAGTAGGCTGCAGCACAACAGTTTCTTCTTTGCCCTTTGCTTCCGCCTCCTCAATTTCTTCCAGAATGTCCACAAATTTTGCTCTTGGATCCCTTTGAGCTAATTGCTTGAATCTCTTCCTCTGCAATGGTGTGACATTGGGTGCTGTCACACCAACTTTTTCAATGGATGCTGTCACATCAACAACTCCAACTTCCTGCCTTGCTACAGTGTAGGTCGGAATCTTTCTTTGTGTAGGTGCTCTCTTTACTTTCATCCCAGGTGCTATAGGATTGGGTGCTATAACACTGGATGCCTTTTTAGAATCTACAATAACAGTAGGCTGCTAGTGTGTGTAAATAGATAACATCATTTGTGCAAGTATACACAGTCACAAGTTATAGTATAAAAGATCGAACCCACAGAGATTGGATTAACTCTTGTATATGTTGTTGAAAAGAGATGTAAACTAGTGCAACTACACTATTCAGAATTTTTGGTTTTGGTTGAAGTTGAAATGAAAATAAATTAAACAGAAAGCAAGTAAATTGTGTAAGAAATCAGTTGAGAATGAAAGTTGGGATGTTTTCACAAGTTAAATCACTTTTGAGTGTATTGTGTTTTCTTGTGGTGCAATTGCACTTAGTGCAGTTGCATCAGTGTGTGCTGGTCAGCTACTTTCGTCAGAGTTTCGTTATAAGCTCTATATGATCCTGTTTTTTTGCGGTAAAGAGTAGGGTTGTCAGTGCCTCTCTCGCCCCCTTACAGATGATCCAAGTTGCTTAAATAAGTACACTCTTGTATCTTAAGTTCTCTACACTTTGATGAAAGGACTATGTTAACCTTAAGCTAAGAATTAACAAGGAATTAACAAGCTAACTTCATTAAAGCAAGTTTAACAAAAAGCTTTATTAAACACTTATCCTTACTTAGTTCTTGATTTCTAGTTATAAGCCAATTAAGTGAATATAACTCTACTTGTTCTAAGTGATCAATCCTAAAACAAGATTAAGAATTTAAACACAAGAACTAAAGTGCACACCACTTTGAAAACACAATAACTTTCCTCAAAAGATCATTGGAAAGCTAGAACATCCCAACTCAAAAGAGTTTAGCTCATGATGGGCATGATAAAGCAAATATAAGTGAATGAAAGCATATTGCAATGAAGAAAAGTACAAGAGGATTCAAAAGAATAACAAATGGAAAACTCTTGCATATATTTGCTTACAACCAATTTCTTGCACCTATTAGCTCTTTGAAGAAGTGGAGATAGAAGTTGTCAATTTCCTCTCACCTTCCTCTCAAACTAACACTATGAAACTAAAAGAAAAATAAAACTTTGAAACTAAGAAAAAACTAAACTAAAAAGATGAAGAAGAATTAAAAAGAAGATGATATATGAGATATGTGATCTATGGTATATTTTTCAAGTGAGGAATTTGAGTCCTATTTATAGCCTTGGAGGTTTCCTTCATGTTGAGGTTTCCTTGCTGATTTAAGTTAACCAAACCATGGTTACTTTTTAAAAGTTAAAGATCAGCTTGGCTTTCAACACTCATCCTTAATTTGAGGTCCAACAAATGGTTGCCACATGTCTTGTAAGATAGATTTTTGTGAAGCCTTTTTGATTGTAGGCGCCTCCTTTGCAAGTGGCCATGTGCTCCCATGTGACTTCTGAGCAAGCAGCAATCCAACTAAGCATTATGGCAATGGTAAGAATTGAGGTGCTTCCAATGTGGAGTTGTGAGTTGCTTCGGTGGAGAGTGGTGCAGTTGCACCAAGTGCATTTGCACTACCCGGTGCAGTTGCATCAACTGGTGTATTTGTATCAACTGGTGTATTTGCACTAAACTGCGGCTGCACTGAACAAACACATCAAACATACCAATATACAATAAAATGCTAAGTTATGGGCTTCTCTTATCCTAAAACTATAAATGTTGTTATTTTATTCATACTAACATATTTAACACATATTACACTTGATTTAGGGCAATTATCTAAGTGTAAAAGTACAAATAACTCTATATAAAATAGAGTTATCAGCTGCAGCTCAACAGTTTCTTCTTTGCCCTTTGCTTCTGCCTCCTCAATTTCTTCCAGAATGTCCACAAATTTTGCTCTTGGATCCCTTTGAGCTAATAGGTTGAATCTCTTCCTCTGCGATGGTGTGACTTTGGGTGCTGTCACACCAACCTTTTCAATGGATGCTGTCACATCAGCAACTCCAACTTTCTGCCTTGCTGCAGTGTAGGCCGAAATCTTTCTTTGTGCAGGTTCTCTCTTTACTTTCATCCCAGGTGCTATAGGACTGGGTGCTATAACACTGGATGCCTTTTTAGCATGTACAGTAACAGTAGGTTGCAGCTCAACAGTTTCTTCTTTGCCCTTTGCTTCCGCCTCCTCAATTTCTTCCAGAATGTCCACAAATTTTGCTCTTGGATCCCTGTGAGCTAATTGCTTGAATCTCTTCCTCTGCGATTGTGTGACATTGGGTGCTGTCACACCAACCTTTTCAATGGATGTTGTCACATCAGCAGCTCCAACTTTCTGCCTTGCTGCAGTGTAGGCCAAAATCTTGATTTGTGCAGGTGCTCTCTTTACTTTCATCCCAGGTGCTATAGGACTGGGTGCTATAACACTGGATGCCTTTTTAGCATCTACAGTAACAGTAGGCTGGTTGCTCAGGGATTTCTTTGTTTGGGACTAGATTAGCTGGAATTTCCTCAACTTCCCCAATTTCAATGGTATCCTCTGTTGTTTCTTCCTCCTCTTCACTTAAATATCCTTCATCAGCTTCCTTATTTCTTCCTCGTTATTTCCATTGATGTCATCACGCTCATCAGAGTTCGTTACTCTCGCTTTATTGGGAAGTTGCAACAAAGAGATTTAGCTCACACCCTTTCAAAGAAATAGGTTGGGTTTATCACGTGTATATGAAAACTAATAAAAATATTGGAGGCACACTCTTTTCTTAACCTGGTAGTTATTACATGAACGCATCACATGAGTGCCTCACAAAATCCACCTGACCATCACGCAATAATGAGGAAAAAAAGCTATCATTTTCTTCGATGCTTTATTTGGAAGTTAGTGAAAGGAATTCAACACATACCATTTTGAATTGAGAGAACAACTTATCATATATACTCAGATAAGGCTTATCACGTGTCTATGGAAAACAACAAAAATATTGTGGCTCACTCTTTTCATGACGTAATAAGACACGTGTGTCGCATGTCAAGCTTCTATAAGAAGAAGACCTCTTACCAACTGAGATCTCACAAACTCATTTTTCTGATCATTCTCAAGTCCCAATATTCTCTCTAATTGTCCTAATTGCATTTTCTTTCTACAGTTGGTTTATACGAAAGAATAGGGTCATCATGAAGCTGAGAAGGAAGAATATGTCCATGTTTAACAATCTCCCTGTAGAGGTTCAAACATAATAAGAGGCTAAGTGGAAAGGGTATTTCAAAACTCATGTGTGTCTTTGACACATGGTGTGATATGATCCTTAACACAATCCTACCAAATGAGCCACACCCTACTTATGGGTTGTTTTCTGATGAGATCTAAAGTAGATCTTGAAGTTTAGGATCTTGAAATTTAGCAAATCAACAATTTTCTCACACAATCTAAACACCAACAACACAAAATCAAAGACACAAATGAAAGAACACTTACTTGAAGGGAAGAAAATGCAAATATGGAAGAGATAGAAATGGAAGTGGAGAAGGAAGTCCACCACTTCTTCCTTGGGAAGATGATAAGGACAACACTATCCTTGAGCTCTCCTAGCTTCAAGGTTGTGTGCTCAAGGTTCTCATCTCAAGAAACCTTGGAGAATCTATGATGAACCTTCACCTACACTAGCAACTAGCCACTCACCACTCACTTAGGTCTTATGGCACTCTCATGCTCAAAATGTAAAAGTGAATTTCATTCATCAAAGTTCTGAGATTACATTAGGGTTCCAAGTATTTATATTTGTGGACTTATGGATCCTAGGCCCACAACTAAAGTCCAAAAGAAACACAAAACAATGCCCAATGCCATAAACTAAGCTACTAGGCCATAGCCACTTAACTAAGGCCAACATGACTCAATTAAAAGTGTCTTACAATTTATTGAAATAAAAATAAAGCATAGGAAACACTAGAGTTGGTTATCTAGAAATTCCATACTATTTACAGGTCACCTTCAATGTGCTCTTGTCTTAATGATTAGGTTAAACACATTGAAGTATATTCCCTTGAATTCTTGTTGACTCTTTTTGGTCTTTATCTTTGTGATCTTCATCCAAACTCCTTGCATGTGGGATCACATCATTCTCCCCCTCTTAAACTTCACTTGTCCTCAATTGAACTCCCCCTCTTGGAAGCCTACATCAAAGATGGACAAAAATCACTTATTTTGAAAATAAAAGACAACTAAACTAATGCAATAATTGCTTAGGCTCCACCGGGATCAAAAGGGAAGTGGGCGACTTCAAATAAAAGCCTAATCATGCAAATTCTAAGCACTAGTTTCAATACAATCCAAAGTACGGTAAACTTCCAAGCAAAAGAAAAAGGCCTAGAGAAAGGAATGGAGAAAAGATGAAGAATATTATACCTTTTCAACTTAAAAACATGAAGCACATTCTCCATTACCTTGGTCTTACCATTAAGTGGAGTACCTTCGGAAGCACCATCACTATTAAAGTTGCCTACCACAATTACACTGGTAATGTGCTTGTCCTCATGTATCTCACAATTCTCATTTGTAGAGGCATTATAGTGCTCTTGGTCACCATCAAGCTTTTCACCTTTTAAATTTATGTGCTTTTCCAATGCTTGTGAAGCATCATTATTTGGAAGTGCCTCAAATGGAACATCATCTTCACTAACCTTATAAGAGGAATCAACAAAACTAGAAGAAAAATTAGCATTAGTGGTCAAGCAAACAAAATCATTAGAAGATGAGAGTTTGGATGGCTCTTCAAACATTGGTTCTAGTTCCTCCCTACTTCCAATTTTTGGAACCTCTTTAGAAGTTTCCGTCATTAAAGGCTCTCGGCCAACCCTAGTTGCTACATCCTCCTCATTGATTTTAACATTCATTTCCTTTTCTTCTTCCTCTATTTTCTTCTTCAAAGTTATTTGGTTCTTAAGCATTTCATGAAGGCTAAGAGAAGTAAGATGAATTTCCAAATTGTCATGCCTAAAAGAGTACTTGTTAGTATCCATCATAGAGTACTTTTTTATCATGTTTCCATGGCCTACCTAGGATTAGGTGGGCGGTCTCTATAGGTACAACGTCACATAAGACTATGTCTTTGTAATTATGAGTAGAAAAACTAACAAACACTTTTTTATTCACAAGAATTGCTTCTTTATCTTTATGCAACTTGAGCATATATGGTGTTGGATGGTCAAAAGTGTGAAGGTTGAGTTTTGTAACTAAACGAGTGCTAGCCATATTAAAACAACTCTCACCAACCACTTGGAAACAACATACACTATTTTGAACACGACATCTTGCATGGAACAAAGAAGAAGTAATAGCAATAGGAGTAGAAGTAAAGATTTTATCCTTACCATTTGGCACCATGGCCGAAGCTTTATCATTTTCAAATTTAGATCTAAAATCTTCTTCCATGTTTGTAATGATGTCTCTCCTTCTATGTTTCCTTTCATCCTTCTCAACAACATCTATTTTATACCTCGTTTCCTCCTCAGCATACCTATATTTTCTATACCTCCTTTGATCCTCATCATACCTATATTTTTTATACCTCCTTACATAGTGCTCATGATGGGAATCTTGTCTCTTAGGAGAAATATGTCTTCTAGGTGAAACATGCCTTCTTTTGTGCCCTTCATCCATCTTTAAAGTGCAATGTGGTACCTACAAGAAGAGTTAGAGAATAACAACAATATCCAGCCACAATAAGTCCTCACAAGTGTATTTATCTCACCAAATTTCACTTCACTCGTGTTTAGGCCTTTTAGGAACAAACACTCTTCACTCAAGGTTTTTTTTGGGCACACAAGAGTAAAGTAGGGTCACTCAAGTCACTCTATTCTCCAATGATATCTTAGGAGTGAACCTCAAAAGCCTCTTTCCAAGCTTGATGTTGATATTACTATAGATTCTCAAGGAGATTATTACCAATCACCAAAGAATGCCAAAAATAGGAAAGAAACTACTATGACAAATTTAGAAATTTTAAAGACCAGAATCAAAAGCAAAAAAATTTGAGAGAGATAAACCAAATATAGAGTATTTAAAGACAAATTTAAACTACAAAAAAGAGACTCAAAAAGATTGGTAGCAATGCACCAAAGAAAATACAACAAAATGAGCAAATAAGACTCCAAGGGTAAAATGGTCCAAATGTCCTCAAAATATTTTTGAGAAAATTTCACAATGATCCAAATAATGTTTACTAACAATGGGAATTTTTCTGGAATTTTTCAATTTTTTTTGATGCTCCCGTGATAAGGTTGATGCCTTTTTTTCTTGAAAATAACACTTTTTTTTGCGATTTTTTTCTTTCTATTTTTCAGTATTTTCTTTTTTTGAATTTTTTTCTTCAATGTCTCAAATAATACTAGATTTTGAGACAAACAACCCGGCTTTTGAATCACTGAAAAAGGAGCTATGTCGAACCCAGAAACACAAATTGAAATTTGAACAAACAATTTTGGATCAAAGAAATTCTGGAAATGAAGAACACCAAGAACACAAGTGAACGATTGATTTCTTATAACATGTTTATCTCATTGAATACTCAACCAAATCAGACAAACATGGTGTCCATTTCACTCAAAATTTCATAAGCAATACAACTGGGCAACTTTCAGACCAAAACAAGCACTTCTACGAAAAAGTGATTCTGGAAATGAATGTTGAAGATGAAGCTTCAAACCTTCAAACTCAACAATGGTAAAATACTCAAAAAAGCACCAAATCAAACGAAATTTGTGCCTAAATTGAACGAAATTTTACGAGGATCACGAATAAATCATCAATTTGCACAAAAGAGGACAAGAACTTACTGAAAACGCGAGTTTAGAGCAAAAACGCGTTTAGTCTTATGTGACCATGGTATATTGCTCAAAACTCAATCAAAATTCATGAAACAACTTGCAATAGGTGCGAAATCACAGCAGTAAGTGATTGGTAGCAACAAATTTCAGCTAAAATGATCAAAAATTGAAAATGAAATGGAAACTTAGAATCAAGTTTTATGACTCTTTTTGGCACTTTTAGTAACGAAATCAACACCAAAACCAGTGAAATGAGAGCTTGTTATGTCACAAATTTTTCAAGGAACATGATACAACCAAAAATTAAAGAAGAAACACTGAACAAGAAAAAGCGAAATTTGGACAAAAACTCAAAGTGTATGCTTGAATAGTAAAAAAAATGTGAGAAAAAAATTGCCAAAATTCTTCTAGCTCTTGATACCAAATGATGAGATCTAAAGTAGATCTTGAAGTTTAGGATCATGAAATTTAGCAAATCAACAATTTTCTCGCACAATCTAAACACCATTAACACAAAATCAAAGACACAAATGAGACAACACTAAGAAAAAACAAAAACACTTACATGAATGTGAAGAAAGATCAAAGATGGAGAAGATAGAAATGGAAGTGGAGAAGGAAGTCCACCACTTCTTCCTTGGGAAGATGATACGGACAACACTATCCTTGAGCTCTCCTAGCCTCAAGGTTGTGTGCTCAAGGTTCTCATATCAAGAAACCTTGGAGAATCTATGATGAACCTTCACCTACACTAGCAACTAGCCACTCACCACTCACTTAGGTCTTAGGGCACTCTCATGCTCAAAATGTAAAAGTGAATTTCATTCATCAAAGTTCTGAGATTACATTAGGGTTCCAAGTATTTATATTCGTGGACTTATGGATCCTAGGCCCACAACTAAAGTCCAAAAGAAACACAAAATAATGCCCAATGCTATAAACTAAGCTACTAGGCCATAGCCACTTAACTAAGGCGAACATGACTCAATTAAAAGTGTCTTACAATTTATTGAAATAAAAAATAAAGCATAGGAAACACTAGAGTTGGTTATCTAGAAATTTCCTACTATTTACATGGTCACCTCCAATGTGCTCTTGTCTTAATGATTAGGTTAAACACATTGAAGTATATTTCCTTGAATTCTTGTTAACTCTTTTTGGTCTTATCTTTGTGATCTTCATCCAAACTCCATGCATGTGGGATCACATCATTTTCTTATTTTCTCGACAAAGTTGTTGTCGAGGGAACAAGCGAGCAATCGCTAAATAAGTTTTGTGGCTCATTTGGTAAGGTTGTGTCAAGGATTATATCACACCATGTGGGTGAGACACAGATGAATTTTGAATCACCGTTCCCACATAGCCTCTATTAATCTTTGTTTGAATCACCTCTACAGAGAGATTGTTAAACATGGACATGTTTTTCCAATTGGAAGGAAATATATAGCTAAAAGGGGAGGTGTAGAGGGAGAGAGAAGTGGGGTGGCAAACTAAGGAAGGGGAGAGAAGGGGAATCAGTTCACAGATCGATAGAAAATAATGATTCCGACTATTTTACCCATAGTGAGTATATGCTTGTTTAATAATATTGGAACTAAATTATACTGTACATATTTCATATAATTTGTATATTGTGAAATAAATATATTTACATTGAATGCAGGAGAATAAACAATTGTAAAGTGTATTTGAGTGGCGGTTGGGCCGATAAGGCAACAATATGGTCATGAGTGAAAGGAAGAAAAAGCAAAGAGTGCTCATGAGATCAAGACCGACAAGTAACACACCACTAATGCCTCGGAATGAAGAACTGAAACCAACATCCACACCAGTAGCAATAAAGGGTAGGAGTTTGACAAGAGGGACAACTACAATGTCATATTGAATTTGGTGTATTTTATAGCACAAAAGTGTGAAACTTTTGGTAATTAGAGTTGTGGCTAGTTTTATTGTCTTTAGATTGTCACTTGATCTAAAGCCATGTAACCCAATATTTGTCTGTCATCTTCGCAAAAATTAGATTACTTTTTGTTTTGTTGCCTATGAAATTTAAAAATGATTTCAATAAAAGAATGATTGATTTGAATGGGTCTAAATGTGAGAAACGTAGAGTAAATGAAGTTGATGTTTGTTTCTTCCCCTTTCTACTTGTCAATAGAAGAATGATTTCTATATCTTGATTTTCGCTTGTGCATTTATCTTTTTTTTTAATAAATTAAACATTGGAAAATGAAGTAATCATCTCTATCTATCAATGAATATCATAATTATGAATGACCACATTCCCATCAATGTGGACTCGGTCTTTCCGGTCCTCACAACACAAGTTCAATTTTCAAATTCTATGTCTATATCTCAAAGGATGATTAACTTTGTATGCTTTAGTGAAGGTAGATGCCATGGTCCATAATAATATTCAAACAAATTACATAGGTAGATGCAATGGTCAACATTTTATTTTCAAACAAACTGAATATTTTCAGTTTCTTACATCATTTTATTTTTACTACAGTTTCTTGGTACCTCTAAGCACGGTTTGTTGTATTACAAAGATTTGTTGTGCCTTTGAAGGACAGTGGAAAGTGTTATGATTTAGCTTATGTTTACTACAGTTTGTTGTATTACTGATTGATCTCTTAGAGGCCATTTGGTGAAGTTCACTTAGTATTTGATAGGCAATGTGTTTTATTTTAGTTCAGTTTTTAATTATTTTTTCAACATAATTAAAATATTTAATAATAAAATTTATTTATTGCATGCTAGTCACATTTTTTAGGAAAAAAGAAATCATATTAATCAAATGAGAATATATATACTATTGATTTTAAATAATTACAATTAAAATATTTCCTATGAACTAGCGAGAAGATGGGCAACGTCGCGCTAATCTTTCTGCACTTTTCCTTTTGCTTGTCGCATGTATCCAAACTCACTTTTCTGATCACTCTCAAGTCCCAATATTCTCTCTTATTTTTATAATTGCAATTTACTTCTATATTTGGGTTAATGGGAAAGAAGATGGTCATCATGAAGCGGAGAATGATGAATATGTCCATGTTTAACAATATCCCTTTAGAGGTTCAAACATAATAAGAGGCTAAGTGCATTTTACTTCTATAAAATGAGCCACACCATACTTATGGGTTGTTGTAGAGGGAACAAGCGAGCAATCACTAAATAAGGTTGTGTCAAGGATTATATCACGCCATGTGGGTGAGACACACATGAAATAAATATATTTAAATATATCTTTAAACCAGCTCTTACAAATTTATCTTTAAATCACCTCTACAGAGAGAGATTGTTAAACATGGACATGTTTTTCCAATTGCGGAGAAATATATGGTTAGTATGGGAGGAGGAGAGGGAGAGAGACGTGGGGTGGGAAACTAGGGAAGGGGAGAGAGGGGGAATGGGTTCACAGATAGAAAAAGAGAATTCTAACTATTTTACCCTTAGTGAGTAGATGGAGGAACTAAATTATAATGTATATAGTTCATAGTATTTGTATATTAGAAATAAATATATTTAAATTGAATGCAGAGGCCGAACAAGTGTGGAGTGTATTTGAACGGTGGTTGAGCCGATAAGGTTACATGGCCATGTGTGAAAGGAAGAAAAAGCAAAGATTGCTTATGAGAGATGATGACGAACAAGTAACATACCATTGATGCTTTAGAATGAAGAACCAAAACCTACATCAAAACCAGTAACAACAAAGGGTAGAAGGATATGACAGGAGTAACAATTACAATGTCATATTGAATTTGGTGTTTTTAATAGGACAAAAAGTGTGAAACTTTGAGTCAGAGTGGTAGGTAGTCCAAACACATCACTTTTTCAATTAATCTAAAAAATTATTTGTTGATTATATGAGTCCAGAGGTAGTAATAAATTAAACATAGAAAAAGAAGTAATTATCTCTATCAATTATGAATGTCATAAATATAAATATGAATCATAACATTCCCATCAATGTGGGCACTATTTTTCCGGAGTATGTTACAAGGATTTGTCGTGCTTTTGAGGAGAGGTGGAAAGTGGTGTGATTTATGTTTTTTTAATGGCAAAAGAATATATTCCAAAGAGTACAAGGGGTACTCGAGCCCGAATACAAAAGAGAGAGTAAGGGTCTCAAAAGAACCTCCAAAGGTCTAAATACCAGACCCAAGAAGGAAAAAGAGAACCCCAAAGGAAGGGAAAAAGGGAAAAAACAGGAATATAATAAAGCTCACAAAACCACCTATGGCTAATACACAAAATTGGCTCAACATGCCACTCATAATACAAACATTGTGGCCTTTTAGACCTAGCCAAAAACCACTGCCAAAAAGAGTTCTTTGAGTTGCACATTTTGTTAATATCAAAGAGTAGGTAGGCACGCCTAGCAGTCGTGAAAGGAATCAAGATTTGGTAATTATTTGAATGATATTTGCCTGCTATTAAATTATTTGGTTAGAGGAGTCAAAGCAAATTTCAATCTACCTGCTACCTACTAATCCTCATATATGGTTGGTTTTGGAGCTACACTCTTTTAATCACTTAAATCATTGTGGTCTCTTATACATTCTTTGCATCTATAACTTATTTACAACAGATTGCCCAAAATAATTCTGAGCTCAGAATCTCCTATTGTCCCTTGGTAGTAGCAAGTTGTTTCTTTAGGTTGAGCACCTCTAGTCCTTGTGAAGCCAACATGTGTTTCAGCTTCCCTGAAGCTTCTCCATACCTTATTTTCTGTGAAATTGATTCATCAACTACTTCCTTATATCTAACACGAAAAGCATCTAGCTTCACTTGTGTTCCACGAAGTCTCATTCTAAGCTTAGATGTCTCTTTGTTGTTAGTAATTCCATCCTGTTCACAAAAGTGGAAGGTAAAATCATTTTACTAATTACTAATTGCAATTAAGATGGCCCCTTGAATGTTCAAAAATGAAACTAATCTGAAGCTTAAGGAGGTGAAATAATTCTGAGCTCATACAAACACACAATCTATATGACTAATATGCGTCACTTATTGCATGAGAAAGTGGCTAGACAATTAATTAGCATATAAATAGATAGATAAATAAATATGAACCAGATAATCCAATAAATGATGCACTTACCACACGCATTTTGGCTTCCATAGAGGAAATTTTATGAGACAGCTCCTCAATATGGACCTTTGCCTTTGACAACTGTAAAAACAAATGATATGTGATTAGAGAAGTTATAACGCAAAATTATCAAAAGCCAAAATTCTTAGTCTACCTTGTCTTGGCAATGCTTTTGCAGGAATTCCATTTCCATAATATGTTTCAGTTGATCTTCAACCTGAGTTGCCAATTTGTCCCTTTCTTTTGTGACGGTAGAAATTTCACTCTTGACATCCTGCCAGGTAACCTTAAATGATTAGTAAAATTAATATTGTGCAGATTCTCATACATATCTTTATTCTTTAGAGCCAAAAGTCTATATAATCTAAAATTTTCTAGGACAAAGTAGAGGAATGAAGGAGAAACCTGAAACTCGTTTAAGAATTCCGATGCAGTTTTGAATTCTTCTAGACCTGATAGATTATCTCCATTATTAAAAACGTGTACTTCACTCTGAATTTCTTCTTTCACAGGACAGCAAGGCAGCTCATGCTCCAAAGATAGCATCTCAAATTTTGCTTTGGATATCTGCAACGCATGTTAATATAGTTACACTGACAACTATGTCCTGTACTGAATCACAAGCCTAATAAATTAGTAACAATCAATATCGCTTACTTCGTGGGATTGTTTGCTCTCAACACCGATCGTTCCCAGTCGATCCAACTCCAAAATATTTTCTCTGTAGCCATAAAAATAGAGAAATTGAATAATGATTTAACTTATTTGATTCAGACAGCTAAAGCAGGCAAGACATCTTATAGAAGAAGAAACAAAAACTGCAAATAGTAGATGGAAGCATCTTTAATTTGGAAGCAACCAACAAAAGAAGCCCAAAAAAAAAGAGAATTAACCAAAGGAAAAAGATGACAAGTAGATGTTCAGATGTATTGCAAGTAAATTTTAGATATGAAGAAGGCAAAGGGATTAGGGAACCATGTACATAATTTCAAAATACCAATTTCATATTATCATATGGCCAACAGGGTGTAAATGAACTTCCCACAGCATATATTGTAGGAGCCTCAAAATACATTAGGTAGGGCCAACTTAAATCATTTCAGTCAAATTCAATACCATAATAGTTGCAGGTCTAATAATACTAGAGTAATATGATGGGATAATGATAGGTTGCACTGACTTGGTGTATTTTAGAAAACAATAAATAAGCTTTTTGCGTGATATTATGACAAATCCTGCTAATCTAGATGACTGATTTTATTTGATGATTTTCAGCAAGTAAAATAGCTGAAATTTATTATTTGATCCCATCCTATCCTATCCTATCCTACTTTGAAATTTATTGAATTAATTTGATTTTCTCTAATTACCGTTATTAGATATGGCAATTTTCCCTTTGCCTTCATGGCAAATGTGGGTGCTCAAGGAACGAATCCTCTAGTTATTAGCCGCAAGGCGAGATATTTTTGTAAGGCAGCAGGCCGCTTTTTCTTTTGGGGTTTGTATTTGCCTTTGTAACAAAAAAAAAAAAGATATGGCAATTTTCCCTTTGCCTCATAGCCATTGGCACCTCCGGCCCTCTCATGCAATTCAATCATCATGTGCACGGTCATACAACTGTTCCAGCCAGGCCAGCATCCAAGCATTATTAAAATGGTTTTTGATCATTCCTAATAAAATTATTTGACATCTAGCTGGAACTGGAAACTTGATAGAAGCTAAAATCCACAATTCAAAGGACAATAGAGGAAACTTAATTATAATTAGAGTCTACGAGACAATAGAGGAAACTTAATTATAAATAGAGCCTAAGAGACATAAAAAAAGGGAGAGATTAGAAGGATGAGTTGTGAGTTGTCATAGAGCCATCTTAAAAATACAAGGATGCACCCTCCTCAATAGATATTGAGTGTTGAAGACAAGATTCATGAGAATGATCAAAGAAAGTAAACGCATTAACAAAAACCATTATTGTCTTTTGGTCGCTTGATTCTCTGTTTTTATGATGGTTGAATTGATTGTATTTATGTTTCCATGGCTATGATGGACCACATCTTTCCTCTTAGGAAACATACAAAGTCAAGTAAAAATAAGAAAGCGATGAGAAACAGAAGAGGGAAATATATGAATATATATATATGTGTGTGTGTGTGTGTGTGTGTATAAGTTAAACAAACCTGAATTTTTCCTTGAGATGCAAATCTTCAGATGAAATAGTAAATCTTTCCTGGATAGTCTTGCATTCTTCTCTACAGGATTCCAATTCATTCCGTACCTAAGATGATGCAATGAAAATTAGAAAGAAACTTTATCTAACAAACCGGAAGACTTTCTGGCAAAATACAAGCAGGAGATTGTCAATCATTTTCTTCTTTTACTACAATTTTTATCAAAATACAGACTTATTTAACTGCTTCTATCACAGTGCAGGTATCCCATGTAGATGAATTATGCATTTGGCAATGGGATGATACATGGAACTTTTTGCTAGACGGTCATGTTGTAACAAAATCATACCAAATGTGGCATGTGGTGGATGCATTATGGAACAGAAAATAATATGAATTTGATTTTATATTGATGAATTTAAAATGAAACATAACAGGACATATGGTTGAAATAGTTGACCATTTGGGTTCCACTAAAATGGTGGAACCTAGAAGGACAAAACATAACAATTCTACTCATTTTGCCAACACACAAATACCAAAGTAATCAGTAATAGTAGAAATATTTTTTCATTAAAATGTGAAATCTCAAATAAGAGGGGTTAAATTTGCAATACTTGAACTAAAAAAGTTGTGAGAAGATCAATGCTCTATAGGTAAAAGCCATTATGTATAGTGCATCAGAAGCTAAAGAGACATTCCCCAGGAAAAAAATGAAACTTACTGAAACTTGTGCTTATACGCAACCATCTGTGCATTTGCAAACTAAACAAATAACAGAGCTATATTAAGGACCCCGTGTAGAGACACAATTTTTGGAAAAGTTTAGATGCAGAAGCTAATGGCATTGGCAACTTACATAAAAAGCTGTTATTTAGAAGACTCGTAACTACTGTAAAATTATTACAACTTTTCTTTCCTAAGTGCTTTCCTGAAAATTATATCGAAACTATCTCTAAATAGAAGAGCCATGAATCTTACTTCTGACAATTCTGTTGATAATGATGTAATTTGCTCATTGTTCGACTTTGCTTGTTCTTCTATGGCTAGAAGTGCATCTTTCTCCTTTGCAGACCATATTGCCCTTTCTTCCTCTATTGCCAAAAGGGCGTCCGTGAGTTGCTGCAAGATCCAGGAGGCACAATGAAACAAGTTTAACTTAATAAAAAGAAATTGCCTCAGAAGGGAAGAATCACAATCAAACGAAAGAATAGTTACAATTACACTACCATTGCCAATTCCTCCTTTTCTTCCATCAATACTATAGAGCTTTCTAATTTTTCTTGGTTGAGCTCAGAATCTTCCAATCTTTGTTTCTGGATGGACAAGAACAAGATGCCAGATTTGATGGTTGGAATGAGAAATATAACCGCTATCAAAAACTATAGTTATTAGAATAGTAAGCTGCTTGTGTCGGTTTCTAATCTGCACATGCAATCTTTGTGTTAAAGTAGTTAGCTTTCTGTTAGAACTGATAACTGTCAGTTGATTAGTCTTTTAGACAGATAGACCTTAGAAGGGTACCGTTAACTATAAGTACACGTAAGATCTCAACAGAGGTTATTGGTGAATTTTACTAAATGGATTCAAGATTCATAATCGCTCTCCCTCTTTAAATTTTCTTACACCGACTATCATGTTCTTTCAGTTCTTTGGTATCTACCAGTCATTTAACAATTGAGTTAAAAAGGAAAAACCTAAGAACATCACAAAAAAAAAAACTTACAAGAGCTGAAATCTCCTCCTTCAAATTATATATTTCAGAAGTTGATGTATTCAGTTTTTCAGCCAAACCCTCCATTTCTAAAGTCAAACCTTCATTAATTGATACCACCTCTTCTTTCTCCACCAGTGCAGCAGTTATTTGTTCTTCCAACGAAGTGATTCTTGTTTCTGATTCAAATGCAAAAACTTCCAGCTTTTTGTGCTCTTCCTGATCAGTAATAATACATAATACATATATCATAAAAGAATCATTTATCCTACTGAGAAATTTTAAGAAACATAAAGGCGAGTGATCATGTATGAAAATAATTTTAATCATGATCAGGAAACTTCTTGCATCAGAATACAGACAATGTTCATAGCTTTCTAGACAATCAGAAAAGGATGGAATGCAAGACAAGAGATCAGGAATGGTATTATAATAACATCACATAAATGAGTAGCCGTAAAATTGTTGAAAAGCTACTTGTTGAAGATTATAACACATTATAGATTCATCACTACAGGCAATTGCATATATATATATATATATTTGTGAACAAAGAAAATATTATATTTGACATGCAAAGGAAGAAGATGGATGCTTAAGAAGTACCACCTGCAAGTGATCAATAATACAAGACTATATTGGCTAATTTTATATTTTTTGATATACTCCATGATATAAATCATACATTAAAGGTTTATCGAGCAACATCCTATCTATATTTCTTTACTAGGGCTGTCATTTAGAGCAACTGCACATAATATATTGGTGCCAACCCTAACTTAGGAAAGAGTGCTTATACACACACATGTATACACATACACATACAGATACAAACAACAAGAACAAGAATATGCCAAATTTCAATATAATCACCTCCCACTGTTAACAAAGGGTCTGACAAGACGTGCTTATTTCTTGCTACAATCAGTTATGTAATCTAATATCTATAAAAGAAGCTAAAGTCTTGCTTAAAGAATAACCACAATTTCTGCAAACATATATCAAGTCTTCTACCAGAGAAAATGCAAGACCCTTTGTTCTTTGAGGATCAAACATCTTCGAACTCCTGTCGACAGTGGAATCACGTCTCCTACCAGCAAGTGAATCACGTTTATTGATATCACGTTCAAGAAGCGAGTTCTGACCATGCAACCGTTTGATCTCTCGTTCAGCAGAGGCTTTCTCACCCTACGTAATAAGATGTTTGGGAGTAAATTCATATGACTTTGGTAAGTCAATATCTTACAATGAAACCAAAAAACCTCTGAATATGGCAAAAACAACCTCAAGTTTTGTTTTCTCTTGTATAGCAATCCTGAGCTTAGACTCAGTTTCTTTACACTTGGCTTTTGCCTTCTCGAGATCTCTTCTTAAAGTTTCATTTTCCTTGACTACTGAAGATGATGTTAAACATGTTATATCTCTTTCAAGAGTTTGAATATAAGAAATCAGCTCTGTATTTTCCGATTCTTGTTGTTTTAATTGTTCCTGTAAGTGTAACACTAATAAGAAGTTAGCACCCTGTTAGCTGCATTGCACGGGTGGGCAAAATAAGAGATAGTGTAGAAAATTATTTCTAAATAATATTTCATTAACGGGCCTATTACAATATAGACTAATAACTACTATTTACAACAGATAGTATAGATAACATATCAAATAAAGGCCCACCAGCAAGGAATTATGGGAGTTCTGAGCATCTAGTTCTGATTCCTGAAGACGCTTTTGAAAATCAGCTAATTGGTTGTCCAGAAGAACCTGCATCATAAATATTAGACCAACTAGACAACCTATACATACATATATATATATATATATAGAAAGGCAGTTTTACCTTCTCATTCTCAAGTTCAGATATTTTTTGTCTTAAGCAAGAATTCAACTTCTGGTAATTACTCAAGATTAATCTTTGTTCTGCTGAATCCTGAGATATTGAGGTTTTGAGACCCTGCAGAAAATCATAAAATAAAACCAAAAATGAAAAGAGTACACATATTTAGATACAATAATTAGTTAGAAAACAAAAAATAGCTGCTCAAGACATTATATGAAGTAGACACTCAGCAATTCCATTTTTATTGCAAATATATATCACATAGTGCCTCAATAATACTTACAAGGAACACATCAAAGAGAGTCGAGAAGCTTTTAGTAGCATCATCAACCATCAAAATAACACTTTGAGAAGCTTCTTTTGAGTTTTGTACTTCAGACATTATTTCTTGAAATTCCATGGAAACACTATTTACAAAGTCATAACTCCCATTTACAAAGTCAAAACTCCCATCCTACGAGAAGCTTCATGAATTAGTTTTATAGGATAGGATGCAATATGTATAATGGGCATGTAAAACTGTAAACCTATATACATATTTATAATCATGAATACATTATATGTAAGCAAGAATCTAAAATTCATATAAAGCATCAATGTTGCTCACAATTTTAATAGAAGAAAGTTGTTCATTAGCCACTCTAGCTGCCTCCTGTGCTTTTATAAGCTCTTCATTGAGCTGAGCAAATGAAACAAAATCCAGGAATTAGAAATATGAATTAGGAAATAAACGAAACCATTCTATATATCTCTAAGTAACTCCATGTGTCTGCAAGAATAGAGTATAGGTAAATTCCAATGGGTGCCATATTTGGATAAACAATGAATCCTTTCTAATAATTAAATAAAAGATTACGTTGAATAAAACAAAATTAACAGTAGTAGTAAAAATTTTCATATTTTGCATATAAAGTTTCAAATAACAAACCCTTTTGTCCCAAAAAAAAAAGGTATGAACAAAATAATTTAAATACAACTTAATTTCTCCTTTTGTCCTCTACTTTACTTTTGATACTTTTGTATGTGCAAGTATAATGTAGTTCTTTGGACTTCTATATGAGGATAGCAAAGGTATTTAAACATCTCTTTTTTACCATAAGGTCCAGCAACCCAGTGGGGAAGTTAGGGACGACATAAACAGCTGAGGTTCATGTATCTGTTGAATTTAACAGTAACATCTTTTAAGTGATTTGAACATGAAATGGAAAAAGAGAGAACGCGTTTCTCCATGTTTGACTGGAGTTCAGAGGGTAGACCAGGCAAAATGGGAATCTAGAGATCCAGATGCCCTAATATATAAAACCTCTTGTCTATATTAAGTCTACAGCAATTAAAATTTAAAATGTCAGTTCCTTAAACAATTCAGCTAGAGCATGCTTAAGGATGTCAATGAGTAACCAATAATTTGATGATTAGTATCCTTTAATTAGATCAGAAGGCTAAGTGGAAAAACATTATTAACTAAAAAATTGACCACCTCTTCAAATTTCTCCCAAGCACTTGTATTCTGCTCGGTTGCCAAATCAAAAACATTATCCAGCTTCTGTTGGCTTGATAGCTTTTCCAACTCCAAAACCTTAATCTTCATGATACAAGGACAAAAAATATAAGAAAGACACAGCTAAGCGTCACAAAAAAAATAGAAATACATGTTAAAATATATGAATATTTTAGTCTTAATTAACTTTATAGTCCCTTTATTATATTTATATCCTTTTTCCGGTTTTATCCCCAATAAAACTCATGTCTTTGAATTATTGAAACATAGAAAATTTGCTTTTGGTCATTGTTGTTTTAGTTTTTAGTCTCTGTATAATATTTGTCCACGTTGGAGCTAGTCCCTATAAAGTTCTTCTAGGGGTGGAAACCAATATAGGATACATTATAGAAATTAATTCCAACATAGAAAAATATTAGAGAGATACAAACCAAAACAATGAGGACCCAAAACAACTTTGCTCATTTTTTAGAGATTCAAACCGGTAATAATTTTTTATAAGGACCAAAGCCAAAATTTATGTATATTACAAGAACTAAAAGGGTGTTTAAGCCAAATCATAATTAATACACTCTAGTAGTTATCATGATCAGTTTACATATTTGATTAGGATTTGAAGTCTTGTATTGGTATAAAAAAGGATTAGTGCTTAGTCTTTTTGTATTAAATCATTGTATTTGTAACAAACCATAACCAACAATTCAAAGTGGTTCAAAGTGTTGTGAATAGAAGTTATTTGTAATTATTAGCCATCATTGTAATAGGGTCGATAAGTTTAGCTAGCCTTAAACTGTCTATATAATAAGGATTAGAAGGTGAAATTGCATACAATTGAAGCAATACTCATAATCATTTTCTAAATTGGTAGAAAGCACTAGATATGAACCATCGCAAAAATCACAGATTTCTCCATGACTTATCTCACACTTTATTGGTCACTTCTCTTCCCATCAACGATCATTTCAGTGATTTCTCTTTTCCCACAGATGAATCATATTAGCGGTGACTTCTTTTCCGGTCGACAATTATAACAATGGTCAGTTGATTTTGGTTATGACCTACATTCCTATTGTTTTGTTTTTGGTCCTATTTTATGTCAAAATTCACTGCGTATTTTGTTTCATGTGATGTTTGTGCTTGTGCCACCATCATCCACTCTAGTTTGAGCTTCAGCATGGCTTAATAATGTTGAAATCTATTTCGAAGTTGTGACACTTCGAGATTTTCAGCTGCTGGAGTTAGCGCTGACCTAAAATGATTTTTGATTCAAGTTGTGCCATCATCAAGTTTGGGCTTCAGCTGCCAAAGTGAGCAATGGTTTGGTGTGATGACACCTTTCATTATGGCTTTAGCTGCCTAGTAGCGCTGGCCTAATGTTGTTCCTGTTTGATTTTTCTTCTTCAAAGGTATATTTGTAAAAGCTGAAAGCTTAGTGAGCTTTAGCTTGAGGAGGGAGTGTTAGAAAATATGAGAAATATCTAATTATATCTGTTTTATATCGTTAGACTATTTTAGAGTATCTTAGATATGTTAGGGTTTTATATTTTATTAGTTGTTTCCATATTTAATTAGGACCTTACTAATTATTAAGCATATCATATCATGTAAATAGGAGTAAAATCTCCTATATTATTTGAATTTATTGCACCAAACCTATATAAAATGAACTCCATTGTGTAGTGTAAACACAAGGTTTTGGCATCTAGTCTCTATATTTTTCTCTTTCAACAATTTTTATCAATATATATTCATTCTCTTCCCTTCTTCCTAACCCATCAACATATTTTAATGAAGCACAAAGTAGGAAACAGTTATGAAAAATTGTAATCAAATAAACTTTTTGGAAGTAAAGACTAAAGAAATAATAGACCGAATAAACATGAAAAAAATAACCTGCTCTTGAAGTCTCTTGATAACAAGAATAGCCTCTGTCTCTCTAACACATAAATTTTTATCCCCGTTCAAGTTAACATTAGAGACACAATTTAAACAGTCTATAGATTCTGTAGAATGAAGAAAATTTGCCTCAAACAGCTTTCTCAGTGATTCAATCTGTATCTCACTCATAGTTCTCTGCGATAAGAAAAACAAGAGCAGGTTTAGAGTCTAGCAAATTTTGGCTTGCACAAAATGAAGTGAGAAATAAATAAAAAACCTGAGTTTCAAATCTTAGAAGCAAATTTTCATATTCTGCCTCCAATTCTTGATATTTGTTGTCCTCCTGCTATATTCAGAAGATATTAGAATACAAACTACTCAGAAATGAGGAAAAGAAAATACTGATAAGCCATATTATATGACAAACCATAGATAAACTTTTCTTCCTGGATGGAGCTTTTTTCCTGCTTGTTACATGCAACAAATCACAGGGGTTTGGTAGGTTGCAATTATCAATTGCATCACTTTTATTATCATCTTCTTGCTTGAAACACTCATCCTCACCAACATCTTCATTTACAAGTTCCTCAAAAGGAAGAAGCTGTCCCATGTCTCTCTTAGGTCGAATGGGTTTTACAGTAGAAGCATTTGGGGGGATGCTAGAGTACACCTGTAGTAGATAAAACAAACAAAATAGGATTACAACTATAATATACAGGCAGCAGCAAGATAACCATCATTGTCTAAAATCAATGTCGGAATATATTATGCAAGGATAACCGTTGTGCTATATACAATTGCAAAAAATTCTGTTGGGAGGGGAGAACAACACGGGCTGACAAAGCTGGGTACTCGTGGCCAGTCAGGTTCCCCGGCATAGATTAATCATCGGCAAAGCCGGTGGAAACTATGCACCAATGACATGGTTACCAAAAAAAATCCTAATTTCTAACAAATGAATATTAAATTTCTAGCAAAAATTATATATATATATATATATATATATATATATATATATATATATAAAGAGAGAGAGAGGGGGCAATAAATGAAAAGTAATTAGTGAATTGTTTAAAGAGTCTCGAACAAGGAATTGAATGCAATAAAGAGCTGCAAGTCACATAACCACATCTAAGTTAAACTGAGGACTACCATAGAAAATTGAAATGCTTCAATGTCCTCCGGTCACTCTTTTTCCTAGGTATTCTTAATTAGCAATTTTCTTTCTACAATTAGATACAAAAATCATATCAGATAATGCTGCTCTTCAAAATGACCAGCCATCGCATCTGCCAAAACACCAATACCATCTATATATAGCACAGGCTTCATAGGCTTCTAGCATTATTGTGTTGTGTTGTGCCTTGAATGACATCACTCTAAGCAGAATAATAGGCAGAACTGAGGCTTGCTAGACTGAAGTTACGCAATAAAAATAGCATAGACCATCCAGATATGGATTGGACCAGTAATTCCATCAAAAAACCTGGTTACCTATGAAAAGTTTTATCAATAAGGAAAAGCTTCTATGAGTTCTGATATTGTTTCCCTTGCTATATAATAAGAATTTATGGCATAAGTTTGTGTACTTTTTGTAGGTAAAGGTTGGTAAAAGTTTGTGCGATTTGCCTCAATAAAGGATAAAGGAATTGATCACAACAACAAAAATGTTTTAATCAGCACCATAAACAAACACCAAATCATAAATCTTATAAATTCATATAAAATATGAAATATCAGAACTACTAATGAAATATTGAAAAGAAAGTAGTTACATCTTTTAGATGCTCCTGTGAAAGATTTCCTGGACACCATGTATCCCGCCTCTTCTCCTGCAGAGCATGCACGAAAATTTGATCAATCAATGGCAGTGAGGAGAGGTCTCAAGAAAGAAAAAAAGAGATTAGTTGTAAGAAGTTAGTACTGGCCAAAAGAAAAAACAAACATGCTTGTGTGGGAAGGAATTGCATCAATGGAACTGGAAAAATCAGCATGAGAGAGAAAATTATGAAAACCAGTTGTTGGTCCAAGGTACTAAATCGGGGACTACTACTTTAGAAGCAGTTGTTCCTTCTAAAATCATTCTCTCAAATTGTAATTACCAGTATTTTAGTTACACATGGACTACAGGGTCAAGCAATATTTATCATTTATATTTATTATGCATAGGAAGTAGGAACCCATATTCCACACCCAGATTATCACACCCATGACCCGCCCCCTCACGTGTCCTCTTTCTCTCTAACTAACTTGCCAACTCAGCACTCCCCTCTCCATTTGAGCCTTTCTCTCCATGGGCTCTATCACATATGATGTGCCTATAGGCTTCAGATGATCAGAGTTGTTGAGAGCTCTGTAGCACCGATACTTTCGGTTGAAGACGTGTCCACCGACATTTCAATTACTTGTATTTTTTCGGTGCTTCATAGGTTGAGGGATGATGATAACAGCTGGTCAACGTGAATGGCTAAGGAATCAGAGGGAGTTCATTGCTTCGTCTTCCATTTTTGATATAATTGTCTCATATTTCTACTTTTCTAGAATTCTCTGATCTCACATTCTCCTCACCTCTTTGTTTCCTGTATAACTCAAGTTTCAAAGGTATACAGATCCCATAATGTTGTCCTTGCTATTCACAACCCTGATTCCGACTTCCTTTAATTCCCAAACAACTCATAAATGAGCATCCTACTCATCCCATATCCATCCACTATGATCAGAGCAGAGACAAAGACTAAAGGATTTTCCGGTGAAGGCATGTCCCAGCTGAGGAGATACATGCTGTACAAAGAGCCTAATACAAACCAGCTACCAACAGCATGTAATATGTTTTATTTGTATATTTTAATGTCCCTGGGGAAAAATAAAGGGAAAAAAGAAGATAAAAATGCACTACATTTAAAAAAGTATACTTGATATTTACATCAGTACATAATGATACCTTTTTAATATGTTTGCGGTTCTCATCCCTATTTGAAAACAAAACCATTGAACTTAAGTTTTCAATTCTCCTGGCTTGCTCCTTTACTCTCTTTTCCCATTCAGCTTGAGTTTTCTTTTCCTCCTCTAATTCCAAGGCTATGCGCTCCCTTTCCAGTTCAGTCTGGCAAGAACACAACAGTAAATGTCCAGTTCAGTCTGACAAGAATTTTGTAAAAATTAACCAATAAGGAAAATTTATACACCTGTAATAATGTATTTCGAAGGTTCAAAATCTCCTTTTCCAAATGCTCTGAATGAGAACCCTAAAGAAAAGACCAAATATAATTTTCGCAATACATAAGAAACAATAAAAAAAATGTTTATCACATATAAAACAAAAATAGTATCAGAAAGCTAGATGAACCATCAATTTGTCACGGAGCTCTTCAATCTCCTTCTTTTGGCGCTTTAATAAAGCAGCATCTGTCAAAATCTGGAGCAAAAACAAAGAGGGAAAACATTATACTGAAATTTACATTTCAGTGCAAAGTAGAACCAGATCATAGAGCATAAGACAAAAACAGTATCGAACTACAAAGTAGATAGTGACAACATCGTTGCTTCAATAATTGAACCTGCCTGCAATAAATGATGTGATGATGAATGTACTCTTTTTTTGAAGAGTAAGTTTATATCAGAGAGAAGAGAAAGAAAAATGAGGGAGAATAAGACACAACAAACAGAAAACTGCATCTAATGCCTTATGATACCCAAAAAGCAGAATGGAATCAAAATAAAAGAGCTCTCCAAACATGTGAAATAGTTTAGAAGACTCTAACCTCATTGACTTTAGCACAATTTGTGACACGCAAAGCTCGGCTTGCAAATTGGAGGCTGCTTTTAGTTTCATCTGTGTGTATCTGCCACATAACAAATGTGCTGAAATAGCTAGATGAACAGAATATTAAAGGAAAATTTTGTGGTTCCTTCACAAAATTATCGAATATAATAGAGTTAGGCAGTGCATTAGAAAAGTTTGATCCTGTGCAGTGTTATCAATAGCGGATGGCGGTTTATGGCGGAGACCCAAAAAACCGCCATAAACATATGGCGGATGGCGTAACGGCATATGGCGGACGCCATGGCGGACCAATTTTTTTAAAAAATTTAAAAATATATATGCTAATACACATACAAAATACACTAAAAAATTATAAAAAAAAATCCAAAAGCCTATCAATAAATGTCAAATTGTCATAAGCAACTAAGAACCACTTCAAATTAGTCTCCATCAAATTGTCATAAGCAAATAAGAAGTAAGAACTAAGAACCACTTCAAATTAAGTTTAAGATATCAAAATAACAACAAAATTATAAAAAGCAATGAGAACACAAAGTAATTTCCTCTAATCCTCTTCCCCAACCCCAACATAGTCATTTTCCAAGTCATTAACAAGTGGAGCATCTCCCTCCCCTTCCTCTTCATCGGATTCCAAGTCCTTAGCAAAATTAAGCAACTCATTTTGAATTTGAGGTGGAAGTTGGAGCCAATCCTCATCTTCCTCTTCCTCCTCTTCCTCTTGAACTACTTTCTCTTTTCCCTTTGAGGTTGAACTTGAAGTTGGAGCCAATGCTTTACGTTTCCTAGCGTATACATTTGTAGGTTGAGGAGGTTGCTCACCTACCTCTCCTTCCTCTTCTTCGGATGCCAAGTCCTCTACCTCATCTTCTTCAATTTCTTCATCTTCCTCTTGAACCACCTTAAGCTTTCTTTTCTTCTTTTGTTGGCTAGTATTTGTCTTTGTATTTTTAGCAACCGTAGCCTTCCTTTTCCTTGTTTGTTGCCTAGTATTTGTGGTAGGCTCTCCAATCCCCGAAGCCTCATAAACATTTTGCCAAGTTAGATTTGGATCATTTTCAAAAACCAAATCCTCTCCAACATCAAGTTCATTATCCATCTCTCCAACCATCCATTCATTACACTCATCAATATCATCGAGTGAAATTGGATCAATTTCATCTCTAATATTGTATCTATCAAAGAGTTGTTGGTTGTACTTGACATAAACTAAATCATGCATTTTCTTATAGCCAAGCCTATTTCTCTTTTTTGAATGAACCTGCAATTTAATTATAATAAATATTAATTCTAACATCTCTTGTTTAACATCTGCGGGACATTTCTTGCAAGAAGCAACATTGCCTTTCTTCCCCGCTAAATGTTGCTTAGCTCTTGTTATTCCCCCCTTCATGATTTTTAAACAATACATACAAACAATTTCGTTTGTATCTCCTTCACGAACGGGGTCGACATACTTCCATCCGGGATCGGTTCTGTTGGTATTGGAAGTTACAGACACCGAAGCTTGCGAGGAATTTGGTTGAGACATATTCTACAAACTAAATAGAGACACAAACTCAACAAAATGAAATGGAACAAACAGATAAAAAACAAATAAAAAACAGAATACTGTGAAAAACAAATAAAAAACAAATAGTTTAAGAAAATAAAAATAAAAAACAAATATTTTAAGAAAATAAAAATAGAGAGTGATAGGAAGTATGAACAGAGAGAAAAAAAATAAAAAACAGAGTGAAGAAGAGAGACGAAACAGAGAGACGAGGAAGAGAGAAGAGAGGAACCTGCGAACAAGAGAAGAGAGAGGGCGTCGCTGGCTGGTGATGGTCGCTGCGCCGTCGCCGTCGCTGGTGGTGGTTGCGAGCTGCGCTGTCGCCGTCGCGGTGGAGAGAAGAAACGCGAAGTCATGAACAGAGAAGAGAGGAAACAGAGACGAGGAAGAGAGAGACAGCACCGTCGGAGAGTGAGAAGGAGTTTTCCAGAGTTAGGGTTTTGTTTTTTAATCATTGGGCCAACTTTGGCCTAATTTCGGGTCGGGTTTCGTGACCCAAATCCCTGTTTTTGCAAAAATTCCTGCGCTGTCCGCCATAACCCGCCACGGCGCCACGGGCGCCACACGAAAAACGGCCGCCATAGCGCCGCCATTGGCACAACGCCAGAAAACCGTTTTCTTATGGCGGGCTCTCCAATTTCCGCCACGCCATAGCGCTATGGCGCCGCCATAACCGCTATTTAACAACACTGATCCTGTGTGACCAAGATATGGATGTATTTGTGGGAAAACAGTGCCAGAGGAGGAATACCTCTAAATTCTGCTGATTAGGATTTGTTATTTTTTTTATTTTAATAGAATAACAAAATTTTTAAAATTGTTTTTGATTAATAGAATTTTAAATTTATTGTTAGAATAGGTTTTTATCTATTAGATAGGCCGCTATTATCTTAATTTGAATGATAGTATTATTGGTATAAGATTAGGTTAGTTACTATCCTAACTTAAATTCTTCTGCTGTAGCCTATTTAAAAGCATTCAGATTTGGAGTAAGGCATCAAAAATTATTATTATCAGAAGAAGCTCTGTGAATGACGAGACCGCTTCTGCTTTCACCATAGGTAGAAAGAAAGGTTCTACCGCGTCTAGAACTGTGACAATACTGTCTCAAGCCAGGGACCATAACAGACCATTGATAGCTAGGAAGCATCTGTGATTGATGGATATCAGTTGATATACAAAACAATTAGCAATGACGTAACTTTCAGCCAGTGAAGCCACCTACTTTTTCAGCCAAACTGTACAGAGTACGAACAATCACTACTGAGAACGGTTGGAAATTAGCACTACATTCAACTAAAGGTTAAACAAACCATAAAACACATAGCAAACTCCTTTACAGACACCTTCCTAACGGCCAATTGTTTGGGAGAGGGAGAAAATTTTTGGGACTATATCAAATCCTTGTCACCCATGGAGGACAGAAATAAATTTATATGCTAGTGACGTAATGGTATAAAAGCTAATGGTAGAGAAACGTGACATCAACTAGTGCATTATATTAAATAATCTTTTACAATGGAAAGAAAAGGAATTAATTAAACTTGTACATATCTGATACAATAGTGTGAGTGAAGCATAAAACAAAATGCAGGAATATCTTACCTGAGCAAGTGTGATATTACAAATTATAGCTGTGTTGGCATTTCCTCCTAATGCGGGTTGCAAAATTCGTGTAAGCTTGCTATCTCGATACGGAACATGACCCCTGCATAAATATTATATTTTCAATTTTTCTCATTTGAATGCAAAAAGCTAAATATAATGATTTAAAACTTACCCTTGACTCTCAACGCCTTCACTCAATTTTTTAATCACGGTTCCCAAAGTCATTAAGCTCTTGTTAATGTGAGAACCCTCTTTGAGTCGGACACCTTCTGCTCCAGTTTTTGCAGCACGCTCGGAACCAGCAAGATCCACTAAATTCTGTGAATAAGAAAACAATGTTTCAAAATGTCAATATTTACAGAAAAAAATATATATTTTAACAACAAAAGGAGGACGATACATGTTTGATGTAGGTGAATGGCCAAATGCCTTCATGCAAAAGGAGGAAGATAAACTGTTGGTTAAAATAGTGACATACCAATACTGATACACGGACAGCATCGCAAGAGCTACCAGTGCTTTCATCTTCGCTTCTATCCCTGCTCTCAATTATCTATAAAACATGAGTTGTTAATGGGTGGAGGGACAAGCACAAGCATTTTTTTTTTAAAAAGGGGGATCTGAAAGAATACTGATTACCATGCGGAAAATAGTGTGAGATCTACTACTGTACAAATTCATATTTGTCTCTCCAATATGTCTATGAGCTGAAACAAATTCAAAGAACACGGGAAAAATTAGTTGGCTGGTAGATGTAGCATGAGATATACCAAACAGTTGGATGTAAAGTGACAAATCTGCAGGTGAGTATTCAGCGAGACAATACGATACTAAAATATACTTTATGAATATAGATATACTGCATAGATAACCAGAAGTATCCTGAATCACACAAAAAACCTTGAAATGAAGGAGCTAAGACATCAATTAGAAATTTAGGCTCATTTTTATTTCAATATTTAGTATGCCATTGCCCTCCAGATATACATGAACGGAAATTTAAGCAACATAAAACTGACAAATGAGATAAAAGTAAAACATAAGAAAAATGCAAAAATTAAATTACATTCTCCAAACTCCATGAGATTAAGGACTTGGTCAGGAGAGGCAACAATTTCTTCTCGCAACCCCGCAACATATATTCCCCGCTGTGATTCCAAAGAAAAATTATATAAAACATCAAGGAGTACAAATGTAATGCCACACATGAGCAAACTCCACATCAAAAAGAAAAGAAAAGGAAAGGAAACTATTAAAGTAAAAATAACCTCTAGATTTTCATGTATCTGGAGTTTTCGATGTTCAGGAGCCAATAAATCGTTTATCTCTTCATTATAAATCTCCATGTATGACATTCTAAGAAGAAACTCTCGATCCACATCCTAAGATAAAATAAAAATCGCCATACATATGAGAGTCAGTATCAAACAGAGAAGCTGCAGAGTTGATAAAACTGAACAATATCATGATGATAGAACAGCTTAAAATTGTCAGATTTCGGGATCATCTCTAGATGCCCAAAGGATGAAACCTCATTAAGAAAAATAGCTACAAACCAGTATTTCTCACAATTCATAGTTGCAAGTACCTGTACATTCCCAACTGCTCAGGCAACTTTGATTAAAAGTAGGCACCCACGAGACTATGCTTGATTATAAGTAATCTTGTAAAATACAACTTCGTTAACAATATCAAATGTTTTCATCAACTTTGGAACATTTTACATTTTAGCCTCTAAATTAAAGATATGAAATACCAAATATTTAAGTTTGACAATTAAATGGGTGTTTACAAAAGTTCTTTTATGGAAAATAATCCATCAGTGTTGAACTGAAATATCACTACACTAATATCATGATCATCTTTAAATTACTCTATCCAGTTACACAGCGTTTTGGAAAGGAAAATATTTATTCTATACCTGACAAAACATTCCTCGCCTTTTGTACGCCGTTTAATGATGAGTAAATTATTAGTTATCAATTGGCTATCACACAAGTAATCGAACATTGGTAAGCAAGAAGGGACATACTACTAGATTCGGCCAATCTATACATGTTATAAGCCAATAATTTATTCATCATTAGCAAGTGTATTAAGTTTGGAATCTCATACCCGCTCTGGAAAGAAATAACTCTAAATTGGCCTTCCAAAGAAGATAATGCCACCCTATTAGTCCACTATATCAGTCCCTTAACGTTCTAAAATGTCTTCCCATCTTAATGGAGGCTAAAATAATGAACCAAAAGGATAAATTCGGTACAACTTTTGTACCTTACTATGTCTAGTTTGCTAATAAGAGAATCATTGAAGGACCTTACTAAGAGTGTTTCCTGAAACCTTAAGCTCTTTGAAATAGTTGGTTCTTTCTTGACATATTACCAAAGTCTTTTATAATTATATGCTAAGTAGTTCAATCCTTATTGCCCTTGTTATTTGGTTCTTCTAATTAAGTTTCAGCTCAAAGTAAGGCAAGTGAATCTATGGTCAACACTTCAATTCCAAAGTACTCTCATGTGAAGAAGCAGTTAAATATAAAATCATTCTTAATCTACATCAGATCCATAATTAGCTCATAGCAACGGAATTACTCATTTAGAAAAACACAAAAACTAACAACGGAAGGCATTGAGTGGTTACTTGTTGAATAATTTGAAACAAATCATGTACAGCGCGAGGAATGACACCAGGTTCCGATTTCGATCCTCGCATTGTATGAGTCTTCCCACTGTTAGTTTGTCCATAAGCGAAAACAGTACCTTCAGTCCAAATTCCCAAATTAACAGCTAGAAATGCCAAAAGAACAATGAAAAACAATAACAAGAATAAAAAGGAAATCAAGTAGCTGTTAAGCAAACCGTTGAATCCATTAACAGCGGCAGCGACTATATCTTTAGTGCGAGTTTCATAGACTTCAGAGGTCTTGCAATTCTCGATAAATATTTGATCTACGGAACATAATGTGAAATTAAAATACATAAATCTATGGAAATTGAAATTGAAATGAAAGTGAAGAGGAAATGGAGAGTACCGAATTCGAACTTAGAGGAGTGATTTGGAATGAAAATGGAGTTGCCGGAGATTCTCCAGAGACTGGTTTTTGCGTCCTCCGGTGAGAGAGGTCTTGCACGGACAGTGACGTGAATTCGTTCCATGACCTAGGGGAGAGAGAGAGAGAGAGAGAGTTGGAGAATGAAGAAGCGAACGGAATTGCTTTGCTTTGCTGCAGCTTCTGGTTGCTCAATTTTGTTTTTCCCGCCTTGTGTGACCCGTTAGGGCAGGCTTTTTCGTACTTCCCAGTTGATTTTGATGATGGTGATTAATGGTGACAAAGCTTTCCCTTTTACATATTAACGGATAGTTGTAACTTGTAAATATATATGAGACATTCATTAAAAATTAAAAAGTACAAGTACAAAATATTTAAGAAATAATTAATTTAAAATTTATTCTTGAAATATATTTTATAAATAATAATTAATGAAATATGAAAATAATGGCTTTTAAAATTTTCATTTTTTTTCATTTTTTAAAAAATTAAATTAGTTTAGTTAATAGGGGGAGGCAAATGTAATTACATTCATAAGTGCTCAAAGAACCCGAAGGTCTTCCTGCATTGGATTGGGGCACCATCCCGTCACCCTAAATTTTCTGTAATAAGAAAGAGTGGTAAATTGTAGAAAAAGAGTTTTTTTTTGTCAAAAAAAAGTAGAAAAAGAAAATTTAGGACATGTTTGAATTGCTTATTTGGATTTATCTATAGAAATAATCACTTATATGGCTATTTGAGAGAGTTTGTGGAAACAACTTATGACATTTTCATAAGTTGTTTTTAGCTTATTTTTATAAGCTATTTAAGATAGCTTATTAAAACAATTTACCTTATCTGAAAATACATTTACTTTATTTTGTATTTTATTATTATAGAAATAACTTATACATAACTGCTCATATAATAAAAACATATGCTAATAGAGCTTAATTAATTTGTATATCTTCTAATTCAATTTCTTAAGTCATTCTTTTTTCAATAAAAAAAGTCATTCTTTTTTAGGGGGTGTGCCAAAACAAAACAAACTAACAAGTTTGCAAACAAGAACTAAGAAATCTAGCAACAACTCAACTAAAATATATGAATTTTACAGCTTTAACAATATCATTCAAGACTAGTCCTTCAGAGAGCTTGTCAATTCCTTCACAAATTACCCTCAAATAAAGAAAGACTACATACATGATAACAAGTAGGGATGGAAATGGGTACCCTATGGACAGGGTACTATGCTTGTACTTGAGCCCACACATGTACGGGTAGGGTACTATAGTGCTCGTCCCCTTACCTCTGGGCACCAAGTGCCCATGGGCATGCCCATTACTCTCACTTTAACAAAAAAAAAATGAATAACATTAAAAATATTATAAATTAATTTGAAAAGCCATTATTTTTTTTTTTGTATTTACTAATTAAAATATTACACATGATAGCATTTAGTGAATTAAAGACATCCAATTCAGACCTGTCGACCCCTCGGCCTGACTCTTGACCCAGTGACCCGATACCTTCACCGAGTCGGTCACCGGTCCAAATTTTAAAACATTGGTTTTAACCGTAAAATTTTGTAGCTAGCGGTATTCTTAATGAAAAGAGAGTGATGGAAAGTGTATTATCAAAATGGGGTGCAAATTACAACCCCTATGACAAACGCAAAGATGGACTTATGGGGCTCTACCAAACCTTCTCTATGGGGCTCTTTTCTGTTGGTTTTTGTTGCCCTCTCCGATTGCTAATTGGGATTTTTTTCTGTACCCCCACCATTTGACAAAATACCCCCACCAAACACGAAAATCCCAAAATACTCTTCCAGAAGTCTGCTCGCGCGTATTTACCATTTTTAAGGGTAAATACGATTCACAAAATAATACAGCGTATTTACGTTTATACGCTGTTATTTATTGTTCGCGCGTATTTATCCCCCATGGGAGATAAATACGCTTTGTAAAATAACAAATCGTATTTACCCCCATGGAGGATAAATACGATGCGATCCACACCCCCACAATCGTATTTATCTCCCAGGGTGATAAATACGATTTGTAAAAATAACAAATCGTATTTATCTCATGGGAGATAAATATGAGATAAATACGAGCGAAACTTTTTTTACAGAGGTATTTTTGGATTTCACTTTTTCGTGGAGGTATAGGGGAGAGGGTGGGGGTACAAAAGAAAAAGGCCTTGCTAATTTAGGGTTCAGATTTCTGTGATGGTTGTATGTAGTTTGAGTGGCATGTGTATAGCTTTCATGGACGAAGCAGGTTTTAAAGGGTCATTTTGGGGCCAATATTTCGTCCAACCCCCTAGCTACTCATTAGACACCCCTAACCCTTAAATAGTCCCAAAATATTCTCACATAAAAACCCCCCTTCCCATTGTATTTTAACTGGTTTAGAGCACGGTGGTGCTCCGAACCAGTTCCGCAGTTTGAGCATCGAACCCCCCACAAAACCCCATCTTAGACAGATTTGGAGTATAAAATTTAATTGAAAACTGAGCTTTGGATACTAAATATTTTATTTTAGCCTTAAAAGTTGTACCGTAAAAGCATGAAATGAAAGCCTGCAGAAGAAAAAAGTGAGTGCTAACATGTCATGATGACGTTGCCTTGTACTTCAGTGATACTATGTGTTGGATTTCCATCGGTTAGAAGGGAATTTTGATGATAAGGTTTTCAATTTTTTATTCTTGTTTTAAATTAATTTTTTGTACTTTGCTTTTTTGTCATTTACATTCCAAGTCATTTACATTCTGTAATTTATAATTCCGCAATTTACATTTCCGTCTTTAATCATTCTTGTCATTTATTTTTCATGTCTTCGTCTTATTTTTCAAAGTTTTTGTCTACTATGATCATGAGTGAGTAGACTCCTTTTATTATTGGGATTGTGGGACTAATCCAATGATAAACACATAAACAATCCCAAGTCTAAACTCTAATTTATTAAAATTATATTCTAATTTAATCCCATCATTTCCAAATATCAAAGTGAAGTACCGAAAGCAGTCTTCCTGATAGCAGTCTTTTTATAGGGTTGTTGAATATGTAAATCGTATTCCATTGCAGTGGCATAAAGCAAAACAATAAGGTTGTTCTGCAGAAATAAATTAGTAAAGAGGGTGACAATACTTACTTTGTAAATGTGGGATTGCAAAGGTTGATTAGTCAAACCATAACTTCTGATGCATCTTTTGGGTGAATTAAAATAATTAAAAGAAATAATAATCTATATCTATATCTATATATGTAACATTTGAGAATGAATCTTTTGATTAAGAGTTATTTAAGTACATTTTCTAAAAATAAATAATAATTAGTAACACTTTGACTAATAAAATTTCCCCCTCCCCAATTTTAAAAAATAAAAATAAAAAAATAATTAAAAACTTATATTATATAAACAAAATTCATTATGAATATAAGTTAAGTGACTGAATTGATTTAATTTTTATGTTAGGAGAATTTTATGAGTACTATAATTAATAATCACTTTTTTTACCAAATTATAATGATTCACTTCTTAAATCGCTTTTATGCATTTTCAATCTATTTTATTGTATTTGACATTTCAAATTTAATAATATTAGATTTTATGAATTATTAAAAATACATTTTAGAATGTATCTTAAGTCCCAAATTCTTAGATGTTAGTCTCTAAGACATGTAACGTAATAATAATAATAACAATAATAATAATATTAAAAATATAAATGGAATAACACAACTCTTTTTTCACTTAGAAACAACTTAATGTGACTGACTACATGTAATTTACTATTCTAAGTAGTTATTATATTTAAAAATTCTCTTATATATAATTTAATGATTTATCTCTGCATTAGTTTTAAAAATAAATAAAAGACTACTCTTTCTTCTTTATAGCCAATTATTCTAATATCATTTTTTGTAATTAATGCTCTGCAGATACTATGCATAATAAAGACAAAATAATTTTATTTTCTAATGTATCACAATTGTATTCCAAAAAATTATTTAATTTATCAACACTCAAAGACTTTTTGATTAAGAGTTATTTTAGTATATTTTCTAAAAATAAATAATAATTAGTAACACTTTGACTAATAAAATTTCCCCTCCCCAATTTTAAAAAAATAAAAAAAAATAATTAAAAACTTATATTATATAAACAAAATTCATTATGAATATAAGTTAAGTGACTGAATTGATTTAATTTTTATGTTAGGAGAAGTTTATGAGTACTATAATTAATAATCACTTTTTTTACCAAATTATAATGATTCACTTCTTAAATCGCTTTTAAGCATTTTCAATCTATTTTATTGTATTTGACATTTCAAATTTAATAGTATTAGATTTTACGAATTAATAAAAATACATTTTAGAACGTATCTTAAGTCACAAACTCTTAGATGTTAGTCTCTAAGACATGTAACGTAATAATAATAATTATAATAACAACAATAATAATAATAATAATAATAATATTAAAAATATAAATAAAATAACACAACTCTTTTTTCACTTAGAAACAACTTAATGTGACTGGCTACATGTAATTTAATATTCTAAGTAGTTATTATATATTTAAAAATTCTCTTATATATAATTTAATGATTTATCTCTGCATTAGTTTTAGAAATAAATAAAAGACTACTCTTTCTTCTTTATAGCCAATTCTTCTAATATCATTTTTTGTAATTAATGCTCTGCAGATATTATGCATAATAAAGACTAAATAATTTTCTTTTCTAATGTATCACAATTGTATTCCAAAAAATTATTTTATATATTAACACTCAAAGACTTTTTGATTAAGAGTTATTTAAGTATATTTTCTAAAAATAAATAATAATTAGTAACACTTTGACTAATAAAATTTCCCCTTCCCCAATTTTAAAAAATAAAAATAAAAAAATAATTAAAAACTTATATTATATAGACAAAATTCATTATGAATATAAGTTAAGTGACTGAATTGATTTAATTTTTATGTTAGGAGATGTTTATGAGTATTATAATTAATAACCACTTTTTTTACCAAATTATAATGATTCACTTCTTAAATCGCTTTTATGCATTTTCAATCCATTTTATTGTATTTGACATTTCAAATTTAATAATATTAGATTTTACGAATTATTAAAAATACATTTTAGAATGTATCTTAAGTCCCAAATTCTTAAATGTTAGTCTCTAAGACATGTAACGTAATAATAATAATAATAACAATAATAATAATAATAATAATATTAAAAATATAAATGGAATAACACACCTCTTTTTTCATTTAGAAACAACTTAATGTGACTGGCTACATGTAATTTAATATTCTAAGTAGTTATTATATTTAAAAATTTGGTTATATATAATTTAATGATTTATCTCTGCATTAGTTTGAGAAATAAATAAAAGACTTTGGTTCCTGTCTCCTTTGTAATCAAGGATACAGTTGTACGAGCCTATAGAACAGATCCTGTTCAAGTAAGGTCGTAGAAATAAATAAAAGACTACTCTTTCTTCTTTATAGCCAATTCTTCTAATATCATTAATTAAAATTTTAAAAATATGTTACATTCTTGAATTTTCAAGGTTCGTTAAAACAATTCATGGAAAAAATGCCACATTATTAGTGTCTCTGAATAATTTTTTTTGACACAGTTGTCTCTGAATAATGAAATTCACATTTTCTTTTCCCATTTTTTGAAATTATAAATTTCTAAAATAAACTCACAACGAGTGAGATCATTTTTTTGGTTCATTTATGTCCTTGAATGATATACTTAAAAATAGGAAAGACATTTGGTTTTGTTTAGACTGGAAGACATTTTTATTGAATAACTCTATAATGGTCAAAGTAAAAAAAAACGTTATTTTAACTGTGTGGAAAAAAGTTGAGAGTTGTTTAGACAAAAAAATTCAACTTTTACTATATTTATCTACTGTTTTAAACTGTATGTTCTCCAGTTATGACAGTTTAAATGTTCGACTGTTCTGAGCCTCAACCGAACCGCTTCCCTCTTCGGTTCATGGTTCAACTGATCAATCTGATTTTCTAAACCATGATTTTTAGTCCAAATAGAAAGTATATACAATGTTAACATACTACTACAAAAAAGAAATTAAGAGTATGTTAGCATATGTCTGGTTTTTAGTCCAATAGAAAGTGTATACATTGCTAACGTATTACTACTAAGCAAGTGTGAGTATGTTAACATATGCCTTCTTCATGTATATTATCATATTATATGATTAGCTGTTAAATTTTGTTGCTGTAAAAATTAGCAAAATCTTTTCTGATGAACAAGATAATTTTCTCATGAGTTTTGTTGGTTATCATTTATCAGCAGAATGATATTTACATATGCAACTTGGGGAAGGAATTACTGACAAGTTTATGAAATTGAAGGTTGTTGCACTGAGTGATTGATTTGCATGGGTGTTGCTAATATTGCTTTGAAGACAAATAGTCAAAGAGTTATCTTGCTGAAATTCAAGTTGCATTCGGGAGGGAGTTTTCGAATTTGATAATTCTCTATGGTGACTGCTGCAATATCTGATATAAAACTTAGTAGAATTGATGGAAAATGGTAGATAACAGAAATGCAAAAGGGGAAGAACCCAAAAACATGTAGGGTTGATATTGAGATATCTTTGTTACAAGCACTACTCTCCAAGCTTCGGGTATTTTTTTTACTCAATCTTGATTGAGAGGTAGGTGACTCTGTAGTGGATTACCAAATATATGACTTGACATTACCATGTTAAGATAAAATCATTAATATCTTCATGTTTAGAGCTAGACCATATGAAGAAGAACTCTAATTACCACAATATTTTTTGTCTACTTATATGAAATGAAAAATAAACACCACACACACACACACTACTACTGCTCACACCTGAGTTTGAACTTAGCAGCCGACGTCCCCATGCCACTGAAATTGCCAAGGCAACCAATAGTGAGGAACAAATCACCACAATATGATATTGTTATTTTGTTTTTTGACAATGATATTGTTCTTAAAATTAACAAATTAATATGATTTTTTGATAGTTTAAATATTATTTTCAAATTACAAAAAATAGCATCATTTACTTATACACGAGTTTTTCTACCAACCTACAAAATATAAATTATTTGACAACAATTTCCAATTGCATACTTATACCCGTGCGTGCACGGGTCAATTATTCTAGTATAATAATATTGTTACAAACCCACTATAATACGCATTCAATTTGTTGCCGTATATGATGTTCATTGTCTTATAATTAAATGTCACTCATACCAATTAATATCCCCAAATTGGTGCGACTATTTTTTATCCAATTATTATTATTTTTTTATATCAATTCATGTATGATCTATTATATATTATGTCCCCAAATTTTAGATATAATAAAATTATAAATCTGCTCTATTATCTATTTATGCCATTTTAAAATGTTGACTTCTTTTGGTGATGATAGTTGTAACGTACCAGCTAATGGTGATATTAGAAATAGTAGGATTTTAAAGTTGTCTTATATTAGCATTAAATGTGTATAATTTTTTCTGTGTTTAAAGATTTGAATGTGTTTTAATATATATGTCTATATGTCTCAACAGAAATTATATTAGAGATTTGAGTTTGAAATGTTTCCTTTTATGGTTATGCAAGTTTTAAATGCATGAAAAAATTATGTTTTGAACAGGTGGTAGACACATCAGATTAAATCATGTCAAGTCATCCTAATTTTTCGCTAATCCTATGTGGACGGAATGAATGAACGACAACTTAGAAAAGTTGCATTGAACAACATTCTTGTATAGATTATAGATTATAGATTATAGATTATAGATAAAGATAGTCCAAAAGTCATGCACTAAAAATATTAAATATAATTAATCTTGTTTAATGAACTAACCGTGAAATTCCTTTTTCATTCTCAAACTAGTTTAAAAAGAATATACTAAAATATTAGTTTGAAAAATAAAAATAAATAAATGTAAAACCATCATATTATAAGATTCCAACATGAAATTCAAGGGCGTCATTTGCTTAAGTCTTTTTACTGCCAACAATGTTGGGGGAGGAGTTGGAGAGAATGATAAACTCTTTTTGGTGGGTACTAACCAGAACTCAAGAAGGTGTATTCATTGGTTGAATTGGGACAAGCTGACGGTGAGGAAGGAACATGGAGGCATGGGTTTTCGTCATTTCTATGGTTTCAATTTGGCATTGCTAGGGAAGCAGGCGTGGATGATTATCACCCATGCGGATACTATTGTGGGTCGTGTCTTTAAAGCAAAATATTTTCCGAATAGTGATTTTATGGGGGCTCCCTTGGGCCATAATCCCAGTTATGTTTGGCGTAGTATCTACTCTTCTTGGGTGGTGGTAAATGTGGGATCTCAATGGCGTTTAGGAGACGGTACGAATGTATCTATTTGGAGGGACCCGTGGTTGAAAGGGAGGAAATATCACTTTGTTCGGTCCACTATGGTAGTTGGAATGGAGGATATGAGAGTGAGCGATTTGAGGGATGAAGCTAATGGGGGTTGGAATGATATTTTGGGGGATTCCTTGTTCAACAATCAAGAAGTGAATCTTATTAAGAGGATTCCATTGTATAATGCCCAAGGAGAAGACAAATTATTTTGGTGGCGGAATCGTAATGGTGTGTATTCTGTAAGGTCGGCGTATTGTGGGATCATGGAGGACATTATTGACAATAGTGATATTAGGAAAGAAGGAAATTAGATGCTATTTTCGCGTCTTAAGATTCCCCACAAAGTGAAATTGTTACTTTAGAGAGTGGCGAGATGATGCTTACCCACTAGAATGAATTTAAGACGCAGGCACGTTCCATGTGAGGAACAATTTCCATGTGTAGTGAGGGGAGTGAGGATTATATGCATTTATTTTTTAAATGTGATGAAGCTCAAGCCATATGGGAACGTAGTAACATGCTACCTACCGTCATTCTTGTAGCGATCACCACAATGTTTTTACTGATTGTTTCTTTACTCTTTTTGACAGTTGGACAGATTCAAAAAGGAAGGAGGCAACCATGAATTTCTGGCCGATATGGAAGAGACGCAACGACAAAGTATGGGAGGGTACAATGAAGCCGACATCTTTAACTCACCAGTATGCGCGTGACTATCTTCGTGAGTGGGAATTGGCGAGACAACAACCAACCCTTAGCAGCAACACAACTGTTGGTGCTGCGGTTCCTTACCCGCGATGGCACAAACCGGCGCCAGGTACTTTAAAGTGCAATGCTGATGCTACGTTGTTTGATATTGGCGTTTGTATTAGAGATGAGAATGAAGTCTATAACAGGCATTGAAGTGGTTGATGGAGTTAGGCTTGGAGGCAATGGCCATTGAGATAGATTGCATCTATGTGGTCAATGCGGTGAACAAAGCAACATCCCTCAATACTGATTTTTAGATGTCATTATTTCTCATTAAAATAATTTGCTATCTATTTTTCAAGCTATAAGACAAGCTTTATTAGGAGGCAAGCAAATCTTGCTGCTCATTCTCGTGCAAGGGCATCAAGAAACTATGCTAGCTCCCAAGTTCATTATTATAGTCCATCTTGTAAAGGAGGGATACAAAAATGACATCTCCTATTCATATAGTTTTATTAAAGTACTTGGAAAAGAATTTGTTATAACTGATGTCTATGTTGATGACATAAATATTATCAAAACTCCTGAAGAGTTGTTGCGCCCGAAAAATCCGGTTTGGGACTTCTCGTTTTGCAACGTGAAAAATAGTAGAGCCGCCACCAATATTTATTTGGGAAAACATCGGAAAAACCCTTTTTTTGGAAAAGCGAGTGGTCTTTCGAAATCAGAGATGTAGGTTCGGGGGTCGGTTACGCATGGGGAAGGTATTAGCATCCCATACGTCCTTTCTACTGAAAGGGAACCATTAACTCGATGTGTGGTTTGACAAAGGTTTGAGTTGAAAGCGATTTGTTCTACTTCTTTTCTTTTCTTTTTATTTGAAAAATCGTTTTATTGAGAACGGAAGACAAGAATATTTTTGTTATCTTTGAAAAGTGGAAACAAAACAAAGATTTTTTTAAAAGGGTGCTTGACGGGACGGACCCGCTCCTACGTACCCTCACTGGGTTGAGGGATCAAAGCTACGTAGTTCTCGGCTTTTGCGTCTGAAAACGGCTTAAGAGTTTTTCGCAATTGGGTGAGCGTTTGTGAAGACCGAACAACAACGGTTAGAATGGCCTCACTACTAACTCTTTTTTGAAAATAAAATCATCATTAGCGATCTAAACGGCAACAGCGCGAGTGATCATCAATGACAATTTGTTTTATTTAATGGAGGAAGAAAATGTTTTTGCAAAGCAAGGAGCGTTTGAAAATGAGTTTAGAAAATGGGTTTTGGAAAACAAGTAGAACATTATTCAATCAATTCCAAGTCCATAACCAAATGCAACAATGAATGAACAAGATCCAAACATACTCACCAATCAAGCAATCATAAACATGTTGATTATTAACCAAGATTAAACATGCCAATATAATCAAGAGATCCAATTATTAAGGATGCAAGACAAAGTTCTCAAGACAATTGTGTGTGTGTGTGAGAGTTGCTACGGGACGGGCAACAATCTCAAAGGGGTGCATATACCTTAATGACTCTATGCTACAACCGGAAAAGTAGGCTTACGTCTTCATCAAGAATACATACTAGTGGAAGGAAGGGCACACAATTAAATCAAGTCATTCAAATGGCATCAAGAACAAGTGAACACAATTGATCATAGGCATAGAGCATTCTAGGTTTAATGAATGAACATGTGAGCGATGATACATGATTAAGCAAGCATGTGAATGCATGAGCATACAAGAGAATGCATGAATAAGTATACAAGAGAATGCATGAGCATACAAGAATGCATGAGCATTTATTATGCATGGTATACAAGTATGAGTGAATGTGTGTGCAAGCATGCAAGGTGTCGCATAGATGATGCAAATAAGTGAAATGCAAAGTTTGAAAATGTTTTAAGTAAGAAGTGGTAAAATTGTTTTGGGGTTTTAAATGAGAAGTAGTAAAAGTTTAAAATGCAAATGATTGAAATGTTTTGGGATTTTTTTATGCAAATTTACAAGTGGTAAAAAGTTTGAGTGAGAAGTTAATGAAATGGTAGAGTAAAAATGCATGAGGTAAATGGTAATTATTTAATGAGATGGTAAAGTAAAAAGGTAAAAGGGTAAAAACACAATTGCACAATTGCATTTATTCACACAAGATCAAAACAACACGTTCTCAAGCACAAAATATGCACAAAAGTGGCCTAAGGCCGAAGCAATGCTAAGCACAAATCACCATCAAATTTCATGCTAAAATTCACAATTAATACATGAAACAATTCACAAGACTAAACCCTAGATCATCATGCCATGTTCTAAAGTAAGCATCAAGCATATCATGTATTTTATTCTTCACAAAATCAAAGAAGTAAAAAGGCAACAAAAACCCTAGGTTTTGAAGCAACAACCCGAGGCACCCAACACCAAAATCAAGCCAAAATTCAACTTAAAATCATGAAATAAACAAAATGAACACAAGAACCCTAAAATCCATGCTATGGCCGAAGCAAAATAGGTAGGAAAACAAGGTTTTATTTCACCAAAATCATGCAAATGAGGTAGAAATGCAAAGAATGATGAGAAAACACAAGAATCTTTCCTTCAAGGCCAAGGACTCATCTCAAACACCCAAGGCTCCCAATGTCCTTGTCCAATAATGTTTGAAATGAGTCCTCAAAGCTTCTTTCAAGAAGGAAAGAGGAATAGAAGAGAGATTACATGATGAAAATTAAAGAAAATGCAAGGGTTAGTGAGCTTACCTCTAGATCTAGCTTGAAAATGAAGAAGGAAAGAGAATAGAAGCAAGAACACTTGAAGAACACCACAAGAACCTCTTGAACCTTTCGCAAATGCTTGATTCTTGATGGTTTTTGATGAAACTTTGATGATTATGCAAGTTTAGAAGTAGATTTATTGAAAGGATGAAGAATAAACAAGGTTTGATGGTTGATTTTTTTGGAAGAATTTTGAAGAAAAGAATATGGGTATGGTGGCTGGTTGCTTCGAAGGAATGAGAGAAAGAGAGGAGAGATTTGGGTGCTAGGGTAAAAAAAATGAGTGTCCTCATGGTCTCCTATTTTGGGTTTTATATGAGGTGCAAAATTAAGGGTATATAGGACATTGTGCTTTTGCAAACCATTGAGATTTGAGCTAGAATTTGAATCAAAGGCCAAGATTGAAATGCACATGGATTAGGGACAAGGAGAAAACACAAATGAGTGAGGAATAGCTGGTCATACACAAAAATTATGAGTTTTTGTTGCACAAAAATTGTTGAGGGCACCTAGGTCATTCTACACAAAGTTGTAGCCTAGGATTTGATCTAGAATTTTAATCAATGGCTAGGAATACAACTCACATGGATCAAGGGCATGAGGAAACACAAAATGAGGCGAAAATGAGCTGGAAAATTCGGAGCAAATGAGGCCTTGGTGCCCAAGTTTTGCAAGCTTGTCAAGAAAAATAGTACATTTTGTCTTATTGGGGACACTTCCTTATTTTCACCATTTTTGATTATTCTTTTCTAGATAATTCCATAAAAATCATGCCACTTTGGGCCATGTCCTAGGAATCAATGATTGGGCCCAAAATTCCATGATATCACCCTTCCCAAAATTGATTTGAGACCTCACCTTGATGGAAATTCCCATTTTGCCCTTTTGCTTAAAATTTGAATTTTATGCCAAAAATCATGCATGCATGCGCACAAAAATTCATAACCCAAATCATCTAGATCCAAATAAATTCCTCTGAGATTGAACAATGATTTTTGGTGAGAAATTGCTTAATTTTGGAAATGACCAAAATACCCCTTTTGCCCAAAAACCCTAATTTGCTCCAAAAGGCATTCCAATCCTAAAAATGATTTTAAAAGCGCTGAAATGACTTTTAGAACCCAAAAATGCATGCTCATAGTTCTTCACATCCTTCAGAATGATGCTTCACTTCATAATTTATTGCTTTTTGTGGAAAATTAAGGTTTTGTTCCAAGCCGGACAAAATTAGGGTATGACAAGAGTATCTAATAAAAAACTATAGACTGTTCAAAGAAAGAGCTCTAGATGAATGACATCAAATTATATCTGATGAACTTTTGAGGTTGAACCTGTAGAAGACCTCTATATGGAAAATCCTAGAAGGATTCAAGATAAAAGGAAATATCTTTAAAGAAATTCTTTTGAGAAAGAAAGTCTCATATTGATCTGCAGAAACTATTTATCAAATGATATGAAATATCTCAGTCCTGAAGACTATGAAAGCATGCATGCATCCCTTGATATGATAATATTATGTGATAATTAGTAACAATATAGTTCATTACAAACAAAAATACATTAGAACAAAGTGGGATGCATATTTCATTTTTGACTATCCTAATGAATAAATCATATTATATATGTTACACAAATTAACCATGCAGATAGAAAGTATTTTTCTGATCTTGATCAAGTTAGATCACAAGTCAGTTATAGTCTACATATGGTGACGTTGAAATATCTTTTTGATCTACAATACAACCTATGGTTCCCGCTTCTTCATTTCATGCCCAAATGCCAACAATTCAAGGAAGATGTTTTGAAGATAACACTGACCACAAAGTTCCATTAAAAGAGGATACATCACAAAAGACAACGGAGTAGGTTGCTCCATATGCACATAAGGAGAAACTCCAGACGTTGAAATTGATATTCTAAAGTGACACTTCATTCAGGGGGAAAAAAGCTGCACTCTTTTTTCCTTTGCCATGGTTTTGTCCCACATGGTTTTCCTAGAAAGGTTTTTAACGTGGCAATTCCCACTGACAGGATATTGTACTCTTTTTCCTTCACTAGATTTTTATCCCACTGGGTTTTTTCTAGTAAGGTTTTAATGAGGCATATTCTCGTTGGACATCCAAGGGGGAGTGTTATGAATAATTTGATAATGGATGTACATTCCTATTAGACTTCCACTTTCCTTCATGTAATGAGTTGTTAGTGGAACTTTAAGATTGATCTTTCAATTACCTTTTTTCACCCTATAAATAGAGATCACTCCTATGTAAAGATACACTTGTAAAGAGAAATATAAAGACTCCAAATTTCTCTCATTCTCTCATTCTCTCATTCTTTTGTTCAACTTTTTTTTTTGGTCGAGACCAGGTTATCCACCGCCGAACGCAGTGACTACTCCCTCCCTGGATTGGAGGCACCTCGAAGGGTGGGACAACATCTTTTGTTCTACTTTTGCTATAGTTTTATAACAAATTATATTTTTAAAAACATTATTAAGTTATTATAAATGTTTAGTAATTTTCAAAAAATCAATTGCAACATTTGAAAATTAAAATTAAAATTAAATTACTATATAAGTAATTAAATTATACCAATTAAAAAGTATTTTATCATAATTTAGTTATGTTAATAGATAAGATTTCTTAAATTTATGATTACTTATTTTGTTTGTATTTCGGTGTCAAGGATACTACTTGATTATTTTGGCCCCCACAAGGCCACAACAATTTCTTCTAAGCTCCGCCACTGATTACACTAATACTATGTCTCTGGTGTGTGTTGAGGCAGAATCCCTAATTGAGTTTTGATGTTCAACAAACCTCAAAGGTGAGAAGCTTAAGATTTCTGGTTTCATATGTTACTAATGCTTCTTGTTGAGTGCATCATAAGGACAGATGTTTCAAATCAATCTCAACAAGATATTTGCTTATGAGAAGCATCAATCAAAGAGAAAACTAGGAAGAATATTGCCCACACTATTCTGGAGAAAGGAGACTTCCCAAAACATAGATTAAAATCAAGAACCACAGTGTAATCTTGAGAAGAATCTGTTTGAGAAGTATCATCATGCATTGTGGCAATATAAGAAGGTCAGATAAGAAGGATCAAGGCAAGAGAAGAGTCATGACAGTGAAGATGAGAAGCATTACTTGAGAAAAGTTAAGTTGAGAAGAGTCATGATCCTGAGAAGGGTCATGATGAGAAGAGTCATGTTGAGAAGAGTCATGATCTTGAGAAGGGTCATGGTAAAGAAGAGTCATCATCCTAAGAAGCATCAACATGAGGTAGAATCAACTTAAGACTTATCATCTTCAACAAAGAAATCATGTAAGAAGGATCACAGTGAGAAGGGTCACTGTGAGAAGGGTCATGACAGCAATGAACAGCCTAGTTTTTGCAGAAAAGTACACACAGCTGTATAGAGCAGAGGAGCGTATTTCAAACGGCTATAAACGGGTAGTTTCTCAACCAACGGCTATAATTCTTGATCCAACAGTTAATACACAATATTAACTCTATAAAACAACAGCCTTGGACGCCATTGCTCCTCAAGAGATTGAATCAAAATTCAGAGCTATCAACCTTCTCACCCATTCTAGTTCTCTCTCTTCCATACTCAGTTGCACTTAAACTAGAAGGGATTCATCCATTCTCTGAGTATGTATTAAGTCTTGTGTTGAAGTTATTATTGTAATACTCCATTTGTATCAACCAAGCTCTAGAAATCCCAAAACCCTATAAACCAAACAGAACCTTGAATAGGGAACCTTCTCAAGTGGCATGTGTTGTTGTAGGACTTGAGAAGTGAGTGCTTCAGTGTTGGAAGCAGTCTAATAGATTTGGTTAAGTCTATTAGTGAAGTATACAGTAGGTAGAGCTGTGAAAGAAAACTACCAAGAGAGTTCACCTTTGGAGAGGTGTAAACAGTGTAATCTATTTTGGAAAAATAGTGGAAATTCTCACTGGATGTGAGGAGTGGATGTAGCCCTGGAGTGGGGTGAACCACTATAAATCACTGTGTCATTTATTGCCTTTATAAATTACTTATTTTAGAAAAACTCTCCGTAGGGAGAAGGTTTGTGAAAACTGAGAAGAGTCATATATTACCCTTCTCTGACCTGCACAGAATTATTACTCATCTTATCAAACCTTCTCACCCTCACAACATGAACTTAAACTCTTGGTAAAATGGTTTAAAAACATATTTGTAACCCACAACTTAAAGCTACGTAAAACAATCATTGATGTAAACTGTGAGAAGCATTGAAGGAAGAACTAACAGACCCTTCTCAACTTCACTATAGTTGAGAAGACTGTTTAATCACCCTTCTCACCTCACCCTTCTTGGAGAGAAGATTGTTTTATTACTTCTACTTTCTAACACTTATCACTTACTATCTTGAATCTAATTTATACTTGTGAAGCAAAGTTCTTTTATTTCAGGAGAATTTTAAAAGGGTCACAATTCCAACTCCCCTTCCTTGTGACATTGGTGACTTCAGTGTGCTCTCATAAAAGAGAGACTTTTTTCTTTTATATTTATGGTTTGTAAATAATTATTATGAATCTGAGACTTGTAATGTGGTGTGCTCTCATGTATGTGTGTGTATATACATACTTGAGAAAGTACGTAAATTTTATATAATAATTATATATATATATATAAAATAATATATATATAATTATATATGTATGATATGTTATTATCATTATAATAATAATAATAATATATCGTTTGTAATTAATTATGAATATGATTCCTAGAGAAAGTAAGTAAATTTTGTAGTTTCACTTTGCTCAACTTATCTTCTTCATCGTTTGGTTACGCGTTGAAGCCCTCTAAACGTGTGTTTCATGTTCTCAGTCGTGGTTTACTTCATCTGCAACATGTTTGGTTCTTCATCTCCACCGTACGGCAGCCATGGAAACTCACGGTAGAGTTGAAGCAACAATTTCTAGCTTCCATCTCCAGTCAGAATCGGTTCTCCTGTTGCTAACCTGCAATTTATCTATTTTACCCTCTGGTTGTGTTTGATCTTCTTAGTTCAGAGATTAAAAAAACCAGAAATGAATCTGATGAGATGGGAAATATGACTGCTGCTGCGGTTGTAAAAATGTGCTTTCTAATTTTTAGGGTTTGGCTTTGTTTGAAGAAATGGGCTGATAGTTAAACTTCAACTTCATTTCTTTTTTGGACCTAATAAAACAACTTCATTTATTTTTTTCTTTTTAAACCACTCAGTTTCCACTTTCAAGTTTGACATAAAGTTAAATTTAATAGAACAAAATAATAAGATAAATTTTAATATTATTTTAAATTGTATACTCTTTAATTATAATTTTTATTTTAGATATTTATAAGCTAAGTTACTATTTTTGTTGTCTATTTTATCCAATATTAAGCTTCTAATATAATTTTAAGTTGACACCCACACTCAAGCACTTTTAGTCTTTATATATGGTTGGTATTGTATTGAACTTTAAACTATATTATCTAAATGTAATTTTAATTTATATCTTTTATATGTTTATTTAGTATTTTGTTTTAAATTTTATCAAATTTGAAGTTTTCAATATATTTTTAAGTTGAGACCCATTTTGATACTTTAACATGTAAAAGCAATTCTAATCCTACCCATCCAAACAACAAAGATTGAATAAAATCACTTTTTCAGCAAAGGTATCCAAACAAAAATCACGTCAAGTTCAACTCACTTTTAAATAAAATCAATTCTGCAAAATCAATTCTGTCAAAATCAACTCTACTCACCACAGAACCAAACACACACTTCAACTCAATTTCTCTGTTTTTCTCTTCAAAATTGATTAGAACATCTCACATCTTTTTAATTGATTTAAATCCATTGTAATAAATTTGAGCCACAAAAAGCAGAATCGCAAAATGGAAAAAGGAGGTCACGTTATTCCTCTTTTACATTTTTGTTGAGAAATTAATAGCCATAGGATTAGTTAATTTCAATAGTTAAGATTTGGTGTAAGTCATTTGACTTATACTTGGTGTCAACGGATCCTCTCTCTCTATTGTCCGGAATGGAATTACTAGTTACCAACATTTTTCCAAATGCCACTTGAATTAAATTTCTTAGGTTACTAGCTTACTAATCATTTTTCTCTCGTTTTTACTCTTATTATTTAAATTAACTTTCTAAATTATCTTCATTAAATGAAAATTTTCTCTTATTTGAATGCCTCAACTAAACATGCCAGGTCGACTAGTTCAACAACTTAAGATGCCTTATACTTAGAAATTTTCTCTTCATTAACAATGTAAGATACGTTAGAAATTTTAGATGAATTTTTGGGTATTCCCGAGAATACGTGGAACACCCCTTGAATCCGCCCCTGCCCAGGTATGAAGTTAAAGGATCACCTATTTAAGGCACAAAAGATTTCAAGGATACCACATATACCAGGACTTTCATAATTAATACAACCATTTTTTTTGACAAATAATTAATACTAGCTTTGTCCCTTATACGTTTGTGTAAGTCTCTTACATTTGGACGGTTAAGCACCAATTATGGGAATGAACCTAGGGTGTAGCATTCGCTTTTGATATGCCCCTCCTCATTTTCATTTCATTTATTCAGGATAAGGATGTATTGTTTGAACCTGTCCATAAAACGCACGATGCCAAATATTCGTCGGTCAGCCTTACCTACTCAACGAGGAGGTGTGAGTTAATATGGAGGGGAATGGAACTTTTATGTTTTGAAGCTAACAGTGATAGTAACCCATCCTTATAATTAAAGATTCTATGAAGAAGATTCACATGGGTTGGGTAAAAACAAGTTACTTGTTTGTTCCGCTAGCACTATAAATTTGTTCTTTCCTATCCGCAGTATGCTAAGAGATAAGCTTAAAAACATTTTAGTGAATTTCATAGCCTTTTGTAGGTGATATATGAAGTGCACCATAGAGACATATACTCGATGAAATCACCTATATGAGTGTTAAGTGGTGCCGTTTGTATGGCATAATCTCTAGATGGTATTTGCATCTTATAACACAACACGCCCTTCGCTCGATGATATTTGCCTCACGTTTTGACATTTCTTATCGTAACATTAATCATTTCTCTTTGCAAAAAAAGAGCGTTCATTGGTATTAAAATAATTTGTAATTTTGAACAAATATATAGCTCAAAGTAAAATATTCACCTGTTCTCTTGTCACGTTTTTTTTTTCCTCTTTTGGTATTAAAATAATTTGTAATTTTGGAAAAAGTAAGTAATTTTTGTAGTATTGATTTAGTTGGCCTTCTCTTCCCTTGATCAAAGGGTTGTGTATTTAATATTTCACCATGAAGTTAGCCTGTAGCCCGACATTTTTAACTAAATAAGCTTTTAAAAATGGTTTAGCTCGATCTATTTAAAAAAAAATCAGGTCTGGCCTAGGCCTAATATAGGATGGGCCGTAGGCCCCTGTTGGTCGGTCTGACCTATTACCACTCCTAATTATAGAGTATATTTAAACATATAAAAATATGGATAATGACGTTTAAATGCATGATAGGCTATAATACTCGTTCCATGGAAAACTCTGTTTGTTTCCTAATTTTGTATTTGACTAATGTAAATTCATCCTTTAAATTGCCTTTTACTTTGTTTCTAGGATGAATTGTTTTACGGGGTCTTTAAATTGCCTACTCAGCTACCCCTTTAGTTCAACTGAGCTATTTCCTTGACTTACTCTTAGTAATTTTTTTAGCGTAAAAAAATTTATTACCACCCAAATATCTTTATTAGTATATTATTTTAAAAAATATTTATTATATTTTATACTTTGAGATAATATAATAAATATTTTTTTAAATAATAGTAAAACGGAGCACTTTGCTTTACTGACCAAGGTATACGTGGGTCTTTTTTGGGCATCAATTTTACATTAACAACACAAAAAAAATTGAATTCACCCTCACTTCAAACCAATCCCACCACTCTGTACGTCCCTAACTCTCTCAAATCAAAATTCAAAATTTGAAATCACGAAAGTAAGCACCAAAAGTGCTTTTACACCTCTCCGTCACTAATTGCCATGTGCACTTTTACTTACTACTATTAACTTAGTACAAGGATAAGTTGGTCATTTGATGGGGAAAAACCTTTCGAATATTTCAGCTTTTCACAACTATCAAATTCTAATCCCAAAAAAGCAAAAAGTTGATGCACTTCTTTTTTACAAATACAATTCAAAAAAATTTGAATTCAGTCACTTCAAACAAATCCCACCACTCTCTACTTCCCTAACTCTCTCAAATCAAAATTCAAAAGCCAAAATTTGAAATCACGAAAGTAAGCACCGAAAGTGCTTTTACACTTCTCCATCACTAATTACCATGTGTACTTTTACTTACTACTATTAACTTAGTACAAGGATAAGTTGGTCATTTGATGGGGAAAAGCCTTTCTAATATTTCAGCTTTTCACAACTTTCACTTTCTAATCCCAAAAAGCAAAAAGCTGATGACTTCTTTTTTACATATACAATTCAGAAATATTTGAATTCACTCACTTCAAACCAATCCCACCACTCTCAACGTCCCTAACTCTCTCAAATCAAAATTCAAAATTCAAAAATTGAAATCACGAAAGTAAGCACCAAAAGTGCTTTTACACCTCTCCATCACTAATTGCCATGTGTACTTTTACTTACTACTATTAACTTAGTACAATGATAAGTTGGTCGTTTGATGGGGAAAAACCTTTCTAATATTTCAGCTTTTCACAACTTTCACTTTCTAATCCCAAAAAGCAAAAAGCTTATGCACTTCTTTTTACATATGCAATTCAAAAAAATCTGAATTCACTCACTTCAAACCAATCCCACCACTCTCTACGTCCCTAACTCTCTCAAATCAAAATTCAAAATTCAAAATTTGAAATCACGAAAGTAAGCACCAAAAGTGCTTTTACACCTCTCCATCACTAATTGCCATGTGTACTTTTACTTACTACTATTAACTTAGAACAAGGATAAGTTGGTCATTTGATGGGGAAAAGCCTTTCTAATATTTCAGCTTTTCACAACTTTCACTTTCTAATACCAAAAAGCAAAAAGCTGATGACTTCTTTTTTACATATACAATTCAGAAATATTTGAATTCACTCACTTCAAACCAATCCCACCACTCTCAACGTCCCTAACTCTCTCAGATCAAAATTCAAAATTCAAAAATTGAAATCACGAAAGTAAGCACCAAAAGTGCTTTTACACCTCTCCATCACTAATTGCCATGTGTACTTTTACTTACTACTATTAACTTAGTACAATGATAAGTTGGTCATTTGATGGGGAAAAACCTTTCTAATATTTCAGCTTTTCACAACTTTCACTTTCTAATCCCAAAAAGCAAAAAGCTTATGCACTTCTTTTTACATATGCAATTCAAAAAAATCTGAATTCACTCACTTCAAACCAATGCCACCACTCTCTACGTCCCTAACTCTCTCAAATCAAAATTCAAAATGCAAAATTTGAAATCACAAAAGTAAGCACCAAAAGTGCTTCTACACCTCTCCATCACTAATTGCCATGTGTACTTTTACTTACTACTATTAACTTAGTACAAGGATAAGTTGGTCATTTGATGGGGAAAAGCCTTTCTAATATTTCAGCTTTTCACAACTTTCACTTTCTAATCCCAAAAAGCAAAAAGCTGATGCACTTCTATTTTACATATACAATTCAAAAAAATCTGAATTCACTCACTTCAAACCAATCCCACCACTCTCTACGTCCCTAACTCTCTCAAATCAAAATTGAAAATTCAAAATTCAAAATTTGAAATCACGAAAGTAAGCACCAAATGTGCTTTTACACCTCTCCATCACTAATTGCCATGTGTACTTTTACTTACTACTATTATCTAAGTACAAGCATAAGTTGGTCATTTGATGGGGAAAAACCTTTCTAATTTTTCAGCTTTTCACAACTTTCACTTTCTAATCCCAAAAAGCAAAAAGCTGATGCACTTCTTTTTTACATATACAATTCAAAAAAATATGAATTCACTCACTTCAAACCAATTCCACCACTCTCTACGTCCCTAACTCTCTCAAATCAAAATTCAAAATTCTAAATTTGAAATCACGAAAGTAAGCACCAAAAGTGCTGTTACACCTCTCCATCACTAATTGCCATGTGTACTTTTACTTACTACTATTAACTTAGTACAAGGATAAGTTGGCCATTTGATGGGGAAAAGCCTTTCTAATATTTCAGCTTTTCACAACTTTCATTTTCTAGTCCCAAAAAGCAAAAAGCTGATGCACTTCTTTTTTACATTTAGAATTAAAAAAAATTTTGAATTCAATCACTTCAAACCAATCCCACCTCTCTCTACGTCCCTAACTCTCTTAAATCAAAATTGAAAATTGAAAATTCAAAATTTGAAATCACGAAAGTAAGCACCAAAAGTGCTTTTACACCTCTCCATCACTAATTGCCATGTGTACTTTTTCTTACTTCTATAAACTTAGTACAAAGATAAGTTGGTCATTTGATGGGGAAAAATTTCTAATATTTCAGCTTTTCACAACTTTCACTTTCTAATCCCAAAAAGCAAAAAGCTGATGCACTTCTTTTTTACATATACAATTCAAAAAAATCTGAATTCACTCACTTCAAACCAATCCCACCACAATCTACGTCCCTAACTCTCTCAAATCAAAATTCAAAATTCGAAATCACGAAAGTAAGCACCAAAAGGGCTTTTACACCTCTCCATCACTAATTGCCATGTGTATTTTTACTTACTACTATAAACTTAGTACAAGGATAAGTTGGTCATTTGATGGGGAAAAACTTTTCTAATATTTCAGCTTTTCACAATTTTCACTTTCTAATCCCAAAAAGCAAAATGCTGATGCACTTCTTTTTTACATAAACAATTCAAAAAAATCTGAATTCACTCACTTCAAACCAATCCCACCACTCTCTACGTCCCTAACTCTCTCAAATCAAAATTCAAAAGTCAAAATTTGAAATCACGAAAGTAAGCACCAAAAGTGCTTTTACACCTCTCCATCACTAATTGCCATGTGTACTTTTACTAACTACTATTAACTTAGTAAAAGGATAAGTTGGTCATTTGATGGGGAAAAGCTTTTCTAATATTTCAGCTTTTCACAACTTTCACTTTCTAATCCCAAAAAGCAAAAAGCTGATGCACTTCTTTTTTACATTTAGAATTAAAAAAAAATTTGAATTCAATCAATTCAAACCAATCCCACCTCTCTCTACGTCCCTAACTCTCTTAAAACAAAATTGAAAATTCAAAATTGAAAATTTGAAATCACGAAAGTAAGCACCAAAAGTGCTTTTACACCTCTCCATCACTAATTGCCATGTGTACTTTTACTTACTACTGTAAACTTAGTACAAGGATAAGTTAGTCATTTGATGGGGAAAACTTTCTAATATTTCAGCTTTTCACAACTTTCACTTTCTAATCCCAAAAAGCAAAAAGCTGATGACTTCTTTTTTACATATACAATTCAGAAATATTTGAATTCACTCACTTCAAACCAATCCCACCACTCTCAACGTCCCTAACTCTCTCAGATCAAAATTCAAAATTCAAAAATTGAAATCACGAAAGTAATCACCAAAAGTGCTTTTACACCTCTCCATCACTAATTGCCATGTGTACTTTTACTTACTACTATTAACTTAGTACAATGATAAGTTGGTCATTTGATGGGGAAAAACCTTTCTAATATTTCAGCTTTTCACAACTTTCACTTTCTAATCCCAAAAAGCAAAAAGCTTATGCACTTCTTTTTACATATGCAATTCAAAAAAATCTGAATTCACTCACTTCAAACCAATCCCACCACTCTCTACGTCCCTAACTCTCTCAAATCAAAATTCAAAATTCAAAATTTGAAATCACGAAAGTAAGCACCAAAAGTGCTTCTACACCTCTCCATCACTAATTGCCATGTGTACTTTTACTTACTACTATTAACTTAGTACAAGGATAAGTTGGTCATTTGATGGGGAAAAGCCTTTCTAATATTTCAGCTTTTCACAACTTTCACTTTCTAATCCCAAAAAGCAAAAAGCTGATGCACTTCTATTTTACATATACAATTCAAAAAAATCTGAATTCACTCACTTCAAACCAATCCCACCACTCTCTACGTCCCTAACTCTCTCAAATCAAAATTGAAAATTCAAAATTCAAAATTTGAAATCACGAAAGTAAGCACCAAATGTGCTTTTACACCTCTCCATCACTAATTGCCATGTGTACTTTTACTTACTACTATTATCTTAGTACAAGGATAAGTTGGTCATTTGATGGGGAAAAACCTTTCTAATTTTTCAGCTTTTCACAACTTTCACTTTCTAATCCCAAAAAGCAAAAAGCTGATGCACTTCTTTTTTACATATACAATTCAAAAAAATATGAATTCACTCACTTCAAACCAATTCCACCACTCTCTACGTCCCTAACTCTCTCAAATCAAAATTCAAAATTCTAAATTTGAAATCACGAAAGTAAGCACCAAAAGTGCTGTTACACCTCTCCATCACTAATTGCCATGTGTACTTTTACTTACTACTATTAACTTAGTACAAGGATAAGTTGGCCATTTGATGGGGAAAAGCCTTTCTAATATTTCAGCTTTTCACAACTTTCATTTTCTAGTCCCAAAAAGCAAAAAGCTGATGCACTTCTTTTTTACATTTAGAATTAAAAAAAAATTTGAATTCAATCACTTCAAACCAATCCCACCTCTCTCTACGTCCCTAACTCTCTTAAATCAAAATTGAAAATTGAAAATTCAAAATTTGAAATCACGAAAGTAAGCACCAAAAGTGCTTTTACACCTCTCCATCACTAATTGCCATGTGTACTTTTTCTTACTTCTATAAACTTAGTACAAAGATAAGTTGGTCATTTGATGGGGAAAAATTTCTAATATTTCAGCTTTTCACAACTTTCACTTTCTAATCCCAAAAAGCAAAAAGCTGATGCACTTCTTTTTTACATATACAATTCAAAAAAATCTGAATTCACTCACTTCAAACCAATCCCACCACAATCTACGTCCCTAACTCTCTCAAATCAAAATTCAAAATTCGAAATCACGAAACTAAGCACCAAAAGGGCTTTTACACCTCTCCATCACTAATTGCCATGTGTATTTTTACTTACTACTATAAACTTAGTACAAGGATAAGTTGGTCATTTGATGGGGAAAAACTTTTCTAATATTTCAGCTTTTCACAATTTTCACTTTCTAATCCCAAAAAGCAAAATGCTGATGCACTTCTTTTTTACATAAACAATTCAAAAAAATCTGAATTCACTCACTTCAAACCAATCCCACCACTCTCTACGTCCCTAACTCTCTCAAATCAAAATTCAAAAGTCAAAATTTGAAATCACGAAAGTAAGCACCAAAAGTGCTTTTACACCTCTCCATCACTAATTGCCATGTGTACTTTTACTAACTACTATTAACTTAGTAAAAGGATAAGTTGGTCATTTGATGGGGAAAAGCTTTTCTAATATTTCAGCTTTTCACAACTTTCACTTTCTAATCCCAAAAAGCAAAAAGCTGATGCACTTCTTTTTTACATTTAGAATTAAAAAAAAATTTGAATTCAATCAATTCAAACCAATCCCACCTCTCTCTACGTCCCTAACTCTCTTAAATCAAAATTGAAAATTCAAAATTGAAAATTTGAAATCACAAAAGTAAGCACCAAAAGTGCTTTTACACCTCTCCATCACTAATTGCCATGTGTACTTTTACTTACTACTGTAAACTTAGTACAAGGATAAGTTAGTCATTTGATGGGGAAAACTTTCTAATATTTCAGCTTTTCACAACTTTCACTTTCTAATCCCAAAAAGCAAAAAGCTGATGACTTCTTTTTTACATATACAATTCAGAAATATTTGAATTCACTCACTTCAAACCAATCCCACCACTCTCAACGTCCCTAACTCTCTCAGATCAAAATTCAAAATTCAAAAATTGAAATCACGAAAGTAAGCACCAAAAGTGCTTTTACACCTCTCCATCACTAATTGCCATGTGTACTTTTACTTACTACTATTAACTTAGTACAATGATAAGTTGGTCATTTGATGGGGAAAAACCTTTCTAATATTTCAGCTTTTCACAACTTTCACTTTCTAATCCCAAAAAGCAAAAAGCTTATGCACTTCTTTTTACATATGCAATTCAAAAAAATCTGAATTCACTCACTTCAAACCAATCCCACCACTCTCTACGTCCCTAACTCTCTCAAATCAAAATTCAAAATTCAAAATTTGAAATCACGAAAGTAAGCACCAAAAGTGCTTCTACACCTCTCCATCACTAATTGCCATGTGTACTTTTACTTACTACTATTAACTTAGTACAAGGATAAGTTGGTCATTTGATGGGGAAAAGCCTTTCTAATATTTCAGCTTTTCACAACTTTCACTTTCTAATCCCAAAAAGCAAAAAGCTGATGCACTTCTATTTTACATATACAATTCAAAAAAATCTGAATTCACTCACTTCAAACCAATCCCACCACTCTCTACGTCCCTAACTCTCTCAAATCAAAATTGAAAATTCAAAATTCAAAATTTGAAATCACGAAAGTAAGCACCAAATGTGCTTTTACACCTCTCCATCACTAATTGCCATGTGTACTTTTACTTACTACTATTATCTAAGTACAAGGATAAGTTGGTCATTTGATGGGGAAAAACCTTTCTAATATTTCAGCTTTTCACAACTTTCACTTTCTAATCCCAAAAAGCAAAAAGCTGATGCACTTCTTTTTTACATATACAATTCAAAAAAATATGAATTCACTCACTTCAAACCAATTCCACCACTCTCTACGTCCCTAACTCTCTCAAATCAAAATTCAAAATTCTAAATTTGAAATCACGAAAGTAAGCACCAAAAGTGCTGTTACACCTCTCCATCACTAATTGCCATGTGTACTTTTACTTACTACTATTAACTTAGTACAAGGATAAGTTGGCCATTTGATGGGGAAAAGCCTTTCTAATATTTCAGCTTTTCACAACTTTCATTTTCTAGTCCCAAAAAGCAAAAAGCTGATGCACTTCTTTTTTACATTTAGAATTAAAAAAAAATTTGAATTCAATCACTTCAAACCAATCCCACCTCTCTCTACGTCCCTAACTCTCTTAAATCAAAATTGAAAATTCAAAATTCAAAATTTGAAATCACGAAAGTAAGCACCAAAAGTGCTTTTACACCTCTCCATCACTAATTGCCATGTGTACTTTTTCTTACTTCTATAAACTTAGTACAAAGATAAGTTGGTCATTTGATGGGGAAAAATTTCTAATATTTCAGCTTTTCACAACTTTAACTTTCTAATCCCAAAAAGCAAAAAGCTGATGCACTTCTTTTTTACATATACAATTCAAAAAAATCTGAATTCACTCACTTCAAACCAATCCCACCACAATCTACGTCCCTAACTCTCTCAAATCAAAATTCAAAATTTGAAATCACGAAACTAAGCACCAAAAGGGCTTTTACACCTCTCCATCACTAATTGCCATGTGTATTTTTACTTACTACTATAAACTTAGTACAAGGATAAGTTGGTCATTTGATGGGGAAAAACTTTTCTAATATTTCAGCTTTTCACAATTTTCACTTTCTAATCCCAAAAAGCAAAATGCTGATGCACTTCTTTTTTACATAAACAATTCAAAAAATCTGAATTCACTCACTTCAAACCAATCCCACCACTCTCTACGTCCCTAACTCTCTCAAATCAAAATTCAAAAGTCAAAATTTGAAATCACGAAAGTAAGCACCAAAAGTGCTTTTACACCTCTCCATCACTAATTGCCATGTGTACTTTTACTTACTACTATTAACTTAGTAAAAGGATAAGTTGGTCATTTGATGGGGAAAAGCTTTTCTAATATTTCAGCTTTTCACAACTTTCACTTTCTAATCCCAAAAAGCAAAAAGCTGATGCACTTCTTTTTTACATATACAATTCAAAAAAATATGAATTCACTCACTTCAAACCAATTCCACCACTCTCTACGTCCCTAACTCTCTCAAATCAAAATTCAAAATTCTAAATTTGAAATCACGAAAGTAAGCACCAAAAGTGCTGTTACACCTCTCCATCACTAATTGCCATGTGTACTTTTACTTACTACTATTAACTTAGTACAAGGATAAGTTGGCCATTTGATGGGGAAAAGCCTTTCTAATATTTCAGCTTTTCACAACTTTCATTTTCTAGTCCCAAAAAGCAAAAAGCTGATGCACTTCTTTTTTACATTTAGAATTAAAAAAAAATTTGAATTCAATCACTTCAAACCAATCCCACCTCTCTCTACGTCCCTAACTCTCTTAAATCAAAATTGAAAATTGAAAATTCAAAATTTGAAATCACGAAAGTAAGCACCAAAAGTGCTTTTACACCTCTCCATCACTAATTGCCATGTGTACTTTTTCTTACTTCTATAAACTTAGTACAAAGATAAGTTGGTCATTTGATGGGGAAAAATTTCTAATATTTCAGCTTTTCACAACTTTCACTTTCTAATCCCAAAAAGCAAAAAGCTGATGCACTTCTTTTTTACATATACAATTCAAAAAAATCTGAATTCACTCACTTCAAACCAATCCCACCACAATCTACGTCCCTAACTCTCTCAAATCAAAATTCAAAATTCGAAATCACGAAACTAAGCACCAAAAGGGCTTTTACACCTCTCCATCACTAATTGCCATGTGTATTTTTACTTACTACTATAAACTTAGTACAAGGATAAGTTGGTCATTTGATGGGGAAAAACTTTTCTAATATTTCAGCTTTTCACAATTTTCACTTTCTAATCCCAAAAAGCAAAATGTGATGCACTTCTTTTTTACATAAACAATTCAAAAAAATCTGAATTCACTCACTTCAAACCAATCCCACCACTCTCTACGTCCCTAACTCTCTCAAATCAAAATTCAAAAGTCAAAATTTGAAATCACGAAAGTAAGCACCAAAAGTGCTTTTACACCTCTCCATCACTAATTGCCATGTGTACTTTTACTTACTACTATTAACTTAGTAAAAGGATAAGTTGGTCATTTGATGGGGAAAAGCTTTTCTAATATTTCAGCTTTTCACAACTTTCACTTTCTAATCTCAAAAAGCAAAAAGCTGATGCACTTCTTTTTTACATTTAGAATTAAAAAAAAATTTGAATTCAATCAATTCAAACCAATCCCACCTCTCTCTACGTCCCTAACTCTCTTAAATCAAAATTGAAAATTCAAAATTGAAAATTCAAAATTGAAAATTTGAAATCACGAAAGTAAGCACCAAAAGTGCTTTTACACCTCTCCATCACTAATTGCCATGTGTACTTTTACTTACTACTGTAAACTTAGTACAAGGATAAGTTAGTCATTTGATGGGGAAAACTTTCTAATATTTCAGCTTTTCACAACTTTCACTTTCTAATCCCAAAAAGCAAAAAGCTGATGACTTCTTTTTTACATATACAATTCAGAAATATTTGAATTCACTCACTTCAAACCAATCCCACCACTCTCTACGTCCCTAACTCTCTCAAATCAAAATTCAAAATTTGAAATCGCGAAAGTAAGCACCAAAACTGCTTTTACACCTTTCCATCACTAATGGCCATGTGTACTTTTACTTACTACTATTAACATAGTACAATGATAAGTTGGTCATTTGATGGGGAAAAACCTTTCTAATATTTCAGCTTTTCACAAGTTTCATTTTCTAATCCCAAAAAGCAAAAAGCTGATGCACTTCTTTTTTACATTTAGAATTAAAAAAAATCTGAATTCAATCACTTCAAACCAATCCCACCTCTCTCTACGTCCCTAACTCTCTCAAATCAAAATTGAAAATTAAAAATTTGAAATAACGAAAGTAAGCACCAAAAGTGCTTTTACACCTCTCCATCACTAATTGCCATGTGTACTTTTACTTACTACTATTATCTTAGTACAAGGATAAGTTGGTCATTTGATGGGGAAAAACCTTTCTAATTTTTCAGCTTTTCACAACTTTCACTTTCTAATCCCAAAAAGCAAAAAGCTGATGCACTTCTTTTTTACATATACAATTCAAAAAAATATGAATTCACTCACTTCAAACCAATTCCAGCACTCTCTACGTCCCTAACTCTCTCAAATCAAAATTCAAAATTCTAAATTTGAAATCACGAAAGTAAGCACCAAAAGTGCTGTTACACCTCTCCATCACTAATTGCCATGTGTACTTTTACTTACTACTATTAACTTAGTACAAGGATAAGTTGGCCATTTGATGGGGAAAAGCCTTTCTAATATTTCAGCTTTTCACAACTTTCATTTTCTAGTCCCAAAAAGCAAAAAGCTGATGCACTTCTTTTTTACATTTAGAATTAAAAAAAAATTTGAATTCAATCACTTCAAACCAATCCCACCTCTCTCTACGTCCCTAACTCTCTTAAATCAAAATTGAAAATTGAAAATTCAAAATTTGAAATCACGAAAGTAAGCACCAAAAGTGCTTTTACACCTCTCCATCACTAATTGCCATGTGTACTTTTTCTTACTTCTATAAACTTAGTACAAAGATAAGTTGGTCATTTGATGGGGAAAAATTTCTAATATTTCAGCTTTTCACAACTTTCACTTTCTAATCCCAAAAAGCAAAAAGCTGATGCACTTCTTTTTTACATATACAATTCAAAAAAATCTGAATTCACTCACTTCAAACCAATCCCACCACAATCTACGTCCCTAACTCTCTCAAATCAAAATTCAAAATTCGAAATCACGAAACTAAGCACCAAAAGGGCTTTTACACCTCTCCATCACTAATTGCCATGTGTATTTTTACTTACTACTATAAACTTAGTACAAGGATAAGTTGGTCATTTGATGGGGAAAAACTTTTCTAATATTTCAGCTTTTCACAATTTTCACTTTCTAATCCCAAAAAGCAAAATGCTGATGCACTTCTTTTTTACATAAACAATTCAAAAAAATCTGAATTCACTCACTTCAAACCAATCCCACCACTCTCTACGTCCCTAACTCTCTCAAATCAAAATTCAAAAGTCAAAATTTGAAATCACGAAAGTAAGCACCAAAAGTGCTTTTACACCTCTCCATCACTAATTGCCATGTGTACTTTTACTAACTACTATTAACTTAGTAAAAGGATAAGTTGGTCATTTGATGGGGAAAAGCTTTTCTAATATTTCAGCTTTTCACAACTTTCACTTTCTAATCCCAAAAAGCAAAAAGCTGATGCACTTCTTTTTTACATTTAGAATTAAAAAAAAATTTGAATTCAATCAATTCAAACCAATCCCACCTCTCTCTACGTCCCTAACTCTCTTAAATCAAAATTGAAAATTCAAAATTGAAAATTTGAAATCACAAAAGTAAGCACCAAAAGTGCTTTTACACCTCTCCATCACTAATTGCCATGTGTACTTTTACTTACTACTGTAAACTTAGTACAAGGATAAGTTAGTCATTTGATGGGGAAAACTTTCTAATATTTCAGCTTTTCACAACTTTCACTTTCTAATCCCAAAAAGCAAAAAGCTGATGACTTCTTTTTTACATATACAATTCAGAAATATTTGAATTCACTCACTTCAAACCAATCCCACCACTCTCAACGTCCCTAACTCTCTCAGATCAAAATTCAAAATTCAAAAATTGAAATCACGAAAGTAAGCACCAAAAGTGCTTTTACACCTCTCCATCACTAATTGCCATGTGTACTTTTACTTACTACTATTAACTTAGTACAATGATAAGTTGGTCATTTGATGGGGAAAAACCTTTCTAATATTTCAGCTTTTCACAACTTTCACTTTCTAATCCCAAAAAGCAAAAAGCTTATGCACTTCTTTTTACATATGCAATTCAAAAAAATCTGAATTCACTCACTTCAAACCAATCCCACCACTCTCTACGTCCCTAACTCTCTCAAATCAAAATTCAAAATTCAAAATTTGAAATCACGAAAGTAAGCACCAAAAGTGCTTCTACACCTCTCCATCACTAATTGCCATGTGTACTTTTACTTACTACTATTAACTTAGTACAAGGATAAGTTGGTCATTTGATGGGGAAAAGCCTTTCTAATATTTCAGCTTTTCACAACTTTCACTTTCTAATCCCAAAAAGCAAAAAGCTGATGCACTTCTATTTTACATATACAATTCAAAAAAATCTGAATTCACTCACTTCAAACCAATCCCACCACTCTCTACGTCCCTAACTCTCTCAAATCAAAATTGAAAATTCAAAATTCAAAATTTGAAATCACGAAAGTAAGCACCAAATGTGCTTTTACACCTCTCCATCACTAATTGCCATGTGTACTTTTACTTACTACTATTATCTAAGTACAAGGATAAGTTGGTCATTTGATGGGGAAAAACCTTTCTAATATTTCAGCTTTTCACAACTTTCACTTTCTAATCCCAAAAAGCAAAAAGCTGATGCACTTCTTTTTTACATATACAATTCAAAAAAATATGAATTCACTCACTTCAAACCAATTCCACCACTCTCTACGTCCCTAACTCTCTCAAATCAAAATTCAAAATTCTAAATTTGAAATCACGAAAGTAAGCACCAAAAGTGCTGTTACACCTCTCCATCACTAATTGCCATGTGTACTTTTACTTACTACTATTAACTTAGTACAAGGATAAGTTGGCCATTTGATGGGGAAAAGCCTTTCTAATATTTCAGCTTTTCACAACTTTCATTTTCTAGTCCCAAAAAGCAAAAAGCTGATGCACTTCTTTTTTACATTTAGAATTAAAAAAAAATTTGAATTCAATCACTTCAAACCAATCCCACCTCTCTCTACGTCCCTAACTCTCTTAAATCAAAATTGAAAATTGAAAATTCAAAATTTGAAATCACGAAAGTAAGCACCAAAAGTGCTTTTACACCTCTCCATCACTAATTGCCATGTGTACTTTTTCTTACTTCTATAAACTTAGTACAAAGATAAGTTGGTCATTTGATGGGGAAAAATTTCTAATATTTCAGCTTTTCACAACTTTCACTTTCTAATCCCAAAAAGCAAAAAGCTGATGCACTTCTTTTTTACATATACAATTCAAAAAAATCTGAATTCACTCACTTCAAACCAATCCCACCACAATCTACGTCCCTAACTCTCTCAAATCAAAATTCAAAATTCGAAATCACGAAACTAAGCACCAAAAGGGCTTTTACACCTCTCCATCACTAATTGCCATGTGTATTTTTACTTACTACTATAAACTTAGTACAAGGATAAGTTGGTCATTTGATGGGGAAAAACTTTTCTAATATTTCAGCTTTTCACAATTTTCACTTTCTAATCCCAAAAAGCAAAATGTGATGCACTTCTTTTTTACATAAACAATTCAAAAAAATCTGAATTCACTCACTTCAAACCAATCCCACCACTCTCTACGTCCCTAACTCTCTCAAATCAAAATTCAAAAGTCAAAATTTGAAATCACGAAAGTAAGCACCAAAAGTGCTTTTACACCTCTCCATCACTAATTGCCATGTGTACTTTTACTTACTACTATTAACTTAGTAAAAGGATAAGTTGGTCATTTGATGGGGAAAAGCTTTTCTAATATTTCAGCTTTTCACAACTTTCACTTTCTAATCTCAAAAAGCAAAAAGCTGATGCACTTCTTTTTTACATTTAGAATTAAAAAAAAATTTGAATTCAATCAATTCAAACCAATCCCACCTCTCTCTACGTCCCTAACTCTCTTAAATCAAAATTGAAAATTCAAAATTGAAAATTCAAAATTGAAAATTTGAAATCACGAAAGTAAGCACCAAAAGTGCTTTTACACCTCTCCATCACTAATTGCCATGTGTACTTTTACTTACTACTGTAAACTTAGTACAAGGATAAGTTAGTCATTTGATGGGGAAAACTTTCTAATATTTCAGCTTTTCACAACTTTCACTTTCTAATCCCAAAAAGCAAAAAGCTGATGACTTCTTTTTTACATATACAATTCAGAAATATTTGAATTCACTCACTTCAAACCAATCCCACCACTCTCTACGTCCCTAACTCTCTCAAATCAAAATTCAAAATTTGAAATCGCGAAAGTAAGCACCAAAACTGCTTTTACACCTTTCCATCACTAATGGCCATGTGTACTTTTACTTACTACTATTAACATAGTACAATGATAAGTTGGTCATTTGATGGGGAAAAACCTTTCTAATATTTCAGCTTTTCACAAGTTTCATTTTCTAATCCCAAAAAGCAAAAAGCTGATGCACTTCTTTTTTACATTTAGAATTAAAAAAAATCTGAATTCAATCACTTCAAACCAATCCCACCTCTCTCTACGTCCCTAACTCTCTCAAATCAAAATTGAAAATTAAAAATTTGAAATAACGAAAGTAAGCACCAAAAGTGCTTTTACACCTCTCCATCACTAATTGCCATGTGTACTTTTACTTACTACTATTATCTTAGTACAAGGATAAGTTGGTCATTTGATGGGGAAAAACCTTTCTAATTTTTCAGCTTTTCACAACTTTCACTTTCTAATCCCAAAAAGCAAAAAGCTGATGCACTTCTTTTTTACATATACAATTCAAAAAAATATGAATTCACTCACTTCAAACCAATTCCACCACTCTCTACGTCCCTAACTCTCTCAAATCAAAATTCAAAATTCTAAATTTGAAATCACGAAAGTAAGCACCAAAAGTGCTGTTACACCTCTCCATCACTAATTGCCATGTGTACTTTTACTTACTACTATTAACTTAGTACAAGGATAAGTTGGCCATTTGATGGGGAAAAGCCTTTCTAATATTTCAGCTTTTCACAACTTTCATTTTCTAGTCCCAAAAAGCAAAAAGCTGATGCACTTCTTTTTTACATTTAGAATTAAAAAAAAATTTGAATTCAATCACTTCAAACCAATCCCACCTCTCTCTACGTCCCTAACTCTCTTAAATCAAAATTGAAAATTGAAAATTCAAAATTTGAAATCACGAAAGTAAGCACCAAAAGTGCTTTTACACCTCTCCATCACTAATTGCCATGTGTACTTTTTCTTACTTCTATAAACTTAGTACAAAGATAAGTTGGTCATTTGATGGGGAAAAATTTCTAATATTTCAGCTTTTCACAACTTTCACTTTCTAATCCCAAAAAGCAAAAAGCTGATGCACTTCTTTTTTACATATACAATTCAAAAAAATCTGAATTCACTCACTTCAAACCAATCCCACCACAATCTACGTCCCTAACTCTCTCAAATCAAAATTCAAAATTCGAAATCACGAAACTAAGCACCAAAAGGGCTTTTACACCTCTCCATCACTAATTGCCATGTGTATTTTTACTTACTACTATAAACTTAGTACAAGGATAAGTTGGTCATTTGATGGGGAAAAACTTTTCTAATATTTCAGCTTTTCACAATTTTCACTTTCTAATCCCAAAAAGCAAAATGCTGATGCACTTCTTTTTTACATAAACAATTCAAAAAAATCTGAATTCACTCACTTCAAACCAATCCCACCACTCTCTACGTCCCTAACTCTCTCAAATCAAAATTCAAAAGTCAAAATTTGAAATCACGAAAGTAAGCACCAAAAGTGCTTTTACACCTCTCCATCACTAATTGCCATGTGTACTTTTACTAACTACTATTAACTTAGTAAAAGGATAAGTTGGTCATTTGATGGGGAAAAGCTTTTCTAATATTTCAGCTTTTCACAACTTTCACTTTCTAATCCCAAAAAGCAAAAAGCTGATGCACTTCTTTTTTACATTTAGAATTAAAAAAAAATTTGAATTCAATCAATTCAAACCAATCCCACCTCTCTCTACGTCCCTAACTCTCTTAAATCAAAATTGAAAATTCAAAATTGAAAATTTGAAATCACAAAAGTAAGCACCAAAAGTGCTTTTACACCTCTCCATCACTAATTGCCATGTGTACTTTTACTTACTACTGTAAACTTAGTACAAGGATAAGTTAGTCATTTGATGGGGAAAACTTTCTAATATTTCAGCTTTTCACAACTTTCACTTTCTAATCCCAAAAAGCAAAAAGCTGATGACTTCTTTTTTACATATACAATTCAGAAATATTTGAATTCACTCACTTCAAACCAATCCCACCACTCTCAACGTCCCTAACTCTCTTAGATCAAAATTCAAAATTCAAAAATTGAAATCACGAAAGTAAGCACCAAAAGTGCTTTTACACCTCTCCATCACTAATTGCCATGTGTACTTTTACTTACTACTATTAACTTAGTACAATGATAAGTTGGTCATTTGATGGGGAAAAACCTTTCTAATATTTCAGCTTTTCACAACTTTCACTTTCTAATCCCAAAAAGCAAAAAGCTTATGCACTTCTTTTTACATATGCAATTCAAAAAAATCTGAATTCACTCACTTCAAACCAATCCCACCACTCTCTACGTCCCTAACTCTCTCAAATCAAAATTCAAAATTCAAAATTTGAAATCACGAAAGTAAGCACCAAAAGTGCTTCTACACCTCTCCATCACTAATTGCCATGTGTACTTTTACTTACTACTATTAACTTAGTACAAGGATAAGTTGGTCATTTGATGGGGAAAAGCCTTTCTAATATTTCAGCTTTTCACAACTTTCACTTTCTAATCCCAAAAAGCAAAAAGCTGATGCACTTCTATTTTACATATACAATTCAAAAAAATCTGAATTCACTCACTTCAAACCAATCCCACCACTCTCTACGTCCCTAACTCTCTCAAATCAAAATTGAAAATTCAAAATTCAAAATTTGAAATCACGAAAGTAAGCACCAAATGTGCTTTTACACCTCTCCATCACTAATTGCCATGTGTACTTTTACTTACTACTATTATCTAAGTACAAGGATAAGTTGGTCATTTGATGGGGAAAAACCTTTCTAATATTTCAGCTTTTCACAACTTTCACTTTCTAATCCCAAAAAGCAAAAAGCTGATGCACTTCTTTTTTACATATACAATTCAAAAAAATATGAATTCACTCACTTCAAACCAATTCCACCACTCTCTACGTCCCTAACTCTCTCAAATCAAAATTCAAAATTCTAAATTTGAAATCACGAAAGTAAGCACCAAAAGTGCTGTTACACCTCTCCATCACTAATTGCCATGTGTACTTTTACTTACTACTATTAACTTAGTACAAGGATAAGTTGGCCATTTGATGGGGAAAAGCCTTTCTAATATTTCAGCTTTTCACAACTTTCATTTTCTAGTCCCAAAAAGCAAAAAGCTGATGCACTTCTTTTTTACATTTAGAATTAAAAAAAAATTTGAATTCAATCACTTCAAACCAATCCCACCTCTCTCTACGTCCCTAACTCTCTTAAATCAAAATTGAAAATTGAAAATTCAAAATTTGAAATCACGAAAGTAAGCACCAAAAGTGCTTTTACACCTCTCCATCACTAATTGCCATGTGTACTTTTTCTTACTTCTATAAACTTAGTACAAAGATAAGTTGGTCATTTGATGGGGAAAAATTTCTAATATTTCAGCTTTTCACAACTTTCACTTTCTAATCCCAAAAAGCAAAAAGCTGATGCACTTCCTTTTTACATATACAATTCAAAAAAATCTGAATTCACTCACTTCAAACCAATCCCACCACAATCTACGTCCCTAACTCTCTCAAATCAAAATTCAAAATTCGAAATCACGAAACTAAGCACCAAAAGGGCTTTTACACCTCTCCATCACTAATTGCCATGTGTATTTTTACTTACTACTATAAACTTAGTACAAGGATAAGTTGGTCATTTGATGGGGAAAAACTTTTCTAATATTTCAGCTTTTCACAATTTTCACTTTCTAATCCCAAAAAGCAAAATGCTGATGCACTTCTTTTTTACATAAACAATTCAAAAAAATCTGAATTCACTCACTTCAAACCAATCCCACCACTCTCTACGTCCCTAACTCTCTCAAATCAAAATTCAAAAGTCAAAATTTGAAATCACGAAAGTAAGCACCAAAAGTGCTTTTACACCTCTCCATCACTAATTGCCATGTGTACTTTTACTTACTACTATTAACTTAGTAAAAGGATAAGTTGGTCATTTGATGGGGAAAAGCTTTTCTAATATTTCAGCTTTTCACAACTTTCACTTTCTAATCTCAAAAAGCAAAAAGCTGATGCACTTCTTTTTTACATTTAGAATTAAAAAAAAATTTGAATTCAATCAATTCAAACCAATCCCACCTCTCTCTACGTCCCTAACTCTCTTAAATCAAAATTGAAAATTCAAAATTGAAAATTCAAAATTGAAAATTTGAAATCACGAAAGTAAGCACCAAAAGTGCTTTTACACCTCTCCATCACTAATTGCCATGTGTACTTTTACTTACTACTGTAAACTTAGTACAAGGATAAGTTAGTCATTTGATGGGGAAAACTTTCTAATATTTCAGCTTTTCACAACTTTCACTTTCTAATCCCAAAAAGCAAAAAGCTGATGACTTCTTTTTTACATATACAATTCAGAAATATTTGAATTCACTCACTTCAAACCAATCCCACCACTCTCTACGTCCCTAACTCTCTCAAATCAAAATTCAAAATTTGAAATCGCGAAAGTAAGCACCAAAACTGCTTTTACACCTTTCCATCACTAATGGCCATGTGTACTTTTACTTACTACTATTAACATAGTACAATGATAAGTTGGTCATTTGATGGGGAAAAACCTTTCTAATATTTCAGCTTTTCACAAGTTTCATTTTCTAATCCCAAAAAGCAAAAAGCTGATGCACTTCTTTTTTACATTTAGAATTAAAAAAAATCTGAATTCAATCACTTCAAACCAATCCCACCTCTCTCTACGTCCCTAACTCTCTCAAATCAAAATTGAAAATTAAAAATTTGAAATAACGAAAGTAAGCACCAAAAGTGCTTTTACACCTCTCCATCACTAATTGCCATGTGTACTTTTACTTACTACTATAAACTTAGTACAAGGATAAGTTGGTCATTTGATGGGGAAAAATTTCTAATATTTCAGCTTTTCACAACTTTCACTTTCTAATCCCAAAAAGCAAAAAGCTGATGCACTTCTTTATTACATATACAATTCAAAAAAATCTTAATTCACTCGCTTCAAACCAATCCCCCCACTCTCAACGTCCCTAACTCTCTCAAATCATAATTCAAAATTCAGAATTCGAAATCACGAAAGTAAGCACCAAAAGTGCTTTTACACCTCTCCACCACTAATTGCCATGTGTACTTTTACTTACTACTATCAAATTAGTACAAGGATAAGTTGGTCATTTGATGGGGAAAAACCTTTCTAATATTTCAGCTTTTTACAACTTTCACTTTCAAATCCCAAAAAGCAAAAAGCTGATGCACTTCTTTTTTACATATACATTTCAAAAAAATCTGAATTCACTCACTTCAAACCAATCCCACCTCTCTCTACGTCCCTAATTCTCTCAAATCAAAATTCAAAATTCAAAATTTGAAATCACGAAAGTAAGCACCAAAAGTGCTTTTACACCTCTCCATCACTAATTGCCATGTGTACTTTTACTTACTACTATTAACTTAGTACAAGGATAAGTTGGTCATTTGATAGGGAAAAACCTTTCTAATATTTCAGCTTTTCACAACTTTCACTTTCTAATCACAAAAATCAAAAAGCTGATGCACTTCTTTTTTAGATATACAACTCAAAAAAATTTGAATTCACTCACTTCAAACCAATCCCACCACTCTCTACGTCCCTAACTCTCTCAAATCAAAATTCAAATTTCAAAATTTGAAATCACGAAAGTAAGCACCAAAAGTGCTTTTACACCTCTCCATCACTAATTGCCATGTGTACTTTTACTTACTACTATAAACTTAGTACAAGGATAAGTTGGTCATTTGATGGGGAAAAATTTCTAATATTTCAGCTTTTCACAACTTTCACTTTCTAATCCCAAAAAGCAAAAAGCTGATGCACTTCTTTTTTACATATACAATTCAAAAAAATCTGAATTCACTCACTTCAAACCAATCCCACCTCTCTCTACGTCCCAAACTCTCTCAATTCAAAATTCAAAATTCAAAATTCAAAATTTGAAATCACGAAAGTAGACACTGTTGCACCCCGAAAAATCCTTTGGAGGGATTTCTCTTCGCACAACATGAGTTGGAGTCGCCACCAATATTTTTTTAGAGGTAAAACATTGAAAAAAACCTTTCTTGAAAGACAATGGTCCTTGGAACCACGAGATTTGAGTTCGGGGGTCGGTTATGCATGGGGAAGGTACGAGCACCCCACACATCCTTTCTACTGAAAGGGAACCTCGATTTGACGTGTGATTTAAAAGGTTGATTTAAGAAATGCTTTGTTTTTATCTCTCTTTATCTCTCCTTACTTTATGGAAAAACTTAAGGAAAATTTAATCTTTTGCGCTTGACGGGAGGGCACCGTGCCTACGTATCCTGGGGAGGGAATCAAAGCAACGTAGTTCTTGTTTTCGAAAATTGTTTCGTTTTTTTAGAAATTGCCTTGTTTTGGAAAAGGGTTTGTTTTTTTTGAAAAGAAAATGGTTTTCATTTGTCGTGCTTGACGGGAATGTGACCCGCTCCTACGTATCTCCCAGTGCGATGGAGAATTCAAAGCTTACGTAGTTCTCGGTTGTCGAGAAAAGGTTTTTTATTTTTTAGTTGTTTAATTGTGAAAATTGAATGTTCACAGTGATCAAACAACAAAGGTTTCGAGTGATCACCACTAGCATCCCATTATTGACGATCGTGCAAGCAAAGGCTTCGCATTATCCTCAACAAAGTTTTTAATTTGTGAAATGAGAGTTCTTTTGAAAAATGAGTGTTCATGATAATCAATTGAGCAAAGACTCCAAGTGATCACCACTAGCACCCCATTGTTGACAATCGTGCAAGCAAAGGCTTCGCATTATCCTCAACAAAGTTTTTAATTTGTGAAATGAGAGTTCTTTTGAAAAATGAGTGTTCATGATAATCAATTGAGCAAAGACTCCAAGTGATCACCACTAGCACCCCATTATTGACGATCGTGCAAGCAAAGGCTTCGCATTACCCTCAACAAAGTTTTTAATTTGTGAAATGAGAGTTCTTTTGAAAAATGAGTGTCCATGATAATCAATTGAGCAAAGACTCCAAGTGATCATCACTAGCACCCCATTGTTGACAATCGTGCAAGCAAAGGCTTCGCATTATCCTCAACAAAGTTTGATTTGTGAAAAATAGTTTGAAATTGTTTTGAGAAGAAGTGAAGTTGTTTATCAATGATTATGTAAATGCAAAAAAAATGTTTTGAAGTTGGAACGTTACTAACGAGTAACAAGTTGTTCTTTGTATGCAACATGGTTTTGAAGTTTTGGAGAGTTACTAACGAGTAACAATTGGTGGAAATCAAAACAAGCAAATTGTGAACACCAATTCAACATTTTAATGCACCACAAGCACATAAACAAGTATATCAAGCATGGAGTACCAAGCTTCAATTCAAGAATGCATGAGTAGGCAAGGATGCAAGAATAGGTAAGAATGCATGAATATGCAAAATTCATGTGCATCAAGGTTAAGTGAGCCTATCCTTTGCCGAAACTTCACAAGCTTCAAACAACAATTTACAATAAACTCAAAGAGCAAAGAAAGCATGATTAAACTTGAGGATGCATCAAGGTCATTGGAGACCAATCATGTGCGCAAATTCAATTGTTTATAGACCCCTTTTTGCTCACATTTCACAAGCACATCAAATGGGAATTGAATTTTTAAATGCTTACAAGCATAGGCATCAAGGTTGAAGTAACCTATCTCTTGCCAACTTAGCATAACCCAAGATCATTTGTGGATCATAAATGAACCAAAACCCAAATTCATTTTTCTCAAATCACAAATTTCACAATTAACAACATAGGTTTGAATATTTGCAAGTTTAATGGCCAATCATCAATTTATTTTAACAAGTCAACCAAATCAAGCAAGCGAGTGACATAACCAAAACATAGATGCATTTATTCACAAGATTCAACCATGAGAACCAACAAAAATCATAAAACACATATTTATTTGAAGAATGCGAAATTATCATCAAAGCAAATAACATTTTATTTCAATTAAAACAACAAAATCATGCGTATAACCCCAAAATCAAAGCATCAAAACAAAGATTCATGAGATTAACATACAAGAGAAGGGGTCTAGGAATCACATACCTTAAGATGAGCTCCAAATAAACACAATAGATGAAGAAACAATCAACCAAATCAACTTATCTTCAAGCTTGGTCTTCAATCTCCAAAAAATGACCCTTGATCTTGAACTTTTGTGTGATTTTATGAAGGATTGATGGTTGAAAATTAGTGTTTAGGCTTGGAAGATGGATTGAATGTGTGTGGGTAGATGAGAAATGAAGAAGTGAGTTAGAGAGAAGGGAGAGGGGGTGGCGCATAAATGGAGAGAAGGTGAGGAGGGAGTTGTGTGCTAGGGTTTATGAGTGAATGGTGAGGCCAAAAGCTTTTTTTTTTTGAGGTGAGGTTAATAGGGTATATATAGAAAGCAATTAGGTTTAAGGGTAGTTAGGTCATTGTGCACTAGTTGTGCTCTAGGATTTGATTTTAATTTTGAATCAAAGGCTAGGATTGAGGCTCACATGGATTGAGGACATTGAGAAAACACAAAATGAGAGAATAGAGAGGGGGTGGCGCATAAACATTGGGAGGGGTCCTTGGTGACCAAGTTTTGCAAGTTGTCATCTTGTACTATTGTACTATTATATGACCATTCCATTATCCCTTCATTTTTGATTATTCTTCTTAGGATAATTGTACAAAAATACACCCAATTTAGGCCACATACAAGGTATCTTGAGGAATATGCCATTTTATGAGATCACCATGACCAAAAATACCATAAAAAACCTCATCTTGAAATTTTTGTAGAATATTCCTTTTTGATGCCTTTTTTGAATTTGAATTTTGTGCACAATGTATGCATGCATGCGCATACATACATACATGACCAAAAATGTTTTGCCTCAAATAAATTTCTCTAAAATTGCACAATGATTCTTGATGAGAAATTATCTTATTTTTGACAATGACCAAAATACCCTTTTGCCCTAAAAACCTTGTTTTTTAACAACAAATGCATTTCCACTCTAACAATGAATTTAAAAGCCCTAGAATGACTTTTAAAACCCAAAAATGCATGCACAATGCTCTTCACTCTTCAAAATAAAACCACACTTCTCAATTTATTTATTTTTGCGGAAAATTAGGGTTTTAAACCTAGGCGGACAAAATTAGGGTATGACAGCTGCCCCTCTTTATTTGGATTTTACTAAGGAATATGAATTGGCCAAAACATATTCCGAGGCAAAATAGAAATAAAGAATTCAGAAATAATACTAATTTTGTCTACTTAGAGAAACCCGAATTTTCCTTTTCTTTTTTTCTCTTTTTTTTTTGATCTCTCTTCTTTTGAGAGAGAGAGAGTCAACACTTGTCGCGTCGACGAGAAAGCAGTAAACTGCGTAAAACCTTTTAACGGACTCTCGTCGAGTCCGAGCTCTGGGGGTGGCCTTTTCGAGCGGCCGATCAATATCAAGTCCGGAACTGATGCACTTCTTTTTTACATATACAATTCAAAAAAATCTGAATTCACTCACTTCAAACCAATCCCACCACTCTCAACGTCCCTAACTCTCTCAATCAAAATTCAAAATTTGAAATCACGAAACTAAGCACCAAAAGTGCTTTTACACCTCTCCATCACTAATTGCCATGTGTACTTTTACTTACTACTATTAATTTAGTACAAGGATAAGATGGTCATTTGATGGGGAAAAACCTTTCTAATATTTCAGCTTTTCACAACTTTCACTTTCTAATCCCAAAAAGCAAAAAGCTGATTCACTTTTTTTTTACATATACAATTCAAAAAAATCTGAATTCACTCACTTCAAACAAATCCCACCACTCTCTACTTCCCTAACTCTCTCAAATCAAAATTCAAAATTCAAAATTTTAAATCACGAAAGTAAGCACGAAAAGTGCTTTTACACCTCTCCATCACTAATTGCCATGTGTACTTTTACTTACTACTATTAACTTAGTACAATGATAAGTTGGTCATTTGATGGGGAAAAACCTTTGTAATATTTCAGCTTTTCACAACTTTCACTTTCTAATCCCAAAAAGCAAAAAGCTGATGCACTTCTTTTTTGCATATACAATTCAAAAAAATCTGAATTCACTCACTTCAAACGAATCCCACCACTCTCAACGTCCCTAACTCTCTCAAATCAAAATTCAAAATTTGAAATCACGAAAGTAAGCACCAAAAGTGCTTTTACACCTCTCCATCACTAATTGCCATGTGTACTTTTACTTACTACTCTTAACTTAGTACAAGGATAAGTTGTTCATTTGATGGGAAAAACCTTTCTAATATTTCAGCTTTTCACAACTTTCACTTTCTAATCCCAAAAAGGAAAAAGCTGATGCACTTTTTTTTTACATATACAATTCAAAAAAATCTGAATTCACTCACTTCAAACCAATCCCACCACTCTCTACGTCCCTAACTCTCTCAAATCAAAATTCAAAATTGAAAATTTGAAATCACGAAAGTAAGCACCAAAAGTGCTTTTACACCTCTCCATCACTAATTGCCATGTGTACTTTTACTTACTGCTATTAACTTAGTACAAGGATAAGTTGGTCATTTGATGAGGAAAAACCTTTATAATATTTCAGCTTTTCACAACTTTCACTTTCTAATCACAAAAATCAAAAACCTGATGAATTTCTTTTTTACATATACAATTCAAAAAAATCTGAATTCACTCACTTCAAACCAATCCCACCACTCTCTATGTCCCTAACTCTCTCAAATCAAAATTCAAAACTCAAACTTTGAAATCACGAAAGTAAGCACCAAAAGTGCTTTTACACCTCTCCATCACTAATTGCCATGTGTACTTTTACTTACTACTATTAACTTAGTACAAGGATAAGTTGGTCATTTGATGGGGAAAAACCTTTCTAATATTTCAGCTTTTCACAACTTTCACTTTCTAATCCCAAAAAGCAAAAAGCTGATGCACTTTTTTTTTTACATATACAATTCAAAAAAATCTGAATTCACTCACTTCAAACCAATCCCACCACTCTCTACGTCCCTAACTCTCTCAAATCAAAATTCAAAATTCAAAATTTGAAATCACGAAAGTAAGCACCAAAGGTGCTTTTACACCTCTCCATCACTAATTGCCATGTGTACTTTTACTTACTGCTATTAACTTAGTACAAGGATAAGTTGGTCATTTGATGAGGAAAAGCCTTTATAATATTTCAGCTTTTCACAACTTTCACTTTCTAATCACAAAAATCAAAAAGCTGATGAACTTCTTTTTTACATATACAATTCAAAAAAATCTGAATTCACTCACATCAAACCAATCCCACCACTCTCAATGTCTCTAACTTTCTCAAATCAAAATTCAAAATTTGAAATCACGAAAGTAAGCACCAAAAGTGCTTTTACACCTCTCCATCACTAATTGCCATGTGTACTTTTACTTACTACTATTAACTTAGTACAAGGATAAGTTTGTCATTTGATGGGGAAAAACCTTTCTAATATTTCAGCTTTTCACAACTTTCACTTTCTAATCCCAAAAAGCAAAAAGCTGATCCACTTGTTTATTACATATACAATTCAAAAAAATCAGAATTCACTCACTTCAAACCAATCCCACCTCTCTCTACGTCCCTAACTCTCTCAAATCAAAATTCAAAATTCAAAATTCAAAATCACGAAAGTAAGCACCAAAAGGGCTTTTACACTTCTCCATCACTAATTGCCATGTGTACTTTTACTTACTACTATTAACTTAGTACAAAGATTAGTTGGTCATTTGATGGGGAAAAAGCTTTCTAATAGTTCAGCTTTTCACAACATTACCTTTCTAATCCCCAAAAGCAAAAAGCTGATGCACTTCTTTTTTACATATACAATTCAAAAATATTTGAATTCACTCACTTCAAACCAATCCCACCACTCTCTATGTCCCTAACTCTCTCAAATCAAAATTCAAAACTCAAACTTTGAAATCACGAAAGTAAGCACCAAAAGTGCTTTTACACCTCTCCATCACTAATTGCCATGTGTACTTTTACTTACTACTATTAACTTAGTACAAGGATAAGATGGTCATTTGATAGGGAAAAACCTTTCTAATATTTCAGCATTTCACAACTTTCACTTTCTAATCCCAAAAAGCAAAAAGCTGATCCACTTGTTTATTACATATACAATTCAAAAAAATCAGAATTCACTCACTTCAAACCAATCCCATCACTATCTACGTCCCTAACTCTCTCAAATCAAAATTCAAAATTCAAAATTTGAAATCACGAAAGTAAGCAACAAAAGTGCTTTTACACCTCTCTACTAATTGCCATGTGTACTTTTACTTACTACTCTTAACTTAGTACAAGGATAAGTTGTTCATTTGATGGGAAAAACCTTTCTAATATTTCAGCTTTTCACAACTTTCACTTTCTAATCCCAAAAAGCAAAAAGCTGATGCACTTTTTTTTTACATATACAATTCAAAAAAATCTGAATTCACTCACTTCAAACCAATCCTACCACTCTCTACGTCCCTAACTCTCTCAAATCAAAATTCAAAATTGAAAATTTGAAATCACGAAAGTAAGCACCTAAAGTGCTTTTACACCTCTCCATCACTAATTGCCATGTGTACTTTTACTTACTGCTATTAACTTAGTACAAGGATAACTTGGTCATTTGATGAGGAAAAACCTTTATAATATTTCAGCTTTTCACAACTTTCACTTTCTAATCACAAAAATCAAAAATCTGATGAACTTCTTTTTTACATATACAATTCAAAAAAATCTGAATTCACTCATTTCAAACCAATCCCACCACTCTCAATGTCCCTAACTCTCTCAAATCAAAATTCAAAATTTGAAATCACGAAAGTAAGCACCAAAAGTGCTTTTACACCTCTCCATCACTAATTGCCATGTGTACTTTTACTTACTACTATTAACTTAGTACAAGGATAAGTTGGTCATTTGATGCGGAAAAACCTTTCTAATATTTCAGCTTTTCACAACTTTCACTTTCTAATCCCAAAAAGCAAAAAGCTGATGCACTTTTTTTTTACATATACAATTCAAAAAAATCTGAATTCACTCACTTCAAACCAATCCCACCATTCTCTACGTCCCTAACTCTCTCAAATCAAAATTCAAAATTGAAAATTTGAAATCACGAAAGTAAGCACCAAAAGTGCTTTTACACCTCTCCATCACTAATTGCCATGTGTACTTTTACTTACTGCTATTAACTTAGTACAACGATAAGTTGGTCATTTGATGAGGAAAAACCTTTATAATATTTCAGCTTTTCACAACTTTCACTTTCTAATCACAAAAATCAAAAACCTGATGAATTTCTTTTTTACATATACAATTCAAAAAAATCTGAATTCACTCACTTCAAACCAATCCCACCACTCTCTATGTCCCTAACTCTCTCAAATCAAAATTCAAAACTCAAACTTTGAAATCACAAAAGTAAGCACCAAAAGTGCTTTTACACCTCTCCATCACTAATTGCCATGTGTACTTTTACTTACTACTATTAACTTAGTACAAGGATAAGTTGGTCATTTGATGGGGAAAAACCTTTCTAATATTTCAGCTTTTCACAACTTTCACTTTCTAATCCCAAAAAGCAAAAAGCTGATGCACTTTTTTTTTACATATACAATTCAAAAAAATTTGAATTCACTCACTTCAAACCAATCCCACCACTCTCTACGTCCCTAACTCTCTCAAATCAAAATTCAAAATTCAAAATTTGAAATCACGAAAGTAAGCACCAAAGGTGCTTTTACACCTCTCCTTCACTAATTGCCATGTGTACTTTTACTTACTGCTATTAACTTAGTACAAGGATAAGTTGGTCACTTGATGAGGAAAAACCTTTATAATATTTCAGCTTTTCACAACTTTCACTTTCTAATCACAAAAATCAAAAAGCTGATGAACTTCTTTTTTACATATACAATTCAAAAAAATCTGAATTCACTCACATCAAACCAATCCCACCACTCTCAATGTCTCTAACTCTCTCAAATCAAAATTCAAAATTTGAAATCACGAAAGTAAGCACCAAAAGTGCTTTTACACCTCTCCATCACTAATTGCCATGTGTACTTTTACTTACTACTATTAACTTAGTACAAGGATAAGTTTGTCATTTGATGGGGAAAAACCTTTCTAATATTTCAGCTTTTCACAACTTTCACTTTCTAATCCCAAAAAGCAAAAAGCTGATCCACTTGTTTATTACATATACAATTCAAAAAAATCAGAATTCACTCACTTCAAACCAATCCCACCTCTCTCTACGTCCCTAACTCTCTCAAATCAAAATTCAAAATTCAAAATTCAAAATCACGAAAGTAAGCACCAAAAGGGCTTTTACACTTCTCCATCACTAATATCCACGTGTACTTTTACTTACTACTATTAATTTAGTACAAAGATTAGTTGGTCATTTGATGGGGAAAAAGCTTTCTAATAGTTCAGCTTTTCACAACATTACCTTTCTAATCCCCAAAAGCAAAAAGCTGATGCACTTCTTTTTTACATATACAATTCAAAAATATTTGAATTCACTCACTTCAAACCAATCCCACCACTCTCTATGTCCCTAACTCTCTCAAATCAAAATTCAAAACTCAAACTTTGAAATCACGAAAGTAAGCACCAAAAGTGCTTTTACACCTCTCCATCACTAATTGCCATGTGTACTTTTACTTACTACTATTAACTTAGTACAAGGATAAGATGGTCATTTGATAGGGAAAAACCTTTCTAATATTTCAGCATTTCACAACTTTCACTTTCTAATCCCAAAAAGCAAAAAGCTGATCCACTTGTTTATTACATATACAATTCAAAAAAATCAGAATTCACTCACTTCAAACCAATCCCATCACTATCTACGTCCCTAACTCTCTCAAATCAAAATTCAAAATTCAAAATTTGAAATCACGAAAGTAAGCACCAAAAGTGCTTTTACACCTCTCTACTAATTGCCATGTGTACTTTTACTTACTACTATTAACTTAGTACAAGGATAAGATGGTCATTTGATAGGGAAAAACCTTTCTAATATTTCAGCATTTCACAACTTTCACTTTCTAATCCCAAAAAGCAAAAAGCTGATCCACTTGTTTATTACATATACAATTCAAAAAATCAGAATTCACTCACTTCAAACCAATCCCACCACTATCTACGTCCCTAACTCTCTCAAATCAAAATTCAAAATTCAAAATTTGAAATCACGAAAGTAAGCACCAAAAGTGCTTTTACACCTCTCTACTAATTGCCATGTGTACTTTTACTTACTACTCTTAACTTAGTACAAGGATAAGTTGTTCATTTGATGGGAAAAACCTTTCTAATATTTCAGCTTTTCACAACTTTCACTTTCTAATCCCAAAAAGCAAAAAGCTGATGCACTTTTTTTTTACATATACAATTTAAAAAAATTTGAATTCACTCACTTCAAACCAATCCCACCACTCTCTACGTCCCTAACTCTCTCAAATCAAAAATCAAAATTGAAAATTTGAAATCACGAAAGTAAGCACCTAAAGTGCTTTTACACCTCTCCATCACTAATTGCCATGTGTACTTTTACTTACTGCTATTAACTTAGTACAAGGATAACTTGGTCATTTGATGAGGAAAAACCTTTATAATATTTCAGCTTTTCACAACTTTCACTTTCTAATCACAAAAATCAAAAACCTGATGAACTTCTTTTTTACATATACAATTCAAAAAAATCTGAATTCACTCATTTCAAACCAATCCCACCACTCTCAATGTCCCTAACTCTCTCAAATCAAAATTCAAAATTTGAAATCACGAAAGTAAGCACCAAAAGTGCTTTTACACCTCTCCATCACTAATTGCCATGTGTACTTTTACTTACTACTATTAACTTAGTACAAGGAGAAGTTGGTCATTTGATGGGGAAAAACCTTTCTAATATTTCAGCTTTTCACAACTTTCACTTTCTAATCCCAAAAAGCAAAAAGCTGATGCACTTTTTTTTTACATATACAATTCAAAAAAATCTGAATTCACTCACTTCAAACCAATCCCACCACTCTCTACGTCCCTAACTCTCTCAAATCAAAATTCAAAATTGAAAATTTGAAATCACGAAAGTAAGCACCAAAAGTGCTTTTACACCTCTCCATCACTAATTGCCATGTGTACTTTTACTTACTGCTATTAACTTAGTACAAGGATAAGTTGGTCATTTGATGAGGAAAAACCTTTATAATATTTCAGCTTTTCACAACTTTCACTTTCTAATCACAAAAATCAAAAACCTGATGAATTTCTTTTTTACATATACAATTCAAAAAAATCTGAATTCACTCACTTCAAACCAATCCCACCACTCTCTATGTCCCTAACTCTCTCAAATCAAAATTCAAAACTCAAACTTTGAAATCACGAAAGTAAGCACCGATAGTGCTTTTACACCTCTCCATCACTAATTGCCATGTGTACTTTTACTTACTACTATTAACTTAGTACAAGGATAAGTTGGTCATTTGATGGGGAAAAACCTTTCTAATATTTCAGCTTTTCACAACTTTCACTTTCTAATCCCAAAAAGCAAAAAGCTGATGCACTTTTTTTTACATATACAATTCAAAAAAATCTGATTTCACTCACTTCAAACCAATCCCACCACTCTCTACGTCCCTAACTCTCTCAAATCAAAATTCAAAATTGAAAATTTGAAATCACGAAAGTAAGCACCAAAAGTGCTTTTACACCTCTCCATCACTAATTGCCATGTGTACTTTTACTTACTTCTATTAACTTAGTACAAGGATAAGTTGGTCATTCGATGGGGAAAAACCTTTCTAATATTTCAGCTTTTCACAACTTTCACTTTCTAATCCCAAAAAGCAAAAAGCTGATGCACTTTTTTTTTACATATACAATTCAAAAAAATCTGATTTCACTCACTTCAAACCAATCCCACCACTCTCTACGTCCCTAACTCTCTCAAATCAAAATTCAAAATTGAAAATTTGAAATCACGAAAGTAAGCACCAAAAGTGCTTTTACACCTCTCCATCACTAATTGCCATGTGTACTTTTACTTACTACTATTAACTTAGTACAAGGATAAGTTGGTCATTTGATAGGGAAAAACCTTTCTAATATTTCAGCTTTTCACAACTTTCACTTTCTAATCCCAAAAAAGCAAAAAGCTGATGCACTTCTTTTTTACATATACAATTCAAAAAAATCTGAATTCACTCCCTTCAAACCAATCCCACCTCTCTCTACGTCCCTAACTCTCTCAAATCAAAATTCAAAATTCAAAATTCAAAATCACGAAAGTAAGCACCAAAAGGGCTTTTACACTTCTCCATCACTAATTGCCATGTGTACTTTTACTTACTACTATTAACTTAGTACAAAGATTAGTTGGTCATTTGATGGGGAAAAAGCTTTCTAATAGTTCAGCTTTTCACAACTTTACCTTTCTAATCCCCAAAAGCAAAAAGCTGATGCACTTCTTTTTTACATATACAATTCAAAAAAATTTGAATTCACTCACTTCAAACCAATCCCACCACTCTCTATGTCCCTAACTCTCTCAAATCAAAATTCAAAACTCAAACTTTGAAATCACGAAAGTAAGCACCAAAAGTGCTTTTACACCTCTCCATCACTAATTGCCATGTGTACTTTTACTTACTACTATTAACTTAGTACAAGGATAAGATGGTCATTTGATAGGGAAAAACCTTTCTAATATTTCAGCATTTCACAACTTTCACTTTCTAATCCCAAAAAGCAAAAAGCTGATCCACTTGTTTATTACATATACAATTCAAAAAATCAGAATTCACTCACTTCAAACCAATCCCACCACTATCTACGTCCCTAACTCTCTCAAATCAAAATTCAAAATTCAAAATTTGAAATCACGAAAGTAAGCACCAAAAGTGCTTTTACACCTCTCTACTAATTGCCATGTGTACTTTTACTTACTACTCTTAACTTAGTACAAGGATAAGTTGTTCATTTGATAGGAAAAACCTTTCTAATATTTCAGCTTTTCACAACTTTCACTTTCTAATCCCAAAAAGCAAAAAGCTGATGCACTTTTTTTTTTACATATACAATTCAAAAAAATCTGATTTCACTCACTTCAAACCAATCCCACCACTCTCTACGTCCCTAACTCTCTCAAATCAAAATTCAAAATTGAAAATTTGAAATCACGAAAGTAAGCACCAAAAGTGCTTTTACACCTCTCCATCACTAATTGCCATGTGTACTTTTACTTACTACTATTAACTTAGTACAAGGATAAGTTGGTCATTTGATAGGGAAAAACCTTTCTAATATTTCAGCTTTTCACAACTTTCACTTTCTAATCCCAAAAAAGCAAAAAGCTGATGCACTTCTTTTTTACATATACAATTCAAAAAAATCTGAATTCACTCCCTTCAAACCAATCCCACCTCTCTCTACGTCCCTAACTCTCTCAAATCAAAATTCAAAATTCAAAATTCAAAATCACGAAAGTAAGCACCAAAAGGGCTTTTACACTTCTCCATCACTAATTGCCATGTGTACTTTTACTTACTACTATTAACTTAGTACAAAGATTAGTTGGTCATTTGATGGGGAAAAAGCTTTCTAATAGTTCAGCTTTTCACAACTTTACCTTTCTAATCCCCAAAAGCAAAAAGCTGATGCACTTCTTTTTTACATATACAATTCAAAAAAATTTGAATTCACTTACTTCAAACCAATCCCACCACTCTCTATGTCCCTAACTCTCTCAAATCAAAATTCAAAATTCAAAATTTGAAATCACGAAAGTAAGCACCAAAAGTGCTTTTACAACTCTCCATCACTAATTGCCATGTGTACTTTTACTTACTACTATTAACTTAGTACAAGGATAAGATGGTCATTTGATAGGGAAAAACCTTTCTAATATTTCAGCATTTCACAACTTTCACTTTCTAATCCCAAAAAGCAAAAAGCTGATCCACTTGTTTATTACATATACAATTCAAAAAATCAGAATTCACTCACTTCAAACCAATCCCACCACTATCTACGTCCCTAACTCTCTCAAATCAAAATTCAAAATTCAAAATTTGAAATCACGAAAGTAAGCACCAAAAGTGCTTTTACACCTCTCTACTAATTGCCATGTGTACTTTTACTTACTACTCTTAACTTAGTACAAGGATAAGTTGTTCATTTGATGGGAAAAACCTTTCTAATATTTCAGCTTTTCACAACTTTCACTTTCTAATCCCAAAAAGCAAAAAGCTGATGCACCTTTTTTTTACATATACAATTCAAAAAAATCAGAATTCACTCACTTCAAACCAATCCCACCACTCTCTACGTCCCTAACTCTCTCAAATCAAAATTCAAAATTCAAAATTTGAAATCACGAAAGTAAGCACCAAAAGTGCTTTTACACCTCTCCATCACTAATTGGCATGTGTACTTTTACTTACTACTATTAACTTAGTACAAGGATAAGTTGGTCATTTGATAGGGAAAAACCTTTCTAATATTTCAGCTTTTCACAACTTTCACTTTCTAATCCCAAAAAAGCAAAAAGCTGATGCACTTCTTTTTTACATATACAATTCAAAAAAATCTGAATTCACTCCCTTCAAACCAATCCCACCTCTCTCTACGTCCCTAACTCTCTCAAATCAAAATTCAAAATTCAAAATTCAAAATCACGAAAGTAAGCACCAAAAGGGCTTTTACACTTCTCCATCACTAATTGCCATGTGTACTTTTACTTACTACTATTAACTTAGTACAAAGATTAGTTGGTCATTTGATGGGGAAAAAGCTTTCTAATAGTTCAGCTTTTCACAACTTTACCTTTCTAATCCCCAAAAGCAAAAAGCTGATGCACTTCTTTTTTACATATACAATTCAAAAAAATTTGAATTCACTCACTTCAAACCAATCCCACCACTCTCTATGTCCCTAACTCTCTCAAATCAAAATTCAAAATCTGAAATCACGAAAGTAAGCACCAAAAGTGCTTTTACACCTCTCCATCACTAATTGCCATGTGTTCTTTTACTTACTACTATTAACTTAGTACAAGGATAAGTTGGTCATTTGATGGGGAAAAGCCTTTCTAATATTTCAGCTTTTCACAACTTTCACTTTCTAATCCCAAAAAAAGCAAAAAGCTGATGCACTTCTTTTTTACATATACAATTCAAAAAAATCTGAATTCACTCACTTCAAACCAATCCCACCTCTCTCTACGTCCCTAACTCTCTCAAATCAAAATTCAAAATTCAAAATTGAAAATCACGAAAGTAAGCACCAAAAGGGCTTTTACACTTCTCCATCACTAATTGCCATGTGTACTTTTACTTACTACTATTAACTTAGTACAAAGATTAGTTGGTCATTTGATGGGGAAAAAGCTTTCTAATAGTTCAGCTTTTCACAACTTTACCTTTCTAATCCCCAAAAGCAAAAAGCTGATGCACTTCTTTTTTACATATACAATTCAAAAAAATTTGAATTCACTCACTTCAAACCAATCCCACCACTCTCTATGGCCCTAACTCTCTCAAATCAAAATTCAAAACTCAAACTTTGAAATCACGAAAGTAAGCACCAAAAGTGCTTTTACACCTCTCCATCACTAATTGCCATGTGTACTTTTACTTACTACTGTTAACTTAGTACAAGGATAAGATGGTCATTTGATGGGGAAAAAGCTTTCTAATATTTCAGCATTTCACAACTTTCACTTTCTAATCCCAAAAAGCAAAAAGCTGATGCACTTTTTTTTTACATATACAATTCAAAAAAATCTGAATTCACTCACTTCAAACCAATCCCACCACTCTCAACGTCCCTAACTCTCTCAAATCAAAATTCAAAATTTGAAATCACGAAAGTAAGCACCAAAAGTGCTTTTACACCTCTCCATCACTAATTGCCATGTGTTCTTTTACTTACTACTATTAACTTAGTACAAGGATAAGTTGGTCATTTGATGGGGAAAAACCTTTCTAATATTTCAGCTTTTCACAACTTTCACTTTCTAATCCCAAAAAGCAAAAAGCTGATGCACTTTTTTTTTACATATACAATTTAAAAAAATCTGAATTCACTCACTTCAAACCAATCCCACCACTCTCTACGTCCCTAACTCTCTCAAATCAAAATTCAAAATTGAAAATTTGAAATCACGAAAGTAAGCACCAAAAGTGCTTTTACACCTCTCCATCACTAATTGCCATGTGTACTTTTACTTACTGCTATTAACTTAGTACAAGGATAAGTTGGTCATTTGATGAGGAAAAACTTTAATATATTTCAGCTTTTCACAACTTTCACTTTCTAATCACAAAAATCAAAAAGCTGATGAACTTCTTTTTCACATATACAATTCAAAAAAATCTGAATTCACTCACTTCAAACCAATCCCACCACTCTCAATGTCCCTAACTCTCTCAAATCAAAATTCAAAATTTGAAATCACGAAAGTAAGCACCAAAAGTGCTTTTACACTTCTCCATCACTAATTGCCATGTGTACTTTTACTTACTACTATTAACTTAGTACAAAGATTAGTTGGTCATTTGATGGGGAAAAAGCTTTCTAATAGTTCAGCTTTTCACAACTTTACCTTTCTAATCCCCAAAAGCAAAAAGCTGATGCACTTCTTTTTTACATATACATTTCAAAAAAATTTGAATTCACTCACTTCAAACCAATCCCACCACTCTCTATGGCCCTAACTCTCTCAAATCAAAATTCAAAACTCAAACTTTGAAATCACGAAAGTAAGCACCAAAAGTGCTTTTACACCTCTCCATCACTAATTGCCATGTGTACTTTTACTTACTACTGTTAACTTAGTACAAGGATAAGATGGTCATTTGATGGGGAAAAAGCTTTCTAATATTTCAGCATTTCACAACTTTCACTTTCTAATCCCAAAAAGCAAAAAGCTGATCCACTTCTTTATTACATATACAATTCAAAAAAATCAGAATTCACTCACTTCAAACCATTCCCACCACTATCTACGTCGCTAACTCTCTCAAATCAAAATTCAAAATTCAAAATTTGAAATCACGAAAGTAAGCACCAAAAGTGCTTTTACACCTCTCTATCACTAATTGCCATGTATACTTTTATTTACTACCCTTAACTTAGTACAAGGATAAGTTGTTCATTTGATGGGAAAAACCTTTCTAATATTTCAGCTTTTCACAACTTTCACTTTCTAATCCCAAAAAGCAAAAAGCTGATGCACTTTTTTTTTACATATACAATTCAAAAAAATCTGAATTCACTCACTTCAAACCAATACCACCACTCTCTACGTCCCTAACTCTCTCAAATCAAAATTCAAAATTGTAAATTTGAAATCACGAAAGTACGCACCAAAAGTGCTTTTACACCTCTCCATCACTAAGTGCCATGTGTACTTTTACTTACTGCTATTAACTTAGTACAAGGATAAGTTGGTCATTTGATGAGGAAAAACCTTTATAATATTTCAGCTTTTCACAACTTTCACTTTCTAATCACAAAAATCAAAAAGCTGATGAACTTCTTTTTTACATATACAATTCAAAAAAATCTGAATTCACTCACTTAAAACCAATCCCACCACTCTCTACGTCCCTTACTCTCTCAAATCAAAATTCAAAATCTGAAATCACGAAAGTAAGCACCAAAAGTGCTTTTACACCTCTCCATCACTAATTGCCATGTGTTCTTTTACTTACTACTATTAACTTAGTACAAGGATAAGTTGGTCATTTGATGGGGAAAAGCCTTTCTAATATTTAAGCTTTTCACAACTTTCACTTTCTAATCCCAAAAAAAGCAAAAAGCTGATGCACTTCTTTTTTACATATACAATTCAAAAAAATCTGAATTCACTCACTTCAAACCAATCCCACCTCTCTCTACGTCCCTAACTCTCTCAAATCAAAATTCAAAATTCAAAATTGAAAATCACGAAAGTAAGCACCAAAAGGGCTTTTACACTTCTCCATCACTAATTGCCATGTGTACTTTTACTTACTACTATTAACTTAGTACAAGGATAAGTTGGTCATTTGATGGGGAAAAACCTTTCTAATATTTCAGCTTTTCACAACTTTCACTTTCTAATCCCAAAAAAGCAAAAAGCTGATGCACTTCTTTTTTACATATACAATTCAAAAAAATCTGAATTCACTCACTTCAAACCAATCCCACCACTCTCTACGTCCCTAACTCTCTCAAATCAAAATTCAAAATTCATAATTTGAAATCACAAAAGTAAGCACGAAAAGTGCTTTTACAACTCTCCATCACTAATTGCCATGTGTACTTTTACTTACTACTATTAACTTAGTACAAGGATAAGTTGGTCATTTGATGGGGAAAAACCTTTCTAATATTTCAGCTTTTCACATCTTTCACTTTCTAATCCCAAAAAGCAAAAAGCTGATGCACTTCTTTTTTACATATACACTTCAAAAAAATCTGAATTCACTCACTTCAAACCAATATCACCACTCTCTACGTCCCTAACTCTCTCAAATCAAAACTTGAAATCACGAAAGTAAATACCAAAAGTGCTTTTACACCTCTCCATCACTAATTGCCATGTGTACTTTTACTTACTACTATTAACTTAGTACAAAGATTAGTTGGTCATTTGATGGGGAAAAACCTTGCTAATATTTCAGCTTTTCACAACTTTCACTTTCTAATCCCAAAAAGCAAAAAGCTGGTTCACTTCTTTTTTACATATACAATTCAAAAAAATCTGAATTCACTCACTTCAAACCAATCCCACCACTCTCTACGTCCCTAACTCTCTCAAATCAAAATTAAAAATTCAAAATTTGAAATCACGAAAGTAAGCACCAAAAGTGCTTTTACACCTCTCCATCACTATTTGCCATGTGTACTTCTACTTACTACTATTAACTTAGTACAAGGATAAGCTGGTCAATTGATGGGGAAAAACCTTTCTAATATTTCAGCTTTTCACAACTTTCACTTTCTAATCCCAAAAAAGCAAAAAGCTGATGCACTTCTTTTTTACATATACAATTCAAAAAAATTAGAATTCACTCACTTCAATCCAATCCCACCACTCTCTATGTCCCTAACTCTCTCAAATCAAAATTCAAAATTCAAACTTTGAAATCACGAAAGTAAGCACCAAAAGTGCTTTTACACCTCTCCATCACTAATTGCCATGTGTACTTTTACTTACTACTATTAACTTAGTACAAGGATAAGTTGTTCATTTGATGGGGAAAAACCTTTCTAATATTTCAGCTTTTCACAACTTTCACTTTCTAATCACAAAAATCAAAAAGTTGATGCACTTCTTTTTTACATATACAATTAAAAAATATCTGAATTCACTTACTTCAGACCAATCCCACCACTCTCTACGTCCCTAACTCTCTCAAATCAAAATTCAAAATTTGAAATCACGAAAGTAAGCACCAAAAGTGCTTTGACACCTCTCCATCACTAATTTCCATGTGTAATTTCACTTACTACTATTAACTTAGTACAAGGATAAGTTGGTCATTTGATGGGGAAAAACCTTTCTAATATTTCAGCTTTTCACAACTTTCACTTTCTAATCCCTAAAAAGCAAAAAGCTGATGCACTTCTTTTTTACATATACAATTCAAAAAAATCTGAATTCACTCACTTCAAACCAATCCCACCACTCTCTACGTCCCTAACTCTCTCAAATCAAAATTCAAAATTCATAATTTGAAATCACAAAAGTAAGCACCAAAAGTGCTTTTACAACTCTCCCTCACTAATTGCCATGTGTACTTTTACTTACTACTATTAACTTAGTACAAGGATAAGTTGGTCATTTGATGGGGAAAAACCTTTCTAATATTTCAGCTTTTCACATCTTTCACTTTCTAATCCCAAAAAGCAAAAAGCTGATGCACTTCTTTTTTACATATACACTTCAAAAAAATCTGAATTGACTCACTTCAAACCAATATCACCACTCTCTACGTCCCTAACTCTCTCAAATCAAAATTTGAAATCACGAAAGTAAACACCAAAAGTGCTTTTACACCTCTCCATCACTAATTGCCATGTGTACTTTTACTTACTACTATTAACTTAGTACAAGGAAAAGTTGGTCATTTGATGGGGAAAAACCTTTCTAATATTTCAGCTTTTCACAACTTTCACTTTCTAATCACAAAAAAGCAAAAAGCTGATGCACTTCTTTTTTACATATACAATTCAAAAAAATCTGAATTCACTCACTTCAAACCAATCACACCACTCTCTACGTCCCTAACTCTCTCAAATCAAAATTCAAAATTCAAAATTTGAAATCACGAAAGTAAGCACCAAAAGTGCTTTTACAACTCTCCATCACTAATTGCCATGTGTACTTTTACTTACTACTATTAACTTAGTACAAGGATAAGTTGGTCATTTGATGGGGAAAAACCTTTCTAATATTTCAGCTTTTCACAACTTTCACTTTCTAATCCCAAAAAGCAAAAAGCTGATGCACTTCTTTTTTACATATACACTTCAAAAAAATCTGAATTGACTCACTTCAAACCAATATCACCACTCTCTACGTCCCTAACTCTCTCAAATCAAAATTTGAAATCACGAAAGTAAACACCAAAAGTGCTTTTACACCTCTCCATCACTAATTGCCATGTGTACTTTTACTTACTACTATTAACTTAGTACAAGGAAAAGTTGGTCATTTGATGGGGAAAAACCTTTCTAATATTTCAGCTTTTCACAACTTTCACTTTCTAATCACAAAAATCAAAAAGCTGATGCACTTCTTTTTTACATATACAATTCAAAAAAATCTGAATTCACTCACTTCAAACCAATCCCACCTCTCTCTACGTCCCAAACTCTCTCAAATCAAAATTCAAAATTCAAAATTCAAAATTTGAAATCACGAATGTAAGCACCAAAAGTGCTTTTACACCTCTCCATCACTAATTGCCATGTGTATTTTTACTTACTACTATTAACTTAGTACAAGGATAAGTTGGTCATTTGATGGGGAAAAACCTTTCTAATATTTCAGCTTTTCACAACTTTCACTTTCTAATCCCAAAAGGCAAAAAGCTGATGCACTTCTTTTTTACATATACAATTCAAAAAAATCTGAATTGACTCACTTCAAACCAATCCCACCAAACTCTACGTCCCTAACTGTAACTGTGAGGATGTCCTTAGGAAGCTGATAATTAGCATTTGTCCCTCTTGGGTACTTTTTGCGAACTAGCTTCTAAATGTGAGATTTGAGCCTTTATAACGGGATTGATATTCAATCATAAATTTTTACCCCTTTTCTTTCTATGAGTGTGTTTTCCAATTTGTTACATTCTAGAATTTGTCTTTTGACCATTTCAAGGCGAAAATTGTTTTGCATCATGTAAAAAGATTTGGGGAATTTAGGTATTTTTCTGTCCTCAGAGTTGTTTGTTAATTTTAGCTTAAATATTTGATCCCCCCTTGCAAATATCTCAATTTTCCATTTACCCCCCTGTAAAATAAAAAGTTTTAAAATCAACCTTGCAAATAATAAGTGTCTCTAGTTACCCCCTACAGGGGGGTAACCGTAAACTTTTTATATTTTGCAAGGGGGTAACCGTACATGGTTTTACCCATTATACACTACATAATTTAACAAGAGGGGGGTGACCGAAAATTGTTTATATTTGCAAGGGGGTAACCGTAAACTTTTTTTTACAGGGGGTAAATGGAAAATGTGTATATTTGCAGGGGGTAACATATATTTAAACCTTTAATTTTATCCATTAGTTGCCTCCTTTGAGCCTATTTGTTATATTTATTTTTGGCACCCATTTGAAATTGAATGTGAAGCAACTATTGAAAATTAGAATTTCATCCTATATTGTCTATATTGTCAGGACTGAAATTTTGTCCTATACTATAGTTATCTATCTTGTCAGGATGAAGAGAAAAAATGGAGTGAATCATGTGCTTATAAAAATATTTTCATACAAAGGAAACAAAATAGAAGTTTTCATGTCCACTTACCTTTTCCTCCTATGAAAAAAAAATGAAAAAGATTAAAGAAATAAAATTTGAAAAAAAAAAAGGAAAACAAGGAGGAAAAAGGCACATCAAAAGAATGAAAGAGTCAAAGGACAAATCCAAAAAAAAAAGAGTCTACTCAAGAAAAAAAGCAAATCAAAAAAAGAGTCAACTCAATAGAAGAAAAAAAAAGAAAAGTCAAGAATGGAAGTGAAATTAGTTTGGAGTTTGGACAAAAATTGTAAAATAGATAGGAGATCCATATTTGGTTTCAAGAGTTACTATTTGTTTCTTTTTTTTTTTAGCCCTTTGATTATCCCTTTCTTCTTATTTCCTACCCTGCATGAATTCACCCTGGCCCCATTACAGCCCATGAAACCCCATCTTTTGCATGCATGTGAACTAATTAGTGAAGATTTGGTCAAATTACAAGCTTATGGTAATGTGCATTTTGTGCAAACTTGAGTGTATATTTTCCCTAGTCCCTAAACACCAAGAGAGATTGTGAGTGAATGCCCTTGTTCACAGAAATGTATTCTTCAGGGACTTGAGCCTCTAATTGGACAACCTTTTGACATCTCATATATATATATATATATATGTGTGTGTGTGTGTGTGTGTGTGTGTGTGTGTGTGTGTGTGTTATGTTGTCTATTGTCTGTCATTGTGCTTCTAACTTTGGGTCCCTTATTTGGCTGTCTCTATTACTTTTATGAAAATTTTATTGAGGCAGGAAATTTGCTTAAGGACAAGAAAAACTTAAGTGTGGGGGAATTGATAAACTCCAATTTAGTGCATTAATTAGACATATTTTGAGTTGTTTTTAGAGTAATTATTACTGATTAAATAAATAACTGACTTAAATTACTCTATATTTGCAGGAAGGTAGAAAAAGAAAAATAATATAAATGTGCGCTGAAATTAGAAGAAATGTTAGAATAAAAGAAAGCAAGCCCAAGCCCATTAAAGCAATAAGGCCCATAGTAATAAAAAGAAGAAGATCATCTGGGAGATTTCAATTAAAAATGATGCACATGTGACTTGGTGAGAAAGAAAGAGGCATGGAGTGGATAGCAAGCAACACATATTAAGGAAGGATCTAAATCCAAATATTTAGAGATTGAGATATCTTGCAATTAAAAGAAGAAGCAATCTTGACTTGAGGAAAAAGGAATATTACACTACCGTAGCTTGGAGAGAAAGAAAAGCAACTAATATAAAAGGAGGGCTTCACTTGTGAATGAGAGAGTCACACACCACATAAAAAAACGATAGTTACACGAACGCTGCAGAGGGAGAGAAGAGTTTTTCGGCACTGTTCTTGACACCGTGAAGGAGCTTTGGAGTAAAAGAAGGAGATTGAAGACAAAGATTAGGACTTTCTCTATTTTCGGGTTATTCTTATTTCTGTAATTCATGAACCTTATTTTTCTTTTATTGTTCTTTATTCTTATGGACACCTAAATCCTCTTCTAGGGTCTTAGGTGGATCTTGCAAGTTTAGAGACTTTTATGTTCTAATTTCATATTTGAATTCTAGTTTTTATTTCAATTAATATTGTCCTATTGTTTTTATCACATAATTAGGAGTAGCTACCCTTTTCATGTTCATAATCAATTAGTTGATCAGCGACCGTACTGCAATTAGTTGGTGGACCTATAGGATTATTGGGGCTATACTTTAATGAATGACCAAACTTTAATTTCGTCTTCCTATCATTCAACCTTTATGCTTTTCTTAAATTTAAATTCTAGCATGACCAAACTAGGGTTAATTTAGGAAAAAGAATATTAATTGCAAATGACCAAACAGATTAATTGCTTTAGTAAAGGGATTGGTAATTGAATAAAATAAGGGAATTCGTATAGAATTAGACATAGGGGAAGCGAAGCTTGCAAGTGAAACCGCGACGCTAGAACTCTCTCCACTAATTAAATATTTACTTTTAATTCTTGTTAATTATTTCTTTTTATTTTAGTTTCTATAACACTCAATTATTTGTTCGTCTAAACAATATAAAATCTAGACTAGTTTAGTACTTGTTAATTAATCTCTGTTTTTAACGCAACACCAATGCTAAATGTAAACGCGGTGGCAATTTCGCAATTAACTGAAATTTTTCAATTTTCGCGCCTACATTTAACATCAGTTGATATTTGCGTCAGAAAATCCCAATAGGATTAAAGCTATAGAGAATATCTTAAAATATAATATTTTTACATACAAAATTTTGTCTTGACCTATAGATAGAACGACTTTCTAATTGAATACAATTTATATCTATTGAGAAAATAACGTTTGTCATGAAGATTACAAATATCTCTGTCTTGAAGATTATAACTTACTTCTATAAAAAATTGTGCATATAACTAATTGATACATGGCTTGATATATGACAATTTTATATGATACTTATTAGTAAGATAGAATTCATCTCCAACTAAAATTTTTTAAAATAAAATGTGATGTAAATCTTTTTTATATTTTCATGATACAATTGAAGCAATAGTTATATCAATATATGTTCATCAAATTAACCATGCTATTACAAGATAGTTTTCTGATTAAGATTAAGTCAAATCTAAAATATGTTATTATTTACATATGGTGGAATCATCATCATCTTCATGATTTACAAAGAAAACTATAGTTATTGTTTCCTAAGGTCATGCTCAAATATTAACAATTCGATGAAGAGGTCATGGACAATGTTGCACGCAAAACTCAATTGAAGAGAGGATATATCACCAAATAAATTGCTTCATATGCATCAGAGGGAGAAAGTCTAAATGTCAGAAATCATAGTACTCTGAGTGATTCTTCAAACAAGGGAAACTGGACAATTTTTTCCATTGTCAAGGTTTTCTCCCATTTGGTTTTTATAGAAATGCTTTTAGCAATGTAATTCCCACATAAATGATATTGTACTCTTTTTTATTCATTGGGTATTAGATTATACGTCAGAGCTCTATGACCAAGCTTGGGCATTGGTGTGTGAAAAACGTGTGCAAGTATACACAGTCACAAACAAGTAGTATAAAAGATCGAACCCACAGGGATTGGATTAACTCTTGTATGCTTAAGAAGATATAAATTAGTGCAGCTACACTACTCACAGTTTTGGATGGAGTTGAAAAGAAAACAAAATGTAGATAAGCAATAAAATAGATAGGTAATCAGTTGAGAATGATAGTTGAGATGCTTTCATCAAATAACTCTCTTTTAAGTGTTAAGTGCATTCGTGTGGTGCAGGTGCACTGGATGCAACTGCATCAGTGTGTGCCTTTCAGCTACTTTCTACAGAGTTGTTTTACAAGCTTCCTATGTCTAGGCATGCTAAATAAATTCACTCTTGCTTTTGAAATACTTGTTGATTTGATCCTAAGGGCTATGTTATCCTATGTCTAGGACTTAACATGGAATTAACAAGCTTCTTTTATTAATCTAGTTAATAAAGGCTTTATTAAACACTTACCCCTATTGATTCTTGATTTCTAGTTATAAACCATGTCTGTGAATATAACTCTACCTATATTTAAGCGATCAACCTTAAATTAGGATGGATGTAGTATAACACAAGAATCAAAATGCTTACAACACACAAATGACACTTAAACTTCCTTAAAAGATTATTATAAGACTAGCACATCTCAACTAAATGAAATTAGCTCATATTAGACATTGCAAGATGGAAAGAGATTGAATGAAACATATTGAGGTGATGGAAATTATCAAGAAAGAACAACAAAGTAAAGTTTACAATATTGAAGCTTTCTTGCATCAAGCAATGCATGTGCACTGATCTCCTTACTATATCTATGAAGAGGAGAAGGGAGAAGTAGTCAATTCCTTCCTTTTCTCCTTGCTACTATCTAAGAAATTAAAACTAAAAATTTAAAAGTGAAAATTACAAGAAATTTAAAGAAGTGAAAATGTGAAAAAGAGATTTTATGATATATGAGATGATTTTCAAAGTGAGAAGTGGGGATCCTTATATAGCCTCCAAAAAGTGAATTCCTTGAGGGCTAAGTAAACTTGAGAACTCAACCATGGTTACTTTTCAGCCTTTGAAAAAGCAATTTGAGTTTCACACTCAAATATCAAGAGTGGTCCAATTAGAGCTTGCCATTTGGTTCATGAAATGATTTCTTCAAGTGGTCATCCATTGTGGGCGCCTCCTTTATAAAGTTTCCATGTGCCCCATGTGATTGTGGATCAGCTATAATGTCATTTGGTGTTGCCTTTGTCTTCTTTTGGTTTGAGGTGCTTTCGGTGTTGGCCTTTTTCCTACCATTCGCAGAATTGGTGCAGCTGCAGGCAGTGCAGGTGCATGCAGTGCAGGTGCACTGGATGATTTGGATGAAATCTTTTACTTTGTGTATTGTGTCTCCAATGTAGATGCCTTATCTGAAAATACTCACAAACATATCAAACATACCAACATCTAGACATCATGCTTAATATTGTGAATGACCACTTGCTTTATCCTTTAATGTTGTTTATCTAATTTCTTCTAAGATATTTATTTAATTTATACTTGATTTCAACAATTATTTAGGTTTAGTTGTATAAATAACTCTATATAAAATAGAGTTATCACACCCCCAAACTTAAATTGTTGCTTGTCCTCAAGTAATGACAAGAAAGAAAACTACAATAGACTTCTATAATTAAGAAGAACAGATCAGCTCATATTTTTTCAAAAATTTTCAAGATAAAAATGCATAACTGAATGAACTTCTTTTCTCAGAAATTTTGACTTTGTGCTTCTGAAATTCCAAAACATCCAAAGTTATTAGAACTCATTTATGTGAGTGTGTGCTTCACTGAAAATCAATCAGTTCCAAACTAGATAAAAAGTTTTTCTTTAACCTTTGGAAATTTCTAGATTACGTTCGGTCAAAACACAAGAGGTTTCAAAATATAGATTAGACTCACAAAATTCCCAAGATTTGAAGGGCTTTAAGGTAAGATATGTGGAGCAATGTTGGTGATACCCTGTTGAGGTAAGATATGTGGAGCAATGTTGGTGATACCCTGTTGCAGAATCCATGATCTATATTGCTCATCACGAGCAGATTGAGCTCTATGAGCTTGTTGCAGAATTGCTTGTCCCTCAAGCACATTTTTCAGAAGATCCTTCATCCTTCTCATTAACTACTCCATCTTAGACATCTTTTCTAATTTGGCAGAAGTACTTAGAGTATCAGAGTTATCAGCAGGAGGGCATTTCTCTTGAGATTCAACATCAACCTTCTCATGGGCAAAACCAGAAGGTTGGCTAGCAGTGAGAAAGGTGGAATCCAAGGACCCAAACTTAGATGACATATCACTAGGTAAGATTTGAGTGTTAGAAGGGTAGATTTGCTGAGGGGAATCATCTTGTGGAGTTTGGTTTAGGTTCAGAAACTGATTAAGGTTTGAGGAGGTGATGGTGTTTGTGGTTTTGAGAGGTGAGGTGGTGTTTTCAAAGTTGATGGCAGCAATCAGAGACTCTAGGTTGTGAGAGGTTACTCTAGAGATGGTTTGAACAGGTGACGGTTGGATAGGAGGGGCTGATGCAATGGGTACTGGTTGATGTAAGAAGGGTGGATTTTTTGGAAGGGTAAGTGAGGGTGAGAAGGGTAGTGTGGGCATTTGTTCATTGATGAATGTAGGTAGAGGGGTAAAAATGATAGCTGAGGAGGTGTTTCCTGTTGGACTATATGATAACCTTAAAGGGAGGTGAATAAGGTCATATGCTAAAAATGACTTCTTTTTTGATATTCGAAAAGTAACGATGCAAATTTAAATCGAATGCGGAAAAGATGATTTAAACTATATGCAACAACTTACGCAAGCTATAACAACGACAGAAACAATTATACTGATATTGAAATCTACGCGTGCGATAATATCAAATACAATGAAAGGTAACAATAATAAAGAAAAACAAGGAAAAGATAAGGGATAGGAGTACACCGTAATTTTTGCGAGGTTCGGGATAAAAGCCGTACGTCCTCGGCCTCCCGCTTTGCAACCTTCGGACTTCGTAATAACACTATATGAGAAGATACTTCTTCAACGTCTTACAAGCAAGCAACTTCGCTATAGCTACCACACCAATCTCAACTTTCCCCAAATTGAGAACCCAAGCTCCCCGCTAAGGATTTCGCTACAATTCAATCTCCCCTTTTGAATTACCCAAGAAAACTTCCCAGGATTTCACAACAACCAAGTATTAGATGATTACAAAATGAAAGCTAGGATCCAATCACTCAAGCAGTATAACAAGATGTAGTTGAGAGAGATGAGAGATTTGAAACCCTAGATGAAGAACGTGAAGAAAATGGTTTGACGGTGAGAGTATACGTTCTTTTCTTCTTCCTTATTGATTCGTGGGTTGTGTTCTTTTTCTTTCGTGAAAAAACCCTAATCCTATTTATAAGGATTGTGAAAATATGACCGTTGAAACACTTTTTAACACAATTGTCATAAGTGAAGAATCGATTATTACTTAAAAGAAACAGGAGAGAAATCGATTATGCTCTTTAAGAAAAGCAAGCCAAGAATCGATTATGTGCTTCAAGAATGAAGCCCAAAATCGATTGTGTGCCTTAGTGATAGGTGGATAATCGATTTCTTTCTTTTAGAATGAGAGGTGAACAATCGATTTCTTTCTTTTAAGATACAAGTCATAAATCGATTCTTTCTTATAAAAAACAAGTCATAAATCGATTTCCTTCTTTAAAAAACAAGTTGTGCTTCCAAAAATTAAGCAAATAATCGATTTGCTTCTTTGAAACACAAGTTAAAATCGATTGCTAGCTTTAAAACTAGCAAGTCATGAATCGATTGATTTCTTTTCAAAAAAAGTTCTTTCAAAACCAAACTAAAAGTGGGAAATCGATTATTTGCTTTTAAAAGGATGAGGAAATCGATTTCTTGCTTCCAAGGCAAGAGGGAAATCGATTCTTGGCTCTAGAAATAAGTGGGAATCGATTTCTAGCTTTACGTACCAAATCAAGAATCGATTCTTTACTTCAAAAACACTTTGTGCCTAACCTAATTAAACATCGTTTTATATAAAATATTTTTCCAAGACATTTCAATTTTAAAGATCATCTCTCAACTACAAAAGTTATAAAGCAGAAGTGACGGGATCTTACACGCGTCCTATGCAAAGCAATATAACACATAAGTCTTGAACGCTTTAGTAGTTTCTCCTTTGAGCTTCTACACTTTAAGATATCATATCATGCCAAGTGCTTTGGTCCATTTTCATGTGCTTTGGTTCATGCCCTGCGCTTTTGGTTCATTGCCCTGTGCTTTGGTTCATGCCCTGCGCTTTTGGTTCATTGCCATGTGCTTTGGTTCAACTATAACCATTAGTAAACAGATTGTAATTTGTTATCATTCAAAACAAAGAGTGTTTGACCTTGGTTCAACATTTCCAAGAAACTCCCCCTGAGGTGAAGCAGGATTTTGTTGGGTTAGGTGTATACCATCATGAGTTGATGTTTCCTGCTCATTGTCTGCCTCATAAACCTTCTCAGCTTCATCTTGCACTTCTACTTCTGCACTCTTATTTTGTTGTGCAGAACCTTCTTCTTCAATCTTATCAGCCTCAGCTTCTTCAATTTCTTTTTCCTTAGATGGTTCAACGGGGTCTTCTTCATTCAAGTTTAATGGAATTGACTCTTCTAAGACCACTGTTTTCTCAGAATCATTTCCTCCAGAAGAGTTGATGTTCAAGATTTCTGTTGCTTCATCATTTGCTTCAACACTAGGATCCTTCTCTAGTGTGCTCATTTCCAAAGCAGTAGCTGCCTTGTTGAAACTTTCAATAAAAACACTTGTAACTTCTTGCTCTGCAGGCTTCCATACTCCTCTTGTCTTGCACCTTGTATACACCTTTGAGAGAGGAGTCATAACTTCTTTGGAAGCAGAGTGAGCAGAGTCACTCTTCTTGTCAGTCACTGTCCTTTCTTCATCAGTGGTGCTTTGTGCACCCTTCTCAGACTTTTCTGACGCTCTTTCTTCTTGTGGATGAACCTTCTCAGGTTGAGTCACTTCATTCTGATCCTTCTCAAGATCATTTTCCTCCATTCTTTCACTCTTCTCTGGTTCTTTATCCTTCTCAGAACACTTCTCCGTAATGGGATCATTTCTATGTTTGCTCCTGGTTTCCCTTCTCATCACTTCAGCAAGTGATTCTTCTTGTTCAACTTCCAAGGACATACTAGACATTTGTCTTGTCTTTTGTTTCTTCTTCTTTCCCTCCTTCTGCTCATCACTAGTTGTAACTTCAAGGCCCATAAGCCTGATATTTTTGGAAGTGAAGGTTTTGGACTCTATGAAACCTTCTTTGACAGAAATATTAATCAAAAAATGATTGAAGATTCTGGTAAGAGCTTTCCCATATGGCAGAGATTTTGCAAGCTTATCTTCTTTGATTGCATTGATCATGTGTTGAATGATCAGGAAAGGAAGGCTAATGGGTTTCTTCTCAATGAGATGATATATAATCATGCAGTCACCAGTTGTGACTTTCTCAAATGAGTCTGCTCTAGGGAGAAGAGTATGTGAACTGATATGGTGAAGGATTCTCACCATTGGCTTAAGATTTGGAGCACTAATGGGATGAGGAGGGTCTTTGAGAAGGATGGCTTTGAGTTCCTGGATAGAGAAGCCCAGAAGATTATACCAGTTTTTTCCCATCATTTGAGTGCCATTATCAGGAATCTCAAGGGCTTTTCCAATGGAGTTTGGGGAGATCATAAACTCTCTATCACCAATCCATGAAGTGATTTGAGGAGGGTCAGTTGGATACTTAGTATTTGCATAAAATTCCCTTACTCTTTCTCTATAGACTAGGTCATCCAATGAAATGAATCCCTCCCATTTCTGTTGAGTGAGAAAGGGAGTGATATTCCAGCCACATTTCTCAATTTCTTCTAAGGAATAAACTGTTCCAGACACAATAACCTTCTTGCTCCAGTTTGTCCTATCTGGTTGCTTCCTTTTCTTCAAGCCTTGAATCTCTTTGCCACTTGGAGGCAAAACATCTTCAATCTTCTTCTCCTTTTCTATTGTCTTCTTCACAGATTGTTTCTTCTCAACAACCTTCTTGGCAGTTGGTTTCTCAATTTTGACAGAAGCAGCAACCTTCTCAGGTGCTGTTTGTTGCTCTGTACCCTGCGCAGAGGCAACATCTTCTTTTTCCAAGTCAATGGGGGCTTCTGGATCAGTCCCAGAAGTGTTTTTCGCAGTAGTTTGAAATTTCACACGCATTGATCTTCTTGGGTTACCACTTGGAGTAGTTTTCATTCTGTCAGGACGAGATTTAAGAGGTTTGACGTCAACGATTTTTTGAGGAGGGCCAAGGAGAATGAAATTAGGAGTTTTGGAGGTCGTTTCGCGTGATGAGTCAGGGTAGGTTGAGATGGGTTCAGAATTCTTTGATCTAACCATTTAAGAGAAAGGGAGGTTTTAAGGTGAGAGCGGTTACGCGAATGAATGAATGAATGAATGAGGAGAGAGGAGAAGTGATTATTAATGAGTTGTTAATGGTTATTGACCAACGATTACAAACATTAGTGACTAAAATAAATTTAAGACAAGATAGGGAAAGAAGATCCGTTACATGATTCAAGGCAACTTGACTCTTCTCACCATGACCCTTCTCATGGTATTGATTCATCTTTGATGCTTCTCAACTTCATTAACCTGATTCTTCTTAGGTTGATCCTAAATAGCTATCCTTCTCATATTGCCACAAGAGTAATTGGAGCATCTCAAGATGATCTTTCTCAAGATTTCCATATAGGTCTTGATCTTTAAATCTTGTCAAGAGAAGACTTCTTTCTTGGGATATTGTGGACAATATTGTTTCTTGTTTTTCTCATAACTGATGCTTCTCGTAAGCAAATACCTTCTTGAGATTTGATTAATTGAACCTGTTCTTTTATAGCACTTAAGAAGAACATTAATATCATTATGAATCAGAAACCTTAAGCTTCTCATAATTGAGGTTTGTTAATCATCAAAACTTAATTAGGGATTTTGCCTCAACGCTCCATTCCTTGTATTTGCTAACTATAATATCGATAATTTTTGCAATTTCAGATATAATAATATCATTTTTTGCACATGTTTGTCCGGTAACAGATTTTGGGGTTTTCACATTAATTACAATTTACATAACTAGGTTTTGGAGTTTTTGAGTTTTTCTGGGTTTGAGAAAGATACGTTTATCCATAAATTGATTGAACGCGTGTGCGGTGCCTTTGGTCGCCATCTATTCAAAATTGTTCCTAGGTTTTTTCCTGGGTTCTATGCATTCAGATCTGTGGACAACTTGAAGACAATACGTTGAATGTTCACAATTAGAGACTATGTATGAATGTTTGAAGCCCTCTTTTAGATTTGGCATAAGATAGAGTTTTGAAGGGAGGAAATGAAGAAGATAGGGATAAGGAAGACAATTCACATTTTTCATTAATTCTTTAACTAAAAATAATTATAAAATATTAAAAGTATCATATGTGGTATGCCAAGTGAGCAGTCAAATAGCCACATAATCAACGGAATCAAACCAAAACATTAAAAAGGGAAACAACGCAACATTTTTAAAACTTAAGGGTCCTAATTATTACAAAAAAGTTAAGAGACATTTTCGTTACCAGAATTTAATAATATCAATTTTTGCACATGTCTTTCCGGTAACAGATTTTGGGGTTTTCACATTACAATTTACATAACTAGGTTTTGGAGTCTTTGAGTTTTCCTGTGTTTGAGAAAGATGCGTTTATCCATAAATTGATTGAACGCGGCTGCGGTGCCTTTGGTCGTCATCTAGCCAAAACAGTTCCTCGGTTTTTGCCTGGGTTATAGGCGTTCAGCTCTGTCGTCAAGATGAAGACAATATGTTGACTGTTCACAATTTGGGACTATATGTGAATGTTTGAAGCCATCTTTCAGATTTGGCACAAGATAGAGTTTGGAAAGACAATTCACATTTTTCTTTAATTCATTAATTAAAAATAATTATAAATTAATAAAAGTATCCTATGTGGCATGCCAAGTGAGCAGTCAAATAGCCACATAAACAACCGAATCAAACTAAAACATTGAAAAGGCCAACAACGCAGCATTTTTAAAATTGAAGGGTCCTAATTATTACAAAAAAGTTATGAATATATGTTAAGTGACCTAGGGAGATACTTTGCCTATTTTTTATATAAAAAAATGTATAGTATCAATATGTATGTTATTAATAATAATTTTAACTGATTAATTGAATAAATTAATTTGTAATTAATTTCATACATAATATGAATATCACTCAGAGATTCGAGAATATTGATATCCCTATGGGGTCTCACCAAACAAAAATTTGCATTAAAACAATAAAAGGAAAAGATGGAATCTGTGAGAATAGGGGGCAATTAATATCAACGCATGATTGTGCAATTAATATAGTAAATTGAAATGCTATAATTTTCTATTCTGAAACTATTTATTAAATTGTCACTCTTATAAATACACATAAAGTTTCTCATCTGAAAACATACTATAATTTTCTATTCTGAAACTATTTATTAAATTGTCACTCCTTATAAATACACATAAAGTTTCTCATCTGAAAACATAACACAAATTGATCACGATGGGTTGCAAATCCTCATGCTGTTGCCAAGTATGCTTCACAATTTTAGGTTTAATATTTGTTACCTTCATCATGTATGCGATAATCTTTGGGATAATATATACGATAATCGATTCCACCAATCCCCCTAGTGTCAAATTCCACGTAACGAATGCCTCACTCACAAACTTTAACGTCACAAATAACACCTTATATTACACATTCAACGTTAGCATCATAGCAAGAAACCCCAACAAGAATGTTAAAGTTTATTATAAGAGTATCAATGCAATTGCTTGGTACAAAGACAATGAGTTTGGTTTGATGAGTATCAACTCCATCCACCTCTGACTACACTTATTGGCCATAAGAACCCTCACATGACGAATCCTCCTATGGGTCGACTAACTCACCAACCCGCTCTCGCAGTCGATCCAACGAGCGGTATACTGACCGGTCAAAAGAGTATTCGGGCAACCAGAAGCGCGTCATGGAGCCCGCTACAATGAGGAGCGCCCACGCCGTAAAGAAAGGGGGGATATTAGTTTGGGACCATACACCAGGGAAATAGATGACTTTCGTATTCCACACTCGTTGCAAATGCCACCATCAAGTCTAAAAATGTACAACGGTATGATAGACCCTGATGCCCACTTAAAACCCTTTGATATTATGATGAAATATAGAGGGGCGCCTGGGCCAGTAAAATGTAAAATCTTTCCCCTCACCCTTGAGGGATCAGCTCTAGAATGGTTTACCGAGCTAAAACCCAACACCATCTCTTCTTGGGAACAACTGGAAAGGGTGTTTACCGCCCGTTTAACGACCTCCAAAATCAAACAAAAATCCCAAGATGTTCTGATCGCTATCAGACAAGGCCAGGACGAGACCCTGCGTAGTTATGTTGAAAGGTTCAACCGGGAAGCCGATCAAGTTAGAAACCTATATGAAAACCAAAGGTTATTCTTCTTGAGAACGGGTCTCTTGAGGGGAAGTCGTTTTGAGGTGGAAGTAGGTCTCCATATCCCCAGGGACTTGGAAACGTTCCTCAGGCGGTCTCAATAATTCATGAATTACGAAGAAAGAACGACTGCCATAGAAGCAGCTTAGGTGGGCATGAATCAAGATTCAAAGGCGGATAAAGACCAAAGGGGAAAAGATGGCTATGCCCATACCCGACCAAGCAAAGACAATAGAATCAAGAAGCTCTCGGAGCGCACTAAACTAAACACTTCCTACGCGAACATACTAAACGAATGTGCAAATACTGAATTCAGAGACATCAAGAGACCAGAACCATTCGTCCTTAAAGACGGGCATCGCCCGTCGAAGAAGTGCTGCAGATATCACAAAAGTAACGGTCATGACACCAATAACTGCATGGCCATAAAAGATGATGTGGAACCTTGGATCAGAAGAGGAAAACTTGCACAATATGTGAAAAGAGAACAAGCTGAGGGACGAGGGGAGATCAAGGGGAAGGCGCGAGAAGATGAAGCGATCAAGGTCATTGATGAAGATGATGATGAAGACGAAATGGTGGACACCAGGAAGTCAAGAGGGAGACCGGTTGCAATGGTTATTTCTGGAGGTATCCCCACGGATGCATCTACCAATAGGTCGATCAAAAGAAGATGGGACGAGATCATGAGTATCGCATCCACATCCGCTCCAAGACCTCCTTCTCAGCGACCGTCCATCTCCTTTGGAGACGAAGGCCTTATTGATGGAAGGCCTAACAACGAGTTACCACTGGTTGTGGTCGCAGTAATGGCTAATGTAGAAGTTAGACGAATCTTGATCGATCAAGGAAGCTCGGCAGATATAATTTTTGAAGATCTCTTAGATGTGTTAAAAATCTCAAAGGGCGACCTGAGACCTTACTGAGGAACGGTATTAACTGGATTCAATGGAGTTTCCACAACTCTGATTGGACATTTAGAAATAATGGTGACATTTGGGGATGACACGGGTGACTACACTGATCTCAACCGAGCATGCCCAAAGGATGCCTTCCCCGTTCCGCGCAGGCACTTGGTTCATAGATCTCCAGGAGGACCCACGCCGCCAAGGAGAACTCCATCCATCTCTGACTACACTTATTGGCCAGAAGAACCCTCACATGAAGAATCCTCCTATGGGTCGACTAACTCACCAACCCGCTCTCGCAGTCGATCCAAGCAGCGGTATACTTACCGGTCAAAAGAATATTCGGGAAACCAGAAGGGCGGCATGGAGCCCGCTACAATGAGGAGTGCCCACGTCGTAAAGAAAGGGGGATATCAATTTGGGACCATAAACCAGGGAAATAGATGACTTTCGTATTCCACACTCGTTGCAAATGCCACCATCAGGTCTAAAAATGTACAACAGTATGATAAACCCTGATGCCCACTTAAAACACTTTGATATTATGATGAAGTATAGAGGGGCGCCTGGGCCAGTAAAATGTAAAATCTTCCCCCTCACCCTTGAGGGATCAGCCTTAGAATGGTTTACCGAGCTAAAAACCAACACCATCTCTTCTTGGGAACTATTGGCAAGGGTGTTTACTGCCCGTTTCACGACCTCCAGGATCAAAAAAAAATCCCAAGATGTTCTGATCGCCATCAGACAAGGCCAGGACGAGACCCTGCGTAGTTATGTTGAAATGTTCAACCGGGAAGCCGATCAAGTCAGAAACCTAGATGACAACCATAGGTTTTTCTTCTTGAGAATGGGTCTCTTGAGGGGAAGTCGTTATGAGGTGGAAGTAGGTTTCCATATCCCCAGGGACTTAGAAACGTTCCACAGGCGGTCTCAACGATTCATGAATTACGAAGAAAGAATGACTGCCATTGAAGCAGCTGAGGCGGGCATGAATCAAGATTCAAAGGCGGATAAAGATCAAAGGGGCAAAGAGGGCTATGCCCATACCCGACCAAGCAAGGACAATAGAATCAAGAATTTCTCGGAGCACACTAAACTAAACACTTCCTATGCGAACATACTGAGCGAATGTGCAAATGCTGAATTCAGCCGAATCTTGCTGTCGATCCAACTAGCGGTATACTGACCGGTCAAAAGAGTATTCGGGCAACCAGAAGCGAGTACGTGGAGCCTACTACAATGAGGAGCGCCCACGCCGTAAAGAACGGGGGTATATCAGTTTGGGACCATACACCAGGGAAATAAATGACTTTCGTATTCCACACTCGTTGCAAATGCCACCATCAGGTCTAAAAATGTTCAACGGTATGATAGACCCTGATGCCCACTTAAAACCCTTTGATATTATGATGAAATATAGAGGGGCGCCTGGGCCAGTAAAATGTAAAATCTTTCCCCTCACCCTTGAGGGATCAGCTCTAGAATGGTTTAACGAGCTAAAACCCATCACCATCTCTTCTTGGGAACAACTGGAAAGGGTGTTTATCGCCCGTTTCACGGATCAAACAAAGATCCCAAGATGTTCTGATCGCCATCAGACAAGGCCAGGACGAGACCCTGCATAGTTATGTGGAAAGGTTCGACCGGGAAGCCGATCAAGTCAGAAACCTAGATGACAACCAGAGGTTTTTCTTCTTGAGAACTGGTCTCTTGAGGGGAAGTCGTTTTGAGGTGGAAGTAGGTCTCCACATCCCCCGGGGACTTGGAAACGTTCCTCAGGCGGTCTCAATGATTCATGAATTACGAAGAAAGAACGACTGCCATAGAAGCAACTCAGGCGGGCATGAATCAAGATTCAAAGGTGGATAAAGAGCAAAGGGGCAAAGAGGGCTATTCCCTTACCCGACCAAGTGAAGACAATAGAATCAAGAAGTTCTCGGAACGCACAAAACTAAACACTTCCTACGCGTACATACTTAACGAATGTGCAAATGCTGAATTCAAAGACATCAAGAGACCAGAACCATTCGTCCTTAAAGACGGGCAGCGCTCGTCGGAGAAGTACTGCAGATATCACAAAAGTAACGGTCATGACACCAATAACTGCATGGCCCTAAAAGATGACGTGGAAGCTTTGATCAGAAGAGGAAAACTTACACAATATTTGAAAAGAGAACAAGCTGAGGGACGAGGGGAGATCAAGTGGAAGGCGCGAGAAGATGAAGCGATCATGGTCATTGATGAAGATGATGATGAAGTCGAAAAGGTGGATACCAGGAAGTCAAGAGGGAGACCGGTTGCAATGGTTATTTCTGGAGGTATACCCACGGATGCATCTACCAATAAGTCGATCAAAAGAAGATGGGACGAGATCATGAGTATCGCATCCACATCCGCTCCAAAACCTCCATCTCAGCGACCGTCCATCTCCTTTGGAGACGAAGACCTTAGTGATGGAAGGCCTAACAACGCGGTACCACTGGTGGTGGTCGCCGTAATGACTAATATAGAAGTTAGACGAATCTTGATCCATCAAGGAAGCTCAGCAGATATAATTTTTTTAGATCTATTAGATGTGTTAAAAATCTCAAAGGACGACGTGAGGCCTTACCGAGGAACGGTATTAACTGGATTCAATGGAGCTTCCACAACTCCGATTGGACATTTAGAATTAATGGTGACATTTGGGGATGACACGGTTGACTACACTGATCTCAACCGAGCATGCCCAAAGGATGCCTTCGCCGTTCCGCGCAGGCACTTGGTCCATAGATCTCCACCCCCAAGGAGGCTGTCATACCCTAATTTTGTCCGGCTTGGAACAAAACCTTAATTTTCCACAAAAAGCAATAAATTATGAAGTGAAGCATCATTCTGAAGGATGTGAAGAACTATGAGCATGCATTTTTGGGTTCTAAAAGTCATTTCAGCGCTTTTAAAATCATTTTTAGGATTTGAATGCCTTTTGGAGCAAAATTAGGGTTTTTTGGGCAAAAGGGGTATTTTGGTCATTTCCAAAATTAAGCAATTTCTCACCAAAAATCATTGTTCAATCTCAGAGGAATTTATTTGGATCTAGATGATTTGGGTTATGAATTTTTGTGCGCATGCATGCATGATTTTTGGCATAAAATTCAAATTTTAAGCAAAAGGGCAAAATGGGAATTTCCATCAAGGTGAGGTCTCAAATCAATTTTGGGAAGGGTGATATCATGGAATTTTGGGCCCAATCATTGATTCCTAGGATATGGCCCAAAGTGGCATGATTTTTATGGAATTATCTAGAAAAGAATAATCAAAAATGGTGAAAATAAGGAAGTGTCCCCAATAAGACAAAATGTACTATTTTTCTTGACAAGCTTGCAAAACTTGGGCACCAAGGCCTCATTTGCTCCGAATTTTCCAGCTCATTTTCACCTCATTTTGTGTTTCCTCATGCCCTTGATCCATGTGAGTTGTATTCCTAGCCATTGATTAAAATTCTAGATCAAATCCTAGGCTACAACTTTGTGTAGAATGACCTAGGTGCCCTCAACAATTTTTGTGCAACAAAAAATCATAATTTTTGTGTATGACCAGCTATTCCTCACTCATTTGTGTTTTCTCCTTGTCCCTAATCCATGTGCATTGCAATCTTGGCCTTTGATTCAAATTCTAGCTCAAATCTCAATGGTTTGCAAAAGCACAATGTCCTATATACCCTTAATTTTGCACCTCATATAAAACCCAAAATAAGAGACCATGAGGAGGACACTCATTTTTTTTACCCTAGCACCCAAATCTCTCCTCTCTTTCTCTCATTCCTTCGAAGCAACCAGCCACCATACCCATATTCTTTTCTTCAAAATTCTTCCAAAAAATCAACCATCAAACCTTGTTTATTCTTCATCCTTTCAATAAATCTACTTCTAAACTTGCATAATCATCAAAGTTTCATCAAAAACCATCAAGAATCAAGCATTTGCGAAAGGTTCAAGAGGTTCTTGTGGTGTTCTTCAAGTGTTCTTGCTTCTATTCTCTTTCCTTCTTCATTTTCTAGCTAGATCTAGAGGTAAGCTCACTAACCCTTGCATTTTCTTTAATTTTCATCATGTAATCTCTCTTCTATTCCTCTTTCCTTCTTGAAAGAAGCTTTGAGGACTCATTTCAAACATTATTGGACAAGGACATTGGGAGCCTTGGGTGTTTGAGATGAGTCCTTGGCCTTGAAGGAAAGATTCTTGTGTTTTCTCATCATTCATTGCATTTCTACCTCATTTGCATGATTTTGGTGAAATAAAATCTTGTTTTCCTACCTATTTTGCTTCGGCCATAGCATGGATTTTAGGGTTCTTGTGTTCATTTTGTTCATTTCATGATTTTAAGTTGAATTTTGGCTTGATTTTGGTGTTGGGTGCCTCGGGTTGTTGCTTCAAAACCTAGGGTTTTTGTTGCCTTTTTACTTCTTTGATTTTGTGAAGAATAAAATACATGATATGCTTGATGCTTACCTTAGAACATGGCATGATGATCTAGGGTTTAGTCTTGTGAATTGTTTCATGTATTAATTGTGAATTTTAGCATGAAATTTGATGGTGATTTGTGCTTAGCATTGCTTCGGCCTTAGGCCACTTTTGTGCATGTTTTGTGCTTGAAAACGTGTTGTTTTGATCTTGTGTGAATAAATGCAATTGTGCAATTGTGTTTTTACCCTTTTACCTTTTTACTTTACAATCTCATTAAATAATTACCATTTACCTCATGCATTTTTACTCTACCATTTCATTAACTTCTCACTCAAACTTTTTACCACTTGTAAATTTGCATAAAAAAAATCCCAAAACATTTCAATCATTTGCATTTTAAACTTTTACTACTTCTCATTTAAAACCCCAAAACATTTTTACCACTTCTTACTCAAAACGTTTTCAAACTTTGCATTTCACTTATTTGCATCATCTATGCGACACCTTGCATGCTTGCACTCACATTCACTCATACTTGTATACCATGCATAATAAATGCTCATGCATTCTTGTATGCTCATGCATTCTCTTGTATACTTATTCATGCATTCTCTTGTATGCTCATGCATTCACATGCTTGCTTAATCATGTATCATCGCTCACATGTTCATTCATTAAACCTAGAATACTCTATGCCTATGATCAATTGTGTTCACTTGTTCTTGATGCCATTTGAATGACTTGATTTAATTGTGTGCCCTTCCTTCCACTAGTATGTATTCTTAATGAAGACGTAAGCCTACTTTTCCGGTTGTAGCATAGAGTCATTAAGGTATATGCACCCCTTTGAGATTGTTGCCCTTCCCGTAGCAATTCTCTCACACACACACACAATTGTCTTGAGAGCTTTGTCTTGCATCCTTAATAATTGGATCTCTTGATTATATTGGCATGCTTAATCTTGGTTAATAATCAACATGTTTATGATTGCTTGATTGGTGAGTATGTTTGAATCTTGTTCACTCATGGTTGCATTTGGTTATGGACTTGGAATTGATTGAATAATGTTCTACTTGTTTTTCCAAAACCCATTTTCTAAACTCATTTTCAAACGCTCCTTGCTTTGCGAAAACATTTTCTTCCTCCATTAAATAAAACAAATTGTCATTGATGATCACTCGCGCTGTTGCCGTTTGGATCGTTAATGATGATTGTATTTTCAAAAAAAGAGTTAGTAGTGAGGCCATTCTAACTGTTGTTGTTCGGTCTTCACAAACGCTCACCCAATTGCGAAAAACTCTTAAGCCGTTTTCAGACGCAAAAGCCGAGAACTACGTAGCTTTGATCCCTCAACCCAGTGAGGGTACGTAGGAGCGGGTCCGTCCCGTCAAGCACCCTTTTAAAAAAATCTTTGTTTTGTTTCCACTTTTCAAAGATAACAAAAATATTCCTGTCTTCCGTTTTCAATAAAACGATTTTTCAAATAAAAAAAAAGAAAAGAAAAGAAAAGAAAAGAAAAGAAGTAGAACAAATCGCTTTCAACTCAAACCTTTGTCAAACCACACATCGAGTTAATGGTTCCCTTTCAGTAGAAAGGATGTATGGGATGCTAATACCTTCCCCATGCGTAACCGACCCCCGAACCTACATCTCTGATTTCGAAAGACCACTCGCTTTTCCAAAAAAGGGGTTTTTCCGATGTTTTACCAAATAAATATTGGTGGCGGCTCTACTATTTTTCACGTTGCAAAACGAGAAGTCCCAAACCGGATTTTTCGGGCGCAACAGAGGGGATGATGACGAGGACCCACGCTGCCAAGGAGAACTCTATCCACCTCTGACTACACTTATTGGCCAGAAGAATCGTCACATGAAGAATCCTCCTATGGGTCGACTAACTCACCAACCTGCTCTCGCATACGATCCAAAGAGCGGTATATTGACCGATCAAAAGAGTATTCGGGCACCCAGAAGCGCGGTCATGGAGCCTGCTACAATGAGGAGCGCCCACGCCTTAAAGAAGGGGGGATATCAGTTTGGGACCATACACCTACGGTATGATAGACCCTTATGCCCTCTTTAAACACTTTGATATTATGATGAAATATAAAGGGGAGCCTGGGCCAGTAAAATGTAAAATCTTTCCCCTCACCCTTGAGGGATCAGCTCTAGAATGGTTTACCGAGCTAAAACCAACACCATCTCTTCCTCGAAACAACTGGCAAGGGTTTTTACCGCTCGTTTCATGACCTCAAGGATCAAACAAAACTCCCAAGATGTTCTGATCGCCATCAGACAAGGCCAGGACGAGACCCTGCGTAGTTATGTTGAAAGGTTCAACCGGGAAGCTGATCAAGTCAGAAACCTAGATGACAACCAAAGGTTTTTCTTCTTGAGAACGGGTCTCTTAAGGGGAAGTCGTTTTGAGGTGGAAGTAGGTATCCACATCCCCCAGGGACTTGGAAACGTTCCTCAGGCGGTCTCAATGATTCATGAATTACGATGATAGAACGACTGCAATAGAAGCAGCTCAGGCGGGCATGAATCAAGATTCAAAGGCGGATAAAGATCAAAGGGGCAAAGAGGGCTTTTCCCATACCCGACCAAGTGAAGACAATAGAATCAAGAAGTTCTTCGAGCGCACAAAACTAAACACTTCCTACGCGTACATACTGAACGAATGTGCAAATGCTGAATTCAAAGACTTTAAGAGACCAGAACCATTCGTCCTTAAAGACGGGCAGAGCCCGTCGAAGAAGTACTGCAGATATCACAAAAGTAACGGTCATGACACCAATAAATGCATGGCCCTAAAAGATGACGTGGAAGCTTTGATCAGAAGAGGAAAACTTACACAATATGTGAAAAGAGAACAACCTAAGGGACGAGGGGAAATCAAGGGGAAGGCACGAGAAGATGAAGCGATCAAGGTCATTGATGAAGATGATGATGAAGACGAACTGGTGGATACCAGGAAGTCAAGAGGGACACCCGTTGCAATGGTTATTTCTGGAGGTATCCCCACGGATGCATCTACCAATAGGTCGATCAAAAGAAGATGGGACGAGATCATGAGTATTGCATCCACATCCGCTCCAAGACCTCCTTCTCAGCGACCGTCCATCTCCTTTGGAGACGAAGACCTTAGTGATGGAAGGCCCAACAACGAGGTACCACTGGTGGTGGTCGCCGTAATGGCTAATGTAGAAGTTAGACGAATCTTGATCCACCAAGGAAGCTCGGCAGATATAATTTTTGAAGATCTCTTAGATGTGTAAAAATCTCAAAGGACGACCTGAGGCCTTACCAAGGAACAATATTAACTGGATTCAATGGAGCTTCCACAACTCCGATTGGACATTTAGAATTAATGGTGACATTTGGGGATGACACGGTTGACTACACTGATCTTAACCGAGCATGCCCAAAGGATGCCTTCCCCGTTCCGCGCAGGCACTTGGTCCATAGATCTCCACCCCCAAGGAGGGTACGAGGAGGAGGACCCACGCCACCAAGGAGAACTCCATCCTCGTCCAAGGCATGCTCGCTCCTAACTTGGAGGGCCCTTACAAGATCGTTGCCAAGACGGGTAAAGGAGCTTATCTTCTGCAAACGTTGAACGGGGGAATGATTTCCAACACTTGGAATGCTATGAACCTTAGGAGATATTTCACCTAATGTCTTGTAGTTATGAAAGAATGTCATGTTACCATGAGAATTATGAATAAAAGATTAAAACGGGCACTTTTCCCCACAGGGGTTTTTTATTGAGGCCTGGTCGTCCCCATAGGGGTTTCTTAACCAATGATTGTTGGATTTTAAATTTTGAATCTTTAAGTTATTGTTCGATTCAATGAACGAATTACCTCCTTAGCGAGTTAAATTCAAACCGAGTTTGATAAACTGCTGTTGCACCCCGAAAGATCCGGATTGGACCTTTCATCGTACAACGTGAAAATTTGTGAAGCTGCCATCAACATTTTTTATTTAGGGACCAAAACATTGAAAAAGGGTTCTTTTTTTTTTTTAAGGCGGGTGGTCCTTTGAGAACTAGAGATGTAGGTTCGGGGGTCGGTTAGGTGTGGGGAAGGTATTAGCACCCCACACCTCCTTTCTACCGAAAGGGAACCTTTAACTTGATGTGCGGTTTTGACAGAGTTGATTTGAAACAATTCGTTCTACTTCTTTTTTATTTGAGAAAAGTGTTTTTGAAAACGGGGGAAAAGAAGAATCTTTTTATTATTTTTTAAAAGTGTGCTTGACGGATGTGACCCGCTCCTACGTATCTCCTGGTGCGATGGAGAATTCAAAGCTTACGTAGTTCTCTTTAGTCGAGAAACTTTGGTGTTGGTGTTTTTTATTGTAGGGGTTTTCGGTCCTAGACTGTACAGTCCACTAGACCTAGAACAAAGACAACCCCGCCTGTACAAACGACGTGCCCCCTACTTTTTGAAAATGGTTTGAATTACTTGAAGAAAGGGATTTGTTGTGAGGTCGATTACTTTTATTTGAGCAAGTATCTTAGGCTCGCACGAACTGTACAGCTCGCTAACCCTAAGACGCTAACCAATACCGGATGTACATCCGACTCGATTCCTTACTCATTTTTTGAAATAGGGTTCAAGTTGTTAGTTACTTGTTTTGATTCTCATAAGTATCCCAAGATGTTTGAGCTGTACAGCTCCGATCTTAGGACGCTAGACAACACCGGCCGTACGTCCGACTTGCCTCCTTATGAGTTTTCAAAAAGGTTTATTGTTGATCTTAGAAAGAATTTGATTGTCTTATGAAAACAATTCGAGAAAAGATTGAGTTTGGAAAAAAGCTTTAGAAAATGATTGATTTGAAGGAAGGAGAAGGGAGTTTGAGGGTGACATTGGTCACAAAAGGTTTGTTGGGATGGCGTGGCATCCAAAAGGAAAAGAAAGTAGAACATTCAATCCATTTCCAAGTCAAGAACCAAAGTGCAACATTTAACAAATTGCAAGCAAAGCAATCAACAATGTAAGCATAAGCATAAACATTACCAATTACAACATTTGAGCACAAGAATGACACTTAGTCATCAACATCTAATGGCATGCATATGTAAGATCAACATTAACCAAATAGGTTACAAGAATAGGCACACAAATAGATAATGCAAAAGTTTAATTCAATTAGGCATCAACACAAGATAAAAACACAAGGTTGAATCCCTTTTGGCAATCCTTGACATTTGAGACAATGCACAAAGGCATAAGTGTCTAGTCCTTTTACCAAATCATCAACATTAAAGCATAACATTGACCTAGAAAGAACATCACATTTGCAAGACCAAAAGTGACCAAAAGAGGGCATTAACAAGTCATTTTTGTAACCAAAATTGATTAATCAAGTTAGAAAACTAGCATTTTGCATTTTCAAGCAAGAATTGCACAAAGAAAATTGAATCATCTTAGGCAATCCTCATCACTTAAAGTGCAAGTGCCTAAGGCACAAGTGTGAGTCCTCTTGCCAATCATCAACATAGAGTAATTTTGCAAACAAGTTACTAACAAGCAACATCAAAACAATTTGAGAGATCATTTTACTCACAATTGTAAACCCTTTTCACAAGGAAATAACAAAAACCCTATCTTATTAGAAACTTGCGAACCAAAACATAACCAAACAACAAATTCATTCAACAAATACACAAAATCAAGCGAGCAAATGACACTAACAAGACTTAGGAACATTTATTCACAAGATCCAAGCAATCAAACACCAAAATCAACAACTATTCATATTTTTTTTGATTTTTTTGTGAAAATAAGAAGGCATGAAAAATGAATATTTGCAGAATCAAACAACATGTTTGGACATGGGAACTTCAAAATCAAGCCTCAATAACAAGATTGCATAAAGAAATGCATCAAACTCGATTAAACCTATTTTATGCTAAGGGTGCAAAACATTCATAGCTTCCTAACACAATTTTATTTCACAAAATGCAACAAGCAAAATGATAACAACACAAATCACAATTTATTCAAGGGTGAGAAGCAATCTCAAACCCCCAAGCCTCCCTAAGTGCTTGTCAAAATGTTTGAGATACCTTTCACCAACAACAATCAACAAATCAACAATATACCAACACTAAAATGCATGAATATGGTAGGATGCAAAATTAGAAACATGATATCTACATTTTGATGCAAAAAAGTTGAAGATGATGCTAGGTTTTAAGAAGTTTACCTCAAATCCAAGCTAAGGAATGACTAATATGAAGAACAAGACCACAAATCAACTTGAATCTTCACCAAACTTCAATGAAACCCACGAAATGCTTGCTTAAAAATGCCCTTTGATGATGCAAGCTTGAATTAAATTAGGAGAGAAGGAAGATATATGAAGTAGGAGTTAATATGGGATGGAAAATGGAAGTGAAATGAAGAAAAATGGAGGAGGGAATGGTTGTTGGTGGTTTCGGCCAAAGGAGGAGAGGAGAGGAGAGGTTTGTGTTCTAGGGTTTTGTGAATGAATTGTGAGGCCAAAAAAAGGTGTATGTGAGATGAGGTTTCTAAGGTATATATAGAGAGCAACTAGGTTTCAGGGTATTTAGGTCAATATGCACTAGTTGTGCTCTAGGATTTGATTTTAATTTTGAATCAGAGGCTAGGATTGAGGCTCACATGGATTGAGGACATTGAGAAAACACAAAATGAGAGAATAGAGAGGGTGAAATTCGAAATAGCAAGGGAGAGGGTGTAGCCTTGGTCACCAAGTTTTGCAAGTTGTCATCTTGTACTATTGTACTATTATATGACCATTCCATTATCCCTTCATTTTTTATTATTCTTCTTAGGATAATTGTACAAAAATACACCCAATTTAGGCCACATACTAGGAATCTTAGGAATATGCCATTTTATGAGATCACCATGACCAAAAATATCATAAAAACCTCATCTTGAAATTTTTGTAGAATATTCCTTTTTGATGCCTTTTTTGAATTTGAATTTTGTGCACAATGTATGCATGCATGCGCATACATACATACATGACCAAAAATGTTTTGCCTCAAATAAATTTCTCTAAAATTGCACAATGATTCTTGATGAAAAATTATCTTATTTTTGACAATGACCAAAATACCCTTTTGCCCTAAAAACCTTGTTTTTTAACAACAAATGCATTTCCACTCTAACAATGAATTTAAAAGCCCTAGAATGACTTTTAAAACCCAAAAATGCATGCACAATGCTCTTCACTCTTCAAAATAAAACCACACTTCTCAATTTATTTATTTTTTTGTTGAGAATTAGGGTTTTGACCTAGGCGGACAAAATTAGGGTATGACAGCTGCCCCTCTTTATTTGGATTTTAACAAGGAATATGAATTGGCCGAAACATATTCCGAGGCAAAATAGAAATAAAGAATTCAGAAATTATACCAATTTTGTCTACTTAGAGAAACCAGAATTTTCTTTTTTTCTTTGTTTTTTTTTTGTTCCTTTTTGAAATATGATACAAATGCAATGAAAAGATTTTTTTTTTTTCTTGTTTTTCTTTTTGGAATCAATTGGTGCCAACCCTCAATAAGCCAGCGAAAGCAGTAAAGAAAACAACAACAAAAAAAAGGGTGCCGGCCCTCATTAAGTCGGCGAAGGAGGCTGCCTAAAGCCTTTTAACGAATCGCGAACGATCCGAGTTTGCACTTGGGCCTGGGGAGCACGTGGGCTCAAAGGGGTGGTCTTTCGAGCGACCGGGGGAGGGTACTATATCAAGTCTAGATCTCGATATTTCCCTAGGACTGCGCCATGTTTTAGGCCAACACAGCTATCCTTTTCGACTGGACCTATTGAGGTCAGGGGGGACTTACTCGCAGCTCGAATACGAAGTGAAGTCAATCTTCTGGGGGACACGTGGGTCCAAAGGGGATTTGAAAATCCAATTGGTTTTCTTCAGCTGGTCAATGCTGCCGCACCGATCCAGGGTACCTGCATACGTTAGTTGATGCAAGGAATGGTGCATGAATGCAAGTTTTTTCTTACCTTAGTGGTGATCGAACGAACACGAGTTTCGTAGGATCGACCATCGGCGACTTGAGCTGTTACTAGCAGATAGCAACTTATTTGGATGCAGAAAAATTTAGCAAAGACATGGATATTCATGAAATGCTCCTTATTCTTTTTTCGATGAATGCACAAGAGGTGGATATGCAAATGTAATGCAAATGTATGTTATGCAAAGGCAGGTTATGCGAATGCACGTGATGCAATGAATGTTTTTAATTTTCTTTTAGCATAGGGACTTTAGGATTCTTGAGTGATCAATTCAAGCGTCCTATCGTGATGACTATGACTATTTATTAAGAATGCCTCTTTTTGTTTTGAAAACTGATTTGATGTTTGATGTGATGATGATAAATGCTATGGAATGTCTGTGTTCTTTTGCTTTTATTGTGATGAATGTGGATGTTGCGAATGTAATGCTTTGAATAACATGAAATGCCTACATGCATGAGGAGGATGAATGATTGGAGTATTTAAACATTTTTGTAAACATTTTTATGATGATGAGACGCGAGACTTTGAATGCAAGGAATTGAGATGGCTATGGACCATTCTTTGGAAAAACTAGATTTGATTCAAACTCTGGTGTTCTCAAGGTTTTTATTAACAAGCTCACTTATTTTCCTTTCCATTTCCATGATGACTGAACTTTAAACACCACATTATCAATTTGTATTCTCTCTCTCTGAAGCATTGACTAGTAAGTATGCATAAGAGTGCAGATGTGGACGAGTGAGTCAGTTAAATTGGGATTGGTTTAGGACAGTGAGTTGAGAGACTGCCCCAACAGGAATTTATGGATGTGAATGACTTTAGGGAGAACTCTGCTCATTTGAGCGGGAGTGAACAGTTATGGAAATGCCCCACTTTAGAATGACAATTTCAAATGGGTTCTTTGAGTGGGTTTGTGAAAGGGGATGAAGTTATGGTACTGGTTATGAACTGAGGGTGGTATATGAATGGGATGGACAATGAACAAACTTTCCCAAGACCAGGGTGGGTGGGTGGTGAAGAGAATGCCCCAACTTTTGGATCTGAGTGGTGTTCTCAGTGCAAATCTTTGGTTCTCTATGAATGTCTTGACTTTTGGCATGAAAGAAGCCTCACTTGGTGATCACTAAACCTTGTTTTAATCTTTGGTGCAAATCTTTTCCTTTGGGCCTGAGACATGAGGACCATCTAGGGTAATAGCAATGCCAGAGCCGCGCATAAGTTTGCTTGCCATTTGAAGTGATTGTGCCCGCGTTTGTTTTTTTGCCAATTCATTTATTTGAGGGATCCCCTCTTTTCTGTGATTTTCAGAAATTTCGCAATGATTGTAATGCTTTTTGACTCATGCACAGGTTTCACAATTCAGTATCATCAATCATAAAAACATTTATTTTAAAACAAAGAGACAGAATAAGTGAAGATAAAAGACACGAAAAGCAAACACATGGAAGAAAAAGTTGAATTCTTATTGTTATGGAAACTGGACGAGCAGAAGGTCACGCCAATTGAAAGTACATTGAAAAATTTTTAAACTGGAAAAATACAAGAAAAAGGGGAAGCAGATCTTGTGTATTTTCTTTTGAAGTAACGATGCCAATCGTCCATACTCATGACCTTGATCACCCCTTTATCCAAACTTTTGGGAGTGCTGATTGCCTTTTTCATTTCAAGTCCAAGTTTTCTGACCCTAATTTTTGCTTGGATCGCCCTTTGCGGGTTTTCAATCCACCGGGTCGCTCTGGTTTTGCCTAGGCCGCCCTTTGCGGGTTTTCAACCTAGCGAGCTAATTCTTACTTGGCTCATCTTTCTCTTTTTTTCATTTATTTCTTTAGGCATACTCCTTTCTGACTGCATCTGAATTCAATGGAAACTGGGGTTTTCTTTTCTTGCATCCCATTTTGCAAGAATTAAAGGCCCCTCCGGAGAATAAGTTCTTCGTCTTCATGATACTGGGTTCATCTCCATGGGAATCCCTTTGGAAGTTCATGATCTTTTTGAGCATTGAGTTTTCTTTGAAATTGTTGAAGATGAGCTTTCTTCGGTTTGAGCTTTCTCTTATTCTTCTTCTGACATAAGACAAATGTACTTTGGTTTGATAAGGCTCAATGAAAGTATTACTTCCATCATATGGGGTTTGCCCCTGTTAGAGTGTAAAACGAAGCCTGATTTCCATGAAGGTCATCATCGTCCTTGATATCCTTTGTTGATTGTCTCTAACTGCCCCATTTTTAGGGTGGCGTAGGGAGGGATCATGATGCTTGACCTGGAGTCTTCATACTGTCATTTGTGACTACCTTAGCTTGGAAAGCTGCGCAACAGACCGAACTTTGGTAATTACAGACTTTGTTATAATGGCAAGTGTCTTATGTCAGAAGGGTGATTTACACAAACTTGTTGATTCATTGCTCTTTGTCATGGCGTCAATCCTCTCCTTTGCTCAAATTGATCATGTCACTTGATTCCTCATGAGGACGGACCACTGTGTTCTCTTATTCTTGCACAACAGCTTGATTGCAAATCTGATGGTGGAGTCTGAGGAATGACTGAGGGTTTGTGGAGGGCGGGATGACGAGGTCGAGGTAGTGTTTGCGGTTTTATGAAAGGAGAGATGTATAGGAATGATGAAGTGTTTGAAGGTTTATGGAAGAAAGGGTGGTCATACACAACAAGGTGTAGGAAGGTTCATTGAGACAAGGATCTCTTACGCTTTATGGCCAAATGTATCAGCTCACAACTTATATTTCTTTCGTCTCTTTTTCCTTTGTTTTTTCATTTTTGGGATTTTCATTTTTTGAATCTGTTCTTTTTTGTTTCATTTTTTCTGATTTTTTCCTTTTTTGCTTTTGAGTTGAGTGAGCTGATAAAAGTGATACACTATTTTTGGATATTTGAAGTGATCCTTGTCTGGGGTGATTGGAGAGATAATGGCAATGAAACCCCTGCAGCGGTTGGAGGATGCTTGATTGGGTTCTGGTATTAACTGGGGTGACAGGAGGTTCAGAGGGAGGAGCAAATGAGATGGGTTGATTTTGTAGAATGGCCACTGGTAGTGAGGAAGGTGGCGATGGCAGGCATTTGGTTATGAATTTTTTTTTTGTGATGGGGTACTTGTAATGGGAAATGGGAAAGTTGGTTGATCTGAGGAAGGGAAAGGGTTTGGTCGCGAAAGAGGTTCGCTTGTAACATTTGTTTGGTTTCCTCAGCATTGCTCCACTTTGCTTGAACTTGTGCTTTGACTTCATTGCCCAACCTAGTTGTGGCATCATGAATTTCTACAGCCTTAGCCAATTCTTCACTTATTAACTCCGAAGAAACATCCCAGTTGTCTTCAGCCTCTCTCTCAGTTTGGTTAATCGGGTAATCAGAGTCACAATATGAACCATTGGCGTCGTTGTTTTCAAAGATTATTTTCATTTATTATTATTTTTGATCCGCGTTGGGAGGAATTGAAAAGCAAATAACAGACACATGACAAAATGAAAGAAAGAAATTTTATTGAGGAATTCAAAATAACATTTTATTGATGATGATACTAAAAGGAAACATGTGTGCCCTTATTGAAATATCCTAAGGCCTTGGGCAGAGCCAAAGGATTGCATTACAGAAAATTGTTTTGAACTGAAAAACTACATGAAAGTCAACAATCACTCATAAATGCTATTAAATGCATGACAAAGACACAAATGTTTTGATGATGCCGCTTTCACCACTTCAACCCTCTTCAACAACTGCTATCCTTGCTTAATAGTCCACAGACCCTGAGAACTTGATCCTTCCCCCCTTCTCAAAAGTTAACTGCTTGGAATCAATGAAGCCCTGAACCAAACTTTTCAAAAGATAGCAATTTTCAGCAGAATGCCCAATTGCCCCAGCATGGAGCTCGCAAGTGGCTTCTGGATTGTACCCGCTTGGGAATGGAGGTTGAACTGATCTCATCTTGCGAGGAGTGATCCATCCATGACTGATTAGATAGCTGCATAGGTCGGCGTATGACACGGGGATGGGGTTGGATCAAACTTGGATGGAGAATGATGATAAGGGAAGGAAACTGACAGACTCAAACAAGAGAAACTGCACCTGGCATGCACGCCCACTAGAAGAATGCTTCGTAGAGAGTTAACATTGGTTAAAACATGATGGAAATTTTTTTTGATGAACTGTTTCAGTCTTTTATCATGGAATGGATGAGATGCAATGCCTTTTTTTGAAGAAGATGCAAATGAACTGTTGATTTGAAAAACTGAGTGCCTTGGAACATCTTGAGTTTGCAAATAAGTAAGGGTAAATTTTTTCAACAGATTATTTTGCAAAAGCATCTTGTCTCTCATCACAACTTTTTTATTTGGTTTATGCAATGTATGAATGAACAAATCATGATAAGCAAATGCATGAAAAATGACCACTTGAAAAGTGTAATTATTCTAAAGGAGATTTTTTTGTTTGTTTTTGATGCAAGATGAAATACGAAACTCCAATGCATTTTTGCAAGATGCAAGAATGATATTTTTTCAAAATGATTTTTATTCTTTAGAGGCACGGCAAGATCTGAAATACCAATGCCCCTTTTTGCGAAAATGATGACGTGAGGCAACCAATTGTCGTTACTCTGAGTAACTTGCATGAAACATTGAGTGGATCCTGACTCAATACTTCACGCAATATACTGAAATGCTTCGACATTTGGTTGACTTTATTTATTCACTTTATCTGAAAACAAACTGCGCCTGATTGGGTCAAAGTGCCCCGATATCGTAGAATATCATCTCAAATTTGTAGTGCACAAACAAATTTGAGATATTACCCTTCATCATTCAAAGATGCACTTCTACCCATGGAACGATTGCATAAGGAGTTTCTCTTATTTCATTTCATTTTTTTTTTGGAAAATGATTTAGAAAATGATTTTAAAAATGATTTGAAGATGCAAGTGATTTATTGAAAAAAAAAATTTAGAAAAAGGTGCTTTATTTGGGGAAAAAGGTTTTTAGAAAAAGGTGCTTGACGGGTATGACCCGCTCCTACGTATCCCCATTGTGATGAGGAATCAAAGCTACGTAGTTCTTCTTCGTCTTTTTTCTGAAATAATGCTTATGAGGTTAATGAAATGATGCATAAATGCTACATTGGCTCGACGCCCACATTATTTGCTGAAGGTTTTTGTACATGATTATGGATGACTGAAATGCTTATGCTATGCAGATGATAATTGTTTTTTTTCGTTTTCATTTTTCTTATGCAGTGAAATGAAATGCATGATACTCGCAATTATTTTTAAAATGCGCGAGAGACGTGATTTTTATTAAATGAAACTATATGCAAAATGAGAGGTTCACGTATTTATATGCAAGGGAAAATAACAATGCACGAGAGATGTTTCTAAAAATGTTTTTTTTTATATGCGAGAAAGTGCATGATACTCGCAATTTTTAATGCATGAAAAATCATGATCTTCACTGGATGAAGATGTATGCAAAAGGAAATGAGTAAAAAAATTATTTACAATGCAAAGGCTTTCAAAAGCCGGAAATTCACACATTTTTTTTGATAATTTTTTTTCGGTTTATTTGCAAAAATATTTTATTTAGCATGGATGCAGGGGTATGAAGCTCCTTTGTGTCCTACCAAGGTTTCTTAGAGACAGGATCTATGGCTATTTCTACGGGTACACACTTCAAGGTTAGCACTAAAAGAAGGACCCTAAATAAGGCTCCTAGAGCCAACGACCTCATCTGAGACCACCGATCACAGGGCCGTACGTCCAAGTGATGGTATCATCAAACAAAGCCAAACTCTAGGTGAAGTCTTCGCAACCACCCAACAAGACGTACGTCCAGTGAGCAGCCACTAATGACTTCGTTCTAGCCTAAGATATGCTCTAGCCCGGGTATAGGGCTGTCTCACCAAGAAATATAAGGGTAAAAAGAGTGCAACGTGTGTGTAGGAGCACAACGACAAACATACCCCCCCACCTGCAAAGAAAATCCAGAAACAGTCCATACAAAGAGTCGTCTACCCTAGGGTTTTGCAAGCATATATCATTTCAATACAAACAAGTAAACTAACCTAGGGTTCCAACAACAATCATATGCACTGCTTACCTCAAGAAAGGGAGCCAAGAAGAGGGGTCATAATAGAATCGGGGAAATGCATGAACTTACCTTGAAGAAAGGGAGCAAAGAAGAAGGGATCATAGTAGAATTGGGGGAATGATGCATGTGCTTACCTTGAAGAAAGGGAGCAAAGAAGAAGGGGACATGGGGATTGGAGAAATGCATGATCATATTAAGCATATAAACAAAAGAAGATGAAAGGAGAAGAAGGAACAAGAAGCGAACATAGAAGAAGAAGAGTCAAATGCACATGAATGCAACATAACAACACGAGAATGCAAGAGAACATTCAAACATCAGAAAGAGAGAAGAAAAAGAAGGAGAAGAAAAGAGAGAAATAGAACAATCACATTCAAATCAAACAATTAAACCGCACATCAAGTTAATTAGGCCTGACCCTCGTTTTAAAAGGAAGGTCCCCAGTGGAGTCGCCAGCTGTTGCACCCCGAAAGATCCGGATTGGACCTTTCATCGTACAACGTGAAAATTTGTGAAGCTGCCATCAACATTTTTTATTTAGGGACCAAAACATTGAAAAAGGGTCCTTTTTTTTTAAGGCGGGTGGTCCTTTGAGAACTAGAGATGTAGGTTCGGGGGTCGGTTAGGTGTGGGGAAGGTATTAGCACCCCACACCTCCTTTCTACCGAAAGGGAACCTTTAACTTGATGTGCGGTTTTGACAGAGTTGATTTGAAACAATTCGTTCTACTTCTTTTTTATTTGAGAAAAGTGTTTTTGAAAACGGGGGAAAAGAAGAATCTTTTTATTATTTTTTAAAAGTGTGCTTGACGGGATGTGACCCGCTCCTACGTATCTCCTGGTGCGATGGAGAATTCAAAGCTTACGTAGTTCTCTTTAGTCGAGAAACTTTGGTGTTGGTGTTTTTTATTGTAGGGGTTTTCGGTCCTAGACTGTACAGTCCACTAGACCTAGAACAAAGACAACCCCGCCTGTACAAACGACGTGCCCCCTACTTTTTGAAAATGGTTTGAATTACTTGAAGAAAGGGATTTGTTGTGAGGTCGATTACTTTTATTTGAGCAAGTATCTTAGGCTCGCACGAACTGTACAGCTCGCTAACCCTAAGACGCTAACCAATACCGGATGTACATCCGACTCGATTCCTTACTCATTTTTTGAAATAGGGTTCAAGTTGTTAATTACTTGTTTTGATTCTCATAAGTATCCCAAGATGTTTGAGCTGTACAGCTCCGATCTTAGGACGCTAGACAACACCGGCCGTACGTCCGACTTGCCTCCTTATGAGTTTTCAAAAAGGTTTATTGTTGATCTTAGAAAGAATTTGATTGTCTTATGAAAACAATTCGAGAAAAGATTGAGTTTGGAAAAAAGCTTTAGAAAATGATTGATTTGAAGGAAGGAGAAGGGAGTTTGAGGGTGACATTGGTCACAAAAGGTTTGTTGGGATGGCGTGGCATCCAAAAGGAAAAGAAAGTAGAACATTCAATCAATTTCCAAGTCAAGAACCAAAGTGCAACATTTAACAAATTGCAAGCAAAGCAATCAACAATGTAAGCATAAGCATAAACATTACCAATTACAACATTTGAGCACAAGAATGACACTTAGTCATCAACATCTAATGGCATGCATATGTAAGATCAACATTAACCAAATAGGTTACAAGAATAGGCACACAAATAGATAATGCAAAAGTTTAATTCAATTAGGCATCAACACAAGATAAAAACACAAGGTTGAATCCCTTTTGGTAATCCTTGACATTTGAGACAATGCACAAAGGCATAAGTGTCTAGTCCTTTTACCAAATCATCAACATTAAAGCATAACATTGACCTAGAAAGAACATCACATTTGCAAGACCAAAAGTGACCAAAAGAGGGCATTAACAAGTCATTTTTGTAACCAAAATTGATTAATCAAGTTAGAAAACTAGCATTTTGCATTTTCAAGCAAGAATTGCACAAAGAAAATTGAATCATCTTAGGCAATCCTCATCACTTAAAGTGCAAGTGCCTAAGGCACAAGTGTGAGTCCTCTTGCCAATCATCAACATAGAGTAATTTTGCAAACAAGTTACTAACAAGCAACATCAAAACAATTTGAGAGATCATTTTACTCACAATTGTAAACCCTTTTCACAAGGAAATAACAAAAACCCTATCTTATTAGAAACTTGCGAACCAAAACATAACCAAACAACAAATTCATTCAACAAATACACAAAATCAAGCGAGCAAATGACACTAACAAGACTTAGGAACATTTATTCACAAGATCCAAGCAATCAAACACCAAAATCAACAACTATTCATATTTTTTTTGATTTTTTTGTGAAAATAAGACGGCATGAAAAATGAATATTTGCAGAATCAAACAACATGTTTGGACATGGGAACTTCAAAATCAAGCCTCAATAACAAGATTGCATAAAGAAATGCATCAAACTCGATTAAACCTATTTTATGCTAAGGGTGCAAAACATTCATAGCTTCCTAACACAATTTTATTTCACAAAATGCAACAAGCAAAATGATAACAACACAAATCACAATTTATTCAAGGGTGAGAAGCAATCTCAAACCCCCAAGCCTCCCTAAGTGCTTGTCAAAATGTTTGAGATACCTCTCACCAACAACAATCAACAAATCAACAATATACCAACACTAAAATGCATGAATATGGTAGGATGCAAAATTAGAAACATGATATCTACATTTTGATGCAAAAAAGTTGAAGATGATGCTAGGTTTTAAGAAGTTTACCTCAAATCCAAGCTAAGGAATGACTAATATGAAGAACAAGACCACAAATCAACTTGAATCTTCACCAAACTTCAATGAAACCCACGAAATGCTTGCTTAAAAATGCCCTTTGATGATGCAAGCTTGAATTAAATTAGGAGAGAAGGAAGATATATGAAGTAGGAGTTAATATGGGATGGAAAATGGAAGTGAAATGAAGAAAAATGGAGGAGGGAATGGTTGTTGGTGGTTTCGGCCAAAGGAGGAGAGGAGAGGAGAGGTTTGTGTGCTATGGTTTTGTGAATGAATTGTGAGGCCAAAAGAAGGTGTATGTGAGATGAGGTTTCTAAGGTATATATAGAGAGCAACTAGGTTTAAGTGTATTTAGGTCAATATGCACTAGTTGTGCTCTAGGATTTGATTTTAATTTTGAATCAAAGGCTAGGATTGAGGCTCACATGGATTGAGGACATTGAGAAAACACAAAATGAGAGAATAGAGAGGGTGAAATTCGAAATAGCAAGGGAGAGGGTGTAGCCTTGGTCACCAAGTTTTGCAAGTTGTCATCTTGTACTATTGTACTATTATATGACCATTCCATTATCCCTTCATTTTTGATTATTCTTCTTAGGATAATTGTACAAAAATACACCCAATTTAGGCCACATACTAGGAATCTTAGGAATATGCCATTTTATGAGATCACCATGACCAAAAATATCATAAAAACCTCATCTTGAAATTTTTGTAGAATATTCCTTTTTGATGCCTTTTTTGAATTTGAATTTTGTGCACAATGTATGCATGCATGCGCATACATACATACATGACCAAAAATGTTTTGCCTCAAATAAATTTCTCTAAAATTGCACAATGATTCTTGATGAGAAATTATCTTATTTTTGACAATGACCAAAATACCCTTTTGCCCTAAAAACCTTGTTTTTTAACAACAAATGCATTTCCACTCTAACAATGAATTTAAAAGCCCTAGAATGACTTTTAAAACCCAAAAATGCATGCACAATGCTCTTCACTCTTCAAAATAAAACCACACTTCTCAATTTATTTATTTTTTTGTTGAGAATTAGGGTTTTGACCTAGGCGGACAAAATTAGGGTATGACAACTGCGAAGGGAAAAATAGAACGAACTAAAGCAATTAGTCGCACATGATAAACAAGCTAAAACTAATGTCGAAACTTGGTAAGCTGTTTTCACACGTGCACTCAGAATCTCACTCATAGCGAAACGATCGAAAGGAAAGTAAACCAAAATAACTTAGACAAGTTAATGAAACAAAATTAGAAGTTTCATAAATAAAATTTTGCCTGGAGAAGTCCGGGATCCATAAGATTAAATACAGCTAAGGGAGACCTAGAGGTCCCCTAACAAAAGTACTACAAAATACTTAGCCAAAAGAAAATAAAAACAAATACCAAATCATTCCGGACGATAATAGATGATCGCTTCTTCCCGCACAATGTTCCCAGCCTCATCCTTTTCTGCAAGACAAACAATCTGCCCGTTCCAAAAGAAATGGTCATTACTCACGATCTCAGGATTAACCATCAGAGAAAGATAGCAATACTGGATTTGAGCTACAGCCTTATCCGGCTCGCCCTCCACGGTTGTCAAGTCATTCTTTAGACCGCTCACCTCATCCTCTACTCTTGTAACCTTAGCAGTTTGCTCGGTCACGCTGGCAGTTGCGGTGGCCAACTTGGTTTCAGCATCTGCTTTGGCTGTTATGGCCGCATCACGTTCAGGAGTGACCGAGCCAAGTTTGTCCTTGGTGGGTTGAAGGGCGACCTCAGGTTCCTTAAGTTTTTCTGGCCAATTTCCAGTTGGGCCCGCAGATCTGAAATATGACCAAGCGCAGATTTAAACTTATCAGTTTTATCTATGAGGTCGCCCTCCAACCACAAGTTTCGATGGACTAAGCGCATACCTGCATGGTGTTCAGCCTCCTCAGCTTTATAACGAGCAAGTTTTTGAGAGGCAGCCTTAGCTACATCAGCCATAAACAAAAGAGGGTCCTCCCGAAGGCGTTCATAGTCTATTTCCCCGAGATCGTCCAAATTCACGGATGACCTCCTTGGGTTTTCCTTGGTTTTCTTTGGTTGGGGAGGATCGAGATCAATCGACACAGCTTCAGTAGAATTCTTCACCAGATCCCTTTTCTTGGAATTGGAAGTCGACCCGTGCTCGAGGGTAGGGGATTTCTGGCGACCTTCAACACGAATAGTTTTGGAAGGGGCTTCAAAGAAGGAGACCTTCCTAGCCTTCCTAGCTTTTGTTTTTTCCAAGAGGGACTCAAACCCAATACCTGACATTTCAGCTGCAAAAGAAGAAATGGAGCGGTTAGATAAGAACGACCAATAATAAACAATCAAACATACGAGCAAAAATATAGAAAACAAAGATGGAATCACATCAAGTTTATTTTGTGATTGCTTTATCGTTTTCACCCGAGCAAATTTAATGCATGGGAAAATATTCTCGGACATCCAAGTAACTAGAGTGCGCAGCATATTAATACTCTCAAGATCATAATCGCTGAGTCTCCTTTGATGGCTATAGGTGATGGGCTCGCGGTCATAGTGAGAGTGCGACCATCCAAGAGGAAACTTCACCGAAGCAACATTCCCTTGATCGTCTAATGTACCAACCAATCTGCTAGCTTCGTCATTGGTAGGCACGACCCAGAGAAACCCACGCCTCCATGGTTTAGCAGATTCACAAAAAGGCTTAAACATCTTGACCGTACCCCTACAGGTCTTCAGTGAAACTTGCTCCCAACGTCTAGGTACACTCTTTGCTTCCACATTCCGACTAACGTCGAAAAGGGAAAAGAATATGCGACAGTTTATATCCCTATCAAGGGAGGCCATCACCATCTCGAAAGATCGAACTAGAGCCCAGGCATTGAAATGAAGTTGGGAAGGGGCGACCCCTAGAATTCGTAAAACGCACCTGTGAAAAAAGGTAAAGGGAGGTCGCACCTTTAAATCACGAAGAACGTTGGTATACATAATGAATTTCAGAGTAGTGGGAATGATGGCCGCATTTTCTTCGGGAGGAACGCCTTCAGTTTTCCACCCCTTGGTTGCCATAACCAACTAATTCTTCGAAGTAGGGCGTCATCGCGTTCCAAGGAGAAAATGTGGAAGCTTGAGAAAGGATGGCGGTCGAGATCGAAGAGCGATCATCTCCATAAACGCCCCTCCAGTCGTGTTCTTCAGGTAGGACCTCGCCAGCAGGAACGGGTGGAGGAGGGGGGTTTGCCTGCCCCACATGTCCTTGAGGCGAGTTAGCATGAGGGGACTGCACTGTCTCCGAAGTATTAGACGAAGAGGTACGAGCAAGTGAAGAGGAGGACAGGTCGGTTGAAGAGGTAAAGGTTTCAGAAGATGGTGCTCCACTCATCTTGATTTTTTCAGGCCGAGCAGCACGTTCTGCCAAACTAACGGAAGGGCGACTTCAAAATTGTTCCGCAGAGGCCAGAACCACGAAACACCACTTGAAAACGCACCTTTTAAGTCGGATGTATCTCCGACTTTAAATTTTCAGACTTTGTAAGTCGCATTTATATAAGTCGGACTCACATCCGACTTTAAAAGATATCCGATTTTGAATCCCTTTTTTCCACGAGTGAATGCAATTGCTTGGCACAAAGACAATGAGTTTGGTTTGATGAGTTTGAGTTCATTTGTCCAAGACCCCAAGAATACTAGTTTTCTTGGACCTATAGTGTTTCAAGGCAACACAACTATGGAACTCAAACCTAAACAACTCAATGAGTATAATAAGGAGTCACGTGTGGGGATTTATAATAATTTGGTTGTGGATTTGGATTTGGATTTTCGAATTGATTTTAAGCATAATGGGCTTCGGGATTGTGCTCCAACAGTGCAGTGTTCTAACTTGAGAGTTCCTTTGAATTCTTTTGCTGAATCAACAATTCCTTTCAATGTCACTAAATGCCATAGTGATGGTTTCTTTAGGCAAATCTATTATTATTACTTTTATTACTCTACGTCTACTTCTCGAGGAAAGTCTCGATCAAAAGGAAAATAAATACGAGTTGATATTGCAATAATTGGATCAATCTAAAATCTTATCTTGATGATAATTTTTGTGATGATGCTCTAGCTAATATGGGCAACAAGAATGTTCCAAAGCTGATTTATATTTCAAGTTAGGAAGTTATTGTTAGTTGATTTAGTGGTAGTTTTTGTTATATTTTTTATGTTACTATTTATATTAAAGTTAATTACTATACTTAAATTATTTTAGACTTTTCACATTATAATGATAATTTTATGACTCTAATTAATTGATGGTTTTTTTCCATTAGTAAAAAGAGGTGTATATTAGTGCTTGATAAGAAGGAAAGAATAAACGCTCAAAAGAAAATGTGAATAAGTTTGTATTTAGTTTTGCAATAGTGCTTGATAAGAATGAAAGAATAAACGCTCAAAAGAAAAAGCGAATAAGTTTGTATCTAATTATTATAATGATTTTGACGTAATTGATTTTAGTTAAAAGTGACATGAATGTAACATGATTTCTATATAAACATGTTTACAAAAAAAGTGATTTTTAGCAATTGTTGTTGTTTGGATATGTTGAATCAAAATTGCTTTTAGGTGTAAAATTACCGAGATAGATCTCAACTTAAAATTATATTACTAATAGTTGTTAGAACCAGAATATATAGTTCTTATAAACCCATAATCAAACATGTTAATATTAGAAAATACCAACCTGAATCATAGCAGAAGCATACTTGATCTTGATGTTGATTTCGCAGTCAAATTCCACAATTAGATGCCCAATAACATGCTATGAACTCTACTGCCACGATGGAAGAGCCTATACAATTCACTGTTTATTGTGAGTTACTAAAAATATTCCCAACACTGAGAACACATTAGACTCCTTAGGCATAAGGAATCTTCTGCATTTACTTTTCTTCAAATTCATATATAGGACACTGATTGATGTTAACCCAAGGCCAAACACTCTTTGTTTTGGATGATAACAAATTACAATCTGTTTACTAATGGTTATAGCTGAACCAAAGCACAGGGCAATGAACCAAAAGCGCAGGGCATGAACCAAAGCGCAGGGCATGAACCAAATCACATAGAAATGAACCAAAGCGCTTGGCATGATATGATATGTTAAAGTGTAGAAGCTCGAAGGAGAAACTACTAAAGCGTTCAAGACGTATGTGTTATACTGCTTTGCATAGCGTGTAAGATCCCGTCACTTCTGCTTTATAACTTATGTAGTTGAGAGATGATCTTTTAAAATATGTTAGGCACAAATAATGATGTGTTGTTTTTTAAAGAAAATAGATTCATGAGTTAGTGTTTTAAAAAGAATTTGTTTTTGAAGTAAAGAATCGATTCTTGATTTGGTACATAAAGCTAGAAATCGATTCCCACTTATTTCTAAAGCCAAAAATCAATTTCCATTTGCTTTTTAAAGCCAAGAATCGATTACTCTCTGGCCTTGAAAGGAAGAAATCAATTTCCCTCTTCCCTTTTAAGCCAATAATCGATTTTCTACTTATCAATTGGTTTTGGAAGAGTTTGTTTTGGAAAGAAATCAATCGATTGATGGCTTGTTGGTTTTAAGTATGAAAATCGATTTCTATCTTGTATTTGAAGCATACAATCGATTTTCCCTATAGTATTTGAAGCATATAATCGATTTCCAACCTTTTTGTTTAAGAAAAGAATTTGTTTTAGAAAGAAAACAATCGATTGATGACTTGTTATTTTAAAGAACCAAATCAATTTCTTTCTTGTACATTGGAAGCAAGCAATCGATTTTTTGCTTATTTTTTAAAGAACAAAATCAATTTTCAACTTATATCTTTCAAGCAATCAATCGATTCTTCACTTATTACAATTGTGTTAAAAAATATTTGGTCATATTTTTACAATCTCACTATAAAAGAGATTAGGGTTTTCACGATCAAAAACACACAACGAATCAAAAAAAAAAAGATTAGAACGTACACTCTCACCGTCAAACCATTTTTCTTCACGATCTTCATCTAGGGTTTCAAATCTCTTATCTCTCTCAACTACATCTTGTTATACTGTTTGAGTGATTGGATCCTAGTTTTCATTTTGCAATCATCTAATACTTGGTTGTTGTGAAATCCTGGGAAGTGTTCTTGGGTAATTCAATCAGGGAGATTGAATTGTAGCGAAATCCTTAGCGGGGAGCTTGGGTTCTCAATTTGGGGAAAATTGAGATTGGTGTGGTAGCTATAGTGAAGTTCCTGGCTTGTAAGACGTTGAAGAAGTATCTCTCATATAGTGGTTATTATCAAGTCCAAAGGTTGCAAAACCGGAGGCCGAGGACGTAGGGCTTTTATCCCGAACCTCGTAAAAATCACGGTGTACTCCTATCCCTTATCTTTATACTGCTTATCTTTTATAATTGTTAACTGTCGTCGCATTTGCTATTATCACGCACATAGTTGATTATCGTTATAATTATAATTGTTTCTGCCATTGCATATTTGATTATCATTATAATAATAATTGTTTCTGCCATTGCATATTTGATTATCGTTATAATTATAATTGTTTCAGCCATTATTATAGTTTCCATAAGTTGTTGCATATAGTTTAAATCATCTTTGCCGCATTCGATTTAAACTTGCATCGTTACTTTTCGAAAATCCAAAAGAAGTCATTTTTAACATATAACCTTATTCACCCCCCCCCCCCCCCCCCCCTCTAATGTTATCATATAGTCTAACAATTGGTATCAGTAGCTAGAAATTGCATACAGAGCTTAACATCTCGCAATTTTTGATTATGGGTTCATTTATGAAAGAGGGGATGTCCTTCAATAGGCCACCCCTGTTCGATGGGACTAACTATGACTATTGGAGTAGTCGAATGAAATGTCATGTGCAGGCTATAAATTTCACTTTATGGAGGATCATTGTTGATGGACCACTCACGCCTATGAGAATCAAGATTACTAAACCTGGTATTGCTGCTGACGGAGATACTGCCAAATCTCAAGCCACTGGTACAGCTGCGGAAGTACCTATAGAAGATATTTATTCCATTGATTTGAGTGAGCTGAGAAAGTCTGAGCTAGAAAAAATATCTCTCAATGCCAAAGCAATGAATATTCTTCACCTATCTCTATCTGAAGAAGAATATGGAAGGGTGAAAGGATGTCAGACAGCAAAGGAAATTTGGGACTGTCTGGAAGCGACACATGTTGGTACAAGTCAAGTAAAGGATACAAAGATTAGAGTTCTCACTTTTGAGTATGAAGCTTTCTAGATGAAGGAAGGTGAATCTGTTGCAGCTATGCACCAAAGACTGAACCTTGTTGTGAATAACTTGAGAGCACTTGGGAAGAAGTATTCAACGAAGGATTTGAATGGGAAGATTCTTGCATCCTTGACCAGTGAGTTTTTTCCCAAGACTTGTGCTATCACTGAAGCCAAAGATATTGGCACTTTACCTCAACAAGACTTGATTGGGTCACTTCTTGCATTTGAGGTGGTGTTGGCCGCTAAGAAGACTTAAGAAAAAGAAGCGGTCAAAGAAAAGAAATCTCTTGCTCTTGCGGCTGCCAAGACTCCAAAAATGGCAAAGAAAGAGGTTGAGTCTGATGAAGACATGGCTATGTTTGCCAAGAAATTTAAAAAATTCATGAAATTGAAAAAGTTTGGGAAGGGTGACTATTCAAAAAAATCTGGGCACAACAAAGGAGATAGTTATGAGAGAAGAGATGATCAACCAAAATGTTTTGAATGCAACAAACCGGGTCATCTTAAAATGAATTGTCCAAAGCTAAAATCCAAGTACCCACAGAAGAAAGCCATGAAGGCTACATGGGACAACATTGACACTGAGGGTGAAACAGATGAAGAAGAGGAAGTTGCAAATGTTGTTTGTCTTATGGCAAATGACACTCCTGAGGCTACATGGGACAATCTTGACACTGATAGTGAAACAGATGAAGAAGAGAAGGCTGCCAAGGTTGCTTGTCTTATGGCAAATGACACCCCTAAGGTAATCCTTGCTAACCATAGTTTTTCTGATTCACTTGAACATGATGACTTATTTGATGATGCATGTAGTAGTTGTTAGACTTATTATATTTGTTAGACTTATTATATTTACTCTCAGTTAGTTGTTAGACTTATTGTATATACTCTCAATTAGTTAGTCTTATTGTATTTTAATTTTTCTAGTTTAGGGTAGTTTAGTCTTTTTCCCTTACTTCCTTTGACTTGTATATAAACTCCCTAGTGGGTAATTTATCAATTGAGAAATTCATTTTTACCAAAATAATATGGTATCAGAGAAAAATAGTCTCTGTTTCTCCAATTAGGTCATGGTTCCTTCACCGTAGCCGTTCTTTCACACGCCGTCTTCCTCCGTCAACGTCATCGGCGTCTCTCCTCAACAGTGACCTTCTTCTTGAATTTTTCTGAAATCGTGATTCTTCTGCTCTCCTTCTCTCAGCATCTCACTTCGACGTGCTTCAATTTTTTTTTGATTTTCAAAAATCACATCTGTGTGTTGATTCAAATAGTGCGTGTGCTGATATCATAAAATATACATCAATCCACTGCGCCACTGCCTTTTTCCGTTTGCTAGAAAATATTACTCTCAAATCCCTCAATTCAAATAGCAAGTCACGCATTATTGGAACACAAATTGCAAGTCACTGCTAGCAAATATTACTCTCAAACCTCTGATCATCATCTTTACAAATCACAAATAGCAAGTCAAAGGCACCAAGGGTATTATTACTGGATTTGTATTTTTTGTTAATTGTTACTATTCTGTATTCATGGATAATTGCTATTGTTACTGGTTGTTGTTATTGGTTTTGGAATTTTGGATCGATTCTCTATCATCTCTTTTTTATTTGTCATGGCTTCTGGTAATCGATTTTGCACCCATTGCAACCGGACCAATCACACTATTGATACATGCTTCATCAAACACGGTTATCCTCCAGGTTTCAAGTCTAGGAAACCGGTGGCTCTCTCTTCAGCCTCTTCCTCTTTAGGCTTCACAAGAGCTCAGATTCAGAGTTTGTTGGCTTTGCTTCCTTCCTCTGCGCCTACTACTACTGCCACTATCTCTTTAGCTAGTGCACAACATGTTGCACCAAACTTCACGGGTTCCGGTAACTCTCTCTCCCTATGGCTTATAGACTCTGGCGCCACTGACCATATAGCATCCTCTCTACATATTTTTGCCACTTATAAAGCCATCAGGCCTGTATCTGTGTCCCTTCCTAACGGTACTAAGACAATTGCTTCCTATAGTGGTACTATTTTTCTTACGCCTGACCTTGTATTGTAGGATTTACTTTACCTTCCTGATTTTTCCAAAAACATTATATCTGTTGGTAGACTTCAAGCTTCTAAATATTGTCAAGTACTGTTTGTTGATGATGAATGTTTGATACAGGAAAGGCCTTCTCTGAGGACAATTGGAAACGCTAGGTTGGATGGCATCCTATTCTCGATGGTAATTGATTTCAAACCCTCTTCTAGCTCTGTTTCAGCTGTTCACTGTACCGACCCGACCAACCCTGCAGTTAATATTGACCTTTGGCACTATAGACTAGGACATCCCTCAGTTGATTGCCTCTCCCTTGTACACAAATAGAACTCCAACATACCAAATTGTGCCCGCACTGCTTGTGATGCCTGTCACTTTGCTAAGCAAAAGAAAACCCCCTTTCCCTCGAGTTCTTCCATCTCCAACAACATATTTGACTTAATACACGTTGACATATGGGGCCCTTATAGTGTCCCATCCATTCTTGGCCACAGGTACTTTCTTACTATTGTTGATGACAAGTCTCGTTTTACATGGGTTAGACTAATGAAAACCAAAGCTGAAGCCCGTTCACATCTCATAAACTTCATCACCATGATCCACACTCAATTTGGCATTATTGTTAAAACTGTCAGGTCTGACAATAGTCCTGAATTCCACATACCCGACTACTACCATTCCAAAGGCATCATACACCAACGTTCTTGTACCGAAACTCCACAACAAAATGGAGTGGTTGAACGAAAACACCAACATATCCTAAATATAGCTAGATCCCTAATGTTTCAATCAAAATTACCTCTTCCCTTTTGGGAATTTGCCGTTTCCCAAGCTGTCCACATAATAAATCTTCTTCCCTCTCACTCCCTAAATAACCAATCTCCTTCCTACCTATTACATAACATCTCTCCCGACCTCTCCTACCTTCGAGTGTTTGGTTCCTTATGTTATGCTACTACCCATGTTGCTCATCGAACCAAATTTCAACCTAGAGCCCGCAAATGTGTCCACAGTGGTCATACCATTGGTGTCAAAGGTTATCTCCTCTATGACTTGCACAACCATGAAATTTTTTACTCTAGACACATTTCCTTTTATGAGAACATCTTCCCTTTTGCCACCCCTCACTCCTCTACCCCGATCTTCAACCCAATTCCCTCATCTTCCCCTCTAATACCCTTACCCAATATTGATGACCTTCTCCTCCCTTCACCCTCTACATCCTCAATCGACCCTCCGCACACTAATCCTACCACAGAACCTACTGCCCCGTCCCCTATTATACCTCCCCTTCCTCCAGACAGTCTACTCAAATTTGTACTGCCCCCAGTTACCTTCAAGAATATCATTGTAACTCAATCCATTCAACTAATGCTGCCAATGCGTCCTCAGGTATTAGTTTTCCTATCTCTCATTTTTTGTCATATGATCATGTATCCCCCTCCCACAAAACTTTTGTTTCAGCTATCTCTAGCCTTGTTGAGCCCTCATCATATACTCAAGCTGTTAAACATGATTGTTGGAAGGACGCCATGGACAAAGAAATTCAGGCCTTAGAGGAAAACAACACATGGACTATCACTCAACTACCTCCTGGTAAGAAAGCTATTGGATGCAAATGGGTCTATAAAACCAAACTTAGAGCTGATGGTTCCCTTGAAAGGTATAAGGGACGCCTTGTGGCAAAGGGCTTTACACAACATGAAGGTGTTGACTACTCTGAAACTTTTTCGCCCGTTGTTAAAATTACCACTGTGAGACTGGTATTGCAACTTGCAGCAGCTTGCAATTGGCATTTACATCTGTTGGATGTTAATAACGCATTCCTTCATGGCGACTTGCATGAAGAGGTCTATATGCGGGTTCCTCAAGGGTTTGAAACTTCTGCACCTAATCAGGTTTGCAAACTTCACAAATCTCTCTATGGGTTGAAACAGGCTAGTAGGCAATGGAACTTCAAATTGGTTTCTCATCTTACCTCTCTTGGATTTGTACAATCCAAATCAGATTACTCTCTCATGGTCAAAACCACTGGTTCACAAGTCACTGTGCTCCTCATATATGTTGACGACATGGTTCTCACAGGTAACAACTTAGCTGAAATCCAGTCAGTCAAGCTTTCTCTTGGTGCTATCTTTAGAATCAATGATTTGGGGCTTCTAAAGTTTTTCCTTGGCTTAGAGGTAGCCTGATCTACACAAGGCATCATCCTCTCACAACGGAAATATGCCCTTGAACTTCTCGCTGATGCAGGCCTACTTGCTTGCAAACCGGTTTCTACGCCTATGCCCCCTGGCCTCAAGCTCTCTGCTACTAGTGGCACACTTTTGGACGACCCTTCTAGTTACAGAAGACTCATTGGTCGCTTGATATATCTCACTAACACCAGGCCAGACATCTGCTTTGCTGTTCATAAGCTTAGCCAATTCATCTCCACACCTCGGCAGACCCATACGGATGCCGCTCTTCATATCCTCAGGTACATTAAGGGGCAACCCGGTTCTGGTCTCTTCTTTGCTGCTGACTCTGATTTGAAACTTAAAGGTATTAGTGACTCGGACTGGGCCGGTTGTCCTGATACTAGACGTTCAGTCACAGGGTTTTGTATATTTCTTGGTAACTCTTTGATTTCATGGAAGTCCAAGAAGCAGAGCACGGTCTCCAAGACCTCCTCCGAGGCTGAGTATCGAGCCCTTTCTTCCACTGCTTGTGAGATCCAGTGGCTACTCTACCTCTTGACAGATTTACATGTTCCTCACACAGATTCGGTTGCACTATATTGTGATAACCGGTCTGCCATTCAGATAGCTCAGAATCCCACATTCCATGAGCGAACTAAACATATTGAGCTCGATTGTCATTTGGTTCGTGACAACAATCAAGCTGGCATCCTTCATCTAATGCCTATTCCTACCGTTGCCCAGATTGCTGACATCCACACTAAACCCCTTCAGCCTTCCTCGTTCCACAATTTGTTATCCAAGCTGAACTTGCAAAACATTTACACTCCAGCTTGAGGGGGGTGTTAGACTTATTATATTTGTTAGACTTAATATATTTACTCTCAGTTAGTTGTTAGACTTATTGTATATACTCTCAATTAGTTAGTCTTATTGTATTTTAATTTTTCTAGTTTAGGGTAGTTTAGTCTTTTTCCCTTACTTCCTTTGACTTGCATATAAACTCCCTAGTGGGCAATTTATCAATTGAGAAATTCATTTTTAGCAAAATAACAGTAGTCAAGATTTGAGTGAGGCTTTTGAAGCTCTTTATAATGAACATGAAACTCCTTTGAAAAAATCTAAGGATTTGACAAAGATAAACAAAAGCATGCTCACTCAAATTGGGACTCTTGAGAAAGAAGTAGCTAAGTTGAAGAATGAGCTACATAAAACTAAACCTTTCAACCTTGAGCTGCTTGAGCTTAAACAAAATTTTGAAAAAATCAAGGTTGAAAATGAAAATTTGAAAGAATCGTTAAAAAAGTTTGAGGTTGGTGAAAAGACCTTAACCAAGTTACTTCACTCCCAACATGAATATGTTGATAGGAGAGGTATTGGGTATGAAGGTAATTCCACCACCTCTGATTTGAAAAAGAAAATGATTTTTGTAGCTGCTACTTCAAGTAAGACACCTACTGTTTTCTCTTGTACTTATTGTCAGAAAGGGAATCATAGCTCTCATAGATGTCCTATTCATAGATTATGTGAGCTTGGTACTCTTATACCTGCTTGTAAGAAACCAAGGTGGATTGTGAAAACAAACCCCTTGAGGACTAACCCCCATGGACCCAATCAAATTTGCGTACCTCGTACTAGTTGTTGATGTTCCTTTTGTAGGTTGGTCAGTCATCCAAGAAGAAAAATGTGTGAATGGTTGACAGTGGGTGCTCGAGACATATGACTGGTGATGCCTCACTATTCTTAAAGTTAAGCAACAAGGTCAGTGGATCTGTGAAGTTTGCCAACAATGAATCTGCTCAAGTAATAGGTAAAGGTTGTGTGGGTAAGGAAAACACAATCAAAATTAAAAATGTTTTACTAGTTGATGGTGTGAAATTTAACTTGCTAAGTGTCAGTCAATTATATAATAGTGATTTTGATGTGTATTTTTCTTTTGATAAATGTGTTATTGCTCATAGGACTTCTAAACTTTATATTACCGGCTTTCGAGAAAATAATGTGTATTATGTTGATTTTGACAATGTGAGTGATGATATTGTGTGCATGCCTTCCTTGGTTGATGATGTGAATTTGTGGCATAGACGTCTAGGACATGCTAGTATTGAACTTTTATCTAAGTTGTGTAAGAATGAGCATGTTAGAGGTCTACCCAAATTGAAGTATGAAAAGGGTCAATTATGTGATGCATGTCAGCTGGGTAAGTTGCATAAAACTTCCTTCAACTCAAAACCTGTTATTTCCACTAATAATGTGCTTGAATTGTTCCATCTTGATTTATTTGGTGAGATTGATGTTGTAAGTCTAGGAGGGGCCAAGTATGTCTTCGTGATTGTAGATGATTATTCTAGGTATACTTGGGTCATTCTACTTGCAAATAAAAGTGATGCTTTTAATGAGTTTGCTAAGTTGTGCAGAAAGTTACAGAATGAGAAAAGCTTAGCCATCAAGAAAATTAGAAGCGATCATGGAGGAGAGTACGAAAATTCATCATTCAAGACGTGGTGTGAAAAGTATGGTGTTCATCACAACTTTTCAGCTCCAAGGACTCCTCAACAAAACGGTGTGGTGGAAAGAAAGAACAGAACCATACAAGAGATGAGCAGAACAATGCTGAACGAGCACAACCTTCCCAAGTATTTTTGGGGACATGCAGTTGATACAGCATGCCATGTGATCAACCGGGTGTACCTGAGGCCATCTCTTAACAAGACGCCATACGAGTTGTGGAATGGTAGAGCTCCAAATATTTTATACTTCAAGGTTTTTGGAAGTAAGTGCTTCATTCTCAACACAAAGGATAAGTTGGGTAAGTTTGATGCAAAATCAACTGAAGGTATCTTTATGGGTTATTCAAGTCATAGTAGAGCATATATCGTTTACAATAAAATTGATAAATGTATGCAAGAATCAATACATGTTTCTTTTGATGAGACTAACCTATTTGCTAAGAAAGTTGATGATGAGGATGAAGTGATTGAAGTAATCAAAGATAGAATGCCTGAATCAACCATAGAAAGTGTCAAAGAAGCCGAGGTGAAAGTGGAACCTCTAGAAGAAGCTGAAGTGGAATGAGAGCCCCAAGATATCGATGACCATCTCCATGGAAGAACACATGATGATTTGCCCAAGACTTGGAAATCTGTTCGAGATCATCCCTTGGAGCAAATTATTGGTAGTCCATCAAAGGGGGTAACTACTCGTTCTTCTCTTAATCATTTATGTTTTCATAGTGCTTTTGTCTCTCAAATAGTTCCTAATAATATTAAGGAAGCTTTATGTGATCCAGAATGGGTTTTGTCAATGCAAAAAGAACTTGAACAATTTGAACGGAACAAAGTTTGGCATTTAGTCGAAAAACCTGTTGATAGAACCATCATTGGTACTAAATGGGTTTTTCGCAACAAACTTGATGAAAATGGTGTTATTTTATTAAATAAAAGTCGTTTAGTTGTTCAAGGTTTTAACCAAATCGAAGGGCTGGATTTTGAAGAAACTTTTGCTCCGGTGGCTAGGTTGGAGTCCATTCGTATCATACTAGCCTTTGCTAGTTACATGGACTTCAAACTACACCAAATGGATGTCAAGAGTGCCTTCCTAAATGGATTTTTAGAAGAAGAAGTATATGTAAAACAACCCCCTGGTTTTGAAGATTTTAAGAAACCAAACCACGTTTTCAAACTTGACAAAGCACTTTATGGATTAAAACAAGCTCCTAGAGCTTGGTATGAGAGACTGAGCAAACATTTACTTGCAAATGGTTTCAAAAAGGGTAAGATTGATTCTACCTTATTCCTTAAAACCAAGGGCAAACATATCATAGTAGTACAAATTTATGTCGATGATATTATTTTTGGGTCTACTAATGATGATCTGTGCAAGGAGTTTTCTGACATGATGACTAGCGAGTTTGAGATGAGCATGATGGGGGAGCTGAACTTCTTTCTGGGACTTCAAGTGAAGCAAATGAAGGAAGGAATCTTCATCTGTCAAAACAAATTCTCAAAGGAGCTTCTAAAGAAATTTGACATGAGTGATGCAAAAGATATTGGTACTCCCATGGCGACTGCAACAAAGTTGGATAAGGACGAGCAAGGTAAACCAGTAAATGAAACGATGTATCGAGGTATGATTGGTAGTCTCTTATATTTAACTGCTTCTCGACCTGATATTATGTTTGTTGTGTGCTTGTGTGCTCAATTTCAAGCATGTCCCAAAGAATCAGATTTACAAGCTGTAAAACGGATTCTTAGATATGTTAAGGGAACCATAGATTTTGGACTGTGGTACCCGAAATCGAATAAGTTTGCTTTGGTAGGATTTTGTGATGCTGATTTTGCTGGATATACATTAGATAGGAACAGTACTAGTGGAATCTGTCATTTCTTAGGACCTTGTTTGACTTCCTGGTCTAGTAAAAAGCATAACAGTGTTGCTTTGTCCACCGCTGAAGCCGAATATGTGGCGGTTGGAAATTACGTAGCACAAGTTCTGTGGATGAGACAGACTTTGGAGGATTTTGGTTTGTTATATGACAATGTGCTTGTTCTATGTGATAACACTAGTGCCATTAACATTGCTAAGAACCCCATCCAACACTCTAGAACTAAGCATATAGACATAAGGCATCATTTCATTAGAGACCATGTTTCTAGGGGGAGCATAGCATTAAGCTTTGTAGGCACCGATGAACAACTAGCGGACATCTTCACGAAACCACTAGCCGAAGCTCAATTTTGTAAGATCCGGAGAGAGCTCGGTATGCTTGATTTTGCTAGTTTGTGATTATGTGATGTATTTTTGAAGTGCTATATGTTTGTTACATTATATGCTATGTGTGTATTCCCTCCTTTTTTGATGAAAACAAAGGGGGAGAAAGACTTGTTGTACTGTTGCTTGTTTGGTTCTCTTGCGTGTCATCTGTTTATTTTCTTGATGCTTATGCTTAGGGGGAGCTTATGCCGTTATTTCTTGTTTATAGCCTCCCTATGCATAAGGTAATTTGTTATCATCAAAAAGGGGGAGTTTGTTGAACGAAGGCCAAACACTCTTTGTTTTGAATGATAACAAATTACAATCTGTTTACTAATGGTTATAGTTGAACCAAAGCACAGAGCAATGAACCAAAAGCGCAGGGCATGAACGAAAGTGCAGGGCATGAACCAAAGCACAAGGAAATGAACCAAAGCGCTTGGCATGATATGATATCTTAAAGTGTAGAAGCTCGAAGGAGAAACTTCTAAAGCGTTCAAGACGTATGTGTTATACTGCTTTGCATAGGACGCGTGTAAGATCCAGTCACTTCTGCTTTATAAATTATGTAGTTGAGGGATGATCTTTTGAAATACGTTAGGCACAAATAATGATGTGTTGTTTTTTTAAAGAAAATAGATTCTAGAAATCGATTCCCACTTATTTCTAAAGCCAAAAATTGATTTCCATTTGCTTTTTAAAGCCAAGAATCGATTACTCTCTTGCCTTGGAAGCAAGAAATCGATTTCCCTCTTCCCTTTTAAGCCAATAATTGATTTTCCACTAATCAATTGGTTTTGGAAGAGTTTGTTTTGGAAAGAAATCAATCGATTGATGGCTTGTGTGTTTTAAGTATGAAAATCGATTTCTATCTTGATTTTGAAGCATACAATCGATTTTCCCTATAGTATTTGAAGCATATAATCGATTTCCAACCTTTTTGTTTAAGAAAAGCATTTGTTTTAGAAAGAAAACAATCGATTGATGACTTGTTATTTTAAAGAACCAAATCAATTTCCTTCTTGTTCATTGGAAGCAAGCAATCGATTTTTTGCTTATTTTTTAAAGAACAAAATCGATTTTCAACTTATATCTTTCAAGCAATCAATCGATTCTTCACTTATTACAGTTGTGTTAAAAAATATTTCAACGGTCATATTTTTACAATCACTATAAAAGAGATTAGGGTTTTCACGATCAAAAACACACAACCCACGAATCAAAAAAAAAGAAAAAGAAAAGGACGTACACTCTCACCGTCAAACCATTTTTCTTCACATTCTTCATCTAGGGTTTCAAATCTCTCATCTCTCTCAACTACATCTTGTTATACTGTTTGAGTGATTGGATCCTAGTTTTCATTTTGTAATCATCTAATACTTGGTTGTTGTGAAATCCTGGGAAGTGTTCTTGGGTAATTCAATCAGGGAGATTGAATTGTAGCGAAATCTTTAGCGGGGAGCTTGGGTTCTCAATTTGGGGAAATTTGAGATTGGTGTGGTAGCTATAGTGAATTTGCTTGCTTGTAAGACGTTGAAGAAGTATATTCTCCTATAGTGGTTATTATCAAGTCCAAAGGTTGCAAAGCCGGAGGCCGAGGACGTAGGGCTTTTATCCCGAACCTCGTAAAAATCACGGTGTAGTCCTATCCTTTATCTTTATACTGCTTTTCTTTTATAATTGTTAACTGTCGTCACATTTGCTATTATCACGCACATAGTTGATTATCGTTATAATTATAATTGTTTCTACCATTGCATATTTGATTATCTGATAATAATAATTGTTTCTGCCATTGCATATTTGATTATCATTATAATTATAATTGTTTCAGCCATTGTTATAGTTTCCATAAGTTGTTGCATATAGTTTAAATCATCTTTTCCGCATTCGATTTAAACTTGCATCGTTACTTTTAGCTTTAGGGGTGTCACCTGGTTTACAATCCTGGATGTCATATCTCTTGAGAACCTTTTCAATATAGCCTTTTTGGGACAACCCAACAATACCCCGAGAACGATTTCGGTGAATTTGTATGCCCAATACAAAATATGCATTACCAAGATCTTTCATCTGAAAATACCTACCTATAGAAATCTCTTGGTTTTGTGCAATAAATCTATATTGTTGCTGGCAAGTAAAATGTCATCAACATATAAAACCAGAAAAAATATATTTGCTATCACAGAACTTATGGTATACACAATCATCAAACAAATTCACCTCGAAACCAAACAAGATGATCACTTGATGAAATTTGAAATATCATTGCCGAGATGCTTGCTTAAGTCCATAGATGGATTTCTTTAGATTGCAAACTATATCCTAAACAAAGTGTTCCGATTGCACAATATAAATTGTCTCTTCAATGTTACCATTGGCAAATGTTTTCTTTACATCCATCTGATGTAACTCAAGACTGAAATGTGCCACTAATGCCATTATAATACTGAAAGAGTCTTTCAAAGAAACTTTAGAGAGAAAGTCTCTTTATAGTCAATACCTAATTTCTGTGTAAATCCTTTTGCGACAAGACGAGCCTTGTACTTCTCCACACTATCTTTTGATTCCCTCTTGGTATTAAATATCCATTTGTAACCAATGGGTTTCACACCTTGTGGCGACCAAACGTCATTGTCCTTCATAGACTTAATCTGTTCATTCATTGCATCAACCCACTTTTGAGAATTATAACTTTCTATGGCATGACGGAAGTTGATCGGATCATCTTCCATCATTCCAATATCAACTTCATGTTCCTAGAGAAATACAAAATAGTCATCTGGTATTGCTCTTCTCTTTTTCTCTAGTGGATCTCCTTAATGGCATAGTTTCTCAAGGTGGAAGAGTTTGTCCTTCTGTAACAGTTTCTTGTACGGGGATTTCAATATTGTCTTGACTTGTTGTGTTTTCAACAGAGTCAAGGAAAGGATCCTGAGCAGTGTCAATAACACATATGGGAATATCAACATATTCTTCTTCAAACACAAAATCCCTAACTATATATCCCCTTGCAAACTAAACATCCTAAAAGAAACGAGCATTTTCTGATTCGAAAATCGACTTACTTGCGGGATCATAAATTTTACACCTCATGTACTTACATGAAATGATTCATTAAACGAAGCAATTGCCTCAATAGAATGAAGATTATCAAAACTTGCAGTTTTTACTCCTTCTTCTCTTTTACTCGTTTTGCCTTTATATTTGATTGAAATAAGTTTGTTAAGAGCGTACATATCTGAATCTTTACAGTCACGACAAATCGTTTTTTTTTCAATGTATGCAAGGAACTCCTTAACCAGATTAACCTTTTAAGATATTTTGCCCTTGAATGCTTCCGGAATGCTCTTCTTCATGATCATCAAACACATGCAACTTGACTTCTCTCACCTTTTCATTTCATTTGTTTGTTCAAATGTGCTGAAAATCGTAAGAGGTGGAGGAGAGTCGGTCCTTAAAGCAAGGTTGAGAGTTATTACACCAAGAACTATCAAAACATTATCTTTCTAGGACTTGAAGTTTGAGCGGTTTAGCAAATATAGTTGATGTTGGTAGTAATATTTGCAGAATCATTCCCAACTGATTAGAGAACTATAGCAAAACAAAAAAAATGCTCATTTAAGCCTCAAAATAAAAGCAATACTAAATTCCAAAAAAGGTAAACCCATCTCAAGGTACTCGGAATCCATTAACATTTTATCTTTGGACAAAATATTAACTTTTCAGTGATACATTGGTGTAGTAATCAAATACCGATAATAAAGAACATGTCAAACATTAAATCTTCCTTTGGGCCGATTTACTATTCACATATAAAATCCAATAATAATCACGTATTTATCACCACAAGTGCGCTTGCAATTCTGTAAAGTAGCTATCTTCCTTTGGGCCGATAAATACTCACATAAGTTACAAGCACATGACCTTTTATATTTCAAAATAAATTAATCTCCGCAAGAGAGGGCGCCACTTTGGTGACATGTTGGTTCAATCAATTCATCCCAAAATATATATAAACTAACCAATATTTGAAATTCAGAATTACTCATCCAAAAATATCGAAAATGCATAAAAGTCTAGAAAGGAAAAAACATTTATCTTATATGCAATTTGTTTTATTTAATCCTGAAATCCCATTAAAAGAAAATTGAGCCTGAACCTGAACTGAACTTAATACTCAAAAGAAAACCAAATTATTCTTTAAATTTTTTGCAACCAGAAACATAACAAATAACAAATTACATCTAAACTCATGAATTCAACTCTCTATCTATTCCTTAACCAAATTGTCCAATATAGCGCAATCTATACGGTCAAAGAAAACCGAAGACAATAACTAAGTACACAAAAATTGTCTCATCGCGAAACAAATTCAAAACTGTTATGAAATATGATATAAACCTATAAGAAAGGTGAAGATAAGTAGAGCAAGAACAAATATGTAGAAGAGTAAGAGTTTTCTATATTATTCTCTTCACAAGTACATCTTTACATATGAGAGTGAGCCCTAGTTATAGGGAGGGGATTGGCAAGTGATTAGTCAACATAATGACAACTACACAAGGATAATAAAGGAGATGATGGGAGAAGAGAAATTGACATCCATATCCAATATTTTTCATAATACTCCCCCTTGGATGTCCATTGAGGATATGCCACATTAAAACCTTACTAGATAAAACCCAGTGCGAAAAAAATCTAGTAAAGGGAAAAAGAGTACAATATCCTGTCAGTGGGAACTGCCTCGTTAAAAACCTTTCCAGGAAAACCCATTGGGACAAAACCATGGCAAATAAAAAAAGAGTGCAGCTTTTCTCCCCGTGAATGAAGATTCTCCCCCTGAATGAAGCGTAACTTCAGAATATGAATTTCAACATCTGGAGTTTCTCCCTGATTGCATATGGAGCAATCTACTCCGCTGTCACTTGTGATGTATCCTCTTTTCATTGAGCTTTGCGGTCAGTATTATCTTCAAAACATCTTCTTTGAGTTGTTGACATTTTGGCATCAAATGAAGAAGTAGAAACTATAGGTCATTTTGTAGATCAAAAATAAATTTCATTGTCACCACATGTAGATAATAGCTGACTTGAGATCTAACTTCATCTAGATCAGAAAAATACTTTGTATCTGCATGGTTAATTTGTGTAACATACATAATATGGTTTATTCATTAGGATAGTCAAAAATGAAATATGTATCCCACTTTGTTCTAATTCCTTTTGGTTTGTAATGAAATATATTGCTTCTAATTATCACATAATATTATCATGTCAAGGGATATAACATTTGGTAATATGCATGCATGCTTTCATAGTCTTCAGGACTGAGATATTTCATATGTACTAAATAATTTCTGCAGATCAATATGAGACTTTCTTGCTCAAAAGAATTTAGTTAAAGATATTTCCTTTTATCTTGAATCCTTCTAGGATTTTCCATGTAGAGGTTACCTACAGGTCCAACCTCAAAAGTCCATCAGATATAATTTCATGTCATTCATCTAGAGCTCTTTTGTTTGAACATTCTATTTTTATTTGAAGCTCTTTAGGAGTTCTGATAATATTTATGTCATCAATATAGACATCAGTTATAGCAAATTCTTTCCCAAATACTTTTATAAAACTATATTGATAGGTGATTTCATTTTTGTATCTCTCCTTTAGAATACAAATTTACACGATTATCCCATATGTGTTCAAATTATATTCTCTCATGAAGGGATTGATTCAATTTAAGTGAGAATTCGAAAAGTGTGTATTAGAATATTAATCCTTCTGGGATCTTCAAATAATTATGACTATCAAATGAGTCATACAAATAAGCTGTAGCAACATTCATCTTGTGAAAATTGAGCTATTCAAGTGCTACAAGGCTAATTAAGTACTGAAAAATACTTGTATCCACCCTTGAGCAACATGTCCAGCTTTGAATCTCACAATTTCACCATTCTCATTCTATTTTTGCACCATAACCCATTTGTATCCGTCTGGTTTCACACCTTCAGGTGTTTGGACTACAGGTCCAAAAACTCTTATAAAACAAGTTTAATTCTGCTTCAATTTCATCTTTAAATTTTGGTCAATTCTCACTTTGTCTACAATCTTTAATAGACTTTGGTTCATGATCCTCACTATCATTCATCACATTTAGCGCTATATTATATGTAAAATCATTGTCAACGTTGACTTCATTTCGGTTCCATCATTTTTCATTATTGACATAATTCATTGAGATGTCTTTAATTTCATAAGTTATCAGGTACCTGATCAGTTCTTCGGGAACTAAAATGTCAATTATGTCTGAAGACTCTTATAGAGTTTCTATATCCTCGCTTGGACCATCTTCCTTTTTAGCTCCTTTTCTTGTTCGAGGATTTTTATCTTTGGAACCGATTGGTCTACTACGCTTCAAGCGCTGTTGAGACACATTTGCAATATTTGATTGTCCAACAGGGACATCCATTTTATTGGAGCATTAGCAGCTGATATCTATGATTTGGTCACATCTTTGGATCAGTGAATGCATAATTGGTAGATTATTTGCTAAGCTTTGCAAATGAATTATCTTTTGAACTTCTAGTTCACATTGTGTAGTTTGAGGATCAATTCATTCCAACTGATCTATTTTTCCAGCTGCTTATTCTCTCTCCCCCTAATATTGGGAAATTTAATTTATCAAGTGATAATCATCAAACTGGACTATAAACAAGTCTCCAGATGTTTTCTCAATATACTTTATTATACGTGGAGATTTATGTCCAATATATATTTCCAAAATTCCTTAAGGACCCATCATAGTGCATTGGGAGAAATAGGAATATACACTGCACATCCAAAAATTCTAAGATGGAAAATTTTAGTTCGTGACCAAAAACCAAATGTAAAGGGGAGGAGTTATGATAACTTGTTGGCCTGATGCGAGTCAATATTGCAATGTACAAAAGTGCTTGTTCCCAAGTAAAAATTGGAAGTTTTTATCTCATAAGTATTGGATATAGAATTAACTTTAGACGTCTAAAGAATGGTTCTTCAAGACCATTTTATGAATGAACGTATACTAAGTGATGTCCAATATCATACAACACTTATCATATGCTTTCAAGATATTTCACATAATGACCTCTTACTCAAATTAGTTGAGCAAACAATCTCACAAACTTTTGGTTGTGAGTTGACGATATATATGTGGCCATATAGTTGATACATCAATTAATATCACAAATATCTAAATGGTCCACGTGATTAGTGTACTCGTTTACAAATATCACATTTTATAAGTTTTAGAATTTCGAGAGACTTATTCTCTCAAATTGCCAATTTCTTTTGGGAACTAGTGAACACAAAAATTAGTAAATTGAAGAAACTACTGGCTATTCAATAAAAGTTCACATTAAAAAAATTTAACCATTTTTCGCATCATTGTATATTTGGGATGGTCCAACCGATCTTGCCAACAACAAAATTATTATGATATGTAAACTTCTGGTTTACAACAACATATGCTTCAATTGCACATATATAATTGTAGTACAAATTAGAGGAAAACAGACAATTTTTCCACTACACTTGTATTATCCGAAATATATCTCGTTATATAAAGATATTCAACATATTCATATCTTGTTTCAATGTGATATCCATTTAGACGGATATCTTTGAAACTTAGGGTAAGATAAATTGAGTACTATCCATATTACTATCCATATTACTATCATCTAATTGAGTACTATCCATATTACTATCATCTTCATAAGATAAATTTGTGTTAATCTTTTTATCTTCAATTTTAAGTGATTGTTGATAGAGATGAACAAGATGTTTTGTCGTAAGACAGGTACGACCTCAACGACCTTTGCCTCCACAATGATAGCAAATACTTCCATTATTGTTCTTAATCTGCCTTTTTTTTTTTGCAATCTTTACGACACGTTTCCACTTCTGGTGGAAAATATATGTTATTGTAATTTCCGCTGCGACTATGATCAAGACTGTTATGGAATGGCCGTTTGCCATATACACCCCCTTTTCTTTTTTTTTGACATCTATTCACACCCCCTGTAGGCCCAATATCAAAAGGGCCCAATCCAAACATCAAGGGCTCAGATCAAACCACCAGATCGGACAGACCTGATTCATTGGAATCAACCCCACCCCACTCTATAAATACAACATTCATTGCCTCTTTAATGGTAAGCATTCTCACATTTATTACTTACTCAAAATCATTCCTCTGACTTTAGCATCGGAGTGACATTGCAGGTACAACATCAGCTTGGATCGGACATGGTCATTAACTAAAGACATCAACCACTAACTACCTCGGACCACCCTTCAAGGTCGGAAGTACAGTGCAGAACATTGGCGACCACAATGGGAGATCTTCAACTCAAGATCCTCTCCCCTCGACTTAGTAGATGACAACTCGAAATCTCCATTCTAATGCTCAGCGACTCGGGGTCGGCGTCCATCTCGAACCGACGCATGTCGAGAGGACGACTTTGGGAAGACTAGCCGAACCCCAATCAACCCCGGAAGGATTTGTGGAAGACCTTCCAAACTCTACACAAGCACAAATCCAAAACCCTCCTCCACCTCCACTTCCGACCACAGTCGATGCTGTTCAACAGCTCGTCCTTCTGCTCAACCAACATGAGGCGGCCAACCAAGAAAGAAGCCACCGATTTACTAACCTCGAAGGACGAGTGGTAGAACTCGGGAATCAAAATATCCGAGATCAGGAATCCCCCGATTCTATTTCCCCTAAAAGAAGAAATCGTACCAGGAGACGCCACCGATCTCCGCCCAGAAGACACCACTACCATCGATCCCCTCCACGAAGACGCCAAGGGAATGGATTCCGTTCCCCCCGAGCCGATTCCTACGACGATGAAACAGAGGTCAACTCTTCCCTAGCATCTTCTTCCCCGAGACGACGGTCAAAAAACGGGGTACATTATCCCCAAAAAGATCGCCACAGGGATCGAAGTGCCCGAGAAGGAGCGTCTTCTTCTTCAAGACGACGTTCGAAAAGCGGGGAGCATTTGCCCCAAAAACATCCGAATCAAAGGCACTCCGATCCCCATCATCGGAGTCGACCTTCACGAAAAGCCCAACCAGGAGAAACCAAAGGACCTTTCACCAAGAGGATCGACCAATACCTGGTACCCAGGTATCTAGAAAAACCACCGGAAGGATTAAAAACTTATGACGGGACAGGCGATCCAAACAGGCACTTGAGTTATTTTGACACGATAATGAGGTATCGGAATGTCCCAATGGAAATGAAGTGCCGTATTTTCCCCCCAACATTGGAAAAAATCGCCTCGGAATGGTTTGAAGTCCTTAAAACAAACACAATCTCCTTTTGGGACCACTTGGCCGAATTATTCTCGGCCAATTTCTCCCATTCCAAAAGCAAACCAAAAAACAAGAGAATGTCTTAGCATCCATCACCCAAGGGAGCTTCGAGTCTTTAAGAGAATACATAGAAAGATTTAATAGAGAAGCAGTTCAAGTTCGGAACCTCGACGATTCTTTCCGAGTTTACTTTATGGGGATGCGCTTACGCCCTGGGAGCCCATTCAAGAAACACATAAATACTTGGGAACCAGAAAACCTCCAAGATTTCCTTCAACTATCCCAGTGTTTCATCAATGAAGAAGAAAGCACCAGGACCGGAAAAGAACAGCACCTACAACCCCTAATTGAACGATCCGATAATCGAAATGAAAAGGATCAAAGGGGCGGCGGCCGAGGTAACAGGGATCCCCGACCTCGAAACCGTCATCAATTCTATACCGAACTCAACGTCGATCAGTCCCAAATATTGGGCGAGTGCTGGAACACAGAGTTTAGAGACGAAAAATTCCCAAAACCACTCACCCAGAGACCTGGTCAACGATCCAATAAATACTGTCGATATCACCGGAGCAACGGACATGACACCAACCACTGCAACGCCTTGAAAGATGACATCGAGGATATGATCAAAAGGGGAAAATTAGCCAGCTATGTAAGCAGACCTAGACATCAACCAGCTGAGATTAAAGAAAATCAAGAACAAGAGCCCAAAACGAGGAGTAAAGTCAAAACTGAATCCGAAGATGACGAACTCGATCCAAGGAGATCAAAAGGACGATCAGTAATGATGATGATCGCGGGAGGCTTCTCCTACGAAGAATCCGGGAAAACAATGAAACGAAAGTGGAAAGAGCTACTAAATACAGCCTCGACATCGGTAGCACCTAATCCTTCAAACCGACCTCCGTTATCTTTCGGAGATGAAGACCTTCTTGACGGGAAACCCAACAAACACATACCACTCCTGATCAAGGCCATAATTGCTAACAAAGAAATTAGAAGAATTTTGGTAGACCAAGGAAGCTCCTCCGACATCATTTTTCTCGACCTCGTAGAAAGAATGGGAATCGACAAAGAAGACATCGCTCCTTACCGAGGATCCGCACTATCCGAATTCAACGGATCTCGGACTAAACCCCTTGGACACCTGGAACTGATGGTTTCGTACGGTCAAGAACCCTTGATAAGAATTATGAAAACTAAATTCCTTATCTTACCATGTGAATCAATCTACAACTGTATAATCGGGAGACCAACGTTGGGAAGACTCGGAGCGGTAACCTCCACCACTCATTTGAAAATCAAATTCAACTCCCTCTGCAACAAAGTTATTACCCTAAACTCAGACCTTGAATCAGCCTCAAGATATTTCTTCTTATGGACAAAAGCAGAAAAGAAGGCTCAAGCAGGTGAAGAAGTTTCCCCAGTCATGTGACCGAGGATCCGCACTGTTGAAGATTAGTAAAAGGGGGACGGATATGCATATCCGATACCAATACATCATACATGACAAATTTCAAGGCTCCTGGCCAGGTCGCTGCATGCTCGTCGGATCTCATACCCTCGACATTCCAAAGTCGGCCGCGAATCGATAACCTATCTACAATGACGCTCATATCCTCCCCTGCTTCATACAAAGACCTTGTTTCGGTAACAGAAGAAGCAACCCAATTAAGCATGCGAGGAACATTCACGTCATAAGGCATCGGCAGGTCAATTCACCCCGGACCAGTGCTAGAATATCCATCAGTCAAAGCTGAAGTACGATCATCAGCCTCGGGAGATTCAACATCAACAACCTCATCATCTCTTCGCTGCGAATAATCCTGCCTATCCTCGACTTCTTCAGCAGGTCTTTTACCCTTATCAATCTCGGATCCCGTATGACTTCTTTCTCCTATTTCGGTACTAAACTCCGACTCAGAGCCCCCCTCTTCCTAGGTATGCGAAGACCCCTGCTCATCATCGGAGTGCGTCTGTTCAGAAGATACCGTCTCCACAACGACAACGTCGATCTCGGTGTCTTTTACGCCAACAACAACCACATCCTCGGAAAGCTGCTCCCCAACTTCAGGCTCGTTGGAAGGATCTTTAGGAGCATGGCGATTGGCTTCAGTATCATCCTCCACTTCTTCGCTGGTCGGGGCTGAATCGGGATGATCTTGAACCTTGGGAATAACGGGGGCAATTTCAGAACAACGACCCTCGGCATTCTCTCCTCTAGAAGCCATCACTTTCGCAAGTTGCGGGGGTTGCTGGGAAATTTGCCTACGAGTTTGTTTAGTAACCGCCAGTTTTAAAAACCTGCGAGTTTGCATATCCGTCCTTATCCGAGAAACACAGGCGGACCAAAAACCGATTTACTTTATAAGCAAAGCTCTCCAAGGACCTGAATGCAGATATCAAAAAGTAGAAAAGATTGCCTTGGCTTTAGTCATCGCAGCTCGGCGCCTCCGGCCCTATTTCGTGGCTCACCAGATAGTCGTGCGAACCAACTATCCTATAAGACAGATATTACATCGTCCCAACCTTGCCGGCAGAATGATTAAATGGGCAGTCGAACTATCCGAATTCGGGATCAAGTATGAGTCTCGTACCACAATGAAAGCCCATGTGTTAGCAGACTTCGTGGCAGAAATGATTCCCGCCGATCCTGTTGATAAGACCTGGACTATACACGTTGATGGATCCTCTAACCCTAAAGGAAGCGGCGCAGGATTAATGTTAGAAAGCCCGGATAATGTTATTATTGAAGTCTCTCTCACCTTCACCTTCCAAACGACCAATAATCAAGCAGAATACGAGGCTTGCATTGCAGGTTTAAGGTTGGCAATTGACCTCCGAGTCACTCAGGTCAAACTACTCACCGACTCACTCTTGGTCGTTTCACAGATCAACAATCAATTTGAAACTAAAGATCCGATACTGCAGAAATACCAACTTCGAATACGAGAACTGCTAAGACAATTCAAAACGGCCGAGGTAAAACACGTCCCCAGAACGGAGAATCAAAGGGCGGATATCTTATCAAAACTCGCAAGCACCAAAATCCCAGGCAATCATCGGACGGTCATACAAGAATTACTACGAAAACCCAGCATCTCCTTCGATCCTATTTACAGTTCTACGATATGCGTTGTTGAGGAAAGCCAAAACTGGATTACCCCAATTTTGAAATACATAAAGGAAGGAACCAAACCTCAAAACTCAGCCGAAGCAAAAATCGTCAGAAAAAGAGCCTCGGCCTTCTCAATCATAGACGGAACATTATACAGAAGAAGCCTATCCTCACCATTGTTAAAATGCATCGAAGGAGAAGAGGCGGACTACGTCTTAACCGAAATTCATGAAGGAATATGTGGGCAACATCTCGGCGCCCGTTCCCTTGCTCGAAAAGCTCTACGCGCAGGATACTTCTGGCCTACCATGGAAACCGATGCTAAGAAATTCGTAAAAAAGTGCAAAAAATGCCAAATCCACGCTAACATTCGCATCGCTCCACCGACCGAACTCCGTAATCTATCCTCGACCTGGCCCTTCGCACAATGGGGAATAGATCTGTTAGGACCATTCCCAACCGCTCCGAGCCAAAACAAGTTCCTCATAGTAGCAATTGATTATTTTACCAAATGGGTTGAGGCAGAACCATTAGCCACCATCACTGCAAGAAACTCCATAAAGTTTTTCAAAAAGAACATCATGAGTAGATTCGGGATCCCAGAAAGAATTATCACCGACAATGGAACACAATTCACTGACAAAGGTTTCAGGAAGGTGATGTCCGATTTTAAAATTAAGCACCATTTCACATCGGTTGAACATCCACAAACCAACGGTCAAGTAGAAGCTGCCAACAAGGTACTCCTTAATGGTTTAAAAAACAGATTGGACGACGCTAAAGGAATATGGGTCGAAGAACTCCCATATGTACTTTGGGCCTACAGAACGACCTGGCAGAGCTCCACGGGAGAAACTCCATTCCGACTTTCTTATGGCAGCGAGGCGGTCATTCCAGTAGAAGTTGGCGAATTAACTTGGAGAACGACTAATCCAAAAACTCCAACCGAAAACAACCAAGCTCTAAAAGACGAGCTCGACCTCATCGACGAAGTTAGGGGACGAGCCACTCTCCGAGAATCCATTATCAAGCAAGGTATTGCATCCCGGTATAACGCTAAGGTTGTACCCAGAGATTTTGACACGGGCGACTTGGTACTTCGAAGAGCCAATGTGGGCCTAAAAAATGCATCCCAGGGTAAGTTAGCACCCAATTGGGAAGGACCTTACCGTATCAAAGCCAAGACCGGCACAGGTGCTTTCAAATTGGAGACTTTGGACAAAAAGGAAATCCTCCGAACCTGGAACGCCGCGAAACTAGAAAGCTATTACGTTTAAGACCACTGTTTGAAAATCTATGTAATACATACGCTTATCTTTTTCGATCTATGTAATGCATGCACTTATCTTTTTCGATCCCATCAAAAATATAAATGTTACCTTTTTGATCCCAGAAAATTATAAGCAAAATGTGTCAAACTAAAAGTATCCTTCTTCAGAAGAAACTTCTTGGGATCGATCTTTCGTGATCTCCCAACACGGCCAAAGCAGTCACAAACCTCAAGAGTAAGGATCAACGTGATCACCCACATTCCACACTTATGATTTTTGATCCAATCAAAATTATAACCGAATCAGCGTAATTACCTACGTTCCACACTTATGATTTTTGATTCAATCAAAATTATGATCGGAATAGCGTAACTACCTACGTTCCACACTTATGATTTTTGATTCAATCAAAAATATGATCGGAACAACGTAACTACTTTTTGATTCAATCAAAAATATGATCGGAACAACGTAACTACCTACGTTCCACACTTATGATTTTTGATCCAATCAAAATTATAACCGGAACAGCATAACTACCTACGTTCCACACTTATGATTTTTGATCCAATCAAAATTATAACCGGAACAGCGTAACTACCTACGTTCCACACTTATGATTTTTGATCCAATCAAAATTATAACCGGAACAGCGTAACTACCTACGTTCCACACTTATAATTTTCGATCCAATCAAAATTATAACCGGAACAGCGTAATTACCTACGTTCCACACTTATGATTTTTGAGCCAATCAAAATTATAACCGGAACAGCGTAACTACCTACGTATTACGAAATGTAAACTCCTTGCAAGAGAGAAACAAAGAAATTCCGGGATTCAAACTTCCACAGATCTTAAGAAATAAATTCATTACAAAAATCTCGGGCACAACCGAGCCCTCAAAGTTTACAAAAAAAAATCTAAGGTAAGATCTGGCAGGCTTAGGAAAAACAACGGTCTTCACATTAGTGCCGACGTCAACCTTTATGATCCGATCTCCCTCAATCTCATGATCCACATTCAGAACGGCCTTGTCAAGATTAAGACAAGGGTAGACGAGAGCAATCTGACCAAGTGCAAGATCAAAGCCATCCCCCGCCATTTCCAGAGCAAGATCGGTGGCAGTGCGCGCATCCTTCTTAGATTTTTCCAGTTCCACATGAGTTTTGGCGAGCTCTTTCTCCAGCACTGCACATCGATCTTCAGGAGAAGAACTGGTCTCGGCCTTGTTCTCTTCGAATTTTTTCAACTTAGCCATCAGCTCTTGAATTTGACCCTCCAACCTTCTAATTGTCTCTTCAGCACTCTTCCTTTCTTCTTCAAGGGCCGTGATCCGATCGTTCAGCTGACCGATGCGGGCAGTGCTATCCTCAACTTGCAACCTAGCAGAATTATGGGACTTCTCAAGATCGTCCGCATAAGCCTTCAAAGTCTTCAAGTCGCTCAAAGTGTTACCCAAGACTTTATTCTTTTCGGCCAGTTCTTTCAGAGCATTGAATAACTTGGCCCTCTCAGTGGTCACCAACTCTGAAAAACAAATAAAGTCAATAAGGTAGGTAAAAAGAACAACAAAATGAACTCCAGAAAGAATACCTCACCTTCATGACGATGTTCCATCTCCTCCCTCTGAAATTTGGCAACATCGGCTAAGTGAACAAACAGCTTTGCGACCGCACTGACAGGATCGGTAAGATATTCCTCCATATTCTTTTCCAAAAAACTCGCATCCACAGGAACAGAACTCGCCTTCTTAGAAGATTTGTGCCCCTTAGAAGACTTAGGATCTGTTGGAATCACCACCTTCTTCTTCTCCTCAGTCCTCCAGGCCACCTTCACTTGCTTTGTAGAGGTTCCCTCATTCGCTGGTTTCCTCTTCCGATGTTGAAGATCGTCCACAGGATTCTCCAGCTGTTCCTCGTGGACGGTCCTGATTGGGGAAACATGGACAGCAGCGCTAAGATCGGGAGCATTCTCTGCAAGCTCACCTTCCTCGACCCCCAGGTTCTGCAACGCCATCCTCTTTAATTGAGCAATCCTACTCCCTGCCATCGTATCTGAAAACAAAGAACAAAAAAAAACGGGACTAGTTAACCAAAATGATAAATTAACAATCCCCGGTCGAAAGATAAATTGACAAACCAATAAAACGACCCTACCTAGAACCCCCATAACCTCTCTTCGGGTAGCACACTTAACCAATCGATCAGCAGGAATACCTCGGTATTTATGCTTGGTATAAGGTAATTGAGATGAAATAAACAACAAAATATCTCTGGTCAGGATATCGGCACGGCTAAGATGAGATTCACCAACATGATAGGATCTTGGAGATCGGTTATAATGACCGAGTCCCCATCCTATGGGAAACTTAGTGGACACCAAATTTCGCCCGTCCGAATCAAATCTCCGCACATAGTCAATCGCATCGCTATTCACCGGCTCCATGAAATAGAAAAGCTCCTTCCACCTCCCCTTCAGCGAATCTGAATAAGCCCGGAAAATCTTGGCACCTTTAAGAGATCGAAGACTCACATGCTCCCAAGCATTTCCTTCCTCACCTTATTCACTATTCCTATTAACCTCAAACAAATGAAAGAACAGATCGGCGGTCACTGGCCGTTTAAGTTCGAGACATATAAATTCAAAGGCTCGAAGAAACGCCCAACCATTAGGGTGAAGTTGCGAAGGTGCCAATTCCAATCTCGCCAAAACAGTCTGTTGAAGATTAGTAAAAGGGGGACGGATATGCATATCCGATACCAATACATCATACATGACAAATTTCAAGGCTCATGGCCAGGTCGCTGCATGCTCGTCGGATCTCATACCCTCGACATTCCAAAGTCGGTCGCGAATCGATAACCTATCTACAATGACGCTCATATCCTCCCTTGCTTCATACAAAGACCTTGTTTCGGTAACAGAAGAAGCGACCCAATTAAGCATGCGAGGAACATTCACGTCATAAGGCAACGGCAGGTCGATTCGCCCCGGACCAGTGCTAGAATATCCATCAGTCAAAGTTGAAGTACGATCATCAGCCTTGGAAGCTTCAACATCAGCAACCTCATCATCTCTTTGCTGCGAATAATCCTGCCTATCCTCGACTTCTTCAGCAGGTCTTTTACCCTTATCAACCTCGGATCCCGTATGACTTCTTTCTCTTGTTTCGGTACTAAACTCTGACTCCGACTCAGAGCCCCCCTCTTCCTGGGTATGCGAAGACCTTTGCTCATCATTGGAGTGCGTCTGTTCAGAAGATACCGTCTCCACAACGACAACGTCGATCTCGGTGTCTTTTACGCCAACAACAACCACATCCTCGAAAAGCTGCTCCCCAACTTCAGGCTCGTTGGAAGGATCTTTAGGAGCATGGCGATTGACTTCAGCATCGTCCTCCACTTGTTCGCTGGTCGGGGCTGAATTGGGATGATCTTGAACCTCGGGAATAACGGGGGCAATTTCAGAACGACGACCCTCGGCATTCTCTCCTCAAGAAGCCATCACTTTCGCAAGTTGCGGGGGTTTCTGGGAAATTTGCCTACGAGTTTGTTTAGTAACCGCCAGTTTTAAAAACCTGCAGGAATGGGGGCATATGGAAGTCAGGAATAACGACCTAACGGGTCCTTACCAATTTTGAGACCCGACCTGACGACCCCCACCCTGTGACAACTATAGAAATGGGGGCAAAGCTGACTATTTAAGGAAAAGGAAACAATAGAGAAATTGAAAACAGAACTAACCTCGCTCAAACGAAGCTCCTGCTGATGATCTTTTGCGGAAGTCAAGCACTTGGACCCACTGGAATGGCGAAACCCTAGCCACTATCTTACTGATCGACGAACTTAAACTCGGATATGACGAACTTAAACTCGAATATAAAGATCGGTATGCAGAGCAAATTGAAAATCAGGAATAAATGAGCGGAACTAACCCCTATTTATAGTGGGCCTCGCAAAACTGGATTGGGCCTAAGTCCAATCGACGCATCCCATCAATAACTTCCAACACACGCTCACGCCTACCAAAGCGTCACCATCATTAGCCGCCATTGGGAAACGCGCTCTGACAGACGCAATAAATGCAAAGGCGCCAATTCAAACTTCAAAATTATTATAACCGCAAGAACTTCATCACCATCAGAAACCAAGTTTAACGTCGGCAAAAACTCCATCACCATCAAAAACCAAGTTTAACGTCGGCAAAAACTTCATCACCAACAGAAACCAAGCTTAACATCGGTAAAAAGAACGCTTCATATCTGGACAAGTCAAGATCGCCTCTAAAGACGACCAGACTTGGGGGGCAACTGTTATGGAATGGCTGTTTGCCATATACACCCCCTTTTCTTTTTTTTTGACATCTATTCACACCCCCTGTAGGCCCAATATCAAAAGGGCCCAATCCAAACATCAAGGGCTCAGATCAAACCACCAGATCGGACGGATATTCACTGGAATCAACCCCACCCCACTCTATAAATACAACATTCATTGCCTCTTTAATGGTAAGCATTCTCACATTTATTACTTACTCAAAATCATTCCTCTGACTTTAGCATCGGAGTGACATTGCAGGTACAACATCAGCTTGGATCGGACACGGTCATTAACTAAAGACATCAACCACTAACTACCTCGGACCACCCTTCAAGGTCGGAAGTACAGTGCAAAACAAAGACCATGATCAGAGGTTTGCCGATAGTGATCATGTGTTGCTACATTCACTTCTAGGAATGAAGCATTATAGTGGGACGAGTCTCATGATTTTTATTAGAAATTCATTTGCTTGTCACTGCATTCACTTCCGGGAATGGAGTATTACTAATTGTGACCTTTGCTCTTGTTTTCCTATTTTCTTGCATATTGTATAAGACAATAGATCGATTATAGTAATGATCAAGTAATAGTTTACATGTAAAACTCATATTAAGATTTACAACATGTTTACGTTTAGGTAACAAAAGTTGAAATTACAAAGAATTAATATGAAAAGATGTGTTCATATATTCTTTTTTAGGGCCATCTCAAATATGGTTATTGTAATCTATTCTCCATTCAAATTTCCTTGTTCTATTAAAAGAACCAAAACTTTTCTGTTCATTTAAAACCAACAACGAAATAGGCCTATAAAACAATTCATAGATGCAGGCACACATATATAAATTCAGCCTCCATTAGAAGCTTCAAGGCTAGGGGAAGCTTCCAGTCCCCCAACACAACAAACTAATTTGACTGTACATGAATTGGTCATAATACCTGCATTTCCATTCCGCAACAAATATTTCTAAATTTGTTTCAAGTGCCAAAACATAACATGAAACAAATCTCATGATCCAAAGTGCCAAGCAATAATCAGAAAGCAGAAAAAAAAAATGCTTACTAATAGTTGCTTAGATAGATGTCATGATCCAGAATATGGTTTGTACTCTTAGTTGTTTATAAAATAAATTAAGTTGCAATTCCTAAGAGAATAGACAGAGATTGTACTTATTAAAAGTTGTAACCATATAGACTAGAAGGTTAAAGGTTAGTCCACTAGTGGATCTACTGATTCTACTCTTTATATACCATTTCTTTATTTTAATTAGAAATAAAAGGTTTGTATAAAAAGAAGAAAAATAACAAAAAATAGAAGGTCAAATAGCAAGAGATAAAATGTAATCCAATTTAGGCTCCAGTTTATTAACTCAAAACAGATACGATTGCAATTCATGTCCGAATCAAACTAAAAAAAGAATGATAATTATATAAAACAAGTAATATCATGAAACAAGAAATGAAAAAGAGTATTCAACTTTAGTATTCAAGTTTTCCGATCACAGTTATCAACGTATGGAAAGCCACCGAGAGAAATATCACATAAATAATAAACGTGTGGCAAGATCAAGGTAATAGAGACTCACATGTAGTAGCACAATAATCATTCCATAAACAATTAAATTCGTATTTCCAAAATCCCCAATTTTCCCATGTTAGGTTTTTCTAAAAGAATGCATTGGAAGAGTTTATTTATTCCTTTTCATGATAATCAGTCCCAATATTTCAGAATTATTAAATATGATAAACTAATAAGCAAGCATCCAACACAATAAGTAGTATCATGGAAACAAGTAAGAACCAATACTAACCTTAGATTGGTAGAACTTCGTGCTGATAACGTGTTATGAAATAAGATATAAACCAATAAGAAAGGTGAAGATAAGTAGAGCAAGAACAAATATGTAGAAGAGTAAGAACTTTGTATATTATTCTCTTCACAAGTACATCTTTACATATGAGTGAGCCCTATTTATAGGGAGGGGATTGGCAAGTGATTAGTCAACATAATGACCACTACACAAGGATAATAAAGGAGATGATGGGAGAAGAGAAATGGACATCCATATCCAATAATTTTCATAACATGCTGCAGTCCATTCTTATTCACATAGAAGAATCGATTTTAAAAACTAAAATCAATATCTCATGATCAAATTGCAGGACAATCAAAGTCAAGCTTAAACTGAATTCATTATATTCATAAAATAAAATAAAAAACAAAACAAACAAGGACTTGCATTGATCTTTATTCAGTTACTAGCATCGTGACCCGTGCGATGCACGGGGCGAAAGCTTAGATCGTGACCCGTGCGATGCACAGGGCGAAAGATTAGATTAGCGGAAGAATTATAAGAGGAAGATTAGATTAATAGTAATTGAAGTCAAAGTTTAGGGACAATGGACAACAAATTGTCAAACAAAAAATAAATTGTGTTAAAGTTAGAGTAAATGGTTAGCACATATTAAACACGTTTAATCAAATATGTTAAAGTAACTCAAAACACACTACTTAGCATTACACTTTATGTATTTCGTAATGAAACTATTTTTTTTCCAGCAAACCAGGTATTGAGGAACAAAGTTTACATATTTGGACAGTTACAATTTTTCCGAACACTAAAGTAACCTGAACCACACTCCTAATGTCGCACTTAACGTTTTTTTATAGGAAATTATTTTTTGGTTTGACCAAACCAAGTACTTAGAAACAAACTCCGTATATTTGTACAATCTAAATTTAATTTCTGAATCCTAAGTCACCCGAAAAAATACTATTTAGCGTCACACTTTACATATTTTGGCACAAAATTAAATTTATATTTTGTTACAAAATTAACTCTTTTTAAATAAAATTGGTTACTAAGCAATAAACTTTACATATTTAAACAATTAAATTTTTCAGACACTAAAGTACTCAAAAAGCACACTGCATAGCGTTACACTTTATATAATTTGTTACGAAATTAATGTTCGATTCCAAAAATTTGATTATGGAGGAGCAAATTTCACCTATTTAAACAATTAAATTTTTTATTTAATCGTAAAGTATCACTAAAATATAAAACATGAAAGAAGAGAGAGAGAGAGAGAGAGAGAGGAAAAAAGGGGAATAAATATATGAAAAGGAAAAAAAAAGAGTGGCAGAGAGAGTTTGGAGAAGTAAAAGGGGGTGGGAGGGGGGGGTAGGGGGTAGGGGTGGGGGAATTAACAAGCTTCTTTTATTAAAACAAGTTAATAAAAGCTTTAGTAAACACTTACCCCTACTGATTCTTGATTTCTAGTTATAAAGCATGTCTGTGAATATAATTCTACTCATTTTAAGCGATCAACCTTAAAATAAGATGGATGTAGTATAACACAAGAATCAAAGTACATGCAACACACAAATAACACTTAACTTTCTCAAAATATCATTATAAGACTAGCACATCTCAACTAAAGGAATTTAGCTCATGATAGACATTGCAAGATGAAAAGAGATTGAATAAAACATATTGAGGTGATGGAAATTATCAAGAAAGAACAACAAAGTAAAGTTTACAATATTGAAGCTTTCTTGCATCAAGCAATGCAGGTGCACTGATCACCTTCCTATATCTATGAAGAAGAGAAGGGAGAAGGCGTCAATTCCTTCCTTTTCTCCTTGCCACTATCTAAGAAAAACTAAGAACTTGAGAGTAAAAAGTACAAGAAATTGAAAGAAGTGTAAAATGTAAGTGATATGAGATATGAGATATTCTTCAAAGTGGAAGTGGGGATCCTTATATAGCCTCCAAAAAGTGAATTCCTTGAGGGCTAAGTAAACTTGAGAACTCAAGCATGGTTACTTTTCAGGCTTTATAAAAGTGATGTGAAGTTTGGATCATCTTGCCAAAGAGTGGTCCATTTAGGTGTAGCCATGTGTCCCTTATAAGATGACTCTTCACTTGGTCACCAATCGTAGGCGCCTCCTTTGAAAGGTTCCCATGTGACCCATGTGACTTGTGACCAATTATGATGTCATCTTGTGGTGTCTTTATCTTCTTTGAGTTTGAGGTGCTTCCGGTGTTGGCATTTTTCTTCCCATTTCAGGCTGGTGCAGCTGCATGTAGTGCAGCTGCATGCGATGCAGGTGCAATGCATGAACACTGAATCTGCCTTTTATGATGCAAGTGCATGAACTGCCTGCACACTAGCAAATATATCAAACATACCACTTTATAGACATAATGCTAAGTTATATTTAAACTCTTTGCTTCAACCTTTAATGTTGTTTATTCTTATGTGACAGTCCACAATAAATAATTAATTATTAACATATAAGGCCAACTTTGAATTAATGATCCAATAGATAAAATAGATAAAAAATAATTATATTCGCATATAAACGACACTTGATTTTTCAGAAATCACATGCTTACATTGCCACTTCTGTGAAAATATTTTTTTTGTACTTATAAAATTCTAATTTCTTCTTTAATTTATTTTGTTAATTTTTTGGCAAATAATCAAATGAGGTAAAAGGAAGAGATCATTGTTATTGTTAAAGCCTTCAAGTCGGAGTATGTTGTCTTCAATTTAACATTGCCATCTGGAAGAAGAGATCATTGTAATTTAATTACCATTTTGTTTTTATTTAATAAAAACTACTATATATATATCCAAAAAAATTATTTAACTGACAAATAAATATAATGTGATTTTATGAAAATTGAAACAGAAGAATAGAAGCAAATTTATCTAAATTAAATATTTTTTTAATAAATCATGAAAATCGATAAATCATGAATTAATAAAGTAAATATTTTTTTAATTAAAGAAATGAAGTGGAATGCCAACAAGAATCAGTCAATTGCCATGTCAATTAAAATATTAACACATAAGGAAAATCTTAAAGTTTGAAATTCCAATTTGGTCAACATTGCAAAACTTTGTAAAATAAGGGGAATAAAATTGCCCCCAAAAAAATAGGAGGATCAAAATTGCACATTGAGTAATATAGGGGCCTTTTTTTTGTACCCCCTCTTCTCCCCTATACCCGCATAACCCCTTTAATCCCCAAAATACCCATAAAAAATTAAAAGAAAACTACCTTTTTATAAAAAAATTGGAATTACATTATAAAAGCATAATTCTGGAATCACCTCAAAAGAGGTATTTCCAGAAGTCATTTTTGACTTCCGGAGAATAATCACACAAGTATTACTACCAAATTTAGGGTTTATGTAAAAATAGAAAAATGAAGGAGGAAGGTATTGACCTAGTGTCAGAGAATAGTTTGTGGCGCACGGTAGTTGCGATAGTGAGGGCGGACGCCAAAATTACAGTACGACAGATGTAAGGGTTTCTCGTCGTAGTTGGTTGCGAGAATGACGACGAACATGAGGAGGAGGCTAAGGTGAACACGAAGGCGTGGAGTGGAGTGCTCGTACCTTCCACAAAGTTGACATGTTGGTCTTGAGCCAGATGTAGGAGTGCTGCATCCACGACCACGAGCGCGCCCTTGGCGTCAATGGCCAGGAGCGTTGGAGTTGTTTGAGGCATTTCCTCAAACATCTTGTATGCACCACGTTACCAAAGTCATTTGCAACTGCTAGTTCTACCCTGAATTTGTCCAACTGAGATTCTTGGACTAGTAAGAGTGATTCAATTTGCGACAGAGAAGGAGCTTCATCTTTGCCAAAGATCATCATTACAAGCGGATTGTACTCTTCAGGGAGACCCTCGAGGAGTACATCAGTAAGATACGAATCTGAAATCGTTTCACCAATAGAAGTTAGAGCATCAGCACCAGAGTGAACCTTTGTGATAAATTCAGAGATTAAACTAGGCCCAATCCACATTCTAAGATGATATCAAAGCCAAAGCAAGATTCGTTGGGGCACCCGCTATCGGGCCACCCGGGTCAGCTTCAGTTGTCGAGTACTGAGCGTGATGGGGGTGTGTTAAGAGTCTCACATCAGATGTGATACGATCTGAAAAAAGTATATAAGTCGGAGGCATCCTTCACTTGTGTGTTTGAGTTTGGCCCAATCCACATTCTAAGAGTCTGCAACATAGAGTAAACAACTTTTAAAAGAGCCATAATTTCTACATAATCTATAAATTATGTGTTGCACCCTTTTGTCTGACATTTTATTTCTTTTAAATCCTTTTTAAATAAAAGAGCCGGAATCATATCACAATCTCTTGGCGACAAGAATCACATGGAGTTATCACTTTGAAAGTCTTGTACATACCTTTTAAGGGGGATGAGTTACCAACGAATATAGAAGAATCCAATGCAATAGAAAAAGCACATGAAGGAATACCTTCTAGTGGTGGTTTGCTTGTAATTATCATCCATGAAGTCGAAGATGTTGAAGGGAAACACCATACTAATCCATTTGCATAACCCCTTTAATCCCCAAAATACCCATAAAAAATTGCACATTGAGTAAAATAGGGGGCTTTTTTTGTACCCCCCCTCTTCTCCCCTATACCCGCATAACCCCTTTAATCCCCAAAATACCCATAAAAAATTAAAAGAAAACTACCTTTTTATAAAAAATTTGGAATTACGCTATAAAAGCATAATTCCGAAATCACCTCAAAAGAGGTATTTCTAAAAGTCATTTTTGACTTCCGGAGAATAATCACACAAGTATTACTACCAAATTTAGGGTTTATGTAAATATAGAAAAATGAAGAAGGAAGGTATTGACCTAGTGTCGGAGAATAGTTTGTGGCGCACGGTAGTTGTGATAGTGAGAGCGGACGCCAAAATTACAGTACGACAAATGTAAGGGTTTCTCGTCGTAGTTGGTTGCGAGAATGACGACGAGCGTGAGGAGGAGGCTAAGGTGAACACGAAGGCGTGGAGTGGAGTGCTCGTACCTTCCACAAAGTTGACATGTTGGTCTTGAGCCAGATGTAGGAGTGTTGCATCCACGACCGCGAGTGCGCCCTTGGCGTCCATGGCCAGGAGCGTTGGAGTTGTCGGAGGCATTTCCTCAAGCATCTTGTATGCACTGTTGCGTAAAAACGTGTGATTGTTTCTTGTGCAAGTGTACACAATCGTAACAAGTAATACAGTGAATAAGTGAGATCGTTCCCACGAGGATTAATTGCTAACCAAATGCTTAATCAGTGTAACAAATAGTGATTTGGGGTAGAAAGTAAATGACACACAATTTTGGGTAACAAGCAATAAAGGTAAAAAGTATCAGGGTAATGAAAATCAAATTTGGGACAAGTTGAGATGCAATACTTCCAGTAAATCCATTAGGATGCTCAAAATGCTATGTTAAGTGCTGCAGCACTAGGTGGTGCCGCAATTGTGCATTATGTCTAATGCTTAACACTAGGTTTTAGTCCTCCTAAATTATGTCCAATTCGGAAAGGATTATTTTCCTAGGCTACTGAAGACCAAGCAGCATTTCACCTAAATGTTGTACCTCATGGCTTATGCTTCCCCTATGTCTAGGGCTCAAGCAAGGAACTTACTATATGTCTATAGCGTAACTTACCATGTTATCTTGTGAGATAAATATACAAACCATGTCTGTGAATGTACATCTACTTAGATTAGACGGCCAATCCTAATCTAAGATGGAAATAGTAAAAACACTAAAGATAAAGTGCATCAACACAATAACATAAGCATTAAGAACAAAATAACTTCATTACATTCAGATTAGCATCCCAACTACAGAGGTTTAGCTTATATTGAGCTTACACAACATTGAAATTAAACTAAACATCAAGGGAGATGAAATTCATACTAAAACCCGAGAAGAGAAGTTAAACTACAGTGTTGCTTCAATGGAGATAGCTTCAATGGAGATCCACCAAGCAAATCCAGCTCTCAACCGTAGTTTCTTCAACAAGAGGAAACTTCAGTGTTGCTGCAGCAATCAATATCCCAGCAATTGATCTTTGGTAACAAGGAGAGGCACGAAAACTTGAGGCTATGTCTATTCCTCAGGGATTCGGCTTACCCTAATTCTTGGAATGTGGGTCTATTTTATAGACGATCCCTAGGGCAGAGAATAACCCTAATTGTGGAGGCGCATTTTGTCCTTTTTGAGGGCAAAATGTCCTTTCTACCCAATTCCCTAGGTCACCAAGGAATCTTCAATGATTGGCACGCACACTGATGATGGGTGACAACTGACAGGTGTCCTTGCCAATATTTCTGTGTTTTCCATTGCCTTCTCTCTCATGTTGCGCAATAAACAATTGCGACCGCATTAGGTGCTGCAGCAATAGAACAAACACATTAGACCACAATTGGGCACCAAAGTGCCAATTAATATCATAATTAAGCTTGCACCTTTAATTATTCTAAACTAACATATTTACAACATAATTCACTAATTTGCTTGAGAATTAACAATGATTTAAGCTTCAAATAAGAGGTAATAAGAATCATATTTGATTGTTATCACACCCCCAAACTTGAACCATTGCTTGTCCTCAAGCAGTGACACTTGACACAGACAAGCAAAATACCAGCAAACAACCAGATAGTTGAACATTAACAAAGGCACACAAACAGAATATTAAGCTGAGCATACAACTTTCAGATTGGCCACTCAATTGCAAACCCACTGAATGATAAGTTCCCTAAATTACTCCTGCTCAATAGTGTGTGTGTCTGTGTAGCATTCAACTCAGTTCAGAACATAGCAAGGTTCAAAATTTCACTTAACTAAAAACTAGAGGGGCTTTCTTTTGAGATAGCCAAAGATGTTTCAAAACTAAGGGTAGACTAACAATTCAGCACAGAAAGGGGGGATAAGCATGACAAAGGACTTTGATTTAGCAATTATAGGATTCTAGACCAGCGCACTTATTACAACAAAACTTCAGTGCTGCAGCAATAGTTGTTGCAGCAATACAGACCAGAACAGAATTCAAAAACACACAATATTTGACATTCTTGTTGCATTGCCCTTATTTATCCTCACTTTTCTCACAGGTTGATTGCTTATTTCGACTGAAACCCAAGTGTGTCACCACAAATTGGCCTCCCTACTTCACAATCATCCTAACTACCATTTATCATCCTTTTGACTGAAACTATAATGTGTCTCCACAGAATAGCCTCCCTACTCAGTTCAAAATGGCAGCTTATTGCACTCTTTTTTCTCTTTTTTTTCAATGGGCAATGACAACAATTACACATATTTACAATCACAATACAACATTCTAAACTATGTGCACTTGGCCTAAACCCATTCTTTCATGCTTTGCCATAATATAACTTAAAGAACCCCCAAACTTAGTTTCTTATGCTACCCTAAGTTTTTAATAAAAATTTGCCAAGTCTCTATGTCTGCCTACAACTAGCCTAGCTTCAGATCATTTCTAACTTACTAAGTCATTCCTAAGTTTCATGCAAAGTGTAAAAACAGGAGCAATATAGTTCACTCACAAACAAGGGCACTAATCACTCAATTCTCACCATTTCATCACTAAGTTTTGCTCAACTTAACAACTGAAATTAAAAACTTTCATTCAACTAACTAGGCATACTGATATATTACAATGACCATAGGTCCTCCCCCCCCCCCCCCCCCCCCCCCCCACCTAAGACCTTGCAGTATCCCCACTGCTCATGAAATATAAGGGAGAGGCCTTTTCTAAAGCAAAATAGAAATAAAAACAAACAAACACAACTAACGCAGACACAAACACTTTACTCATGAAAAACACTAAAAGACAGAATTTAAAAGACAAGAACTAAAAAGATTAAGGTGCAGAGGCTCCTGGCATTGCCCTAGGGCTTTGTCTTGTTGCTATTCCTCTTCTTACTGGCCTCTTGACTCTTGGTGATTTGATCACAGGGGCATCTGGTGCCTTCAGGATTTCTGTTGCTGCAGCATTGGACCTGCATCTGCAACAGCAGGGCCAGCAACAGAAACACTTGCCTTCTTTTGGGCAACCACGAAATCTAGAGCAGCCTTTTATCTCTTTTCATTCTCAGCCATTTTAGCAGCTTCAATTGCTGCTGCAGCATCTTCCACTCCCTTCAGCACAGTCTCTACAGTAGCATTCACAATAGCATCTTCCTCAACAGTTACACCTTCAGCATCCAGCTCCACATCTTCAGGTACAGCAGACATTTTCCTCCTTTTGGGGGCATGCTTGGTCCTTGTTCTCTTAGAGGGTGAGAACACTGGGCTTTCAGCTGCAGCATGAGCAACATCAGTTGCTGCAGCAACAGGGATTTCAACAGTTTCAGGAAATTTTTCTTGTTGGTTTTCTTGGGGTGGAATTGTGGGTTGTGGTGGTTGATTTTCTGGGATTAGAATGGTGATGGGGGTTGATGGTTGTGGAATGGTAGATGGGGTGGCTAACTTGGCAGTTTTGCTATTAGGGGGTGTTGATGGTGGTGGGTCCATTTCAAGATCAGTTGCATCTTCAAACTCATCTGAACTATTTTCTTCAGATCCTTCTCCCAACAATGAGTCGTCCTCTTCACTATCATCCTTCCTATTCAGCTCCTTCATTATCTCTCTGTTTTCTAACTTTTCCCCTTCACTTAGTGTTTCATCAGACTCAGAATTAAGAAGCTCTTCTTCTTCTTCTTCTTCTTCACCTACCTTCTTCTTTCCCTTTTTTACTTCCTTCCTCTTTCTCTTCTTCTCAACAACTTCCTCTGGCACAACATCATCAATACCAGGTTCATCAAACAGCTCTTTGTCAATCACTTCTTCATCAAGCACCCACTCAGGAAAAGAAGGCGCTTCAACTCCAATATCAACTTGCAGGTTTGCAGCAAACATAGCCTTCAACCACTCCTACTGCTTCCTCATAAACTCCCAAACGGAGCGTTGCTGCAGCATGAACTGTGGCAGCATGGTGGGATCACCAGATGCTGCAGCAACCTTAGGCTTTTATTTCAGAACAGTAGGGAAGGCAGCAAGAGGGAAGCCTTTCTTCTCCCCCTTCATTTCTACACCAGCCTTAATGCAAAGATCAGTAATTAGACAAGGAAAGAAAAGATACCCAGTAGTTTTGGAGTGGCAAATGAGAATCTCCCATGAGATCAATCTTCCAATATCTACATCCTTTGCTCCCAAAATAGCATCTAGCAGCATCATCCTTTCTTTTTCTACATTGGTGGTGTGGGAAGTGGGCAACAGAGTGTGCTTAATGAAATTGAACCACACCATAGCATCATGGTTGAGATTGCTCCTCTTGACCTTAAACTCGTTCGCAATGCAGGGCTCCCATGGAGTGCCAGGAATGGTGATGTTTTTCTTCACAACTTCCATCTCTTTCTTACCCCACTTCTCAAAATTTCTTGCAAAGGTTAGACCACGATAACTCAAACCCAGACATTCATTGATCATCATTGAGTCAAACTTAATGACCACTCCTCTGACTTCTGAAAAGAATTGTGGTTTTCCATCTTTTTCTAGTGCAATCGCCGCATAAAACTCACGGACAACAGAGGGGTAAAAATAAGAAGGGTGCTGCACCAATTGCTCCCACCCAAGTGCTTTCACAATGGTTGTGAACGCATCGGGAGCATCTTGCAACACAAAGCCCCTCTCTGCCCAAAAGTTCATGGCAGAGAACTTCTCCACAGCAGATACTTCTTGGTTCTTCATACTCCTACGCCTTACTTGACTGGATTCTCCTCGCCCAGATGTTGATTGGCGCTTTCCAGATGATTTTTGTAACACCCCAATTCTACCCAATAATACTATAAATCAGAGTGCGGAATTTTCAACATAAATATTGGAGTGCTACACTTACTTCCCAACACAAACAATATAATTCATTCATGGTAAATTCAATTTGAAGCAATCTTAACAATCCTTGTCCATTTGACAACTCAAAATCAACAATTTGCTTAATAGAAATAACTTCGAGTTCAACAAATATTGCAACCTAAATGATAAAGGAAAAAAAACAGCGTTCAATCGCCCGAGTGTTACGTATCAGAGTGACGACACCGACTCAACTAAGGAAGGATCACCGCCTTCATTCGTGACTACCTGCACGTTACCACATAGGGGTAACATTCAAACAGAAGGGGTGAGATATCGAACTATATAAGAGCATGTATGAAGAACAATATGATAGGTCAGGTACTATAGAATTACACATATCATCAATAAAATCCTCAATAGAGTCATCAATAGAATCATCGAAGTGCAATACGGAATGCGACTCAACTGTGCATATGCATGTGGTACCATTGGAGCAAAACTCCCGTCGTAAAAATCGTCGTTGCCAGTAAATAGTGGCTCACAGGGCATAGCCCTCATCGTTCACCTCGTAAAGCAAATGCAAAGGTATGCGACACAATGTGAATGTACAAGTAACGCTAATCACAGTCACGCAATCGCACGACAACAACACCAAAACGTCATGGCGGCCATAGGCCTACAATTTACTATCTTTGCCAATAAATAGAGGCAAATCAACTTTTACAACTTCACCTGCAATTTACCACATTTTCGACAAGGTATTCAACGCAACAATTAACCACAACAGCAACTGTGGCAACAATATTGACAAAGCAGCAACATCAACAGCGCAAAACAGCAAGAATAGCAACAACACAACAGCAAAACGTAACAGCAATGACAACAATAATAGCAGAACCGCAACAGCTTTAACAGCAAAACATCAACAGCATTAACAGTAAAACAGCAACAACATTATCAGCAAAACAGCAACAGCATTAACAGCAAAACAGCAACAGCATTACATCAAAACAGTAACAGCATTAACGTAACCATCAATTCAATTACGAAAATTATTTATAATTCTTACTAACGAGTTATCTATATTCCTATCATTTTTTTTGATTATAATAGTGAAAACCTTAATCCAACAAAATTACAATTCGATTTAATTAGAACTAACGACATAGGAATTCAAGCACACACGGTCAATTCATCAAACATTTCTCATACGACATATATATATATATATATATATATAACTACGGAACATACACAGAGGCAATCTATAATAAACCCCAAACCCCGCATACGATCCCTCATATACGCTATTATAGAATTCGAACCCACCCTTACCTCAACTATGGTGGCGCAAACTCCCTCCTAGCCTCGTTCCTCGATTCTCCGAATACGGCGACTCCCCTACGATAGTAACGACACGTGACGATCACGAACGTAGAGAATTGCAATGAAAATCAACCCTCCCAATCCAATCCTAGGCTAGAGCTCTTGAAAATTGAGGCTTTTGTGTAACTTAGAAGTGAGAGGAAGAAGGAGAAGAAGGGAAAAGAGGGCGGCTGCGCAAAAAGACCAGCCCTAGCGCATATTTGCGCTATATTTATAAGGAGGAGTGGCACACAAGCGCCTTCCTGCGCAAGCTGCGCACTGGACACGCTGCTAGGGTTGCGTGAGCGCTGCGCACTCGCGGTGCTAAGCCCAATGCTATTTTTAACTGGCCCACGACACGTGATTATCATCTAACTCATTTTCAACATAGCTACTACGCCCATAATTTCAATTGTTACAATTATCCTACGGCAATCCAACTTCGAAGTAATTTGATTAAATTTTAGGGCGTTACAACTCTCCCCCACTTAGAATATTTTCGTCCTCGAAAATTTACCTGATTCGAACAACTCGGGATAGGACTCCCGCATCTTGCTTTCCAACTCCCATGTCATGCTCTCTCCGGCAGCTCCTAACCAGACTACTTTCACCAAGGCGATCTCTTTGCCCCTTAGAGTCTTCGTCTCACGGTCCGCGATTCGTACATGCATCGTCTCCACAGTGAGGTTATCCCGTACTTGCACATCATCCATATGAATTACATGAGATGGATCTGGAATATACTTCCGAAGTTGTGACACATGGAACACATCATGCAAATTCGAAAGATTAGGCGGTAAGGCCACTCTGTAAGCTACATTCCCAACTCTTTCCGTGATCTGATACGGACCAATGAATCGAGGAGTAAGCTTCTTAGATTTCAAAGCACGTCCAACACCGGTCACAGGGGTGACTCTCAAAAACACATGATCACCAGTTTGAAATTCCAAATCCTTCCTTCGCTTATCATGGTAACTCTTCTGTCTACTTGGTGAAGCTTTCATCTTTTCACGAATCAACTTCACCTTCTTAGTCGTTTCTCGAACAATTTCAGGTCCAAGCACTATACTCTCTCCAGATTCATACCAACACAAAGGGGTTCTACACCTTCGACCATACAACGCTTCGAAAGGTGCCATCCCAATACTAGAATGATAACTGTTATTATAGGTAAACCCTATCAACGAGAGATGGGTATCCCATGAACCTCCTTGCTCAAGAACACACGCTCTCAACAAATCCTCCAACGATTGAATAGTCCTCTTTGTCTGACCATCCGTCTGAGGGTGATACGCTGAGCTCAATCTCAACTTAGAACCCAATGCCTCTTGCGAACTCTTCCAGAAATCAGAAGTGAACCTAGGATCTCTATCCGAAACGATACACATAGGAACACCATGCAACTTTACAATCTTTTGGAGGTAAATCTCAGCCAACTTCGGTACCGGATACGTGATATTAATAGGTATAAAATGAGCCGACTTCGTCAGCCTGTCAACAATCACCCAAATCGCATCATGCCCTCTCACAGTATTAGGCAGCCCCGTCACAAAGTCCATTGAAATGCTATCCCATTTCCATTCCGGAATCTCTAAAGGTTGCATCAACCCCGCAGGCTTCTGATGTTCAACTTTTGACTTTTGACAAGTTAAACATGCATACACGAATTGCGCTACATCGCGCTTCATCCCAGGCCACCAGAACCATCTTCTCAAGTCTTGATACATTTTCGTAACTCCTGGATGAATACTCAACTTACTTCTATGACTCTCTTCGAGAATTGCTTTCTTCATTTCCGCATCGTCAGGAATGCAGATTCTATTACGGTATCTCAACACACCTTGCGCATCCAACTCAAAATCGTTATTCTCAGACTGCCCGATTCCTACCGTCGAATCTACCAGTTTAACATCCAGTTTCTGAGCTTTTCTAATGCTATCTAAAAAGTCATTATTAATCTTCAACATCCCCAACATAACACTCTGAGGTGTCACTTCGCAAATCAAACTCATATCTCTGAACTGCTCAATCAATTCAAACTCCCTGACCATCATTGCCGACATGTGCAAGGTCTTTCGGCTCAAAGCATCAGCCACGACATTAGCTTTCCCTGGATGATAATTCAAACTGAAATCATAGTCTTTTAGCAACTCCAACCACCTCCGCTGTCTCATATTCAGTTCCTTTTGATCAAACAAGTACTGCAAACCCTTATGGTCGCTAAATACTCCAAATCTAGAACCATAAAGATAATGCCTCCAAATTTTCAGCGCAAAAACAACTGCAGCAAGTTCTAAATCGTGCGTAGGATAGTTCTTCTCATGAGTCCTCAACTGCCTCGATGCATAAGCAACTACCTTACCATTCTGCATAAGCACACCTCCTAAACCCATCTTGGAAGCATCACAGTACACCACAAAGGACTCTCCCGGATTAGGCAACGTCAAGATAGGAGACGTCGTCAATCTCTTCTTCAATTCGGTGAAACTCTCTTCGCAACGAGTGTCCCATATGAAGGCTTTACCTTTGCAGGTCAGCTGAGTTAAAGGAAGTGCCAACTTAGCAAAGCCTTCAATGAACCTTCTATAGTAGCCAGCTAATCCCAAAAAGCTTCTAATCTCGATAGCCGACTTTGGAGTCTCCCATTGCAATACAGCATCGACTTTAGATGGATCCACCGCAATGCCGCTACCAGAAATAACGTGACCAAGAAAACTCACCTCCTTCAGCCAAAATTCGCACTTAGACAACTTTGCATATAACTTCTTGTCCCTTAAGACCTCCAATACCAATCTCAAGTGCTCTGCATGCTCTTCTTCTGTCTTAGAGTAAATCAAAATATCATCGATGAATACTACCACAAACCGATCCAAATAAGCATGAAACACACGGTTCATGTACTCCATGAATACTCCCGGCGCGTTAGTAACACCGAAAGGCATCACCGAATACTCATAATTCCCGTACCGAGTTCTAAAAGCCGTCTTCTGAATATCCTCATCTTTCACTTTAATCTGATGGTAGCCCGATCTCAAATCAATCTTACTGAATACTTGAGCACCCACCAATTGATCCATCAAATCGTCTATTCTTGGGAGTGGATACTTGTTCTTAATCGTCACTTTATTCAACTGTCTATAATCAACACAAAGCCTCGTACTTCCATCCTTCTTCTTCACTAGCAACACTGGAGCTCCCCACGGCGATACACTCGGCCTCACGAACTTCTTTTCAAGTAGATCCTCAAGTTGCTTCTTCAATTCGGATAATTCGGATAAGGAGGAGTGGCGCACAAGCGCCTTCCTGCGCAAGCTGCGCACTGGACACGCTGCTAGGGTTGCGTGAGCGCTGCGCACTCGCGGTGCTAAGCCCAATGCTATTTTTAACTGGCCCACGACACGTGATTATCATCTAACTCATTTTCAACATAGCTACTACGCCCATAATTTCAATTCTTACAATTATCCTACGGCAATCCAACTTCGAAGTAATTTGATTAAATTTTAGGGCGTTACAATTTTGAAGCACTGGCCTTGGTTCTAACCATTGTTGATCACAAGATTGAGGGTTCAAACACGAAGGTGAGTGGAATTTTTGGGTTGATTTGGGAATGAAGGGTTTACTGTTTGGAGGGTTTCAACTTCTTGATCGCAATTGAAGAGGGAATTGTGGGAAGATTGGAGAGAGGGGGTGGTTATATAGATGGTGGATGCGACGGTTTTGGGTAATGGCGTATCTCATTAATGAGATAGCCGTTGGATGAGAAAAGAGGTGTATGGTGGAGGTTAATTGAGTGGACGGTTACATGACTGATTGGACGACACACTGTCACCGCAATTAGACCTTGGGTGAATAACTGCCATTATTTTATTTTTTTTCCTTAACTGCTCTCTATTGCTACAGCAACGTTGCTGGAAGCAATGCTGCAGCACCAACTGTTGTCACACCCTCAAACTTCAAATTGCCAAGAATTAATTCCTGCAAAACAAACACCAAAACAAACAAACAACTAATTTATTAGATTAAAAACCCTGGGCTGCCTCCCAGTAGCGCTTGGTTTAAGAGTCCTCAGCCTGACTTCCTTCAAAGGTCATGGATCCTTAATCATAGTGGTGAATTTGCTCCTCACCACTGATTCACCATAGTATTTCTTCACCCTTTGACCATTAACCTTGAAGGTTTTGCCACTTGTATCATCACACAAATCCACAGCTCCATGAGGGTACACCTTTGCCAATTTGAATGGCCCAGACCACCTAGACTTGAGCTTTCCAGGGAATAGTTTAAGTCTTGAGTTAAACAATAACACTTGATCACCTTCCACTAATTCCCTTTTGTGAATTCTCTTGTCATGCCAAGCCTTGGTCTTGGCCTTGTACAATTCTGAGTTCTCATAGGCAAATTGTCTCATCTCTTCCAATTCATTCAATTGTAATAGCCTAGCTTCCCCTGCCTTTGTGTGATCAAAATTGAGCTTTTTGATAGCCCAATGTGATTTGTATTGAAGCTCCAAAGGCAGATGACAAGCCTTCCCATACACAAGTCTGTAGGGGGACATTCCCAAAGGAGTTTTGTAAGCAGTCCTATAAGCCCACAAAGCATCATCAAGATGATTTGACCATTCCTTTCTGGTAGGCCCTACCATTTTCTCCAACATTCTCTTGATCTCTCTATTAGACAATTCTGCTTGACCACTTGTTTGAGGATGATATGCTGTTGCAATCTTGTGCTTAACCCCATACTTGGCCAAGAGATTTTCAATCAATTTGTTGCAAAAATGAGACCCTTCATCACTGATTATTGCTTTTGGAGTTCCAAACCTTGTAAAGATGTTTCTCAATAAGAACTTGCTGACAGATTTTGCATCATTGTTAGGTAAAGCAACTGCTTCAACCCACTTTGAGACATAATCTACAGCAATAAGGATGTAAGAGTTGCCAAAAGAGGGAGGAAAAGGTCCCATGAAGTCCATACCCCAAACATCAAATAGTTCAACCTCTAAGATGTTTGACAATGGCATTTCATTTTTATGTGATATATTTCCACTCCTCTGGCAACTATCACATTTCTTAACAGACTCATGAGCATCCTTGAAAATCGTAGGCCAAAAATAACCAGATTGAAACACTTTTGCTGCTGTTCTCAATCCTCCAAAGTGTCCTCCATATGCTGCAGCATGGCATTGCTGCAGCACTCCTTGTTGTTCTTCATCAGCCACACATCTTCTTAGTAACTGATCAGGGCACTTCTTATATATATAAGGTTCATCCCTAAAATACTGCTTGATTGTGTGGAAGAACCTCTTCTTTTGCTGATAATTCAAATCACATGGCACCACTTTGCTCACTAGGAAGTTGACAATGTCTGCATACCAAGGTGCTGCAGCAGCAACAGCTAACAATTGCTCATCAGGGAAGCTTTCCTTGATTTCTCCAAAATGATTACATGCATTAGACAAATGATCAGCAACTTGGTTCTCCACCGCCTTTTTATCTTTTATTTCTAAATCAAATTCTTGGACGAGGAGAACCCAATTTATTAACCTAGGTTTTGCATCTTTCATAGCAATCAAATACTTAATGGTAGAGTGATCAGTGAAAACAATTACTTTTGTGTCAACTAAGTATGATCTAAATTGATCAAATGCAAAAACCACAGCTAATAACTCTTTTTCAGTGGTAGTGTAATTTAATTGAGCTTCAACAAGTGTTTTGCTAGCATAATAAATAGAATGAAAGACTTTATCATACCTTTGGCCAAGGACAGCACCTATGGCATAATCACTAGCATCACACATGAGCTCAAAAGGCTTGCTCCAATCAGGAGTCACTATCACTGGGGCTGTAACTAGAGCATTTTGAAGTTTCTGGAATGCTGCAGCACATGAGTCATCAAACAAGAATGGAGTGTCATGGTGCAGCAACTGACATAGTGGCTTTGAAATTTTGGAGAAGTCCTTGATGAACCTCCTATAGAATCCAGCATGTCCAAAGAAACTTCTAACACCCTTGACATTTGTTGGAGGATGCATCTTCTCAATCACTTCAACCTTGGCTTTGTCAACCTCAATTCCCTTATTTGAAATCTTGTGTCCCAACACAATACCTTCTTGGACCATGAAGTGGCATTTCTCCCAATTCAAGACCAAGTTGGTTTCTTCACATCTATCCAGAATCTCCTCTAAGTTATCAAGGCACAATTGGAATGTTTCTCCAAAGACAGAAATCATCCATAAACACCTCCATGGATTTTTCAATAAAATCAGAGAAGATTGACATCATACACCTTTGAAATGTTGCTGGGGCATTGCACAACCCAAATGGCATTCTTCTAAAAGCAAAAGTACCATAAGGGCAAGTGAAAGTAGTCTTTTGTTGATCTTCAGGCACTATGGCTATTTGATTGTAGCCAGAGTAACCATCCAAAAAGCAATAGAACTCCTTGCCAACAAGTCTATCAAGCATTTGGTCTATGAATGGTAAAGGGAAATGATCTTTTCTTGTAGCCTTGTTGAGTTTTCTATAATCCATGCAAATCCTCCAACCAGTGACTGTTCTTGTGGGAATAAGTTCATTCTTCTCATTAGCTACCACTGTGACCCCTCCTTTCTTTGGAACACATTGCACAGGACTTACCCATGCACTATCAATGATTGGATACACAATGCCAGCATCTAACCATTTGATGATCTCCTTTTTCACCACTTCTTTCATGATAGGATTTAGTCTCCTCTGCCCCTCAATGCTATTCTTAGCATTTTCATCAAGAATGATCCTATGCATGCAGATGGTAGGACTAATCCCCTTTATGTCAGTCATTTGCCACCCAATTGCCTTCGTATGCCTCTTTAGGGTATTAATGAGATCATGCTTTTGACTATTGGATAGGTCAGAAGCAATGATCACGGGCAATGTATCATTTTCCCCTAAATAGGCATATTTCAGGTGCTTGGGTAACTCTTTTAATTCAAGCACAGGAGGTTTTTCAATAGAAGGCACATTCTGTTTGAGATTGGAATCCCCTAGATCAAGAGATTCATAATGCCTACTCCATAATTCCTTCACCTCAGCCTCCTTGTGCACAATACCTTCTCCACAAGTTCACTCTTATCAATCTCAGAAAGAGCTTTCACTAGATGATCACTTTGCTTGTGGAAGTGTTGTTGAACCACATAATCAAGAGACATCACAAAAGAGCACTCCTCAGTTCCTTGGTCAGGGAACTTGAGAGCATTCAACACATTGAACTTGATCTCTTGATCATTGACTCTCATAGTCAATTCTCCTTTTTGCACATCAATTAGAGTCTTTCCAGTAGCCAAGAAAGGTCTTCGAAGAATAATAGGCACTTCCTTATCTGCAACAAAATCTAAAATTACAAAGTCAGCAGGAAATACAAATTTATCAACCTTTATCAAGACATCTTCAATAATGCCTTCTGGATGAGCAACAGATCTATCAGCAAGCTGTAAGGTAACAGTTGTAGGTCTGGCAACACCTATACCAAGCCGATCAAAGATAGACTTAGGCATCAAATTGATGCTTGCACCTAAGTCACAAAGAGTTCTGCCAGTATAGCTTTCACCAATTGAGAATGGAATAGTGAAACTGCCTGGATCCTTCAACTTGCTTGGAAGCTTGTTCTGCATGATCATACTACACTCTTCTGACATAGCTACTGTTTCAAACTCCCCAAGTCTCTTCCTCTTGGAAAGCATATCTTTCATAAACTTTGCATAATTGGGCATTTCTTGAAGTGCTTCTACCAAAGGAACATTGATGTGAAGTTGTTTTAGCACCTCCAGAAATTTACCAAACTGCTTATCTTGTTGTGCCTTTTTCAACCTTTGAGGATAAGGTGGATCAGGCAAAACTTGATCAGGAATCTTTGATGGAATTGTTGCAGCATCAACTGTTACAGCATTTGGTGCTTTCTGTTTCTCTTTTTTATCTTTTTCTTTTATTGCATTTCCATCACTAGGATCAGTAGATGGTCCTTTCAAGTCCTTCCAACTCCTTAAAGATATAGCCTTGACTTGTTCCTTTCCCTTGGAAGGTGTTGGTTCAGTAGTGGATGGCAATGCTCCACTAGGTCTTTGGGTCAGGGCAGTGGCTATTTGACCAAGTTGATTCTCTAAGTTCTTGATTGCAGCTCCTTGGGTTTGATACTGAGTTTTAGTTTCATTCATGAAGGCCTTTAGCATAGTTTCCATAGAGATTTCTTCTTTTGCCTTGGATGGAGCAGGTGTTCCTGGTGGATTAGCTGGAGTATCATTGTTTTTCCACCCAAGATTTGGATGATTCCTTCAACCAGGATTGTAGGTACGAGAGTAAGGATTATTGTTCTTGTCATACCCTACATAGTTGACTGAAATAGGATTTGCAGGGCATTCTTCAAATACATGGCCTCCTCCACAATAGACACAACTGGTAGAACCCACTGGTGCTTGCTCAATTGCTGCAACTTTTGGCTCTGCTTCAGCTTCAGTTGCTGCAGCAGGTGTTGCTGCAGCACTGGGTGTACTCATGTTTTTGATCATGTTGGACAAAGATGCAACTTGAGCAGATAAAGCAGTAACTTCACTCACTTCATGCATACCAGCTACCTTTTTTCTGAGCACTAACCCTTGCTGTTGGCCATTAATAACTATTTGCAGCTATTGTTTCAATTCTGTCATATGCATCTTGATAAGACCCATTCAACAAAACTCCACCAGAAGAGGCATCAAGCATTAACCTTGTTTGAGGTTCTAGACCATTGTAAAATGTTTCCATTTGCACAACCACAGGCAACCCATTGTGAGGACATTTTCTCAAAAGTTCTTTGAATCTTTCCCATGCTTCAAACAGAGTTTCAAATTCAGTTTGTCTAAAACATGTAACTTCAGTTCTCATCCTGGCATTTTTGATGGTGGGAAATATTTGGTCATAAATTTTTCTGCCATCTCATTCCAAGTAGTGATAGAGTTAGGTTCTAAGGAATTTAACCAAACCGTAGCTCTATCCTTCAAGGAATATGGAAAAAGTTTCAAATTAAAAGCATCATCAGATACACCAGGGAGAATGAAATTACTACAAACTTCTACAAATTGTTTTAAATGCAAATGTGGGTCCTCAAAAGGTCCCCCACCAAATTGCCCAACTGTTTGAAGCATTTGAAACATCATTGGCTTAAATTCAAAATGATTTGTGGCAAGTTCAGGCCTCACTATGCTTATTTGCATAGTGTGAGGGTCAAAAATTGCATAATCCCTCATAGGCCTGTCCCTGTCATTAGCCATGCCAATGACTGTTTCATTCAATACCTGTTGAACATGTGGTTCTTGCATCTCTGTTCTCACAATTGTATACCTTTGGGTACCATCATTGCTAGGTGGTGGTGTGTTTCCATGATTTGAAGGTGGTGGTGTAGCCATGTTCACAGCTCTACCCAATGAAATAAGTCCTGAGTGATCTTGCTCCCTTCTCAAAGCCCTAAACAATCTTTCTATTTCAGGATGAAGTTGAAATTCTGGTGAACTGCGCCTGTGCATATGCTGCAGCAATAGTTGCTGCAGCAATTAACTTACTGAAACAACCAAAAACACAGCACCAAAATTAGCAACAAAAGAATCCCTAATTTGCCAACTAATTAAACAGTGTTTAACTAATTAATCCCCGGCAACGGCGCCAAAAACTTGTTGCGTAAAAACGTGTGATTGTTTCTTGTGCAAGTGTACACAATCGTAACAAGTAATACAGTGAATAAGTGAGATCGTTCCCACGAGGATTAATTGCTAACCAAATGCTTAATCAATGTAACAAATAGAGATTTGGGGTAAAAAGTAAATGACACACAATTTTGGGTAACAAGCAATAAAGGTAAAAAGTATCAGGGTAATGAAAATCAGATTTGGGACAAGTTGAGCTCCAATACTTCCAGTAAATCCATTAAGATGCTCAAAATGCTATGTTAAGTGCTGTAGCACTAGGTGCTGCGGCAATTGTGCATTATGTCTAATGCTTAACACTAGGTTTTAGTCCTCCTAAATTATGTCTAATTCGGAAAGGATTATTTTCCTAGGCTACTGAAGACCAAGCAGCATTTCACCTAAATGTTGTACCTCATCGCTTATGCTTCCCCTATGTCTAGGGCTCAAGCAAGGAACTTACTATATGTCTATAGCGTAACTTACCATGTTATCTTGTGAGATAAATATACAAACCATGTCTGTGAATGTACATCTACTTAGATTAGACGGCCAATCCTAATCTAAGATGGAAATAGTAAAAACACACAAGATAAAGTGCATCAACACAATAACATAAGCATTAAGAACAAAATAACTTCATTACATTCAGATTAGCATCCCAACTACAGAGGTTTAGCTCATATTGAGCTTACACAACATTGAAATTAAACTAAACATCAAGGGAGATGAGAAATTCATACTAAAACCCGAGAAGAGAAGTTAAACTACAATATTGAACAGGGAGATAGCTTCAATGGAGATCCACCAAGCAAATCCAGCTCTCAACCGTAGCTTCTTCAACAAGATGAAACTTCAGTGTTGCTACAGCAATCAATATCCCAGCAATTGATCATTGTTAACAAGGAGAGGCACGAAAACTTGACAGATTCTGAGATTGAACTAGGCCCAATCCACATTCTAAGATGGTATCAAAGCCAAAGCAAGATTTATTGGGGCACCCGCTATCGGGCCACCCGGGTCAGCTTCAGTTGTCGAGTACTGAGCGTGATGGGGGTGTGTTAAGAGTCTCACATCAGATGTGATACGATCTGAAAAAAGTATATAAATCGGAGGCATCCTTCACTTGTGTGTTTGTGTTTGGCCCAATCCACATTCTAAGAGTCTGCAACATAGAGTAAACAACTTTTAAAAGAGCCATAATTTCTACATAATCTATAAATTATGTGTTGCACCCTAATTTTGTCTGACATTTTACTTCTTTTAATTCCTTTTTAAATAAAAAAGCCGGAATCATATCACAATCTCTTGGTGACAAAAATCACATGGAGTTATCACTTTGAAAGTCTTGTACATACCTTTTAAGGGGGATGAGTTACCAACGAATATAGAAGAATCCAATGCAATAGAAAAAGCACCTAAAGGAATACCTGCTAGTGGTGGTTTGCTTGTAATTATCATCCATGAAGTCGAAGATGTTGAAGGAAAACACCATACTAATCCATATGCACACCTCATATTTAAAGGAGAGAAAAACCAAGCATGTAAAGAAAAATAGAAATCCAAGATGGGCTTAAAGGTTTCAATTTATGTTGGAAGAACCCCCCCCCCCCCCCCCCCCCCCCCCCCACTCACGATAGGCTTCATGTTGAAGTTCGAAGTGCCCCCCTCAAATTTTACAAATTGAGAACAATAAGATAAAAATACCCAAATTTCCAGCTACTTTACGTGGGCAATATCTCTCTCCTCAGACCTTCTTTCGACGATCCGAACGGTGAAAGTGAAGATATATGTCTCACGAAATTGCTGTCCAAAAATGAAAGCGATCCACGGCTAACGAATCCGGAATCACACTTTTACGGTTACATGTTTGAGAAAACGGGAATTGCTTTCTCTAAATGGGAATTATGTTCTCTATCTTGTTTTTGTCCCACATTGCTTGGGAGAAGCAAGAGCCATCTAAAACTTGGCTATAAAAGAAGTTGAGATGCGAACACTAGAGAAGCCAATTTGGCGGGCTAAGTGATCTTTTGGGCTAAGCCTTTGCAGTCCATTTCACTAAGAGCGTGTCTTAAAAGTCCTAAAATCCCTATTCTAATAAAATCAAATAACCACACATCAAACCATGTCTTTTCAAACTACGAAAAAACTATTTTCAGGAAATAGGGGACTAAGTGGAATGTACATTCGGGTTAGTCATCGTTCTAGGATGAATGAGTTGTACAGCTCAATAGTCCTAAAATCCTTATACTAAAAAACACCAACCAACAAACTTTTAATACCCAAGAACTACGTAGCTTTGATTTCTCCATCGCACCTGGAGATACGTAGGAGCTGGGGCCCACCCCTGTCAAGCCCAACAACAACAAAAACTTTTTAGTCTTCTTATTTTCAATAAAAGGGTAAAATAAACATAAAATACAACTAATTAGGAGGCAACCTTCTTTAGGAAGGATGTCGTAGGGTGCAAATACCTTCCCCACACATAACCGACTCCCGAACCCAAATCTGGTCTCAAGGACCATTATCCATTCAGTAGGGATTTTCCAATATTTCCCCTTAAACTAAAATTTGGTGGCGGCTTCATTCATGAGCCTTCGAGGAATCCTCTCCTGGATTTTTTGGTCGCTACAGCTGGCGACTCCACTGGGAACAATTTAGAGAGTCAGACCTAATCTAATTATTTGTAGGATTTGTTTAGTTTTTACCCTTCCTTTTTGTCTTTTATTTCTTATTACATGTGATATTTTTGTATGATATGTAAACCTTAGGGTAGAAGACAATATTTTGCATGTGTTTCCTTGTTTAGCAGCTTGGGGGTTACTTCAAAAAATTGCTCCTACACAGACTCCACTATTACACTTCTTCACACACGTGAATACAATCATATACCCGCATAACCTCTTTAATCCCCAAAATACCCATAAAAAATTAAAAGAAAACTACCTTTTTATAAAAAATTTGGAGTTACGTTATAAAAGCATAATTCCCGAATCACCTCAAAAGAGGTATTTCCAGAAGTCATTTTTGACATCCGGAGAATAATCACACAAGTATTACTACCAAATTTAGGGTTTATGTAAAAATAGAAAAATGAACGAGGAAGGTATTGACCTAGTGTCGGAGAATAGTTTGTGGCGCACAGTAGTTGCGATAGTGAGGGCGGACGCCAAAATTACAGTACGACAGATGTAAGGGTTTCTCGTCGTAGTTGGTTGCGAGAATGACGACGAACATGAGGAGGAGGCTAAGGTGAACACGAAGGCGTGGAGTGGAGTGCTCGTACCTTCCACAATGTTGACATGTTGGTCTTGAGCCAGATGTAGGAGTGCTGCATCCACGACCACGAGCGCGCCCTTGGCGTCCATGGCCAGGAGCGTTGGAGTTGTCGGAGGCATTTCCTCAAGTATCTTGTATGACCACGTTACGAAAGTCATTTGCGACTGCTAGTTCTTGCCTGAATTTGTCCAATTGAGATTCTTGGACTAGTAAGAGTGATTCAATTTGCGACAGAGAAGGAGCTTCATCTTTGCTAACGATCATCATTACAAGCGGATTGTACTCTTCAGGGAGACCCTCGAGGAGTACATCAGTAAGATACGAATCCGAAATCGTTTCGCCAATAGAAGTTAGAGCATCAACACCAGAGTGAACCTTTGTGATAAATTCAGAGATTGATCTAGGCCCAATCCAACTTCTAAGATGGGATCAAAGCTAAAGCAAGATTCGTTGTGGCACCCGCTATCGGGCCACCCGGGTCAGCTTCAGTTGTCGAGTACTGAGCGTTATGGGGGTGTGTTAAGAGTCTCACATCAGATGTGATACAATCTGAAAAAAGTATATAAATCGGAGGCATCCTTCACTTGTGTGTTTGAGTTTGGCCCAATCCACATTCTAAGAGTCTGCAACATAGAGTAAACAACTTTTAAAAGAGCCATAATTTCTACATAAACTATAAATTATGTGTTGCACCCTAATTTTGTCTGACATTTTATTTCTTTTAATTCCTTTCTAAATAAAAGAGCCGGAATCATATCACAATCTCTTCGCGACAAAAATCACATGGAGTTATCACTTTGAAAGTCTTGTACATACCTTTTAAGGGGGATGAGATACCAATGAATATAGAAGAGTCCAATGCAATAGAAAAAGCACCTGAAGGAAAACCTGCTAATGGTGGTTTGCTTGTAATTATCATCCATGAAGTCGAAGATGTTGAAGGAAAACACCATACTAATCCATATGCACACCTCATATTTAAAGGAGAGAAAAACCAAGCATGTAAAGAAAAATAGAAATCCAAGATGGGCTTAAAGATTTCAATTTATGTTGGAAGAACCCCCCCACTCATGATAGGCTTCATGTTGAAGTTCAAAGTGCCCCCTCAAAGTTTACAAATTGAGAACAATAAGATAAAAATACCCAAATTTCCAGCTACTTTACGTGGGCAATATCTCTCTCCTCAGACCTTCTTTCGACGATCCGACGGTGAAAGTGAAGATATATGTCTCATGAACTTGCTGTCCAAAAATGAAAGCGATCCAACGGTTAATGAATCCGGAATCACACTTTTACGGTGACATGTTTGAGAAAAACGGGAATTGCTTTCTCTAAATGGGAATTGTGTTCTCTATCTTGTTTTTGTCCCACATTGCTTGGGAGAAGCAAGAGCCATCTAAAACTTGGCTATAAAAGAGGTTGAGATGCGAACACTAGAGAAGCCGATTTGGCGGGCTAAGTGATCTTTTGGGCTAAGCCTTTGCAGTCCATTTCACTAAGAGCGTGTCTTTGATTATGTTGCACGCTTTTTTTTTCCAACAGGCGGTTTTAGGGGGTCAAAATAAACCAGATGGGAGCCTGGTTCGCGGTTGACCTGGACAGACCTATCGGCCCACTTCGACATTCGTCATGTTAAGGTTAGTTTTCTATTTAATTTTTTAATATACATATTTATTTATTTATCATTTATTTATCGTTTGTTTATTTATTTACTTATCTATTTATATATGTATATATCTATTTATTTATTTATTTAATTATTTATTTATTTATGTATGTATGTATGTAGGTAGTTATTTATTTATTTTTTAGTCTACTTTTTATTAATTTTTAGTTTTGTCATTTTTTTAATGCACAAATTATTTTCTTTGTCAACAATCCAAAAAAACATTTCTTCTAAAATGAATAGGGGATTAAGTCGAATGTACATTCGGGTTAGTCAGCGTTCTATGATGAATGAGTCGTACGGCTCAGTAGTCCTAGAACCCCTATAGAAAAAATAATAAAAATTAATAAATAGATCTTTTTTCTCCAACAAAACTGAATAGGGTACTATGTCGAATGTACATTCGGGTTAGTCAGCGTTTTAGGATGAATGAGTCGTACGGCTCCAAAGTCCTAAAATCCCTATTCTAATAAAATCAAATAACCACACATCAAACCATTTCTTTTCAAACTACGAAAAAACTATTTTCAGGAAATAGGGGACTAAGTGGAATGTACATTCGGGTTAGTCATCGTTCTAGGATGAATGAGTTGTACAGCTCAATAGTCCTAAAATCCTTATACTAAAAAAACCAACCAACAAACTTTTAATACCCAAGAACTACGTAGCTTTGATTTCTCCATCGCACCTAGAGATACGTAGGAGCAGGGGCCCACCCCTGTCAAGCACAACAACAAAAAAAACTTTTTAGTCTTCTTATTTTCAATAAAAGGGTAAAATAAACATAAAATACAACTAATTAGGAGGCAACCTTCTTTAGGAAGGATGTCGTGGGGTGCTAATACCTTCCCCACACATAACCGACTCCCGAACCCAAATCTGGTCTCAAGGACCATTATCCATTCAATAGGGATTTTCCAATATTTTCCCCTAAACTAAAATTTGGTGGAGGCAATCCTCTCCCGGATTTTTCGGTCGCTACAGCTGGCGACTCCACTGGGGACAATTTAGAGAGTCAGGCCTAACCTAATTATTTGTAGGATTTGTTTAGTTTTTACCCTTCCTTTTTGTCTTTTATTTCTTTTTACATGTGATATTTTTGTATGATATGTAAACCTTAGGGTAGAAGACAATATTTTGCATGTGTTTGCTTGTTTTGTAGCTTGGGGGTTACTTCAAAAAATTGCCTCACTATTACACTTCTTCACACACGTGAGTACAATCCTATACCCGGACTTGAGCATAAACTAAGTTAGAACGAGGTCGCGTAGTGATGGCCCCCTGGACGTACTTCTTGTTGGGTGGTCACGAAGACCTCACCTAGAGTTTGGCTCCTTTTAAGGATGCTGTCATTTCTTATAGCTTGCTATTGTTGTGACCAGTGTTCTTAATTGGGGTCGTTGGCTCTAGGAACCTTATTTAGGATCTTTGTTCAGTAGAAATACCGTAGATCTATCCTAAAAGGAACCCTCGTGGGACACAAAGGAGCTCAATCCTCTTGCATTCAAACAAACACTATATATATGTTTTCTTCCCATCTTCTTGAAAAAAATATAATCCAAAAAATCATTTTTATTAGAAACATATCATGCATTCTTCTTTTTCTTTGCATGCATTTCCATTCATTCAAAAATCATTCACAACATCTCACTCATGTTGTTATCCTAGTTCAAATGCATTATTTCTCCGTACATGCATCATTTTCTAAATAAAACAAAAAACGTGTTTCATCATTATATCATTTCATCATTTTATTCATAAATCATTTTGCATGCATGCATTATTTCAAACCAAAAAATAAAAAAAATTATGTCATTATTCTTGCATCATCCATCATCAAAAAATAATATCTAGTTAGCATTCCATTTTAAATTATAAAGTTCATCATCATGTGTCAGTTTATCCATTGCATTTTTTTTTAAAAAAAACATAAGCATCCTTTTTAATAAAACTATGATGAGAGACGAGACGTTCTTGCGAAATACGCTCTAATTGATTCTTCTTCTATGGAAGTTGCCAACTCAAGTTGTTTTCAGACACTCATTTTTTCAAAAAAAGAAGAAGTTATTCACTGTTTGTAGCTCATTCATATTTTTATCAGCAAAGCGTTGCATATCATTCATCCCATGCTAAATATTCATAATGGTCCATTTTGTTAACTAATGTGTTATAAATTTTTTTGTCATGTTTTAACAAATGTTAACTCTCTATGAAGCATTCGTGTCGTAAATTTGTGTGACGTGCTTTTATTCTTGTTTGAGTCGGTTTCCGACCCCATCTTTGCATTGCCATCCCCTGTTCATGTCTAATCCCACCCCGACCACCCATAAAGTACATGCTCCCCACATCAGTACCTAGTCGACTATTTGGTTTGTTCCCACAATGAAATAACACTTTAAGTCCTCCATACTGGGGCAAAATTTGTGATCACTAAAATACCTTGTCAACATTATATTCAGTTGGTTCAATTGCAAGTCATTTACAAAAAAAAATAAAAAAAGCCTGTTAGGTTGAAAACTCGCAAGAGCAGCCTAAGCAAAAATTAGGGCATATAAAAAGAAATAAAGAAAAAGAGCAAATATATAAAATAAATAAATTTTTGTCCTTAAGTTAAATTAAGAGAAAATAAGCAATCATGATTTGAAACGAAGTTTGGACTCTCTTTCCATATCTAAAATCCTTTCCTACCCACTTTGAGCCGAAAAACCAAAAATCCCTTAAACACCCTAAACAAGGATCAATTCCACATCTAAAAATGGTGTATCACTTTTATCAGCTCACTCAACTCAAAAAAGAAAAGTCACAAAAAATAGAAAGAAAGTTAAAAAAAAAAAGATTGAAAAAAAAACTGAAACAAGCAAAAAAAGCAAAAGTAGTTGAAATTGTGAGCTGGTACTTCCTACCATTAAACACGTAAGAGATCCTTGTCTCAATGAACCCTCAAACTCTTCTTTTTTCCTAAATACCCTATCCTCCATAAACCCTTGGTCATGTTACAAATCTAAACAGGTCTATTCTTCCATGAGGCGCATAAGAGATCCTCATCTCAATAAACCCTCAAACACCTCATCGGGCCGAATTATCCCTCTTTCATAAAACCTCAAACACTTCATTAGGCCCAATTATCCCTCCTTTCATAATCCCCCAAATACCCATTTGCACCTAATTATCCTATCCTTCACAAACTCATAACCATCAGCCATATTACAAAACCCTTTCTTTCATAAACCTTCAACTATTCACCACATTACAACCCCTTTCTTTTATAAGCCCCTAACCATTGACTGCATTATAACCCTAAAAAGTCCATTCCGATCAATGACCGATTGCTTTCATTTTTTCGAAGTTTTAATTTTAGGACAATTAAGTCTATCTGTTTACAATATGTTTGCTCAAAAGAAAAAAAATCAAAAAAAGAAAGCTCAAAAAAAAGAATGCTAAAAAAAAATCAAAAAGAGAAGAAAGCAAAAAAATCAAAAGACTTGCACTCCAAGATTCATCCAAGTTGCACCGATATTAAGACAAGGTTTAGTGATCACCAAGTGAAGTTTTCATCATACCAAAAAGTAAAGACTGTCATAGTCTTTGGAATTCCTCTTAAAGAGAGCCAAAAGTTTGTACTAGGATCATCACCCAGATTCAAAGTGGGGGCATTTCCTTCAGTGCTCCTTCCACTTAAGCTTTGGAAAATTTGTCCATTGCTCATCCCATTCATACACCACACCCAGTCTATATAGCCATTACCTAGCTCTGTCACCTTTCACAACCTCACTCAGAACAACCATTTGAAATACCATCCAAGGTGGGGCTATCCTGTCACTCTTCAGTCCAACTAAAGTGAGGAAATTCGCCCTACACCCATCTCATTCCCTTATTCACATCCAAAAAACCATACCAGGGAAATTTCTAAACTCATTACCCTAAATAAACCCTTTCACAATGCTACTCAAGTCGGGACAACCTTGTCCTCGTCATGATTGGGGCAACAACAAACTCCACGGGTTGAGACCAAAACCTCTTGCCTTCCACCTGTCATTCCAAAGTCAAGTCATTCCCAATTCATCAATTTCCTCTACACCCCTGGCTGTTGTCACCACTAGACAGGGGCAAATTAGTCACTCACCATCATCAAGTCTAAATTGGGGCAGTCCCACATTTCTTGAGTTGGGGAAAACCTACCCCTCATAGCTTTGGCATAAACCTGTCATTCATCCCTTCATGTGTCACATTTGTCCATACCCTAAGTTAACTGACTCATTCATCTATATTTTCACTACTATACATGTTTACTAAACAATGCTTCAAAGAGAGAACGCAAGTTAATAATGTGATACTGAAAATCCACTTAGTTTATTTTGTGGAGCTAAACTTCGATCATCATGGGTAGTGGTAGAGAAAAATAAGTGAGCCTGCAAATTTACTCAAGTACTTTTTTCACATCAGTGTCTGTAAATAACAACCTTGAGGTTACCAAAAAAGGTTTCTCCATAGCATTCACATCCAAATATTTCATTTGCATCATATTCACATTCTCATTTCATGCATTCATCATATACCGAGAAAAGAAGTCAAAAAAAGAGAGCAGAAAGCAAAGCCATCAAAAAGAACAAAGCAAAAAAGAGTCAAAAAAGGCAAGAAAGAAAGAAAAAGAAAAGTCACCAAAAAAGAGGGGGAAAAATTGCTCATTACATTTCATTCATCATTTCACCGAAAAGAAATCAAATCATTTGCATGTGCATGCACGTCATAACATCAATTACTTTTTCAATTGACTTCAAGTGTCGATCTTTATATGTTTTTCCCTAAGTCAACACTACGAGTGTTGCACCCCATATCATATACTAGATCGCAGTGTTAGCGCAGAGTCTAGCATAGATTCTTCAGACCAAATCGGTCCTTCAGTTCAGTTCAATTTAACACGTCAAAAGGACGACTTTGAACTCTACCTTCAGATCATAATGTCGCCACTGAGCGCGGCGGATCCTTCAGACCCCAAGTGGTCCTTCAGATTAGTTGTGTCTACCTAAGACATGGCGTAAATCCTTCGTGGCCAACATATCATTTCTAGATCTGATCTTGACCCTCACGACCGCAACCACGTAGGTCACCCTCAGACTATTTTTACTAGTACCATAGCTAGTTGCATCCCATCAGACCATTTTTGGTCCATCAGGCCCAAGCAGCCCTTCAGATTTACCGGTCCTTCAGTTTAACTCAAATCAATGCGTCAAGCATCGACTGCAGATTAGACCTTCATTGCCCCTGTGCTCCTTCAGAGCCCTAGTGCTCCTTCAGACCCTCAGTGGTCCTTTAGATTCCCAGTGATCCTTCTTCATAGCTTTCTCGTTAACACACCAAGTCTTAGCTGTAAATTCTCAAAACTTTCCAACTTTCCTACTAATCAGACAAAATTAGCATTTGACTTATCTTTATTTCTATTTATACTACAAAAAAAACTGAAGACTCTTCTGTTTTTCTCGCAAAACATAAATAAAGAGGGGAAGTTGTTGCACCCTAATTTTGTCTGACATTTTATTTCTTTTAATTACTTTTTAAATAAAAGAGCCGAAATCACATCACAATCTCTTGGCGACAAAAATCACATGGAGTTATCACTTTGAAAGTCTTGTACATACCTTTTAAGGGAGATGAGTGACCAACGAATATAGAAGAATCCAATGCAATAGAAAAAGCACCTGAAGGAAAACCTGCTAGTGGTGGTTTGCTTGTAATTATCATCCATGAAGTCGAAGATGTTGAAGGAAAACACCATACTAATCCATATTCACACCTCATATTTAAAGGAGAAAAAACCAAGCATGTAAAGAAAAATAGAAATCCAAGATGGGCTTAAAGGTTTCAATTTATGTTGGAAGAACCCCCCACTCATGATAGGCTTCATGTTGAAGTTCAAAGTGCCCCCTCGAAGTCTACAAATTGAAAACAATAAGATAAAAATACCCAAATTTTCAGCTACTTTACGTGGGCAATATCTCTCTCCTCAGACCTACTTTAGATGATCCGAGCCGTGAAACTGAAGATATATGTCTCACGAACTCGCTGTCCAAAAATGAAAGCGATCCAACGGTTAACAAATCTGGAATCACACTTTTACGTTGACATGTTTGAGAAAAATGGGAATTGCTTTCTCTAAATGGGAATTATGTTCTCTATCTTGTTTTTGTCCCACATTGCTTGGGAGAAGCAAGAGCCATCTAACACTTGGCTATAAAAGAGGTTGAGATACGAACACTTGAGAAGCAGATTTGGCGGGCTAAGTGATCTTTTGGGCTAAGCCTTTGTAATTCATTTCACTAAGAGTCTGTCTTTGATTATGCTGCACGCTTTGATTGAGTCGGCTTTTCGGTTCTCAAAGCGGTTTTTTTGCAACAGACGGTTTTAGGGGGTCAAAATAAACCAGATGGGAGCCCGGTTCGCGGTTGACCTGGACAGACCTATCGGCCCACTTCGACATTCGTCTGTTAACGTTAGTTTTGTATTTAATTTTTTTATATACATATTTATTTATTTATCATTTATTTATCGTTTGTTTATTTATTTATATATGTATATATCTATTTATTTATTATTTTATTTATTTATTTATGTATGTAGTTAGTTATTTATTTATTTTTTAGTCTACTTTTTATTAATTTTTAGTTTTGTCATTTTTTTTAATGCACAAATTATTTTCTTTGTCAACATTCCAAAAAAAATTTTCTTCAAAATGAATAGGGGATTAAGTCGAATGTACATTCGGGTTAGTCAGCGTTCTAGGATGAATGAGTCGTACGGCTCAGTAGTCCTAGAACCCCTATAGAAAAAATAATAAAAAATAATAAATAAATCTTTTTTCTCCAAGAAAATTGAATACGGGACTAAGTCGAATGTACATTCGGGTTAGTCAGCGTTTTAGAATGAATGAGTTGTACAACTCAATCGTCCTAAAATCCCTATAATAAAAAACACCAACCAACAAACTTTTTCTACCCAAGAACTACGTAGCTTTATTTCTCCATCGCACCTGGAGATACGTAGGAGCAGGGGCCCACCCCTGACAAGCACAAAAATAAAAAAAATCTTTTTAGTCTTCTTATTTTTAATAAAAGGGTAAAATAAACATAAAATACAACTAATTAGGAGGCAACCTTCTTTAGGAAGGATGTCGTGGGGTGCTAATACCTTCCCCACACATATCCGACTCCCGAACCCAAATCTGGTCTAAAGGACCATTAGCCATTCAATAGGGATTTTCCAATATTTTCCCCTAAACTAAAATTTGGTGGAGGCAATCCTCTCCCGGATTTTTCGGTCGCTACACTATGTGTGTGTGTGTGTGTGTGTGTGTGTGTATATATATATATATATATATATATATATATATATATATAGACACACACACAACATGCGGCCTACTGATTTAATATAGTATTTTATTGGCAAAATACATTCGAGGTCTCTTAACTTTTTTTGTAACAATTAGGTCTCTTAAGTTTTAAAAACGTTGAACCATTTCCCTTTTTAACGTTTTAGTTTTAACTCTGTTAACAGATTTTATTTTTCACATATAATAATTTCATTATTTATAATTATTATTAATTAAAAATTAAAGAAAAATATCAATTGTCTTTTTTGTCCTTGTCTTCTCCCTTTTTTTTCATTCTTCTTTCAACAAGCATTGTGTGAGTCTATAAATCACTAAATCACGTAATACGAAATCCTTAAATCACTAAATCATGTTGAGTATGTAAATGGATGAGTCTAATGCAAAATCCTTAAATCACGTTTCATCTCCATTCCTTGTATTTCGTAACTATAATATCAATAATTTTGCATTTTTAGATATGTTGCGGTCGGTTTCTCTGGATGAGAAAGGACCAAACGTGTTTGTAAATACTGTACTGAAAGAGTGAATAGTTGGGATCCATTTATTGGCCTTAGTGGGCTGCTTATATATTACAGTGTATTAATGCCAATTAACTACAATTTATGGTCGAGTTGACCGTTACAGACAGGGGGAGGGAAATCAGGGATATTTCCCCTGTGATTGTGCTTCATTCCTTTCCTGGGGAGGACCAGGCTTGACTTTGAGGGCCGACCGGTTTCTCTCTAGCCGTTTCCCTTTAAGAACCGAGCGGATGTACATGCTAGGTATTCCTGGCCGGAACAGAGCCCTTCGAGCGGCGAGTGCGTAGCACAAAGTCGTTCAACAAGTGGAGCTCGGTTTTGGGTAGCCCTTCAGCGTGTTTGGACTAGGTGCTTTGGCGCCTTACTCTTAGGCTTTGAGAAGTTCTGGGTGCTTGAGCGTTGTTGGGTCAGTGACTTGACATTTCTAGGTTTCTGGAATCATTGATGTGACTTGATGTCTTGATTTAATGAGCTTGACCATTTGACCTTTGACCGTTGAATACATCGGTTTCCAACCTTTTTGACCGTCATTTCCCGAGTTTCTCATTTAATGTTGGCATTAACTCCTTACTCCCTTCGCCTATATATACATCTGTTGTGGAGAGGGAGCCCTTCGTGGTTGTTTTGTCTTCTTTTTCCTGGCGATGGCATTGCGGTGGTTGGGGATCAAATCTCCTTCTTCGGGTTCCCTGACCGCCCCCGTTGGCGTTCTGATGCATAACGGGAGCGTCAAGGGACTCGAGGTGGGAGTCTTTGATCTAAAAGAGCTATGGATCTTCACTGCGCACCCTGGTTCTTTCTCGCAGGGACGTTTAGGGAACCCGAGGTGCTTTCCCCAGTTGGGGGAGAGCGCCGTGTCGTCCGCCCTTGCTCCGCCGCAGATTCTCACTGGGAACCCAGGAAGAGGAGCCTCTTGCGCCGGCCAAAGCGGTGGTGGACGCTTTCAAGTTTCTGAATCAGGGACCTTCCTAAGACCCTCTCAAGTTTCTGAATCAGGGACCTTCCTAAGACGTTGAGAGGAGTAGGGGCGGTGGCACATGGCCTCACCAAGGAGTCCCGCCCGATCGGTCTGCCTTTGGGTGCTTCACGCTTTTCTTCAGGTGGAGTATCTACAGGCTCAATATGTATCTACAGGCTCACTCCGCTTCCGAAAGGAGTGCTTTTCAACTGACCGTTTTGGAGTTACGGAAAGTTTCCTGCAGAGGGACATTCAAGGGACTTGGTTTTGCCTCCGTGTGATACTGACAGACTCATAGTATTAGCATATAGTTTTTTTACGTGTATCTTTATTTTTGTGCAACGAATGAAGTGTATGTATTGTAAATTGTACTTGTTTATGAAATAAACTGGCTTCGTACCTCTTGGTTTATTTGTTTATCTTTTCTTGCTTTGTAACCGTTAAGTTTGCTTTGGACTGAAGTTTGACTTGACTGATGCGACGCGAACTTACGACGTGTGATGGTCGCGCCTGTTCCCGAGGGGGTTGCTTTATGACACCTCCTTTCGTTTTTTGACACGTGGTGAGATCTAACGGTGGAATGGGAAACAGTGCGTTGATCTACGTCGTTTGCTTGGTGCCCCCTCTTCACACCGTTATATGAGGCGTGCAATGGACCATCGTAGCCCTTCATCGCGTCCCTTCCATGACTTATAAATACTTTATTTCCTCTCCTTTCATCAGTTTTGCATTTTTTTTCCTATTTTTGCTCTGAGTTTCTTCCTTGCAAGCGCCTCCCGTTGCAATTCTAGGTTTCTCCTCCTGTGCCATTGTTGTAGTCGTGCGAAGCTTTCCAGTTTCCCTCTTCGAATCAACGTACGTTTCTTGATTCGTTCTTTTCGTGCTAGTCTTTTTGTTAGTCGCTTCGCATTCCCTGTTCTTTGGCTGTTCTGTTCTTTGCTTGTTTTTGCTTTGAAAATGTCGATAGTAGTGCTTAGTAGCGATAGTGAGGGGGAGGTTTCCTCTGTTAATAGGCCTTGTGGGAAAGAATATTGTATGGGGTTAGTGTGTTATTTGCATTGTGGCTAAGGGAAAACACTTGATTTTTGTACTCCGACAACTTTGTCCTTCTTCTGATAGTGACCCTTCCTCTTTAGGGATGTCTGACGATTCTGGCTCAGAGCGGGAGGAGGTCTTTGATCCGATGGCCCCATATGGTTAGGTGAAAGACGAGGTGAGGGACGCTGTTTCTGAATTGGGCACCCAGGACGTCGTGGAGGTCCAAAGCCTGTTGTGTTATCCGGTGGATGACGGATCGGCTGTAGCTCGGCCGGAGACTAATGCAGAGCGGGTATGCCATGTTCCTTCGCCGGTCGGTTCTCCTGCCTCAACGTACATGTACCAGAATTTGTTCAAGGATTTGGGAATTAAAGCACCTCGTTCCCCTTATTACTGCTCTTTGTTGCGCTTGATCAATGTGGCCCCTACCCAGCTTCATCCCAATTTTTGGGCTTCCGCACGTGCCTTTGAGATTCTTTGTGAGTGCGTACCTATAGAGCCGACGGCGGATAAGTTCTTGAGTTTCTTTAGGGTTTCGACGGAGAGGCCACAGAAGTGGGTTTCTCTCTGTGATCTTCCTAAGCGTCCTTCCATGATTCCGTACAAGAGCAGCTACAAGCTTTTTAAGGATAGCTTCTTTAGGTTGGAGGAGGGTCCTCTCTGTCCTACTTTGTTGGTGGATGAGCAAGGTGTTGAAAAGTTTCCTTTGGCTTGGACGCGTCGGCCGCGGAAGTGGCGTTTGGTGGACAACCGCGAGCTTTCTCCTTCCAATCTGGCGGACATTAGCTGCCTTTAGGAGGATGCCCCAATGAAGGCTGGTCTCATTTTGAGTACTGTAGATCTGGAGACAACGCTAATTTCATACTTGAGTAATTACTATTTTTCCTCTTGCCGTGTTGTTGCTTCATTGTTATCTTGTTGCTTCATTGCTATTTTTCATTTGAAATCAACTGTTCTGACTTGTTATTTTTGGTTTTGCAGGGTCTTGTGGGATGGCGTCAATTAGTGCTGCCGAACAAAAACGCCTTCGCGCCGAGCAGAAGAAAAAGCTGGGAGTTTCTGATCCTCCTCCTGTGGTTACTCCTACTCCAAGTCCTGCTCGCTCTCCCCCTGTGGTGCAGATTTCGGACGGTTCTGCTCCACAAGAGATGATTTCTACTAGAGCTCCCAATAAGAAGAGTAGTCGGATGCCGAGGTTTTGGCTTCCTTGGTACACGCTGGTGCGGGCGATCCCCCTGTTGACCCTTCCTAGATGAAGCACCTGAAGGTTGTTACTACTGCCAACGCCGAAGGTCCGGTGAAGACTGCTTGGGATTCCAGGTATCCTCTGAACTGAGTTCTTAATGGGGTGACTCCTCCTAGTGATCAGGAGAAAGCTGCAACCATGGGTTTTACCCTTGCCATGCTAGCTATCAAGACCTACGGGTTGTGGGCTTCTATGATGGCCAACTTGGTGGAGAATTCCTTTAAGCAGTCTGTTGAGGAGTCTGGTCGTTAGAGGGGGAACTTGGGAGTGCCAATGCGAAGGTGACCAGTTTGCAGGCTGATTTGAAAAAATATGAGGAGAATAAGAGTATGCTTGAAGGGATGGTGTCGAAGCTGTCTAGAGAGGCCAAGAGTACTTCGGCCAAGGTGAAGGGTTTAGAAGACGACTTATTTGTGGTCAAGGAACAGTTGGAGGTTGCAGAAGCTAAGTTGAAAGAGGCTGAGGCTGCTTCTGAGTGTGAGCGGTATGAGACTTTGAGGGTTGCATTCGAGCGGTTGAAGTTGGAGGTCGTTAGCACCTTTGACAATTGTTTCAACACTACTGTTGCTCAAAATGAAGCGTTGCATCCTGGGATTGATGTTTCCGGCATGGATGTCGATAAGATTGTGGTGGATGGTCGGCTTGTCGACGCACCTGATGAAGATATAGTTGCTGCCGATGCAATTCCTACACCTGATTTGAGTGTTTTGAATGCTGAAGTCGTCCGAGGGAATGTGGTGATGGACTTCTTTGACTCTGAGGCTACCCAGTGATTTTATTTTACAAGTGTTGGTCGGCCTGCGTGCCGCTTATGACCAAAGGCCTGGGTGCCGTCCCTTTTGATGAACTTCCGAAAGGCTTTTATTTCTGCTGCTTGTCCGAACTGCCGAGAGGCTTTGTTTTGTTTCTTTGATTTTTGTAAATATTGCTTTGTTTGCTTCACGTATCGCTCTCCTCATTTATTTTTGGCACTTCATGTCGCTTTTCATAGTTGTTTTCTAGAATGACCGACTGCCAGAGGGTGTAGAGCCCATCAGAATTTGTGGAAGTGCAAACACCTCCACGTTATTACCCAAGGGTGCATGTCGGCTTTCGCCAGTCTTCACCTGTCGGGACTTCGTATCTGCCTCAATAGATCAGTACTACCGCTCGGGTGTACTGCGGCATTTAGTTGTGCCGGTTTTCTAGAGAGATTCCTTATGGCGCAGCGAGCTTGCCAGGCTCGCTTTTCCCCAAAAGGGTTGCCCAAGGGTGGGGCAAGGACTCGTCAGCCCCGCCTATTGCCTATGGGACTTATTTTTTTTGCCCAATGGCAACGTCGAGGCGTTGCTCGGTATTCGCCAATTGGGGCTTTTGAAGTTTTTGTGGTCAATTCTAGAATTTAGGGAGACAAGAATGTATTAACTCATCTGGTCCTTTATTATTATTGTTTTTTCGTACAATTGGAGGGCCTATATGGCCATTATGCAAAAGTACATTTTATTGTTATTGTTGTTCTTGTTCTTCTCGTCTTCTTCGCCCTTTGCTGATGTTGATGTTCTTCCTCCTCTCTTTTTTTTGGGACTAGTGTTGATGTTGGCTGATCTGTTTTTAACCTGGTGTCTTGGGGTTGCTTTTTGTAGTCTTCTTCTCCTTTTCTCTACCTCCTCTTCCTCTGATCAATCTACCCGGATCTTCCTTCTTCTGCTGAACTGTTTTGACTTTCACACTCTCTGCATAGCACCTTCTTGCCATCGCCTGATCTCCCTTAACCGATCCTACTCCCCTGTTTGGAAGGGGGTATTTCACACATAGGTGCGGATAGGAGACTGCTGCTAGGAGTGCGTTAAGAGCCGGCCTCCCCATAATCATGTTATAGGACGACTGGGCTTGGACTACCATGTACTGCAATATCACCGTTTTGGCATCTTCTCTTTCTCCAAAGTTGTGCGCAGGCTAAGGTGTCCTCTGACTGCCTCCTGTTCTCCCGAGAATCCCACCAATGTTCCTTTGTACTCTTTAAGAATGCTCGGTGGGAGCTTCAGCTCATCAAAGCATTTTCCATAGATGACGTTGGCGGAACTGCCCCCATCAATCAGGACTCAGGCCACTTTGAAACCGCTCGTCGTGACTGATATGACGATGGGGTCATCCGAGTGCGGTCTAACTCCGTCAAAGTCTTGCAATTCGAAGGTGATACTGGGGTACTTTTCAGCAATGCTGTCTTCACTTGTTCCTATTGCCATCATTGATTTTACGTACCTCTTTCTAGCTGACGAGGTGGCTCCTGCTCCGGAGAATCCGCCGGCCTTAGAGTTGATTCCTCCCTTATCCGCTGTCTTGTGATCAGTCCTTTGGGTTTCTTCCCGCTCCTTATCCTTGGTTGCTTCATTCCTTCTGCCCGAACTTCCCTTCCTTCTTTTTCTGTCATTCTCTTCTTCTCTAGTGTACTTTTTTAACGCTCCCTTTTGAATTAGCTGCTCTATTTTCTCCTTTAGTGTCCAACAATCATTCGTCGTGTGTCCATCGGTTTTGTGGTATCTGCAGTAAGAGTCCAGGTTCCTTCCCATCGTCCCCAAAAATGGGGCTGGCCTCCGGATGGATCCGTCCCGCTGAGATTTGTCTAGTATGTCTGATGGTCGCGCGGCCAGGGGGTTTACCTCTCATCGGCTGCTGGTCTAGCCGAGCGGTTCTTATTTCTGCTTCCTATGTCTCTTCTTTCTCCGCTCTGTTGTCTCGGTTGCTCGACCATTTCAACTATGGATGCTAGTCATCCGGTTTCCTTTTCCTTTTTTCCAATGTTGGATTCTTCGGCCTCAATGTGTTTCTCGGCTCTCAGTCGAACTTCATCCATAGTCCTCGGCTAGCAGACGACGAGGGCTTCACTGAAGGTTCCACTTCGCAGCCATTTGATGAAGGCAGTGATGAAGAATTTTTCATCAGGCTCCTCTACGAGGACAGTGGTTTTGTTGAAGCGATAAAAATAGCTCTTGAGCGGTTCGTTTGGTCGTTGTTGTATGTCGAACAGGTCTCCAAGGCTAACCTCCTTGTTTTTGTTAGCCGAAAACGGTTGGATGAAAAGGCTAGCGAGGTCTTCGAATCTAGTCACTGATCTGGCCGGGAGCCCCTTAAACCACCTGAGAGCCACCTCCGTTAGGGTTCCAACGAACATTTTGCAGCTGATGGCGTCGTTTCCTCTGCTGATGAACATCTGCGTTTGGAATGCATCGAAGTGGCACTCAGGGTCGCCGGTGCCATTGTACGTCGCGATCGTCGTTTCTCTGAACCTGGGAGGGATTTCTACAGCCTAGATCGCATCCGTGAAGGGCTGGAAAGCGCAAAGGGGGGTTCTGGTGGTGTCTAGGACTTGCTTGAACCGCTGCACGTCTCTCAGTTGCTGTTGTAACTACGCTTCTCGCACCTCTAGGGCTTGGGACCTGGCTCTCTGTTCGTCATTCTGGCGTTGTTGTTCTTGGTTCAGAGTTTGGAGAAGTTTCACCGCATTCATCAATTTCTAAATGTGGGGGTCAGGCGGGTGTTTCCCCCCTGAGGATTGCCTTGGTCACCGCCATTCCTAGTTGCTACCACCATTGTTTCCTAGGTCGTGGAGGGTTTTTTCTTCTTTGTGGTGAGGCGTGGGGGAGTTTTACCTGGCCGCATGGTGGGCGCCAATGTTGCAGTCGGTTTCTTTGGATGAGAAAGGACCGAACGTGTTTGTAAATATTGTACTAAAAGAGTGAAAAGTTGGGATCCGTTTATTGGCCTCAGTGGGCTGCTTATATATTACACTGTGTATTAATGCTAATTAACTACAATTTTTGGCCGAGTTGACCGTTACAGACAAGGGGAGGGAAATCAGGGATATTTCCCGTGTGATTGTGCTTCATTCCTTGCCGTAGTGATGGTTTCTTTAGGCAAATCTATTATTATTATTTTTATTACTCTACGTCTACTTCTCGAGGAAAGTCTCGATGAAAAGGAAAATAAATACGAGTTGATATTGCAATAATTGGATCAATCTAAAATCTTATCTTGATGATAATTTTTGTGATGATGCTCTAGCTAATATGGGCAACAAGAATGATCCAGAGCTGACTTATATTTCAAGTTAGGCAGTTATTATTGGTTGATTTAGTGGTAGTTTTTGTTATGTTTTTTATGATATTATTTATATTAAAGTTAATTACTATACTTAGATTTTTTTAGACTTTTCACATGATAATGATAATTTTATGACTCTAATTAATTGATGGTTTTTTCCATCAGTAAAAAGAGGTATATATTAGTGCTTGATAAGAAGGAAAGAATAAACGCTCAAAAGAAAAAATGAGTAAGTTTGTATTTAGTTTTGCAATAGTGCTTGATAAGAAGGAAAGAATAAACACTCAAAAGAAAAAAGTGAATAACTTTGTATTTAGTTTTTATAATGATTTTGACGTAATTGATATTAGTTAAATGTTAAATGTGACATGAATGTAACATGATTTCTATATAAACATGTTTACAGAAAGTATTTTTAGCAATTCACTGTTTATTGTGAGTTACTAAAAATATTCCCAACACTGAGAACACATTAGACTCCTTAGGCATAAGGAATTTTCTGCATTTACTTTTCTTCAAACTCATATATAGGACACTAATTGAGACTAAACTTGTCTCCTTTAGCCATAAGGGTGTCACCTGGTTTACAATCCTGCATGTCATATCTCTTGAGAACCTTTTCAATATAGCCTTTTTGGGACAATCCAAGAATACCCCGAGAACGATCTCGGTGAATTTGTATGCCCGATACAAAATATGCATTACCAAGATCTTTCATCTGGAAATACCTACCTATAGAAATCTCTTGGTTTCGTGCAATAAATCTATATTGTTGCTGCCAAGCAAAATGTCATCAACATATAAAACCAGAAAAAATATACTTGCTATCACAGAACTTATGGTATACACAATCATCAACCAAATTCACCTCAAAACCAAACAAGATTATCACTTGATGAATTTTGAAATACCATTGCCGAGATGCTTGCTTAAGTCCATAGATGGATTTCTTTAGTTTGCAAACTATATCCTTTGAGTATTCAAAAACAAAGTGTTCTGATTGCACCATATAAATTGTCTCTTCAATGTTACCATTTAGAAATGTTGTCTTTACATCCATGTGATGTAAGTCAAGATCGAAATGTTCCACTAATGCCATTATAATCCTGAAAGAATCTTTCGAAGAAACTGTAGAGAGAAAGTCTCGTTATAGTCAATACCTTATTTCTATGTAAATCCTTTTGCGACAAAACGAGCATTGTACTTCTCCACACTACCTTTTGAATCCCTCTTGGTATTAAATATCCATTTGCAACCAATGGGTTTCACACCTTGTGGCAATGGGACAAGATCCCAAACGTCATTGTCCTTCACGGACTTAATATGTTCATTCATTGCATCAACCCACCTTTGAGAATTATAACTTTCTATGCATGACGGAAGTTGATCGGATCATCTTCCATCATTCCAATGTCAACTTCATGTTCCTAGAGAAATACAAAATAGTCATCTGGTATTGCACTTCTCTTTTTCTCTAGTGGATCTCCTTAATGGCATAGTTTCTCGAGGTGGAAGAGTTTGTCCTTCTGTAAAAGTTTCTTGTACGGGGATCTCAATATTGTCTTGATTTGTTGTGTTTTCAACAGAGTCAAGGAAAGGATCTTGAGCTGTGTCAATAACACATATGGGAATATCAACATATTATTCTTCAAAGACAAAGTCCCTAACTATATATCCCCTTGCAAACTCAACATCCTAAAAGAAACAAACATTTTCTGATTCGAAAATCGACTTACTCGCGGGATCATAAATTTTATACCTAGTGTACTCACATGAAATGATTCATTAAACAAAACAATTGTCTCAATAGAATGAAGATTATCAACCTGCAGTTTTTTGTCCTTCTTCTCTTTTATTCGTTTTTCCTTCATATTTGATTGAAATAAGTTTGTTAAGAGCGTACATATCTGAAACTTTACAGTCACGGAAAATCTTTTTTTTCAATGTCTGCAACGAACTTTAACCAGATTAACCTTTTCAGATATTTTGTCCTTGAATGCTTCCGGAATGCTCTTCTTCATGATCATCAAACACATGCAACTTGACTTCTCTCACCTTTTCATTTCATTTGTTTGTTCAAATGTACTCAATACCATAAGGGGTGGAGGAGAGTCAGTCCTTAATGCAAGGTTGAGAGTTATTACACCAAGAACTATCAAAACATTATCTTTCTAGGACTTGAAGTTTGAGCGGTTTAGCAAATATGATTGATGTTTGTAGTAATATTTGCAGAATCATTCCTAATTGATCAGAGAACTATAGCAGAACAAAAAAAATGCTCACTTAAGCCTCAAAATAAAAGCAATACTAAATTCAAAAAAAAGGTAAACCCCAACTCAAGGTACCCGGAATCCATTAACATTTTATCTTTGGACAAAATATTAACTTTTCAGTGATACATTGGTGTAGTAATCAAATACTGATAATAAAGAACTTGTCAAACAATAAATCTTCCTTTGGGCCGATTTAATATTCACATATAAAACCGAATAATTATCACGTATTTATCACCACAAGTGCGCTTGCAATTCTATAAAGTAGCTATCTTCCTTTGGGCCGATAAATACTCACATAAGTTACAAGCACATGACCTTTTATATTTCAAAATAAATTAATCTCCGCAAGAGAGGGCGCCACTTTGGTGACATGTTGGTTCAATCAATTCATCCCAATATATATATATATATATATATATATATATATATATATATAAACTAACCAATATTTGAAACTCAGAATTACTCATCCAAAAACATCCAAAACACATAAAAGTCTAGAAAGGAAAAACATTTATCTTATATGCAATTTGTTTTATTTAATCCTGAAATCCCATTAAGAGAAAATTGAGCCTGAACCTGAACTGAACTAAATACTCAAAAGAAAACCAAATTATTCTTTAAATTTTTTGCAACCTGAAACATAACAAAGAACAAATTACATCTGAACTCATGAATTCAATTCTCTATCTATTCCTTAACCAAATTGTCCAATATAGCACAATCTTTACGGTCAAAGAAAACCAAATACAATAACTAAATACACAAAAATTGTCTCATCGCGAAACAAATTCAAAACGCTGCAGTCCATTCTTATTCACATAGAAGAATCGATTTTAAAAACTAAAATCAATATCTCATGATCAAATAAATATAATTTGATTTTATGAAAATTAAAACAGAAGAATAGAAGCAAATTTATCAAAATTAAATATTTTTTTAATAAATCATGAATTAATAGAGTAAATATTTTTTTAATTAAAGAAATGAAGTGGAATACCAACAAGAATCAGTCAATTGTCATGTCAATTAAAATATTAACATATCAGCAACATCTTAAAGTTTGAAATTCCAATTTGGTCAACATTGCAAAACTTTCTAAAATGGGGGGAATAAAATTGCCCTAAAAAAATAGGAGGATCAAAATTGCACATTGAGTAAAATAGGGGGCTTTTTTTTGTACCCCCTCTTCTCCCCTGTACCCGCATAACCCCTTTAATCCCAAAAAATACCCATAAAAAATTAAAAGAAAAGTATTTTTTTAAAAGAAATTTTAAATTACGTTATAAAAGCATAATTCCAGAAACAACATTTTAAAACTTTTCGGAATCACCTCAAAAGAGGTATTTCCTGAAGTCATTTTTGACTTCCGGAGAATAATCACACAAGTATTACTACCAAATTTAGGGTTTAGGTAAAAATAGAAAAACGAAAGCACAAGGTATTGACCTAGTGTCGGAGAATAGCTTGTGGCGCACGGTAGTTGCGATAGTGAGGGCGGACGCCAAAATTACAGTACGACAGATGTAAGGGTTCGTCGTCGTAGTTGGTTGCGAGAATGACGACGAACGTGAGGCGGAGGCTGAGGTGAACACGAAGGCGTGGAGTGCAGTGGCCTGCGAAGGTGAGAGTGGTGGTGGTTGAGAGAGACGTGGAGGTGATCAAATGTGAGAAGGGTGAGAGTGGTACTGAAAAGAGAAAGAATGAGGGGTCGAGTGAGAAAAACGAAACTTAATAGCCATCCTTAACGTTACCGACAGAACCTTTTAGTTACTTATTATATGAACAATCGATAACTTCCAATCGAAACAGAAGCTGTCGAAAATGAAGTGGGAAATACATTAAAAACTAGGAAACAGTTACCGAGGGAAAAGATCGTCGGAAATGCATTAGTTACCGACAGAATTAAAGCAGTAGGTAACTTTAGTAGGTTAATAGCAACTTTCTTGTAATGAGTGTTATTAAAAGTTATGAGAGACTAAAAGAATCGACGGACAGAATGAAGAGACTAAAAGTGAGTGAAATTTTTATAAGGATATTAAAAACAAAAATCACAAATTTTGTAAGGACCAAAAACTTCTTGAACCATATATACTACTCCCTCCGTCTCATATTAAGTGTTCTGTTTGCCATATTTCTTTGTCTCAAATTATCTGTCACTTTAGAATCTCAATACAACATTTATAATTACTTTCCAACAATACCCTTACTTTAGAATATCAATAATCGTGTCTTTACACCAACCAAGAAAAGTGTAAGGGTGTTTTATTCCTACCATATTAAAAACAAAAACCTCAAATTTTGTACGGACCAAAAACAGCTTGAACCATATATACTACCTCATAGTCAGAAAGAATGAACATGAATCCTCCTAGAATTAATCTATACACAAATATTTACTATTAAATTTTAGTTATAATATTAAATTGATATTTTAGTTCGATAAATAAGCATTTTGGTTCTTGAATATGTGAGGTGTTTCCACTAATAGTTCCTGAATGTATCAAAATTGTAAATACTTTCCCATTGGTCTTTTCTGTTAGTAATTTTATGAATTAAATTGACCAACAAAAAACACATTGGAGAATAAAAGTGATTAACAAAAGATATATTTTACAATGAAAATGACTTGCAAAGACACTGGAGGATGTATTTGTAATTTTGATATACTAGGGAACTATATTAACAACCCCTTAGACAATTAAGGACTTAAATGAATGTTTTCTCATTTTAGTTAGTAGTTGTGGCTACTCCTAAAATTGTAATCAAACTTCGTCGTTGGATATTGCCTGAAAAGGAGTTTATAAGTGAAAAGACGTCTCTCACGCTACAAATCGATTTTGTAAGATTGAGTTAGGCACAACCCAAATTCTAACAACAACCTATAATATAGAGTCCTTTTGTAACTATTTTTTGGTTACATCCTTTTGTAACTGATTTGGATTCTATAACCAAAGGATCAAACTGAAAGATGATCTGAGAGATTGAAGAGTGAATCTGAAAATTCATTGGTATTGATTATCAATCAGATTTGTACAATTACATTGAACTGTTACATACAAAACTATTGTGCAACTAAGTTTGTAACTGAACTCTAACTATACTTCAACGGGCTAACAGAATCTATAACCGTATCTAACAAGTTTACACATAATTAGTTGACTATTCTACACACTGTTGACTTGGCAGGTGACTCAGCAAGTTAGCTGACTTACTGTTTGAATTGTTGACTATTACCATTCCCTTTTACTCCCCCTCAAATTGAAGGTGAGGTAAAGAGAGCACCTTAAGTTTGGTCTTCAACTGGAGGAATTGTTGTGCTGTCGGAGGCTTTGTCAATACATCTGCTAGCTAATTGAAGCCTGGAACATGGACCTCTTTGAGTGCATTTGTGAGGACCTTTTCTCTTACAAAATGAATGTCCAATTGAGATTGCACTTTGGTTGTCACGTAGAAGTACTGGAGACTGCACTTTGGTTGTCACGTAGAAGTACTGGAGAGTGGTGTTTTACTCTGGAGAGACTGTATCCAAAGTAATTCTATAGTGGTGTTAGCCATCCCTCTGTATTCTGCCTCTACACTAGATCTAGCAACCAATGTTTGCTTTTTGGAGCACCATGAAATTAGATTAGGACCAAAAAATATGCAAGAGCCAGAGGTAGATCTCCTATCATCAGGATCACTCCCCCAATCGGAGTCACTGTAAGCTCTCAGAGTAAGGGGACCTCTAGTAGTTGCTGGATTTAATAGCAGACCATGATACACACTACTGTTGAGGTACCTGAGTATGCGTTTAATAGCCCTCCAGTGAGTTTCCAGTGAAGCCGATAAGAATTGGCAAGCTTTGTTGACTGAATATCCTATATTAGGACTGGTGAGTGTTACATACTGGAAGGCCCCACAATAGATCTATATTGATGAGGATCAACTAGTACATCAGTGCCAAATCTGCTTAACTTGGTGCTAGAAGCCATAGGTGTTGCAATGCCATTACAATCTATCATAGAAGCTCTGCGTAGCAGGTCCCTGATGTACTTGGACTTAGTGAGTATAATTGAACCATTTGGTTGATATTTCACCTCAAGACCCAGAAAATACTCAAGTTTACCAAGACGTTTTAATGCAAATGTAGAATTCAACTTCTTGATCAAATCATGTGTCAATGAAGTAGTTGGCCTAGTGATCAAGATATCGTCAACATAAACTAATATTGCAAACAGTTTCACCCCTGGTGATGAGTGCACAAAGAGAGTAGGATCACACCTGCTTGGTTTAAAACCAAATTGTTGGAGAGACTGCTTGAGCTTATCATGCCAAGCTCTTGGGGGCTTGTTTCAAGCCATAGATGGACTTATGTAGCCTGCAGACCAGAATTTTATCCGAATGAATGAAGCCAGGGGGTTGAAACATGTAGAGTTCTTCTTGAAGAGTGTCAATGATGAAGGCATTGCTGACTTCAATTCGTTGGATGTCCCACTTATTAGTGAGAGTTAAAGATAATAGAATTCTGATTGTTGTAGGCTTGATAACTGGTGCATAATATTCACCATAATCAGTTCCATGCAGCTGATTGTATCTTTGGCTACTAATAATGCCTTGTATTTATTGATTGATCCATCTGGATTCTCTTTGACTATGTAGACCCATTTGCAGCCTATGGCTTTCCTATTAGGAGGGAAGGTAGTAAGAGTCCAGGTTTTGTTGTCAGTGAGTGCTTGAAACTATCTTGCACGAGACTCTTCCATTGAGGACTATTAAGTGCTTGTTTCACACCGGTAGGTTCAATGTGTGCTAGAAGAATTTTGGGTTCTAAAGAGCCAGTTTGCAATCTGGTAATCATATGATATGTTTTGGTTGTTTGGGAAACTGAAGGTGGTGGAGCTCTATAGAATTGGTAGATAGGCCAATGTATATGCATTGAGAACTACAGAATTGGAATTTATGTTTGTTGTAGGGTCTTAAGGGGGAAAACAAGTACACCCAAAAGGCTTCATGAGGTGGTAATTAGGAACAGCTTTGTACAAGTCTTGGAAAGGAGGTATGAAGGCGGTGAGGCCAGTGGTGGGGAGTTCGTTTATGACATGGACAGCTGTGCTAAATCCATGATCCCAATAAGTCAGAGGAAGGGAAGCATGAGATAATAAGGTTATGCCAATTTCTGTGATTTGTCTGTGTTTTCTCTCTACTATGCCATTTTGATGTGAAGTGTAAGGGCATGTGAACCTGTGAACAACCCCCAAATCAAACAGAAATTTGGTGAAGGGTTAATATTCCCCTCCACCATCAGATTGAACAGCTTTAATAGTGGTAGAAAATTGAGATTTAACATATTGAAGAAACAGAGTAAAAACTTTCAATGCATCAAACTTTTTCCTAAGGAAATAAATCCATGTGAATTTGATGCATGCATCTACAAAAGCTATGTAGTAATGATATCCTGAACTAGAGACCAAAGGAGAAGGACCCCATAAGTCTGTGTGAATGAGTTCAAAGAGCTCACTGTGAGGAGTATTTGAAGATGGAGCATGCAATTTATGTGCTTTACCAATTTGACAAGCATTACAAAACTCAACTGAAGATACATTTGATGATTGCAAATTACATTGCTTCATTATATGAGAAACTAGTTGTGAATTGGCATGAGCTAGCCGTGTGTGCCACAAGGTGTGAGATGATATTTTTGGTGTAACACTAACAAAATTAACAGAAGGTAAATCAGACAACAGAGACATATCTAAAGCAGACTTAGGATGTTTAGCAATAGGCAATCCCTTGAAGACATAAAAGCCATATGGTTCTAATGTCCCTTGCAGAACTACTTGATCAGAGTCTTGTGATTTCACCAAACAATATGGAGTGTGAAATTCAAAATAAACACGATTATCACGAGCAAACTTGGAAACTGACAACAGATTTTTGGTTATATTAGCAACATGCAATAGATTATTGAGTACTAGATTAATGTGTGGCTGTATAGGTAAAGTGAAAGTTGAACAACCAATTGAGGCAATAGTGGAACTGTGTCCATTGCCCATTGTTACCCCTGTTTTGCCACGATATGGCTTCTTGTGTTGTAAGTGTGAGGGATTAGCAGTAACATGGTGAGATGCACATGTGTCTCCATACCAATCCTCATTATATGGTCTGCTAGAGTCAGGGGAAGAGAAGAGGTTACCTGTTGCTTCAAACAGAAGAGCCTTGGCCAAATTGACTGTTGATGATGGAGGGTTATCACCACTAGAAGTATCAGAAGAAGGCGTAGCAGTAGCAGCAGCAGTTGCCTGAGTGACAGTAGGTGAAGGCATGAAGGTTTCATCAAACCTATACCAACAATCTAGCACAGAGTGCCCGTACCTTCCACAAAGTTGACATGTTGGTCTTGAGCCAGATGTAGGAGTGTTGCATCCACGACCACGAGCGCGCCCTTGGCATCCTCGGCCACGAGCGTTGGAGTTGTCTGAGGCATTTCCTCAAGCACCTTGTATGCACCATGTTAGCAAAGACATTTGCGAGTGCTAGTTCTTGCCTGAATTTGTCCAACTGAGATTCTTGGACTAGTAAGAGTGATTCAATTTGCGACAGAGAAGGAGTTCATCTTTGCCAAAGATCATCACTACAAACGGATTGTACTCTACAGGGAGACCCTCGAGGAGTACATCAGTAAGATACGGATCTGAAATCGTTTCGCCAATAGAAGTTAGAGCATCAACAACAGAGTGAACCTTTGAAATTCGGAGATTGAACTAGGCCCAATCCACATTCTAAGATGGTATCAAAGCCGAAGCAAGATTCGGTGGGGAACTCGCAATCGGGCCACCCGGGTCAGCTCCAGTTGTCGAGTACTGAGCGTGATGGGGGTGTGTTAAGAGTCTCACATCAGATGTGATACGGTCTGGAAAAAAAGTTTATAAATCGGAGGCATCCTTCAATTGTGTGGCTGAGTTAGGCCCAATCCACATTCTAAGAGTGTGCAACACAGAGTAAACAACTTTTAAAAGAGCCATAATTTTTACATAATCTATAAACTATAAAATTTATATATATATATATATACACACACACACACACAACATGCAGCCTACTGATTTAATATAGTATTTTTTTGGCAAAATACTTTCGAGGTCCTTTAACTTATTTTCAGGTAACAAATATGTCACTTAGCTCATTGTGAGCCATTTCCCTTTTTAACGTTTTAGTTTTAACTCTATTAACAGATCTTATTTTTCACACATGATAATTTGATTATTTATAATTATTATTAATTAAAAATTAAAGAAAAATATCAATTGTCTTTTTTGTCCTTGTCTTCTCCCTTTTTCTTCATTCTTCTTTCAACAAACAATGTGTGAGTCTATAAATCACTAAATCACGTAATACGAAATCACTAAATCATGTTGAGTATGTAAATGGATGAGTCTAATGCAAAATCCTTAAATCACGTTTCATCTCCATTCCTTGTATTTGGTAACTATAATATCAATAATTTTTGCAATTTCAGATATAATAATATCAATTTTTGCACATGTCTTTCCGGTAATAGATTTTGGGGTTTTCACATTAATTACAATTTACATAACAAGGTTTTGGAGCAGTCAAATAACCACATAATAAACGGAATCAAACCAAAACATTAAAAAGGGAAACAACGCAATATTTTTAAAACTTAAGGGTCCTAATTATTACAAAAAAATCAAAAGACCTCCTCGTTACTTGAATTTAATAATATCAATCTTTGCACATGTCTTTCCAGTAACAGATTTTGGGGTTTTCACATTACAATTTACATAACTAGGTTTTGGAGTTTTTGAGTTTTCCTGTGTTTGAGAAAGATGCGTTTATCCATAAATTGATTGAACGCGGTTGCGGTGCCTTTGGTCCTCATCTATCCAAAACTGTTCCTCGGTTTTTGCCTGGGTTATATGCGTTCAGATCTGTCGTCGAGATGAAGACAATACGTTGACTATTCACAATTAGGGACTATGTGTGAATGTTTGAAGCCGTCTTTCAGATTTGGCAGAAGACAGAGCATGGAAAGGAGGAAATGAAGAAGATAGGGACAAGGAAGACGATTCACATTTTTCTTTAATTTCTCAATTAAAAATAATTATAAATTAATAAAAGTATCCTATGTGGCATGCCAAGTGAGCAGTCAAATAGCCACATAATCAACTGAATCAAACCAAAACCTTGAAAATGGCAACAACGCAGCATTTTTAAAATTTAAGGGTCCTAATTATTACAAAAAAGTTATGAATATAAGTTAAGAGACCTAGGGAGATACTTTGCCTATTTTTTATATAAAAAAATGTATAGTATCAATATGTATGTTATTAATAATAATTTTAACTGATTAATTTCCGTTCCTAAACTTTGGTCCTTTTGGCCTCTTTTTATTGTTCCAAAATTTTAGTACTTTTAAGATACCAATTTACAATTTACCTAATATTTCCAACTGCATCCTTTATCTTTAATTAATTGTCACTCTTTACAATATTAACTCATTTAATGCTACAAAGGGTGCTTTAGTCATTAAGTATTGAAAATTTATGGTTTTTTAATTTGTACGAAACACTCCAAAATGACCAAAGGTTTGGAACGGAGGGAGTATGAATATTACTCAGAGATTCGAGAATATTGATATCCCTACGGGGCCTCACCAAACAAAAATTTGCATTAAAACAATAAAAAAAAAAGATGGAATCTGTGAGAATAGGGGGGCAATTAATATAAACGCATGATTGTGCAATTAATATAGTAAATTGAAATGCTATAATTTTCTATTCTGAAACTATTTATTAAATTGTCACTCCTTATAAATACACATAAAGTTTCTCATCTGAAAACATAACACAAATTGATCACGATGGGTTGCAAATCCTCATGCTGTTGCCAAGTATGCTTCTCAATTTTAGGTTTAATATTTGTTCCTTTCATCATATATGGGATATTCTTTGGGATAATATATGCGATAATCGACTCCACCACTCCCCCTAGTATCAAATTCCACGTAACGGATGCCTCACTCACAAACTTTAATCTAACAAATAACACCTTATATTACACATTCAACGTTAGCACCATAGCAACAAACCCCAACAAGAATGTTCAAGTTTATTATAAGAGTATCAATGCAATTGCCTGGTACAAAGACAATGAGTTTGGTTTGATGAGTTTGAGTTCATTTGTCCAAGACCCCAAGGATACTAGTTTTCTTGGACCTATAGTGTTTCAAGGCAACACAACTATTGAACTCAAACCTAAACAACTCAATGAGTATAATGAGGAGTCGCGTGTGGGGATTTATAATAATTTGGCTGTGGATTTGGATTTTCGAATTGATTTTAAGTATAATGGGCTTCGGGATTGTGCTCCAACAGTGCAGTGTTCTAACTTGAGAGTTCCTTTGAATTCTTTTGCTGAATCAACAATTCCTTTCAATGTCACTAAATGCCGTAGTGATGGTTTCTTTAGGCAAATCTATTATTATTATTTTTATTACTCTACGTCTACTTCTCGAGGAAAGTCTCGATCAAAAGGTAAATAAATACGAGTTGATATTGCAATAATTGGATCAATCTAAAATCTTATCTTGATGATAATTTTTGTGATGATGCTCTAGCTAATATGGGCAACAAGAATGATCCAGAGCTGATTTATATTTCAAGTTAGGCAGTTATATTGTTGGTTGATTTAGTGGTAGTTTTTGTTATATTTTTTATGTTATTATTTATATTAAAGTTAATTACTATACTTAAATTTTTTTAGACTTTTCACATTATAATGATAATTTTATGACTCTAATAAATCATTGGTTTTTTCCAGTAGTAAAAAGAGGAATATATTAGTGCTTGATAAGAAGGAAAGAATAAACGCTCAAAAGAAAAAGTGAATAAGTTTGCATTTAGTTTTGCTATAGTGCTTGATAAGAAGGAAAGAATAAACGCTCAAAAGAAAAAGTGAATAAGTTTGTATTTAGTTATTATAATGATTATGATGTAATTGATTTTAGTTAAAAGTGACATGAATGTAACATTATTTCTATATAAACATGTGTCATACCCTAATTTTGTCCGCCTAGTTTCAAAACTCTAATTTTCAGCAAAAATAAATAATTTTGTGAGTGATGCATTATTTGAGAAAGAGTTTAGGGTATTTACCCAAGCATTCTAAGGTTTTCAAAATCATTTTTGAGAAATTAAGGAATTTTGGGGCATTTAAAAGGGGCATTGTTTGGTCAATTTCAATTTAATAAATTTTTGCTAGCTGAAAATCCAATTAATTAATTTTTGGGAATTTATTTAATGAAATTGTATTATTTTGAACAAAAAAAATAAATAAAGAAAATCATTTTTCAAATTATGCGCATATTTTATATGTGTAGTAAAAAAATCAAGTTCAAATTAATTCAAGAAAGCATTTCAAAAAAATAGTACAAGGAATATTCCCAAAAATTACATGATAAGATTTTTGTTGGCAATTTTGGTCATCTCTCATTTTCAAAAATGGCATATTCTTCAAGATACCTTGTATATGGCTCAAAATGGTTAGATTTATGTACAATTATCTTAAAAAGAATAATCAAAATGGAGAGGATAATTGGAAGGTTCATGGATGGTACAATAGTACAATTGCCAACTAGCAAAACTTGGGCACCACTCTCCTCTCCCATTGTGGCCGAATTCACCCCCCTTCATTTCCCTCTCATTTTGCATTTTTTTGCCCCTCATCAAAGTGTGTTTCAATCCTCACCCTTGATTCAAAATTAAAATGCAATCCTAGAATGAGATGAGGTACTCAATGACCTAAATGCCCCTAAACCTAATTGCACATTATATATACCCTCATATCCTCACCTCTCATAAGGTTTTGGCTCACAATTCACACTCAAAAAACCTAGCCTCTCCTCTCCTCCTTTGGCCGAACACACCTCCTCATTCCCTTACCTCATTTCTTCACTTTTTCACTTCAAATCAACATTCTAGTCCTAAATCCTTCATCATCCTTGCATTCTCTTCAAAGATCCATCTTCAAATCTCAAGAATAAAGCTCAAGATTGAAGATTAGAGGGTTGATTCAAGTGGTTTAGTGTTCATTCACCTTATTTCTTTTGCTATTCTAGCTTGGAGTTGAGGTATACTCTCAATCTTAACATCATCAAAATTTTAGCATAAAAAATGTAGGTCATCAATCTATTTTTGCATATCAAGCATTTCTTTGCATTTTAGTGCTCTATTTTTTTTTGTTGAAATGTTGATATAATTGTTGTTGTTGAATGAGAGATGTGTTTCAAGCATTTTGACAAACACTTTGGGAGGTTTGGATGCTTGAAATGCATCTCTCTCTTGGAATAAATTGTGTGTTTGTGCTATTTTCATTTTGTGCTTGCATTTTCATGAATAAAATCGTGATTTGGGATTATGTTTCATTTCGCATATTGTAGAAAAATTAGGGTTTGTGTGATTTTAGTGCATTCCTTTGCTTAATCATGTGAATCCTTGCCAAAAAGCTTGATCTATGTCATTTGCTTGCATGATTTTGTTGCTTTCAAAGAATAAAATGAGGTTTTAGCTCTATGTTGGTGTCGCAAATCATGATTAGAATTAGGGTTTGTTAATTTTCTTGTGAAATGGGTTTACAATTGTGATCAAAAACGTTTTCTCAAGTTATTTTGATGTTAATTGATTGTATCTTGCTTGCAAATTGTTATATGTTGATGATTGGCAAGAGGACTCACACTTGTGTCTTTGTGCACTTCACTTTAAGTGTTGAGGATTGTCTAAGATGATTCAACACAACCTTGTGCTTTGATTGTAAACTTTGGTTTGCTTGTTAGTAACTTGTTTGCGAAATTACTCTATGTTGATGATTGGCAAGAGGACTCACACTTGTGCCTTAGGCACTTCACTTTAAGTGAGGAGGATTGCCTAAGATGATTCAATTTTCTTTGTGCAATTCTTGCTTGAAAATGCAAATGCTAGTTTTCTAACTTGATTAATCAATTTTGGTTACAAAAATGACTTGTTAATGCCCTCTTTTGGTCACTTTTGGTCTTGCAAATGTGATGTTCTTTCTAGGTCAATGTTATGCTTTAATGTTGATGATTTGGTAAAAGGACTAGACACTTATGCCTTTGTGCATTGTCTCAAATGTCAAGGATTACCAAAAGGGATTCAACCTTGTGTTTTTATCTTGTGTTGATGCCTATTTGAATTAAACTTTTTCATTATCTATTTGTGTGCCTATTCTTGCAATCTATTTGGTTAATGTTGATCTTGCATGTTCATGGCCATTAAATGTTAGATGACTAAGTGTCATTCTTGTGCTCAAATGTTGTAATTGGTAATGTTTATGCTTATGCTTACATTGTTGATTGCTTTGCTTGCAATTTGTTAAATGTTGCACTTTGGTTCTTGACTTGGAAATTGATTGAATGTTCTACTTTCTTCTCCTTTTGGATGCCACGCCATCCCAACAAACCTTTTGTGACCAATGTCACCCTCAAACTCCCTTCTCCTTTCTTCAAATCAATCATTTTCTAAAGCTTTTTTCCAAACTCAATCTTTTCTCAAATTGTTTTCATAAGACAATCAAATTCTTTCTAAGATCAACAATAAACCTTTTTGAAAACTCATAAGGAGGCAAGTCGGACGTACGGCCGGTGTTATCTAGCGTTCTAAGATCGGAGCTGTACAGCTCAAACATCTTGGGATACTTATGAGAATTAAAACAAGTAATTAACAACTTGAACCCTTTTTTTTAAAAAAACAAAAAAATGAGTAAGGAATCAAATCGGATGTACATCCGGGATCGGTTAGCGTCTTAGGGTTAGCAAGCTGTACAGTTCGTACGAGCCTAAGATACTTGCTCAAATAAAAGTAATCGACCTCACAACAAATCCCTTTCTTCAAGTAATTCAAACCATTTTCAAAAAGTAGGGGGCACGTCGTCTGTACAGGCGGGGTTGTCTTTGTTCTAGGTCTAGTGGACTGTACAGTCTAGGACCGAAAACCCCTACAATAAAAAACACCAACACAAAGTTTCTCAACTAAAGAGAACTACGTAAGCTTTGAATTCTCCATCGCACCGGGAGATACGTAGGAGCGGGACACATCCCGTCAAGCACACTTTTAAAAAATAATAAAAAGATTCTTCTTTCCCCCCGTTTTCAAAAACACTTTTCTCAAATAAAAAAAAAGAAGTAAAACAAATTGTTTCAATTCAACTCTGTCATAACCGCACAATAAGTTAAAGGTTCCCTTTCGGTAGAAAGGAGGTGTGGGGTGCTAATACATTCCCCACACCTAACCGACCCCCGAACCTACATCTCTAGTTCTCAAAGGGCCACCCGCCTTAAAAAGGACCCTTTTTCAATGTTTTGGTCCCTAAATAAAAAATGTTGATGGCGGCTTCACAAATTTTCACGTTGTACGATGAAAGGTCCAAACCGGATTTTTCGGGGTGCAACAACATGTTTACAGAAAAAGTGATTTTTAGCAGTTGTTGTTGTTTGGATATGTTGAATCAAAATTGCTTTTAGGTGTAAAATTACCGAGATAGATCTCAACTTAAAATTATATTACTGGTAGTTGTTAGAATCAAAATATATAGTTCTTATAAACCCATAATCAAACATGTTAATCATTAGAAAATACCAACCTGAATCATAGCGGAAGCATACTTGATCTTGATGTTGATTAGTTTGGCCTTCCAGGTCAACACGTACTCTCTCCGAAAGAACCCTTAAGTCTTTCTCTCTATATCTTCCTGATAATGGGATGTCAGGTAAGAACGGCTCCAAAAGTTGTCGGGTGACCAGGGGACCATAACCTCCTTATTTATAGAACGTACCCTAACTAGGGTTGTCTATTGGTGCTTCTAATTTAGCCCATCACAAAATTAGAATTACCTTTTAGTCTCTACACATTAAATGTCTACATTCTATTAGATACTCATAAGGCCAACGTTGGATTAATGATCCAACAATCTCCCTGTCGTGATCGGGGCCCCGACGTAGACGGCTCAAAATTGATTATTTTTTAGAGTCGCCACCCAATTTATTAAATAGGAAAAATTGAGAAAAACCTAATTTAAGATTACTTGGTCTGCGAAAACTAGGTTGGATTCGGGAGTCGATTATGCAAAGGGAATGGCGAAAACCTAATTCCGCTACACCCCTAGTACATCCGTCCTAAGACAACCTTAAATTTGATTGTGCAAATAAATTATTTAATTATTTGTATTACCCAAAAATAAAATAAAATAGAATAAAGTAATAAGGACTAATTTAGAAAAATTTAATTTTGACTTGACGGGGAAGTCCCGCTCCTACGTATCCTCTGGTGCAATGAGGAACTCAAAAGTCACGTAGTTCTTCCTGAAAAAGTTTGTTGGTTGGTTGATTTTAATTTTTTGAAAGGGGCTTGAGATCGCCAAGTAGTACAACTCAGGCGTCTTAAACCAGGATTTGACAAGAAGTCATATCTCAGCCAATCCCTTTTTTTTGTATATATTTTAGGAAAATAGGTGTTAAAAGAAAGAAAATTGATTATTTAGGAAAAAGATTTATTTTTGTGCTTGACGGGAAAGCCCTGCTCCTACGTATCTCCGCGTGCGGAGAATCAAAGGCTACATAGTTCTTCGTAGAAAATATTTGTTCATTTATTTATTAATTTTGGAAGGAGTTTGAGATCACCAAGTTGTACAACTCAGGCGTCTCAAATTGGGTTGCGGGTTTGATAAGGTGTACACCTCAACCAAACCCATTTTTATTGCTTTAATGATTTTTTAAAATTATTTTGAAAGTAATAGGTAATAGTAATTAAAAAACGAAAAAGGGGTGATGATAGTAAAATAAGGGTGTAGTTAACAGAAAGGGGGTCGTATTAGAAATAAGGAGGTGCAAAAACAGAGGCCAGCATTTTGTGTTTGGTTTAGTGGCCCACGTTTTCTGGGCTCTCATGGGGGCGCATGAATTAAAATAGCAGGTGCAATTAGTAAACTGTTAAAAAAAAGTATAAAAAAACTGAAACGGACTATATAAGGAAACAAATAATTCAGCTAACCCTAAAACCATTCCTCTTCTCTTCTTGCGCCGCTGCTGGCCATTTTAGAGAGAGAAAATTCTCTCTTTTTTTTCCTCAAACCTACAATTTTTTTTGACTGAACCTATATCAAGTTCAACTCTTGGTTTTGTTTTCACTACTGAACCTAACTTATATACACATGCTAATTTCGATTTTTTTTCCTTTATATATACATAAAGAACTATTTCTAACAGAGCCTAGTTTTTCTAAAACTAATATATTTACAAAATCAGTTTTTCTGACAAATAAAAAAAACTATAAACTGAACCTATTTTTAAACACTAATTATAATGGAGAAACAAAATAAAACTACATTTTTGAGGACTAATAGATTAAATCCAACCTTTTCTCCAGCCTTTGAAGTTCTTTTACTTGACTATTATTGCCGTTGCTCCTATGTTTTTGCTTGCTACTGCTTCCTCCTTATGACAACCCTAATTTGCTCTCAGTCTTTGTATTTTTGTGTGATTTTTCTATCTGAAATTGTTGTCCCTTGCTGTTGACCTTAGCCTCAATTTATAGGCGAAAATTAGGTCTTTTGTAATTAATTTTCTGATTCTAACCTGATTTTCTTTCTAATTTCAGGTTATTGGGCTTTTGGGGAGTCTTGGAGAGCAAGCTGAAGCTTGGATCAGCCGCCAAATTTTGTTTCTTTTTTGTATTTTCGTTTTCTATTTTTTTGTATTTTTTAATTATTACTTTTTTTTGTATTTTTGGACTCTTTTTGGACTATTTTGACTATTTTTGGACTATTGGACTATTTTTTAGCCAAGTCTTGTAAAGAGACATTTGCAACTAATTTTTTTCTTTGCACCTCCCTTTTCATTATTATTATTTTCATTTTTTTTTATATTTAAAAGAAGTAACAAAGTTAGACAAATAATTAAACTCTAGCTTTGTTTGGGAAATTTTGAATTATCCTTTTTTATTCCACTAAAAATTGTAAAAACAATGAAAAATTACTAAATGAGCGCAAAACGACCTATTTTTGGGGAATGAAGAGTCGAAAATACGCGAAAAACATATTTTTGTGATTTTTCTCTCTGTATCTTCCTGATAATGGGATGTCAGGTAAGAACGGCTCCAAAAGTTGTCGGGTGACCGGGGACCATAACCTCCTTATTTATAGAACCCTAACTAGGGTTGTCTATTGGTGCTTCTAATTTAGCCCATCATAAAATTAGAATTACCCTTTAGTCTCTACACATTAAATGTCTACATTCTATTAGATACTCATAAGGCCAACGTTGGATTAATGATCCAACAATCTCCCACTTGGACTATATATATGTGCCCTTATAATTATGCATTGCAAGAATAATCCGTATGAGATCAAATGACTGTCGTTACTGAATGAATCTATAACCAATCTGGTCCATCAATCATACCTGCATAGGATCAAAGCAGTCTTCGTTACATCTATCGTAACCAAACCCCTCAATGGTCACATATGCTGACATAAAAGAACGACATGGATCATGATGCGGATGTGTAGCATTGAATTTTCATGTAATGTGATCTCAACATGCCTAATTCCAATTGATCCTCCTTAAAACATAGTGAGATCAAAATTTCGCAGTCAAATTCCACAATTAGATGCCCAATAACATGCTATGAACTCTACTGCCACAATGGAAGAGCCTATATAATTCACCGTTTATCGTGAGTTACTAAAAATATTCCCAACACTTAGAACACATTAGACTCCTTATGCATAAGGAATCTTCTGCATTTACTTTTCTTCAAATTCATATATAGGACACTGATTGAGACTAAACTTGTCTTCCTTAGCCTTAGGGGTATCACCTGGTTTACAATCCTGCATATCATATCTCTTGAGAACCTTTTCAATATAGCCTTTTTGGGACAATCCAAGAATACCCCGAGAACGATCTCGGTGATTTTGTATGCCCAATACAAAATATGCATTACCAAGATCTTTCATCTGAAAATACCTACCTATAGAAATCTCTTGGTTTTTCGTGCAATAAATCTATATCGTTGTTGGCAAGCAAAATGTCATTGATGAAATTAAATAATGAAGAAAGTGATATGATGAAGATTAGCAATGAAGAAGTTGATACTTGAATTAAATGTTTAATCACATTGTACCCGATAACAGTAAAATGCTGATAAAAGTGTTGTTTTACTTAGTAGCATATTCCCTTAGGATTCCTTAGTGAGTCACCACATTCTAGAAGGTTAATCAAATATATGCAGCCCTAGATTTCAGTGTGAAATAACTGTTCGAGAAAGATTTGCTAGCTGTCAGAATCTTTTGTTTTATTTGCTGCAATAATGTGTACTATGTACTATGGTGCACCACTCTCTCTTGCTATATAAGAGGAGTACTATGTAAGTTTTTCATTATCAACGTAACAGTGAATTTACATTGTTCTTCATAGCATTATGGCTCATTTATATTCTTGGTTTATTATCTTTAATATGGTATCAGAGCATTTTCTCTGAATACCTTGCCTCTTCTTTATATTTCTGTTGAAATTTCTTATTGCTCATGGCTCGTAACAATGGGGAAGGTGGACCTGGTAGCTCAACAGGCAACCAGTCACCAAAGGATCCCAGTACTGAGCAAAGTAGCCCCTATTATGTCCATCCAAGTGATGGTCCTTCTTCTGTTTTGGTTACCCCAGTTCTCAATGTCAATGGATCCAACTATCATAGTTTGGCTAGATCCATGAAAAGAGCTCTCGGTGGCAAAAATAAACTTGATTTTGTTGATGGAACTATTGAAATGCCAGAACCTTTTCATCCTTCATATAAAGCCTGGTCTAGATGTAATATGTTGGCCCATTCATGGATCATGAATTCAGTTGCTGAATCCATTGGTCAAAGCATTATTTTCCTTGAAAATGCAATAGATGTATGGAATGAGCTTAAAGAGAGGTTTTCACAAGTTGATCTTGTGCGTATTTCTGAACTCCAGTGTGAGATTTATGCTTCTAAGCAAGGAGCTTTGTCTGTCACAGAGTATTTCTCAGAACTCAAGGTTTTATGGGAAGAATTAGAAGCATATTGGCCTGAGCCAAAGTGTGGATGTCCCAGAAAATGTGTCTGCACAACTGGGATTAGTTTGTCACAAGAACACTATGAGTTGAGCAAAATTATCAGGTTTCTAACAGGACTAAATGATAATTTTTCAGTGATTAAATCTCAAATTCTTATTATGCAACCTTTGCCAAAATTGAACAATATTTTCTCACTTGTTATCCTGCATGAAAGACAGTTCCCTATTAATGAAGAATCTAAGATCCTAGCAGGCAACATGGATACTAGGAGAGCACAAGGAAAGGGACGAGGAGGTTATACCTCTGGTTATAACAACAGAAATGGAGGCAAGGTGTGTACTCATTGTGGAAAGACAGGCCACACAGTTGACACTTGTTACAAAAAACATGGTATTCCACCACATTGGCACAAGAATAGCACTAATGCTGCTGCAACAGATGACTCTGGTGAAATTATTGAGAAAGAAGAAGAAGAAAAGGCTGCTCACTTAGGCATCTCTCAAGAGCAATATGAGAAACTAATCAACTTGCTTCAAAATAGCTCAACTTCTGCCACTTCTAGCAGTCAAGTCAATTGTGTGACAAATCATGGTATGCATTCTCTTAAGCAAGTTAAATCAGGTAATTTACCCTTAGCTTGTGCCTCACTTTCAAATCAAATTGGATCTTGGATTGTAGATTCAGGAGCCACTGATCATATATGCTTTTCATTACATTGTTTCAAATCATATATGCCCATTAAACCTGTCAATGTCAGGTTACCAAATGGTAACACTGTCTTAGCCAAATTCAAAGGAACAGTTCAATTCTCTCCATCTTTCAGTATTGGTAATGTATTATATGTCCCTCAATTCTCCCTAAATCTAATATTAGTTACAAAATTGATGCTTGATACTAAAGAAGTCAATTTTCGTGATTTGAAATGTACCATTCAAGACCTAAAGACTCGGGAGATGATTGGTTTGGGTGTGATGCATGAGGGACTTATATTTCTGATAATTGATGAATGTAGAGCTAACTCTATCAGTGCTGGAGATGGAGGAACGTTAACTTTGCCTACTTCTGCTATGTGGCATTTTAGACTTGGCCACCTTTCAAGTAATAGAATGAAGCTCATGCTTCAAGATTTTCCTTTCCTTAGTATTGATGAAGGATCTATTTGTGATATCTTCTCTAGACATAAAAGATTGCCTTATCTGTTGAGTTCTAGTAGAGCCACTAAATGTTATGACATGATCCATTTTGATATATGGGGTCCCATTTCCACTCCTTCTATACTTGGTCATAGATACTTTCTCACTGCATTAGATGATTACAGTAGGTTCACTTGGATAATCTTGTTAAAATCCAAGAGTGAAGTTAGCAAACATGTGAAAAATCTGATAAACATTCTTGAGAAACAAAACAATACTAAAATCAAAGTTGTTAGAAGTGATAATGGACCAGAATTTTCACTCAATGAGTTTTACTCATCCGAAGGCATTATACATCAGACTAGTTGTGTAGAAACACCACAACAAAATGGTAGAGTAGAAAGAAAACACCAACACATATTGAATGTAGGGAGAGCCCTTCTTTTCCAGTCTAAACTACCAAAACAATTCTGGTCTTATGTTGTATTACATGCTACATACATCATAAATAGAGTTCCTAGCCCTCTTCTCCAAAAAAAGTCACCATATTTTCTTACCAAAGGCACATTACCTGATATAAAGGAATTAAAAGTGTTTGGATGTCTTTGTTATGCACCCACACTTCAATCTCACAGAACTAAACTTGAACCTAGGGCTAGAATATGTATTTTCTTGGGATACAAGGCAGGGGTAAAAGGTGTTGTGTTACTTGACTTAAATAATAGAGAATTTTTTGTTTCAAGAAATGTCACATTTCATGTACATGTTTTACCTTATCACAATAGTCAACTCTTGTCTAGGTGGCATTATTTTACTCAACAAAACCAGGATACAGTGAATGAAATCATTGAAAATCTTCCCATCACTGAATCCCAAGATACACCAGTAGAAACAATTCCTCCACAAATTGTTTCTACAGACCCTGTGACAGAACCAAGGAAATATCAGAGGGAAAGACATCAACCATCATATTTATCAGAATATATATGCAATCTCTCATCAGCATCACCTCAATCATCATCTGCATGTACTTCTCATCCTATCTCCATCTTTCATTCTTTTTGTAATCTATCTTCTGTCCAACAAACCTTCTCTATGTCTATCACTGCAACAAAAGAGCCTAGTTCTTATGATGAAGCTTGTAAAGAACTTTGCTGGACAGAAGCTATGGGGAGAGAATTAGAAGCTTTGAAAAGAAATGAAACTTGGGAAATAGTGGATTTACCTAACAATACAAAACCATTAGGCTGCAAGTGAGTTTACAAGATAAAACACAAAGCTGATGGCTCAATTGAGAGGTATAAAGCTAGATTGGTTGCAAAAGGATACAATTAAGTAGAGGGATTGGATTTCTTTGATACTTTCAGCCCTGTGGCTAAGCTTACTACTGTTAGAATGTTATTAGCTGTTGCTTTTATGAAAGGTTGGAATTTGCATCAACTTGATGTAAATAATGCTTTTCTTCATGGTGATTTAAAGGAAGATGTGTATATGGAAATTCCTAAAGGAGTTCAATGTGATAAGACCAACCAAGTATGCAAGTTAAAAAAGTCATTGTATGGACTTAAGCAAGCTAGTAGAAAATGGTATGAGAAACTCACTGCCTTGTTACTCAAACAAGGATACAAACAAACCAGCTCAGATTACTCATTATTTACTCATTGTGATGGAGAACATTTCACTGCTCTTCTTGTTTATGTTGATGATGTAATTCTAGCAGGTAATTGTTTAGAAGAATTTGCCAGAATCAAAGCTATATTGGATGATAATTTCAAAATCAAGGATCTAGAATCTTTGATGTACTTTCTTGGTCTAGAAGTCTCTCAAAACAAAGCTGGAATATCAATATGTCAAAGGAAATATTGCCTTGACTTATTGCTTGAAACTGGCCATCTTGGCTCCAAACCAGCAACTACTCCATTGGATTCTAACATCAAACTTCACAGTGATTCTACTGAGCTTTATGCAGAACCTAATTCATACAGAAGATTGGTTGGAAGATTGTTGTATTTAACAAACACAAGGCCTGATATTACATATGCAGTACAACAATTAAGTCAACACATCAATGCACCTACTGTCACACATTACAACTCAGCTTGCAGAGTCCTAAGATTTCTAAAAGGAAGCCCTGGTCGTGGTCTATTCTTTCCTAGAAACTCTGTGTTACAAATCTTTGGTTTTTCTGATGCAGATTGGGTGAATTGTTTGGCACAAGGAAATCAATTACTGGGTATTGCTTCTTTTTAGGATCTTCTCTTGTGTCTTGGAGAACTAAAAAGCAACAAACTGTATCAAGATCATCTTTTGAGGCTGAGTATAGAGCCTTATCAACAGCAACTTGTGAGCTGCAGTGGTTGAATTATTTGCTTAAAGATTTAGGAATATCATGTGAAAGAGTGCCTGTGCTTTATTGTGATAATCAAAGTGCTATTCACATAGCATCCAATCTTGTGTTTCATGAGAGAACCAAGCACCTTGAGATAGATTGCCACTTTGTTAGAGAAAAGGTTCAAGATGGTGCCTTAAAATTGCTGCCAGTGAGTTCTAAGGGACAATTGGCAGACTTCTTCACCAAGGCTTTGTCTCCTTCAGCTTTTGTGCCTTTCATTTCCAAGCTTGGCATGCTTAACATATACCATGGTCCAGCTTGCGAGGGGGTGATGAAATTAAGTAATGAAGAAAGTGATATGATGAAGATTAGCAATGAAGAAGTTGATACTTGAATTAAATGTTTAATCATATTGTACCCGATAGCAGTAAAATGCTGATAAAAGTGTTGTTTTACTTAGTAGCATATTCCCTTAGGATTCCTTTGTGAGTCACCACATTCTAGAAGGTTAATCAAATATCTACAGCCCTATATTTCAGTGTGAAATAACCGTTAGAGAAAGATTTGCTAGCTGTCAGAATCTTTTGTTTTAATTGCTGTAATAATTTGTACTATGTACTATGGTGCACCACTCTCTCTTGCTATATAAGAGGAGTACTATGTACGTTTTCCATTATCAATGTAACAGTGAGTATACATTGTTCTTCATAGCATTATGGCTCATTTATATTCTTGGTTTATTATCTTTAATAGTCATCAACATATAAATCCAGAAAAAATACACTTGCTATCACAGAACTTATGGTATACACAATCATCAACCAAATTCACCTCCAAACCAAACAAGATGATCACTTGATGAAATTTTAAATACCATTGCCGAGATGCTTGCTTAAGTCCATAGATGGATTTCTTTAGATTGCAAACTATATCCTTTGAGTTTTCCTAAACAAAGTGTTCTGATTGCACCATATAAATTGTCTCTTCAATGTTACCATTGACAAATGTTGTCTTTACATCCATCTGATGTAATTCAAGATTGAAATGTGCCACTAATGTCAATATAATCCTGAAAGAGTCTTTCAAAGAAACTGTAGAGAGAAAGTCTCTTTATAGTCAATACCTTATTTGTGTAAATCCTTTTGCGACAAGAAGAACCTTGTACTTCTCCACACTATCTTTTGAATCCCTCTTGGTATTAAATATCCATTTACAACCAATGGGTTTCACACCTTGTGGCAATGGGACAAGATCCCAACCGTCCTTGTCCTTCATGGACTTAATCTGTTCATTCATTGCATCAACCCACTTTTGAGAATTATGACTTTCTATGGCATGACGAAAGTTGATCGGATCATCTTCCATCATTCCAATGTCGACTTCATGTTCTTGGAGAAATTCAAAATAGTCATCTGGTATTGCACTTCTCTTTTTCTCTAGTGGATCACCTTAATGGCATCGTTTCTCGAGGTGGAAGCTAGAGTTTGTCCTTCTGTAACAGTTTCTTGTACGGGGATTTCAATACTGTCTTGACTTGTTGTGTTTTCAACAGAGTCAAGGAAAGGATCCTGAGCAGTGTCAATAACACATATGGGAATATCAACATATTCTTCTTCAAAGACAAAGTCCCTAACTATATATCCCCTTGCAAACTCAACATCATAAAAGAAACGAACATTTTCTGATTCGGAAATCGACTTACTTGCGGGATCATAAATTTTATACCTCGTGTACTCACATGAAATGATTCATTAAACGAAGCAATTGTCTCAATAGAATGAAGATTATCAAAACCTGCAGTGTTTTGTCGTTCTTCTCTTTTATTCGTTTTGCCTTCATATTTGATTGAAATAAGTTTGTTAAGAGCATACATATCTGAAGCTTTACAGTCACGGTAAATCTTTTTTTTCAATGTCTGCAAGGAACTCCTTAACGAGATTAACCTTTTCAGATATTTTGTCCTTGAATGCTTCCGGAATGCTCTTCTTCATGATCATCAAACACATGCAACTTGACTTCTCTCACCTTTTCATTTCATTTGTTTGTTCAAATGTACTCAAAACCATAAGGGGTGGAGGAGAGTCTGTCCTTAATGCAAGGTTGAGAGTTATTACACCAAGAACTATCAAAACATTATCTTTCTAGGACTTGAAGTTTGAGCGGTTTAGCAAATATAAATGATGTTGGTAGTAATATTTGCAGAATCATTCCTAACTGATCAGAGAACTACAGCAAAACAAAAAAATGCTCACTTAAGCCTCAAAATAAAAGCAATACTAAATTCAAAAAAAAGGTAAACCCCAACTCAAGGTACCCGGAATCCATTAACATTTTATCTTTGGACAAAATATTAACTTTTCAGTGATACGTTGGTGTAGTAATCAAATACTGATAATAAAGAACTTGTCAAACAATAAATCTTCCTTTGAGCCGATTTACTATTCACATATAAAACCGAATAATTATCACGTATTTATCACCACAAGTGCGCTTGCAATTCTATAAAGTAGCTCTCTTCCTTTGGGCCGATAAATACTCACATAAGTTACAGGCACATGACCTTTTATATTTCAAAATAAATTAATCTCTGCAAGAGAGGGCGCCACTTTAGTGAGATGTTGGTTCAATCAATTCATCCCAATATATATATATATATATATATATATATATATATATATATAAACTAACCAATATTTGAAACTCAGAATTACTCATCCAAAAACATCCAAAACGCATAAAAGTCTAGAAAGGAAAAACATTTATCTTATATGCAATTTGTTTTATTAAATCCTGAAATCCCATTAAGAGAAAATTGAGCCTGAACCTGAACTGAACTAAATACTCAAAAGAAAACCAAATTATTCTTTAAATTTTTTGCAACCAGAAACATAACAAAGAACAAATTACACCTGAACTCATGAATTCAATTCTCTATCTATTCCTTAACGAAATTGTCCAATATAGCACAATCTTTACGGTCAAAGAAAACCAAATACACTAACTAAATACACAAAAATTGTCTCATCGCGAAACAAATTCAAAACGCTGCAGTCCATTCTTATTCACATAGAAGAATCGATTTTAAAAACTAAAATCAATATCTCATGATCAAATTGCACGACAATCAAAGTCAAGCTTAAACCGAATTCATTATATTCGTAAAATAAAATAAAAAACAAAACAAACAAGGACTTGCATTGATAAACCTTTTCAATTTACATATAAGAAAATAACACAAATCTCTAACGCAAAGTCATGGATAAAACTCATGAATTATCCAGTTTTGATATCAACTCTTAATCTCGAGCCAAACGAGTATACCGTAAAACGAGTAAAACTTATTTTTCTTAATGATAAAACACGATTTGCTGTGATACCGTTTGCTAGAACCATAATAGTTTTTATAAACTCAGAATCAAACATGTTAATCATTAGAAAATACCAAAGCGGAAGCGTACCTGATTCATAGCGAAAGCTAAATCCTAGCTGAAGCATACTTGATCTTGATGTTGATTGGTTTGGCCTTCCAGGTCAACACTTACCCTCTCCGAGAGAACTCTTTAGTCTTTCTCTCTGTATCTTCCAAGTTGCCGTGTGACCCGGGGACCATAACCTCCTTATTTATAGGGCCAACGTTGGATTAATGATCCAATAGTAACTTGAAATTAGATAAAAAATAATTATATTCGCATATAAACGACACTTGATTTTTCAGAAATCACATGCTTACATTGCCACTTGTGAATTTTTTTTTTGTGCTTATAAAATTCGACTTTCTTCTTTAATTTATTTTGTTAATTTTTTGGCAAATAATCAAATGAGATAAAAGGAAGAGATCATTGTTAATGTTAAAGCCTTCAAGTCGGAGTATGTGGTCTTCAATTTAACATTGCCATCTGGAAGAGATCATTGTAACTGACAAAATAAATAGAATGTGATTTTATGAAAATTAAAACAGAAGAATAGAAGCAAATTTATCTAAAGTAAATATTTTTTTATTAAATCATGAAAATCGATAAATCAGGAATTAATAAAGTAACTATTTTTTTAATTAAAGAAATGAAGTGGAATGCCAACTAGAATCAGTCAATTGTCATATCAATTAAAATATTAACACATCAGTAACATCTTAAAGTTTGAAATTTAAATTTAGTCAACATTGCAAAGCTTTGTAAAATAGGGGGAATAAAATTGCCCCAAAAAAATAGGAGGATCAAAATTGCACATTGAGTAAAATAGGGGGCTTTTTTGTACCTCCCTCTTCTCCCCTATACCCACATAACCCCTTTAATCCCCAAAATACCCATAAAAAATTAAAAGAAAACTATTTTTATTAAAAAAAAATCGGAATTACGTTATAAAAGCATAATTCCGGAAACAACATTTTAAAACTTTCTGGAACCACCTCAAAAGATGTATTTCCAGAAGTCATTTTTCACTTCCGGAGAATAATCACACAAGTATTACTACCAAATTTAGGGTTTAGGTAAAAATAGAAAAATGAAGGCGGAAGGTATTGACCTAGTGTCGGAGAATAGCTTGTGGCGCAAAGTAGTTGCGATAGTGAGGGCAGACACCAAAATTACAGTACGACAGATGTAAGGGTTTCTCGTCGTAGTTGGTTGCGAGAATAACGACGAATGTGAGGAGGAGGCAGAGGTGAACACGAAGGCGTGGAGTGGAGTGGCCTGCGAAGGTGAGAGTTGTGGTAGTTGCGATAGTGAGAGCGGACGCAAAAATTACCATACGACAGATGTAAGGGTTTCTCGTCGTAGTTGGTTGCGAGAATGACGACGAATATGAGGAGGCTGCTGAGGTGAACATAAAGGCGTGGAGTGGTGTGAGAAAAATGAAACTTAATAGCCATCCTTAACGTTACCGACAAAACTTTTTAGTTACTTATCGTATAAACATTCGATAACTACCAATCAAAACAGAAGCTGTCGAAAATGAAGTGGGAAATGCATTAAAAACTAGAAACAGTTACTGAGGGAAAAGGTCGTCGGAAATGCATTAGTTACCGACAGAATTAAAGCGGTAGGTAACTTTAGTAGGTAAATAGCAACTTTCTTGTAATGAGTGTGAATAAAAGTTATGAGAGACTAAAAGCATCGACGGACAGAATGTAGAGACTAAAAGTGAGTGAATTTTTTATAAAGATATTAAAAACAAAAACCATAAATTTTTTAAGGACCAAAAACTTCTTGAACCATATATACTACTCCCTCCGTCTCAAATTAAGTGTTCTGTTTGCCATATTTCTTTGTCTCAAATTATCTGTCACTTTAGAATCCCAATACAACATTTATAATTACTTTCCAACAATACCCGTACTTTAGAATATCAATAATCGTGCCTTTGCACCAAGCAAGAAAAGTGTAAGGGTGTTTTATTCCTACCATATTTTTTTACCATAAAATTTAGCATAACCATTCATTTTCTTAATACCCGCGCATAACCTTAAACGACACTTAATATGAGACGGATGGAGTACCTCATAGTCAGAAAGAAAGAACATGTATCCTCCTAGAATTAATCTATACACAAATATTTACTATTAAATTTTAGTTATAATATTAAATTGATATTTTAGTTCGATAAATAGGCATTTTGGTTCCTGAATATGTGAGGTGTTTCCACTAATAATTCCCGAATGTATCAAAATTGTAAATACTTTCCCGATGGTCGCTTCTGTTAGTAATTTATGAATTAAATTGACCAACAAAAAACACATTGGAGAATAAAAGTGATTAACAAAAGATATATTTCATAACCAAAATGACTTGCAAAGACACTTGAGGATGTATCTGTAATTTTGATATACTAGGGCACTATATTAACAACCGCTCAGACAATTAAGGACTTAAATGAATGTTTTCTCATTTTAGTTAGTAGTTGTGGCTAATCCTAAAATTTTAATCAAACTTCGTCGTTGGATATTGCCTGAAAAGGAGTTTATAAGTGAAAAGACGCCTCTCACTCTACAAATCGATTTTGTAAGATTGAGTTAGGCACAACCCAAATTCTAACAACAACCTATAATATAGAGTCCTTTTGTAACTATTTTTTGGTTACATCCTTTTGTAACTAATTTGGATTCTATAACCAAAGGATCAAACTAAAAGAAGATCTGAGAGATTGGAGAGTGAATCTGAGAATTCATTGGTATTGATTATCAATCAGAATTGTACAATTACATTGAATTGTTACATACAAAATTATTGTGCAACTAAGTTTGTAACTGAACCCTAACTATACTTCAACGGACTAACAGTATCTATAACCGTATCTAACAAATTTACACATGATTAGTTGACTATTCTACACACTGTTGACTTGGCAGGTGACTCAGTAAGTTAGCTGACTTACTGTTTGAATTGTTGACTATTACCATTCCCTTTTACTCCCCCCTCAAACTGAAGGTGAGGTAAAGAGAGCACCTTAAGTTTGGTCTTCAACTAGAGGAACTGTTGTGCTGCTGGGGGCTTTGTCAATGCATCTGCCAGCTAATTGGAACCTGGAACATGGACCTCTTTGAGTGCATTTGTGAGGACCTTTTCTCGTAAAAAATGAATATCCAATTCTAGGTGTTTGGTACTAGAATGAAGTACTCTATTGTGAGCAATTCAGACTGCACTTTGTTTGTCACGTAGAAGTACTGGAGATGGTGTTTTACTCTGAGTTCAGTGAGGAGAGACTGTATCCAAAGTAATTCTATAGTGGTGTTAGCCATCCTTCTGTATTCTGCCTCTACGCTAGATCTAGCAACCAATGTTTGCTTTTTGGAGCACCATGAAATTAGATTAGGACCCAGAAATATGCAAGAGCCAGAGGTAGATCTCCTATCATCAAGATCACTCCCCTAATCCGAGTCACTGTAAGCTCTCAGAGTAAGGGGACCTGTAGTAGTTGCTGGATTTAATAGCAGACCATGATACACACTGTTGCTGAGGTACCTAAGTATGCGTTTAACAGCCCTCCATTGAGCTTCTAGCGGAGCGGATAAGAATTGAGTTTTTGGGGCAAAAGGGTATTTTGGTCATTTTCTAAAAATAAGATATTTTTTCATCAAAAATCATTGTGCAATTTTAGAGAAATTTATTTGAAGCAAGACACCCTTGGTCATATATTTTTTTGCGCATACATGCACGCATTTGCATAAAAATTCAAATTCAAAAAAGGCATCAAAAAGGAATATTCTACAAAAATTTCAAGATGAGGTTTTTATGATGTTTTTGGTCATGGTGATCTCATAAAATGGCATATTCCTAAGATTCCTAGTATGTGGCCTAAATTGGGTGTATTTTTGTACAATTATCCTAAGAAGAATAATCAAAAATGAAGGGATAATGGAATGGTCATATAATAGTACAATAGTACAAGATGACAACTTGCAAAACTTGGGCACCACTCTCCCTTGCTATTTCGAATTCACCCTCCTTCATTTCCCTCTCATTTTGCATTTTTTTTGTCCCTCATCATGTGTGTTTCAATCCTCACCCTCCATTCAAATTTTAAATGCAATCCTAGAGTGAGATGAGATGCACAATGACCTAAATACCCTTAAACCTAGTTGCTCTCTATATATACCTTAGAAACCTCATCTCACATGGACACCTTTTTTTTTTTGGCCTCACAATTCATTCACAAAACCCTAGCACACAAACCTCTCCTCTCCTCTCCTCCTTTGACCGAAACTACCAACAACCATTCCCTCCTCCATTTTTCTTCATTTCACTTCCATTTTCCATCTCATATTAACTCCTACTTCATATATCATCCATCTCTTCTACCAAGATTCAAGTGTTCATCATCCGATCTCAAGAGCAAGGCAAGTTGCGCAAGGTTTTGGTGAAGATCTGGTTGATTTGTGGGTTTTCTCTTCATACTCTTTATTTATTAGCTTGGATTCAAGGTATACCTCAAAACTCTTGCATCATTCACTAAGTTTTTTTTATTTTTTGCATCAAAATGTAAAAATCATGTTTCTAATCTTGCATCCTACCATATTCATGCATTTTAGTGTTGGTATATTGTTGATTTGTTGATTGTTGTTGGTGAGAGGTGTCTCAAACATTTTGACAAGCACTTAGGGAGGCTTGGGTGTTTGAGATTGCTTCTCACCCTTGAATAAATTGTGATTTGTGTTGTTATCATTTTGTTTGTTGCATTTTGTGAATTAAAATTGTGTTAGGAAGCTATGAATGTTTTGCACCCTTAGTATAAAATAGGTTTAATCGAGTTTTGATGCATTTCTTTATGCAATCTTGTTATTGAGGCTTGATTTTGAAGTTCCCATGTCCAAACATGTTGTTTGATTTTGCAAATATTTCATTTTTCATGCCTTCTTATTTTCACAAAAATCAAAAAAATATGAATAGTTGTTGATTTTGGTGTTTGATTGCTTGGATCTTGTGAATAAATGTTCCTAAGTCTTGTTAGTGTCATTTGCTCGCTTGATTTTGTGTATTTGTTGAATGAATTTGTTGTTTGGTTATGTTTTGGTTCACAAGTTTCTAATAAGATAGGGTTTTTGTTATTTCTTTGTGAAAAAGGTTTGCAATTGTGAGTAAAATGATTTCTCAAATTGTTTTGATGTTGGTTGTTATGTACTTTGCTTGCAAATTATTCTATGTTGATGATTGGCAAGAGGACTCACACTTGTGCCTTAGGCACTTCACTTTAAATGTTGAGGATTGCCTAAGATGATTCAACTTCCTTTGTGCAATTCTTGTTTAAAAATGCAAATGCTAGTTCTCTAACTTGATTAATCAATTTTGGTTACAAAATGACTTGTTATTGCTTTCTTTTGGTCACTTGTGATCATGCAAATGCGATGTTCGTTCTAGGTGAATAATTTGTTTTGTGTTGATGATTTGGTAAAAGGACTAGACACTTATGCCTTTGTGCATTGTCTCAAATGTCAAGGATTACCAAAAGGGATTCAACCTTGTGTTTTTATCTTGTGTTGATGCCTAATTGAATTAAACTTTTGCATTATCTATTTGTGTGCCTATTCTTGTAACCTATTTGGTTAATGTTGATCTTACATATGCATGCCATTAGATGTTGATGACTAAGTGTCATTCTTGTGCTCAAATGTTGTAATTGGTAATGTTTATGCTTATGCTTACATTGTTGATTGCTTTGCTTGCAATTTGTTAAATGTTGCACTTTGGTTCTTGACTTGGAAATTGATTGAATGTTCTACTTTCTTTTCCTTTTGGATGCCACGCCATCCCAACAAACCTTTTGTGACCAATGTCACCCTCAAACTCCCTTCTCCTTTCTTCAAATCAATCATTTTCTAAAGCTTTTTTTCCAAACTCAATCTTTTCTCAAATTGTTTTCATAAGACAATCAAATTCCTTCTAAGATCAACAATAAACCTTTTTGAAAACTCATAAGGAGGCAAGTCGGACGTACGGCCGGTGTTATCTAGCGTCCTAAGATCGGAACTGTACAGCTCAAACATCTTGGGATACTTATGAGAATTAAAACAAGTAATTAACAACTTGAACCCTTTTTTTTAAAAAAACAAAAAAATGAGTAAGGAATCAAATCGGATGTACATCCGGGATCGGTTAGCGTCTTAGGGTTAGCAAGCTGTACAGTTCGTGCGAGCCTAAGATACTTGCTCAAATAAAAGTAATCGACCTCACAACAAATCCCTTTCTTCAAGTAATTCAAACCATTTTCAAAAAGTAGGGGGCACGTCGTCTGTACAGGCGGGGTTGTCTTTGTTCTAGGTCTAGTGGACTGTACAGTCTAGGACCGAAAACCCCTACAATAAAAAACACCAACACAAAGTTGCTCGACTAAGGAGAACTACGTAAGCTTTGAATTCTCCATCGCACCGGGAGATACGTAGGAGCGGGTCACATCCCGTCAAGCACACTTTTAAAAAATAATAAAAAGATTCTTCTTTTCCCCCGTTTTCAAAAACACTTTTCTCAAATAAAAAAAGAATTACAACGAATTGTTTCAAATCAACTCTGTCAAAACCGCACATCAAGTTAAAGGTTCCCTTTCGGTAGAAAGGAGGTGTGGGATGCTAATACCTTCCCCACACCTAACCGACCCCCGAACCTACATCTCTAGTTCTCAAAGGACCACCCGCCTTAAAAAGGACCCTTTTTCAATGTTTTGGTCCCTAAATAAAAAATGTTGATGGCGGCTTCACAAATTTTCACGTTGTACGATGAAAGGTCCAATCCGGATCTTTCGGGGTGCAACAGCTGACGACTTCACTGGGGACTTTCCTTTTAAAACGAGGGTCAGGCCTAATTAACTTGATGTGCGGTTTAATTGTTTGATTTGAATGTGATTGTTCTATTTCTCTCTTTTCTTCTCCTTCTTTTTCTTCTCTCTTTTTGATGTTTGAATGTTCTCTTGCATTCTCGTGTTGTTATGTTGCATTCATGTGCATTTGACTCTTCTTTTTCTATGTTCGCTTCTTGTTCCTTCTTCTCCTTTGATCTTCTTTTGTTTATATGCTTAATATGATCATGCATTTCTCCAATCCCCATGTCCCCTTCTTCTTTGCTCCCTTTCTTCAAGGTAAGCTCATGCATCATTCCCCCAATTCTACTATGATCCCTTCTTCTTTGCTCCCTTTCTTCAAGGTAAGTTCATGCATTCCCCCGATTCTATTATGACCCCTCTTCTTGGCTCCCTTTCTTGAGGTAAGCAGTGCATATGAATGTTGTTGGAACCCTAGGTTAGTTTACTTGTTTGTATTGAAACGATATATGCTTGCAAAACCCTAGGATAGACGACTCTTTGTCTGGACTGTTTCTGGATTTTCTTTGCAGGTGGGGGGGTATGTTTGTCGTTGTGCTCCTACACACACGTTGCACTCTTTTTACCCTTATATTTCTTGGTGAGACAGCCCTATACCCGGGCTAGAGCATATCTTAGGCTAGAACGAAGTCATTAGTGGCTGCTCACTGGACGTACGTCTTGTTGGGTGGTTGCGAAGACTTCACCTAGAGTTTGGCTTTGTTTGATGATACCATCACTTGGACGTACGGTCCTGTGATCGGTGGTCTCAGATGAGGTCGTTGGCTCTAGGAGCCTTATTTAGGGTCCTTCTTTTAGTGCTAACCTTGAAGTGTGTACCAGTAGAAATAGCCATAGATCCTGTCTCTAAGAAACCTTGGTAGGACACAAAGGAGCTTCATACCCCTACATCCATGCTAAATAAAATATTTTTGCAAATAAACCGAAAAAAATTAAAAAAAAATGTGTGAATTTCCGGCTTTTGAAAGCCTTTGCATTGTAAATAATTTTTTACTCATTTCCTTTGGCATACATCTTCATCCAGTGAAGATCATGATTTTTCATGCATTAAAAATTGCGAGTATCATGCACTTTCTCGCATATAAAAAAAACATTTTTTAGAAACATCTCTCGTGCATTGTTATTTTCCCTTGCATATAAATATGTGAACCTCTCATTTTGCATATAGTTTCATTTAATAAAAATCACGTCTCTCGTGCATTTTAAAAATAATTGCGAGTATCATGCATTTCATTTCATTGCATAAGAAAAATGAAAACGAAAAAAACAATTATCATCTGCATAGCATAAGCATTTCAGTCATCCATAATCATGTACAAAAACCTTCATCAAATAATGTGGGCGTCGAGCCAATGTAGCATTTATGCATCATTTCATTAACCTCATAAGCATTATTTCAGAAAAAAGACGAAGATGAACTACGTAGCTTTGATTCCTCATCACAATGGGGATACGTAGGAGCGGGTCACACCCGTCAAGCACCTTTTTCTAAAAACCTTTTTCCCCAAATAAAGCACCTTTTCTAAAAACCTTTTTCCCCAAATAAAGCACCTTTTTCTAGCACCTTTTTCTAAAAACCTTTTTCCCCAAATAAAGCACCTTTTTCTAAAAACCTTTTTCCCCAAATAAAGCACCTTTTTTTTAAAAACCTTTTTCCCCAAATAAAGCACCTTTTTCTAATTTTTTTTTTTTCAATAAATCACTTGCATCTTCAAATCATTTTTAAAATCATTTTCTAAATCATTTTCCAAAAAAAAAAATGAAATGAAATAAGAGAAACTCCTTATGCAATCGTTCCATGGGTAGAAGTGCATCTTTGAATGATGAAGGGTAATATCTCAAATTTGTTTGTGCACTACAAATTTGAGATGATACTTTACGATATCGGGGCACTTTGACCCAATCAGGCGCAGTTTGTTTTCAAATAAAGTGAATAAGTGGAGTCAACCAAATGTCGAAGCATTTCAGTATATTGCGTGAAGTATTGAGTCAGGATCCACTCAATGTTTCATGCAAGTTACTCAGAGTAACGACATTTGGTTGCCTCACGTCATCATTTTCGCAAAAAGGGGCATTGGTATTTCAGATCTTGCCGTGCCTCTAAAGAATAAAAATCATTTTGAAAAAATATCATTCTTGCATCTTGCATCATCCAAAAATGCATTGGAGTTTCGTATTTCATCTTGCATCAAAAACAAACAAAAAATCTCCTTTAGAATAATTACACTTTTCAAGTGGTCATTTTTCATGCATTTGCTTATCATGATTTGTTCATTCATACATTGCATAAACCAAATAAAAAAGTTGTGATGAGAGACGAGACGCTTTTGCAAAATAATCTGTTGAAAAAGTTTACCCTTACTTATTTGCAAACTCAAGATGTTTCAAGGCACTCAGTTTTTCAAATCAACAGTTCATTTGCATTTTCTTCAAAAAAGGCATTGCATCTCATCCATTCCATGATAAAAGACTGAAACAGTTCATCGAAAAAATTTTCCATCATGTTTTAACCAATGTTAACTCTCTACGAAGCATTCTTCTAGTGGGCGTGCATGCCATGTGCAGTTTCTCTTGTTTGAGTCTGTCAGTTTCCTTCCCTTATCATCATTCTCCATCCAAGTTTGATCCCGCCCCATCCACCCATAAAGTACATACTCTCCCCGCATTAGTACACACTTGACTTTTGGTTTAAATCCTCCATACAAGAGGGCAATTTTGTAATCACTTAATTACCTTGTTAAGATTGCTTTTCTTTGGTGCAAGTCTAAAAATGTGCATGCATTTGTTCAGTCATTCGTTCTTGTGCTTATGTCGTGTGCTCTGCTAAACAGAAGGAATGGCAAGTCGGATTTATTCTCTAGCAAGAAACATGGCAACAAATCAAGGCAAATCAAATCAGGGTGATCCAGGCCAGGTTCAGGGTAATCAAGGTCACCACAATACAACCCCATCCCCGTGTCATACGCCGACCTATGCAGCTATCTAATCAGTCATGGATGGATCACTCCTCGCAAGGTGAGATCAGTTCAACCTCCATTCCCAAGCGGGTACAATCCAGAAGCCACTTGCGAGCTCCATGCTGGGGCAATTGGGCATTCTGCTGAAAATTGCTATCTTTTGAAAAGTTTGGTTCAGGGCTTCATTGATTCCAAGCAGTTAACTTTTGAGAAGGGGGGAAGGATCAAGTTCTCAGGGTCTGTGGACTATTAAGCAAGGATAGCAGTTGTTGAAGAGGGTTGAAGTGGTGAAAGCGGCATCATCAAAATATTTGTGTCTTTGTCATGCATTTCATAGCATTTATGAGTGATTGTTGATTTTCATGTAGTTTTTCAGCTCAAAACAATTTTCTGTAATGCAATCCTTTGGCTCTGCCCAAGGCCTTAGGATATTTCAATAAGGGCACACATGTTTCCTTTTAGTATCATCATCAATAAAATGTTATTTTGAATTCCTCAATAAAATTTCTTTCATTCATTTTGTCATGTGTCTGTTATTTGCTTTTCAATTCCTCCCAACGCGGATCAAAAATAATAATAAATGAAAATAATCTTTGAAAACAACGACGCCAATGGTTCATATTGTGACTCTGATTACCCGATTAACCAAACTGAGAGAGAGGCTGAAGACAACTGGGATGTTTCTTCGGAGTTAATAAGTGAAGAATTGGCTAAGGCTGTAGAAATTCATGATGCCACAACTAGGTTGGGCAATGAAGTCAAAGCACAAGTTCAAGCAAAGTGGAGCAATGCTAAGGAAACCAAACAAATATTACAAGCGAACCTCTTTCGCGACCAAACCCTTTTCCTTCCTCTGATCAACCAACTTTCCCATTTCCCATTACAAGTACCCCATCACAAAAAAAAAAATTCATAACCAAATGCCTGCCATCGCCACCTTCCTCACTACCAGTGGCCCTTCTACAAAATCAACCCATCTCATTTGCTCCTCCCTCTGAACCTCCTGTCACCCCAGTTAATACCAGAACCCAATCAAGCATCCTCCAACCGCTGCAGGGGTTTCATTGCCATTATCTCTCCAATCACCCCAGACAAGGATCACTTCAAATATCCAAAAATAGTGTATCACTTTTATCAGCTCACTCAACTCAAAAGCAAAAAAGAAAAAAATCAGAAAAAATGAAACAAAAAAGAACAAATTCAAAAAATGAAAATCCCAAAAATGAAAAAAACAAGGGAAAAAGAGACGAAAGAAATATAAGTTGTGAGCTGATACATTTGGCCATAAAGCGTAAGAGATCCTTGTCTCAATGAACCTTCCTACACCTTGTTGTGTATGACCACCCTTTCTTCCATAAACCTTCAAACACTTCATCATTCCTATACATCTCTCCTTTCATAAAACCGCAAACACTACCTCGACCTCGTCATCCCGCCCTCCACAAACCCTCAGTCCTTCCTCAGACTCCACCATCAGATTTGCAATCAAGCTGTTGTGCAAGAATAAGAGAACAAAGTGGTCCGTCCTCATGAGGAATCAAGTGACATGATCAATTTGAGCAAAGGAGAGGATTGACGCCATGATAAAGAGCAATGAATCAACAAGTTTGTGTAAATCACCCTTCTGACATAAGACACTTGCCATTATAACAAAGTCTGTAATTACCAAAGTTCGGTCTGTTGCGCAGCTTTCCAAGCTAAGGTAGTCACAAATGACAGTATGAAGACTCCAGGTCAAGCATCATGATCCCTCCCTACGCCACCCTAAAAATGGGGCAGTTAGAGACAATCAACAAAGGATATCAAGGACGATGATGACCTTCATGGAAATCAGGCTTCGTTTTACACTCTAACAGGGGCAAACCCCATATGATGGAAGTAATACTTTCATTGAGCCTTATCAAACCAAAGTACATTTGTCTTATGTCAGAAGAAGAATAAGAGAAAGCTCAAACCGAAGAAAGCTCATCTTCAACAATTTCAAAGAAGACTCAATGCTCAAAATGATCATGAACCTCCAAAGGGATTCCCATGGAGATGAACCCAGTATCATGAAGACGAAGAACTTATTCTCCGGAGGGGCCTTTAATTCTCGCAAAATGGGATGCAAGAAAAGAAAACCCCAGTTTCCAGTAAATTCAGATGCAGTCAGAAAGGAGTATGCCTAAAGAAATAAATGAAAAAAGAGAAAGATGAGCCAAGTAAGAATCAGCTCGCTAGGTTGAAAACCCGCAAAGGGCGGCCTAGGCAAAACCAGAGCGACCCGGTGGATTGAAAACCCGCAAAGGGCGATCCAGGCAAAAATTAGGGTCAGAAAACTTGGACTTGAAATGAAAAAGGCAATCAGCACTCCCAAAAGTTTGGATAAAGGGGTGATCAAGGTCATGAGTATGGACGATTGGCATCGTTACTTCAAAAGAAAAAACATAAGATCTGCTTCCCCTTTTTCTTGTATTTTTCCTGTTTAAAATTTTTTCAATGTACTTTCAATTGGGCGTGACCTTCTGCACGTCCAGTTTCCATAACAATAAGAATTCAACTTTTTCTTCCATGTGTTTGCTTTTCGTGTCTTTTATCTTCACTTATTCTGTCTCCTTGTTTTAAAATAAATGTTTTTATGATTGATGATACTGAATTGTGAAACCTGTGCATGAGTCAAAAAGCATTACAATCATTGCGAGATTTCTGAAAATCACAGAAAAGAGGGGATCCCTCAAATAAATGAATTGGCAAAAAAAAAAACAAACGCGGGAACAATCACTTCAAATGGCAAGCAAACTTATGCGCGGCTCTGGCATTGCTATTACCCTAGATGGTCCTCATGTCTCAGGCCCAAAGGAAAAGATTTGCACCAAAGATTAAAACAAGGTTTAGTGATCACCAAGTGAGGCTTCTTTCATGCCAAAAGTCAACACATTCATAGAGAACCAAAGATTTGCACTGAGAACACCACTCAGATCCAAAAGTTGGGGCATTCTCTTCACCACCCACCCACCCTGGTCTTGGGAAAGTTTGTTCATTGTCCATCCCATTCATATACCACCCTCAGTTCATAACCAGTACCATAACTTCATCCCCTTTCACAAACCCACTCAAAGAACCCATTTGAAATTGTCATTCTAAAGTGGGGCATTTCCATAACTGTTCACTCCCGCTCAAATGAGCAGAGTTCTCCCTAAAGTCATTCACATCCATAAATTCCTGTCGGGGCAGTCTCTCAACTCACTGTCCTAAACCAATCCCAAGTTAACTGACTCACTCGTCCACATCTGCACTCTTATGCATACTTACTAGTCAATGCTTCAGAGAGAGAGAATACAAATTGATCATGTGGTGTTTAAAGTTCAGTCATCATGGAAATGGAAAGGAAAATAAGTGAGCTTGTTAATAAAAACCTTGAGAACACCAGAGTTTGAATCAAATCTAGTTTTTCCAAAGAATGGTCCATAGCCATCTCAATTCCTTGCATTCAAAGTCTCGCGTCTCATCATCATAAAAATGTTTACAAAAATGTTTAAATACTCCAATCATTCATCCTCCTCATGCATGTAGGCATTTCATGTTATTCAAAGCATTACATTCGCATCATCCACATTCATCACAATAAAAGCAAAAGAACACAAACATTCCATAGCATTTATCATCATCACATCAAACATCAAATCAGTTTTCAAAACAAAAAGAGGCATTCTTAATAAATAGTTATAGTCGTCACGATAGGACGCTTGAATTGATCACTCAAGAATCCTAAAGTCCCTATGCTAAAAGAAAATTAAAAACATTCATTGCATCACGTGCATTCGCATAACCTGCCCTTGCATAACATACATTTGCATTACATTTGCATATCCACCTCTTGTGCATTCATCGAAAAAAGAATAAGGAGCATTTCATGAATATCCATGTCTTTGCTAAATTTTTCTGCATCCAAATAAGTTGCTATCTGCTAGTAACAGCTCAAGTCGCCGATGGTCGATCCTACGAAACTCGTGTTCGTTCGATCACCACTAAGGTAAGAAAAAACTTGCATTCATGCACCATTCCTTGCATCAACTAACGTATGCAGGTACCCTGGATTGGTGCGGCAGCATTGACCAACTGAAGAAAACCAATTGGATTTTCAAATCCCCTTTGGACCCACGTGTCCCCCAGAAGATTGACTTCACTTCGTATTCGAGCTGCGAGTAAGTCCCCCTGACCTCAATAGGTCCAGTCGAAAAGGATAGCTGTGTTGGCCTAAAACATGGCGCAGTCCTAGGGAAATATCGAGATCTAGACTTGATATAGTACCCTCCCCAGTCACTCGAAAGACCACCCCTTTGAGCCCACGTGCTCCCCAGGCCCAAGTGCAAACTCGGATCGTTCGCGATTCGTTAAAAGGCTTTAGGCAGCCTCCTTCGCCGGCTTAATGAGGGCCGGCACCCTTTTTTTTGCTTTCTTTACTGCTTTCGCTGGCTTATTGAGGGTTGGCACCAATTGATTCCAAAAAAAAAAAGAGAAAAAAAAAGAAAAAGGAAAATTCTGGTTTCTCTAAGTAGACAAAATTGGTATAATTTCTGAATTCTTTATTTCTATTTTGCCTCGAATATGTTTCGGCCAATTCATATTCCTTGTTAAAATCCAAATAAAGAGGGGCAGCTGTCATACCCTAATTTTGTCCGCCTAGGTCAAAACTCTAATTTTCCACAAAAATAAATAAATTGAGAAGTGTGGCGTTATTTTGAAGAGTGTGAAGAACATTGTGCATGCATTTTTGAGTTTTTGGGGCAAAAGGGTATTTTGGTCATTTTCTAAAAATAAGATATTTTTTCATCAAAAATCATTGTGCAATTTTAGAGAAATTTATTTGAAGCAAGACACCCTTGGTCATATATTTTTTTGCGCATACATGCACGCATTTGCATAAAAATTCAAATTCAAAAAAGGCATCAAAAAGGAATATTCTACAAAAATTTCAAGATGAGGTTTTTATGATGTTTTTGGTCATGGTGATCTCATAAAATGGCATATTCCTAAGATTCCTAGTATGTGGCCTAAATTGGGTGTATTTTTGTACAATTATCCTAAGAAGAATAATCAAAAATGAAGGGATAATGGAATGGTCATATAATAGTACAATAGTACAAGATGACAACTTGCAAAACTTGGGCACCACTCTCCCTTGCTATTTCGAATTCACCCCCCTTCATTTCCCTCTCATTTTGCATTTTTTTTTGTCCCTCATCATGTGTGTTTCAATCCTCACCCTCCATTCAAATTTTAAATGCAATCCTAGAGTGAGATGAGATGCACAATGACCTAAATACCCTTAAACCTAGTTGCTCTCTATATATACCTTAGAAACCTCATCTCACATGGACACCTTTTTTTTTTGTTGGCCTCACAATTCATTCACAAAACCCTAGCACACAAACCTCTCCTCTCCTCTCCTCCTTTGACCGAAACTACCAACAACCATTCCCTCCTCCATTTTTCTTCATTTCACTTCCATTTTCCATCTCATATTAACTCCTACTTCATATATCATCCATCTCTTCTACCAAGATTCAAGTGTTCATCATCCAATCTCAAGAGCAAGGCAAGTTGCGCAAGGTTTTGGTGAAGATCTAGTTGATTTGTGGGTTTTCTCTTCATACTCTTTATTTATTAGCTTGGATTCAAGGTATACCTCAAAACTCTTGCATCATTCACTATGTTTTTTTTTTTTTGCATCAAAATGTAAAAATCATGTTTCTAATCTTGCATCCTACCATATTCATGCATTTTAGTGTTGGTATATTGTTGATTTGTTGATTGTTGTTGGTGAGAGGTGTCTCAAACATTTTGACAAGCACTTAGGGAGGCTTGGGTGTTTGAGATTGCTTCTCACCCTGGAATAAATTGTGATTTGTGTTGTTATCATTTTGTTTGTTGCATTTTGTGAAATAAAATTGTGTTAGGAAGCTATGAATGTTTTGCACCCTTAGTATAAAATAGGTTTAATCGAGTTTTGATGCATTTCTTTATGCAATCTTGTTATTGAGGCTTGATTTTGAAGTTCCCATGTCCAAACATGTTGTTTGATTTTGCAAATATTTCATTTTTCATGCCTTCTTATTTTCACAAAAATCAAAAAAATATGAATAGTTGTTGATTTTGGTGTTTGATTGCTTGGATCTTGTGAATAAATGTTCCTAAGTCTTGTTAGTGTCATTTGCTCACTTGATTTTGTGTATTTGTTGAATGAATTTGTTGTTTGGTTATGTTTTGGTTCACAAGTTTCTAATAAGATAGGGTTTTTGTTATTTCTTTGTGAAAAGGGTTTGCAATTGTGAGTAAAATGATTTCTCAAATTGTTTTGATGTTGGTTGTTATGTACTTTGCTTGCAAATTATTCTATGTTGATGATTGGCAAGAGGACTCACACTTGTGCCTTAGGCACTTCACTTTAAATGTTGAGGATTGCCTAAGATGATTCAACTTCCTTTGTGCAATTCTTGTTTAAAAATGCAAATGCTAGTTCTCTAACTTGATTAATCAATTTTGGTTACAAAATGACTTGTTATTGCTTTCTTTTGGTCACTTGTGATCATGCAAATGCGATGTTCGTTCTAGGTGAATAATTTGTTTTGTGTTGATGATTTGGTAAAAGGACTAGACACTTATGCCTTTGTGCATTGTCTCAAATGTCAAGGATTACCAAAAGGGATTCAACCTTGTGTTTTTATCTTGTGTTGATGCCTAATTGAATTAAACTTTTGCATTATCTATTTGTGTGCCTATTCTTGTAACCTATTTGGTTAATGTTGATCTTACATATGCATGCCCTTAGATGTTGATGACTAAGTGTCATTCTTGTGCTCAAATGTTGTAATTGGTAATGTTTATGCTTATGCTTACATTGTTGATTGCTTTGCTTGCAATTTGTTAAATGTTGCACTTTGGTTCTTGACTTGGAAATTGATTGAATGTTCTACTTTCTTTTCCTTTTGGATGCCACGCCATCCCAACAAACCTTTTGTGACCAATGTCACCCTCAAACTCCCTTCTCCTTTCTTCAAATCAATCATTTTCTAAAGCTTTTTTTTCCAAACTCAATCTTTTCTCAAATTGTTTTCATAAGACAATCAAATTCCTTCTAAGATCAACAATAAACCTTTTTGAAAACTCATAAGGAGGCAAGTCGGACGTACGGCCGGTGTTATCTAGCGTCCTAAGATCGGAACTGTACAGCTCAAACATCTTGGGATACTTATGAGAATTAAAACAAGTAATTAACAACTTGAACCCTTTTTTTTAAAAAAACAAAAAAATGAGTAAGGAATCAAATCGGATGTACATCCGGGATCGGTTAGCGTCTTAGGGTTAGCAAGCTGTACAGTTCGTGCGAGCCTAAGATACTTGCTCAAATAAAAGTAATCGACCTCACAACAAATCCCTTTCTTCAAGTAATTCAAACCATTTTCAAAAAGTAGGGGGCACGTCGTCTGTACAGGCGGGGTTGTCTTTGTTCTAGGTCTAGTGGACTGTACAGTCTAGGACCGAAAACCCCTACAATAAAAAACACCAACACAAAGTTTCTCGACTAAGGAGAACTACGTAAGCTTTGAATTCTCCATCGCACCGGGAGATACGTAGGAGCGGGTCACATCCCGTCAAGCACACTTTTAAAAAATAATAAAAAGATTCTTCTTTTCCCCCGTTTTCAAAAACACTTTTCTCAAATAAAAAAAGAATTAGAACGAATTGTTTCAAATCAACTCTGTCAAAACCGCACATCAAGTTAAAGGTTCCCTTTCGGTAGAAAGGAGGTGTGGGATGCTAATACCTTCCCCACACCTAACCGAACCCCGAACCTACATCTCTAGTTCTCAAAGGACCACCCGCCTTAAAAAGGACCCTTTTTCAATGTTTTGGTCCCTAAATAAAAAATGTTGATGGCGGCTTCACAAATTTTCACGTTGTACGATGAAAGGTCCAATCCGGATCTTTCGGGGTGCAACACTACGTAGACCCATTTGCAGCCTGTGGCTTTCCTATTAGGAGGGAAGGTAGTAAGAGTTCAGGTTTTATTGTCAGTGAGTGCTTGAAACTCTTCTTGCATGGCACTCTTCCATTCTGGACTATTAAGTGCTTGTTTCACACCAGTAGTTTCAATGTGAGCTAGAAGAATTTTGGGTTTTAAAGATCCAGTTTGCAATCTGGTAATCATATGATATGTTTTGGTTGTTTGGGAAACTGGTGGTGGTGGAGCTCTGTGGGAACTGGTGAGGGTAATGGATCAGCAGGGGAAGGTGGTGGAGGTGTGGAAGTGTCTGAGATAGCTGGAATAGAGGTTTGAGTGAGTGTAGGTGCCTCTGTGACAATTGGTTCAGTTTGGGTGGGAGTAGGTGCTTCTTTGGCAGATGGTTTAGTAGGTGAGGTAGTATTGGGAGCAGGTGGTTGTGAGGTAGATGAAGTAGCTGGTGTAGAGGTAGTTGCTGTGCAAAATGTAGGAATGGTGTGGGTTGATTTTGGTGTGCTGGTGGAGTTTGTGGTGGGAATAGTTTGGAGTGAGGAAAGGTTGTTTCATTGAAAGTAACATCTTTGGAAATAATGATCTTTCCTTCAGATGTTAAATATTTATAACCCTTATATATGGTAGATAGGCTAATGTATATGCATTGAGAACTACAGAATTGGAATTTATGTTTGTTCTAGGGTCTTAAGGGGGAAAACAAGTACACCCAAAAGGCTTCTTGAGGTGGTAATTAGGAACAACTTTGTACATGGCATGGAAAGGAGGTATGAAGGTGGTGAGGCCAGTGGCGGGGAGTCCGTTTATGACATGGACAACTGTGCTAAATCCATGATCCCAATAAGTTAGAGGAAGGGAAGCAAGAGATAATATGGTTAGGCCAATTTCTGTGATTTGTTTGTCTTTTCTCTCTACTATGCCATTTTGATGTGAAGTGTAAGGGGATGTGAACCTGTGAACAATCCCCAAATCAGACAGATATTTGATGAAGGGATGATATACCCCTCTACCATCAGATTGAACAGCGTGAATATTGGTAGAAAATTGAGTTTTAACATATTGAAGAAACAGAGTAAAAACTTTCAATGCATCAGACTTTTGCCTAAGGAAATAAATCCATGTGAATTTGGTGCATGCATCTACAAAAGCTATGTAGTAATGATATCCTGAACTAGACCAAAGGAGAAGGACCCCATAAGTCTGTGTGAATGAGTTCAAAAAGCTCATTGTGAGGAGTATTTGAAGATGGAGCATGCAATTTATGTGATTTACCAATTTGACAAGCATTACAGAACTCAACTGAAGATACATTTGATGATTGCAAATTACATTGCTTCATTACATGAGAAACTAGTTGTGAACTGGCATGAGCTAGTTGTGTGTGCCACAAAGTGTGAGATGATATTTTTGGGTTAACACTAACAGAATTAACATAAGGTAAATCAGACAACAGAGAATTATCTAAACTAGACTTAGGATGCTTAGCAATAGGCAATCCCTTGAAAACATAAAGGCCATCATTACAAACGGATTGTACTCTTCGGGGAGACCCTCGAGGAGTACATCAGTAAGATACGAATCCGAAATTGTTTCGCCAATAGAAGTTAGAACAACAGAGTGTGTGGATATCTTGTGTTGCAGGTTAAGTTTTGATGATGAAGCAATCTAACACAAAGTGACAAATGGAACTCCAAGGCAAAACCAACTCAAGAAGTAAGTCTGTGTCAAAGGTAGTCGCTAGGAAGTTGGGTCGTGTCTTAGGAATGTATTGTAAATCGCTTTTGAGGATCGGCTCAAATCACTCAACACACTAGCACTCTCATAATTAATCTAATATATGCCTTCAATTGATAAAAACATGTTAAATAGGTTAGGCACAAATAATAACTTGTTGTTTTTTAAAGAAAATAGATTCATGACTTGGTGTTTAAAAGAAATTGTTTTTGAAGTCAATAATCGATTCTTGATTTGGTATTTTAAAGCAAAGAATCGATTTTAGTCTTGTTTTTAAGCTAGAAATCGATTCATGGCTTCTTGGTTTAAAGCAAAGAATCGATTGGTAACTTGATGGTTTAAGAAAGAACTTGTTTTTGAAACAAATCAATCGATGACTTTGTGTATAGAAAGCAAACAATCGATTGTACTTATGTATTTTAGAGTTGAAAATCGATTCATGGCTCCCATTTTAAACAAAAGAATCGATTATCCACTTATGTTTTTAAAAGAACTTGTTTTTGGAAAGAAAACATTCGATTCAAGACTTGGCGTTTTGAAAGAACCAAATCGATTCATTGCTTCCTCCTTGAAAGAAGCAAATCGATTCATTGCTTCCTCCTTGAAAGAAGCAAATCGATTTGTAGCCTTTTTCACTTGCTTTCATGAACTTGTTTTTATAAAGCTAACAATCGATTATCTACTTGCTTCCTTAAAGCACAAAATCGATTCCTCACTTTTTCCTTCAAGCAAGAAATCGATTTTGTACCTATTATTTTTAAAGCACATAATCGATTTTCATCTTATCTTTTTCAAGTCATTAATCAATTTTTCACTTATCTAAATAGAGTTAAAAATTGCTTCAACGGTCATATTTCTACAAACTCTATAAATAGGATCTAGGTTTTACGATCAAATTAACAACCTACAATTCTAAAGAGAAGAACGCAAACTCTCTCTCTGTCACACTCATTCTTCACGTTCTTCATCACTTTGAGCTGATCTCTCTCAAGGGTTAGGTTGGGATTCTTCAAGTTGTCATATTCACCTTCTCAGAGGTATTTGTTATTTCATTGTAATTTCTCTTAATACTGTTATTGGTTTGTACTAGAGAGTGGGGAATCTCTCTAGGGTTTTGATTGTAACAAGGGTGGGGTATCTCTTGTTCTCAATTGGTTGTACTAGGGAGTGGGGTATCTCTCTAGGGTTTTTTGATTGTAACAAGGGTGGGGTATCTCTTGTTGTAATTGTTGTTTAGGGCTCTTGCACAAGGTGGGGTATCCTAGGTGAAGAGTGCCTGTGTCTGTAAGGGTTTTAAAGCACCCGGTTGAAAGCTTTGTTTTGATAGTGAAAATCTCACAAAGGGTTGTGAGGACTGGACGTAGGTCACTGGGAGGTGACCGAACCAGTATAAATCTTGTGCGTGCTTTACTGTTCTTTATTCTAATTCGTTCATTTCATAAACCTGCGCGAAAATTAATCTAAGTCGTTAAAAACGGGAAAAGTTTTTAAAATCTCAATTCACCCCCCCCCCCCCCCCCCCCCCCTATTGAGACTGAAGCCACTTGGTAACAGAGTGAACCTTTGTCAATTTAGTCCCTGCAAAATTTTTTTTTTTTAAAATCACTCCTTGAAAATATCAACGTTTGTCAATTTAGTCCCTTCGTCAACTTCTCCGTTAAAAATTGCTGATGTGTCAAATTTTGGTCTTACAAGGCTTTTCCATATCATATTTTTTCATTTCTTTTTATTTAAAAAGATGAGTTGGATTAATACCTCATTGTTATATTCAACCTCCAGACCCCATCATATTTCCTTCTCAACTCTCTCACTTAAAAAAATATATGACATTTTAACTTCCCTGCACAACCCCCAAATTTTACATCTCCATGTTATCCTCCCAAATATTCAAACTTTCTCCACAAGAATATGCTTATTTAACTTTGTGAAGGATGTGAAGGAAGATTATATGGAAGGAGCCATTGGGAGTCTGGGTTGGATAGAATATGGAATTGATTTTCAAGATTAAGAGGGTTCGCTTTGGGGATTCTATGGAGTATTAGAGATGGGAGGAGGAAGATGATGAACAAACCCTAAATGAATTTGAGGATTTATAATTTTATGCACATCATCTTTTTAAAAAAATAAAAAATGACTTGGCAAATACAATTGTCACTTTTGTTAGACAACGCAGCAAACTGTTTACTGAGACTTAACAGAAGGACCAATATGGAAAAAACAATATTTGCAGGGACTTATTTAAAAAACCAATTTTGCATGGACGTATTTGAAAAATAACTATATTTACAAGGACGAAAAACATATTTAAACCTTCATACAAACAAGAGGATTTCCCCACCAATCAGAAATTTTTAAAGATGAACGGCGCGACCTTCAATGCTAATAAACCAGCTCCAGGATATAGATTTGACATGATTCACAACCACTTGAGAATTAAAGACTTGATTCCTTAAAAGAATATTGTTCCGATGGACCCAAATGCAACAGGTGACCGCGAGCCAACCAAAGCAAATTGATATCAATGCATTAGATGAGAGCTCGTGGAATACATGCATTGTTGTGCAATTAATATCAACACATGATTGTGCAATCTTAATTGTACTAAACCATGGATACGACATGTAAGCGTCCATGTCACTAATTCATGGTAAATACGTCAGATTCTACAAAAGTCCATGTCAGCTATTATGCGACGCATGGGTAATGATAACAATCAAATATGATTGTTATTACCTCTTATTTCAAGCTTAAATCATTGTTAATTCTCAAGCAATATAGTGATTAATGTTGTAAATATGTTAGTTTAGAGTAGGATAAGGTGCAAGCTTTATTTTGTTATAATGGGCACTTTGGTGCCCAAATTGTGGTCTAATGTGTTTGTTCTATTGCTGCAGCACTTATTGTGGTCGCAACTGTTAATTGCGCAATATGAAAGAGAAAGCAATAGGAAACACGGAAATTGATGCAAGGACACCTGTCAGCTGTCTCCAGACGTGGGTGTGCGTGCCAATCATGGAATATTCGCTGGTGACCTAGGGAATTGGGCAAAAAGGACCTTTTACCCTCATAAAGGACAAAAGGTGCCTCCCCAATTAGGGTTATCCCTCTGCCCTAGCCATCCTCTATAAAAAGACTCACATTCCCAGAATTAGGTTAAGCCGAAACCTGAGGTATAGACATAGCCTCAAGCTTCGTGCCTTCTAAGTTACTCAAAGATCAATTGTTGGATTTTGAATGCTGCAGCAACGCTGAAGCTACATTTCGTGGAAGAAGCTGCGTTTGAGAGCTGGGTTTGCTTCGTGGATCTTCACTGAAGCCATTCCTTTGTTCAAGAGTGTAGTGTAAACTCTCTCCTCGGGATTTAGTATGACTTTCTCATTTCTTTTGATGTTTAAGTTAGTTTCTATGTTGTCTAAGCTCATCATGAGCTAAACCTTTGTAGTTGGGATGCTTAACTGAATGTAATGAAGTTATTGTGTTATTAATGTTTATGTTAATGTGTTGAGTACTTTATCTTGTGTGATTTTACTATTTCCATATTAGATTAGGATTGGCCGTCTAATCTAAGTAGCATGTATATTCTCAGACATGGTTTGTACATTTACCCCACAAGATAACATGGTAAGTTACGCAATAGACATATTGTAGTTCCTTGTTTGAGCCCTAGACATAGGGGAAACATAAGCCATGAGGTGAAACACTGCTTGTTCTTCAGTAGCCTAGGAAAATGTTCCTTTCTGATTTAGACATAAATTTGGAGGACTAAAACCTAGTGTTAAGTATTAGACACAATACACAATTGCGGTAGCACCTAGTGCTGCAGCACTTAACATAGCATTTTGAGCACTTTAATGAATTTACTGATAGTATTGCATTTCAACTTGTTCCAAATATCTGATATTCATTACCCTGATACTTTTTACTTTTGTTGCTTGTAACCCGATATTTGTGTGTCATTTACTTTTTTACCCCAAATCACTATTTGTTAACTTGATTAAGCAATTGTTTAGCAAATTAATCCTCGTGGGAACGATCTCACTTTCACTGTATTACTTGTTACGATTGTGTACACTTGCACAAGAACAATCACGTTTTTACGCAACAAGTTTTTGGCGCCGTTGCCGGGGATTAATTAGTTTAAACACTGTTTAATTAATTGGCAAAATAGTGATTCTTTTGTTGCTAATTTTGGTGCTGTGTTTTGGTTGTTTCAGTAGTTAATTGCTGCAGCAACTGCTGCTGCAGCATATGCACAGACGCAGTTCACCAGAATTTCAACTTCATCCCGAAATAGAAAGATTGTTTAGGGCTTTGAGAAGGGAACAAGATCACTCAGGACTTATTTCATTGGGTAGAGCTGTAAACATGGCTACACCACCACCTTCTAATCATGGAAACACACCACCACCAAGCAATGATGGTACCCAAAGGCACACCATTATAAGAACAGAACCACCAGAGCAACCTGCTCATGTGCAACAAGTGTTGAATGAAACAGTCATTGGCATGGCTAATGACAGGGACAGGCCTATGAGGGATTATGCAATTTTTGACCCTCACACTATGCAAACAAGCATAGTGAGGCCTGAACTTGCCACAAATCATTTTGAATTCAAGCCAATGATGTTTCAAATGCTTCAAACAGTTGGGCAATTTGGTGGGGGACCTACTGAGGACCCACATTTGCATTTAAAACAATTTGTAGAAGTTTGTAGTAATTTCATTCTCCCTGGTATATCTGATGATGCTTTCAAATTGGAACTTTTTCAATATTCCTTGAAGGATAGAGCTAAGGTTTGGTTAAATTCCTTAGAACCTAACTCTATCACTACTTGGAATGAGATGGCAGAAAAATTTATGACAAAATATTTCCCACCTATCAAAAATGCCAGGATGAGAACTGAAATTACATCTTTTAGACAAACTGAATTTGAAACTCTGTTTGAAGCATGGGAAAGATTCAAAGAACTTTTGAGAAAATGTCCACATAATGGGTTGCCTGTGGTTGTTCAAATGGAAACATTTTACAATGGTCTAGAACCTCAAACAAGGTTAATGCTTGATGCCTCTTCTGGTGGAGTTTTGTTGAATGGATCTTATCAAGATGCATATGACAGAATTGAAACCATAGCTTCAAATAGTTATCAATGGCCAACTACAAGGGTTAGTGCTCAGAAAAAGGTTGCTGGTATGCATGAGGTTAGTGAAGTCACTGCCTGGTCTGCTCACGTTGCTTCCTTGTCCAACATGATCAAGAATAAGAGTACACCCAGTGCTGCAGCAACTGTAGTTGAATCAGAGTCAAAAGTAGCAACATTTGAGCAAGCACCAATGGGTTCTACTAGTTGTGTGTACTGTGGAGGAGGCCATGTGTATGAAGAGTGCCCTGCAAACCCTATTTCAGTCAACTTCGTAGGGCATGACAAAAACAATAATCCTTATTCTCGTACTTACAATCTTGGGTGGAGGAATCATCCAAATCTGGGGTGGAAAAACAATGATACTCCAGCTAATCCACCAGGAACACCTGCTCCATCCAAGGCAAAAGAAGAAAATTCTATGGAAACCATGTTGAAGGCCTTCATGAATGAAGCTAAGACTCAATATCAAACCCATGGAGCTGCAATCTGTTGAGGCAAAATCCCTAATTGAGTTTTGATGTTCAACAAATCTCAAAGGTGAGAAGCTTAAGATTTCTGGTTTCATATGTTACTAATGCTTCTTGTTGAGTGTATCATAAGGACAGATGTTTCAAATCCATCTCAACAAGATATTTGCTTATGAGAAGCATAAATCAAAGAGAAAACTAGGAAGAATATTGCCCACACTATTCTGGAGAAAGGAGACTTCCCAAAACATAGATTAAAATCAAAAACTACAGCGTAATCTTGAGAAGAATCTGTTTGAGAAGTATCACATGCATTGTGGCAATATAAGAAGGTCAGATAAGAAGGATCAAGGCAAGAAGAGTCATGACAGTGAAGATGAGAAGCATTGCTTGAGAAAAGTTAAGTTGAGAAGAGTCATGATCCTGAGAAGGGTCATGATGAGAAGAGTCATGTTGAGAAGAGTCATGATCCTAAGAAGGGTCATGGTAAAGAAGAATCATCATCCTAAGAAGCATCAACATGAGGTAGAATCAACTTAAGACTTATCATCTTCAACAAAGAAATCATGTAAGAAAGATCAGAGTGAGAAGGGTCATGACAGCAATGAACAGCCTGGTTTCTGCAGAAAAGTACACACAGCTGTGTAGTGCAGAGGAGCGTATTTCAAACGGCTATAAACGCCTAGTTTCTCAACCAACGGCTATAATTCTTGATCCAACAGTTAATACACAATATTAACTCTATAAAATAACAGCCTTTGACGCCACTGCTCCTTAAGAGATTGAATCAAAATTCAGAGCTATCAACCTTCTCACCCATTCCAGTTCTTTCTCTTCCATACTCAGCTGCACTTAAACAAGAAGGGATTCATCCATTCAATGAGTATGTATTAAGTCTTGTGTTAAAGTTATTATTGTAATACTCCATTTGTATCAACCAAGCTCTAGAAATCCCAAAATCCTATAAACCAAACAGAACCTTGAATAGGGAACCTTCTCAAGTAGCATGTGTTGCTGTAGGACTTGAGAAGTGAGTGCTTCAGTGTTGGAAGCAGTCTAATAGATTTGGTTAAGTCTATTAGTGAAGTATACAGTAGGTAGAGCTGTGAAAGAAAACTACCAAGAGAGTTCACCTTTGGAGTGGTGTAAACTGTGTAATCTATTTTGGAAAAATAGTGGAAATTCTCACTGGATGTGAGGAGTGGATGTAGCCCTGGAGTGGGGTGAACCACTATAAATCACTGTGTCATTTATTGTCTTTATAGATTACTTATTTTAGTAAAACTCTCCTTAGGGAGAAGGTTTGTGAAAACTGAGAAGAGTCATATATGACCCTTCTTTGACCTACACAGATTTATTACTCAACTTAACAAACCTTCCTCACAACATGAACTTTAACTCTTGGTAAAATGATTTAAGAACATACTTGCAACTCACAGCTTAAATCTACATAAAACAATCATTGATATAAACTGTGAGAAGCATTGAAGGAAGAACTAACAGACCCTTCTCAACTTCACTATAGTTGAGAAGATTGTTTAATCACCCTTCTCACCTCACTCTTCTGGGAGAGAAGATTGTTTTATTACTTCTACTTTATAACACTTAACTCTTACTATCTTGAGTCTAATTTATACTTGTGAAGCAAAGTTCTTTTATTTCAGAAGAATTTTAAAAGGGTCACAATTCCAACCCCCCCTTCCTTGTGACATTGGTGACTTCAATTGGCATCAGAGCTAAGCCTCTGGGGTTTCGCACACTTAACAGTGTGAGAGGAAAAGATCTTGGAGGACGTCATGGCCAAACCAAATTCTGTCACCTTCCTACCAGAAGGTGCTTCATCTAACAGACCACCAGGGTTCAATGGAGAACACTATTACTACTGGAAGAACCAAATAAAGTTGTTTCTTGAATCTCAAGACACTGACATTTGGGATATAGTTGAGAATGGTCCATACACTCCTACAGTGGCAGGACTTGCTCCCAATACACGTATTCCAAAGCCCAAGACTGAGTGGACTCCAGAAGAAAAGCATAAAGTACTGCAAAATTCCAAAGCTAAGTACTATCTAACTTGTGCTTTGGGAAGAGCAGAATATGACAAGATTGTGGGAAAAGAAACTGCTAAAGAAATATGGGATACTCTACAAATTGCTCATGAAGGAACAGATCAAATAAAGGAAGCTAAGAAAGGAATGCTCATTCATGAGTTTGAAATGTTCAAAATGACAGAAGAAGAAACAATCAATGAAATGTTTGGTAGATTCACTGCTATCATCAATGGATTGAGTGCACTTGGGAAAACTTACCCAAATGCTGAGAAGGTTAGCAAGTTGTTGAAATGTCTTCCAAAGGCATGGAGACCAAAGAAGACTGCTATAGAAGAAGCCAAAACTCTGTCTGAACTAGACATTGATCATCTACTGGGTTCTCTCAAAATCCATGAACAAGAGCTCATGGAAGAATTGCATCCAAAGAGAAAGACAGTGGCTCTCAAAGCTTCTCACAAAGAAGAATGCAACACTTCTCACAAAGGAAAAGCAGCTGCACTCAAATCTTCTCAAGATGATGATGATGAGCAAGAAAGTGATGAGGATACTGAAGGAAAAGAGCTTGCATTGATATCAAAAAGAATCAACAGATGGCTGAACAACAAAAGAAGAGGAAAGAATCAATTCAGAAGAGAACCATTCAAAGGAGACAAGTCAAAATTCACTTGCTTTGAATGCAAGAAGCCTGGCCACACGAAACAAGATTGCCCTTTGCTCAAGAAGAGTCCAAGAAGGTTCACACCTCAGAAAAAGGCATTAATGGCTACTTGGGATGACTCAGAAGGGTCATCAAGTGAGCATGAAGAAGAATCAGCAAATCTTTGTCTTATGGCAGGAATAGAACAAGATGAGGTACAAACTTCTAAACTCCTTAAATGTGAAACATGCAAAGAAATTGAATCTTCCTTTGATAGTCTGTTGCATGACTCTGATATCCTATCTAGAAAATGAATGTTTTTCAAAGAACAGTTAAGTAAAGTTAAAAGTGAAAATGAGGAAATGAAAATACAAAATGAAAGAATGGGACAACCATTCATACTTTACAAACATCTCACTTTAAATTATCTGAACAATTCAAGCTTCTTACAGTAAAAATGTCTGAAAAACAAAATGTTTCTAGCATAGAACTTGAAAATGAAAATACAATGCTTAGGAAACAAGTAAGTGATTTAACAAATGAACTTATGATATGTGCAAAAAGTCTTGAAGCTTCTCAAGTAGTTTTGACTCCTATTGAGGAAGAAATGATAGCTAAGAAGGGTAGGAGAAGAACCAAAACTACATGCACTAAATGTAAACAGTTTGGACATCATTCTTCTGTCTGTAGAGAACCTATATTTGAAAATACTAACCCTCAAGGACCCAAAGAAAAATGGGTACCTAAATTTTTGTCAAAAACAAATGCAGGCATGCCTCATAGCATCAAGAAGAAAGCTGTGGTTCCTAGACAGTGGGTGCTCAAGGCACATGATAAGGGAGAAGGATAAATTCCTCTCCATGGAGAGCTTTGATGGAGGACTTGTCATGTTTGGAAATAATGACAAAGGCTACATCAAAGGAATAGGTACAGTAGGTAAAATAAATTCTGCTCAGATTCAAAATGTTCAATTTGTTAAAGGACTCAAACATAACTTACTTAGCATAAGTCAGTTATGTGATTCTGGACATGAAGTGACATTTAAGTCTGATGTGTGCAAAATAAAAAGTTTAGAGTCTGGAAAAATTATTTTCACTGGCCATAGAACAAATAATCTTTATAGCTTGTGTCTTGATGATCTTCCTAATCATATGTGTCTAATTTCTAAGGAAGATGACAAGTGGATGTGGCATAGGAGATTTGGTCATATCAACATGAAAACTCTTTCAAAATTATCCAAACTTGATTTAGTCAGAGGACTTTCAAAGATCAAATATGAGAAGGATAAATCATGTGAAGCATGCATCCAAGGAAAGCATGTTAAATCATCTTTTAAACCTATCAACATGATTTCTACTCAAAAACCTTTGGAACTTCTGCATATGGATCTTTTTGGTCCAACCAAACATGCTAGTCTAAGTGGAAAAAGATATGGCTTTGTTATTGTCGATGACTATTCTAGGTTAACATGGGTGATCTTTCTTAAAAACAAAGATGAAGCTTTTGAAAGTTTTAAAACATTCTTTAAGAAAGTCCAAAATGTGAAAGGCTCTAACATCATTGCAATCAGAAGTGACCATGGAGGAGAATTTGAAAATGCTTTATTTAAAACCTTTCTTGAAGAGAATGGTGTGTCTCACAACTTCTCTTGTCCAAGAACTCCTCAACAAAATGGTGTAGTTGAAAGAAAAAATAGAACATTGGAAGAGATGGCTAGAACATTGCTCAATGATTCAAAAATTGAAAAATATTTTTGGGCAGAAGCAGTTAACACTGCTTGCTATATTTTGAACAGAGCCACAGTTAGAAAAGTTTTAAACAAAACCCCATATGAACTTTGGAAAGGAAAAAAGCCAATTATTTCTTATTTCCATGTGTTTGGTTGTGATTGCTATGTTTTGAACAATAAGGATAATTTAGGAAAATTTGATGCAAAATCTGATCCTGCATTATTCTTAGGATATTCTCTCACATCAAAAGCATATAGGGTATTCAATCTTAGAACAAAAGATGTTGAAGAAAGCATGCATGTGATGTTTATGGAAACTAACAGTTCTAATGATATAAATGTAGAAGATGAGACTGATGCAGATAAGACAAGTGAGAAGGGTGCTGAGATAAATGAGAAAGCTGAATCAGATCCAACAATTGACCCTTCTCAACCCTCAAATATTCAAAATAAACAACCTACTCAGGCTTCTAATCTCCCTAGAAGTTGGAGACTTGTCACTCACCATCCCTAAGAGCAAATAATAGGAGAAACTTCTGAACCAGTTAGAACTAAAAGCTCCTTTAGGAGAGAAGCATCTCAAAGTGCTCTCATCTCTCAAATAGAACCTAAGAACATAAATGAAGCTATCATTGATGAATCTTGGGTAGAAGCAATGCAAGAAGAACTTGCACAATTTGAGAAGAATGAGGTATGGAACCTAGTACCCTCTCCCTCACATCAATCTGTTATTGGTACTAAGTGGGTATTTAGGAACAAAATGGATGAAGATGGTAAGGTGATCAGAAACAAAGCAAGGTTAGTTGCTCAAGGATATAATCAGCAGGAAGGTATTGATTATGATGAAACCTTTGCTCCTGTTGCTAGACTAGAAGCTATTAGAATCCTTCTTGCTTATGCTGCTCACAAAGATTTCAAACTTTTCCAAATGGATGTTAAAAGTGCTTTTCTAAATGGTTTTCTAAATGAGGAAGTGTATGTACACCAACCTCCTGGTTTTATTGATGAGAAGCATCCAAACCATGTTTTCAAACTAACTAAAGCACTCTATGGTCTTAAACAAGCTCCTAGAGCTTGGTATGAAAGATTGAGTACCTTTCTTCTCAAAAATGGTTTCTCAAGAGGAAAAATTTATGTTACTCTTTTTAGAAAATCTATTAAGGATGAATTATTAATAGTTCAAATTTATGTTGATGACATCATCTTTGGAGCAACAAATGAAAAGCTATGTAGTGATTTTGGAAAACTTATGATGAGTGAGTTTGAAATGAGCCTAATGGGTGAACTAAGATACTTTCTTGGTTTACAAATCAAGCAACTTAAGAAGGGTATTTTCATCTCTCAAGAAAAATATATAAAAGATCTTCTTAAGAAATACAAAATGAGTGATGCAAAAGTAATGGCAACTCCCATGCACCCTTCTGCAAACATTGAGAAGGATGAGAAAGGTAAATCTGTATTTGAGAAGGAATATAGAGGTATGATAGGGTCCCTATTGTATCTCACTGCAAGTAGACCAGATATAGTCTTCTCAGTAGGGTTATGTGCTAGATTTCAATCTGCTCCAAAAGAATCTCATCTTTGTGCTGTTAAAAGAATTTTTAGATATCTTGTTGGTACACCTAACCTTGGCTTGTGGTACAAGAAAAGAACCCATTTTGACCTAATTGGGTACTGTGATGCTGACTATGCTGGAGATAAAATTGAAAGAAAAAGCACAAGTGGTTCTTGCCAACTACTTGGAGAATCACTCATCTCATGGTCATGCAGAAAGCAAAACACAATTGCCTTGTCTACCACAGAAGCAGAATATGTCTCTACAGCAGGATGTTGTTCTCAAATTCTTTGGATCAAGAGCCAACTTGAGGACTACTCTCTAAGCTTCTCAGGTATTCCTATCTTCTGTGATAATACCAGTGCCATTAATTTGTCTAAAAATCCCATTCAACATTCTAGATCAAAGCACATTGATATTAAACATCATTTTATCAGAGATCATGTGCAAAAGAAAGATATTGAACTTGTTTTTGTGGATACTAAGCATCAATTAGCTGATATCTTCACTAAACCTCTTTTAGATTAGAACTTTAGTTATATTAAAAGCATGCTGCATATCATTGAAACCCCCTCTGATGAGAAGGGTTATGACCACCAACCTTCTCAAGACTGGGAAGGGTCATTACCCAACCTTCTCAAAGCTGAGAAGGGTCATCAGTATCATATGGCCTTTAAAAATACCAAAAAGAGTGTATGTTTGTTTCTTTTCTGATTGTTTTAATGTTTATTTCAATGTTGATTTGCTTTATTAGTTGTTTTTTCCTTTTATGTTATATGTCTTAGATTAATTTTTAGTTAAAAATACCAAAAATAGGTCCCTAGCCGTTCAACGGCTCTTCGCATCTCTCTCCCCATCAATCTAGTCACTTAAGTCCCTTCAACAGTTACACACATCAGTCAAATGTGTTGTAACCGTTGGGTAATAACTGATTCCAAGTTATTAAATTCACGCGATCCCTCTCTCATCATTCACTCGCATAACCGTTGCAATCTTTCTCTCTTGTCTTTTCTCATGGTGAGAACAAAAAATCCAGAACCCACATCATCGTACTCTGATTCCTCATGCGATTCCTTTCTTAGAAACCAAAACTTTGTTCTTGTTGGCCCTCCTCAACCTATTTGCGACGCAAAACCCTTAAAATCCAGACCAGCCAAAATGAAACATGCTCCAAGTGGAAACCCTAGAAGATTATCTAGAGTAATATGGAGAACCGCTGCTAAAAACACCACTGGAACTGATCCAGATGCTCCAATAAACTTGGAAGAGGAGAACGTTGCTTCTGAACAGGGAACAGAGCAACCCCAAATTTCTGAGAAGGGTGCTTCTTCTCCAAAGAAGGCTCCTAAAGGCAAGAAAATAGAAAGGGAAGATGCTGAAATTAGGAAGAAAGTCATGGAGACTCTAGCCACTGCAGGCAAACAATCTAAGGGATCAAAGAAGAGAAAACAGCCTGACATGTTCAACTGGAACAAGAAGGCAATTGTTCTTGGAACGGTTTACAACCTTGAAGAAATTGAGAAGAGTGGATGGAATGTCACTCCTCTTCTTACTCAACAAAAATGGGAAAGGTTTGTCTCTCTAGATGATTTGGTTTATAGAGAGAAAGTTAGGGAATTTTATGCAAATGCACAATATCAACTTGAGCCTCTTCAAATTACTTCTTGGATTGGTGGAAGAGAATTCAACATCGCTCCAATCTCTCTAGGACAGGCTCTAAACATCCCTCATGAAGGAGTTCAGATTTATGAAGAGAAATGGTACAACTCCCTAGGAATCTCTGCACAAGAACTCAAAACTCTCCTACTCAAAGACCCTTATCTCCCAATCATTGCTCCAAACCTTAAACCTTTGATGAGAATCTTTCACCACATCAGTTCCCATACTCTTCTTCCTAGGGCTGGTTCCTTTGAGAATGTAACCACTGGAGATTGTATTATTCTATACCATCTAGATGAAAACTAGCCTCTTAGTCTACCTTACCTTATCATGCATCATATGATAAATGCTATTAAGGCAGACAAACTCCAAACTTCTCTCCCCTATGGAAAAACCCTCACAAAAGTGTTCAATCACTTTTTAATCAAGATATCAGTCAAAGAAGGAACCATAGAATCAAAGCCCTTCACTTCTAAAAACCTAAAACTCATGGGTCTAGATGCTGCTGCCAAACAGGAACAAGATGATGGCAAGAAGAAGAAGAAACAAAAGGTTTCTCATGTACCATCTGTGGAGGAAGAAATGATGGAAGCTCTTAGGAGAGAAACCAGGACAAAACTTAGAAATGACCCTTCTCTCAGTCCTGAGAAGGGTGAGAGTGTCCTTGAGAAGGTTCAGAATAAGGGTAAAGAGGCTGAGAAGGATCAGTCTCATGAGAAACAAAAAGACATAGAGCCTGAGAAGACTGCTAAAAGCACTTCTGATGAAGAAAGAACCATCTCAGATCATCAAAATGATTCTGGTCACTCTACATCAGTGGGGAAGATGGCTCCTTTATCCAAAGTTTACTCAAGGGGTCCAAGATCAGTGTGGAAGGCTCCAATTAAAGGTGAGACAAGCTCCTTGGTGGATAGTTTTAACAAGGCAGCAGTTGAGATTGAAATGGTCACACCAGAGAAGGATGCTGGTGGTGAAAAATCAGAGGGAGGAACTGAAGTACTCCACCTTGACTCATCTGGAGGCAAGGGTTCTGATGCAACAATGGTCTTAGAAAGCACCATTCCATTCAATTTGAATGATGAATTCACTGTTGATCCATCTCAAGTGGGAGCAATTGCTGAAGGAATAGCAATTAAGGAAAAGGAAGTTGTTGAGAAAGAGGCAAGTGAAGAGAAAGAAGAAGAGGCAGAGAAAGATGAAAGTATAGTGGCTGAGAAGAGTGGTGAGCAAGGTGCTGAGAAGAGTGCTGAAGAGGAAACAGATCAAGAGAAAGTGTTTTATGATGGTATAGCCCTTACCCAAGCCAACCCTCCAACACCTCAGGGAGAGTTTATTAGAAACACCCCCTCTCCAAACATGCATACACCACTTCCACCCATGTTCCCAGAACAAATACCCACCTTACCACCCTTCTCACCATCCCTGAACCTACCATACACTCAAGTTAGCCTTCACCCAGTTACCACTGCTCCACCAACTGAACCCTCACCAATTCCAACCATATCTAGGGTCACCTCTCATAACCTAGAATCCCTAATTGCAGCCATCAACCTTGAATACAACATCTCACCCCTCAAAACCTTCAACACCATCACCTCCTCAAACCTAAACCAATTTCTGAACCTTAACCAAACTCCTCAAAATGACTCACCTCAACCAATTTACCCTCCTTTCATTCCCCAAACCCTACCATCTGACATGCCATCACACTTTGGCTCTCTTGACTCTGTGTTTCTTAAAGCTGCTCTTGGAGAACCCTCTGGCACTGCACATGAGAAGGGTGCTGACACCTCCAAAGAAGCCTCTACTGATCACTCTGCTAGTGTGGAAAAGAGGATGACTAAGATGGAGAAACTGATGAAGAGAATGAAAGGATTGCTGAAGAATGTGCTGCAAGGACAAGCCATTCTGCAACAAGCCCAAAGGGCTCAAGCTGCTCGTGATGAGCAATTCAGAAATTGGATTATGCAATAAGGAAACACCAACCCTGCTCCTAATGTCTTACCCCCAGAATTTGGTCCAATACTCTAGTTTCCAGACATCCCTAGGCCTGCTACTTCATCCTCATCTGATGGGTCTTCCCCATCCAAGTAGCAGCTTAATCTTTTCCTTCCTCCTCCACCTTTCTGATGAGTGACAAAAGGGGGAGAAGAGTTAGATTAAGTTATTAGGTCTTAGGCTATTTTGTATGCTCTGTCATTAGCAAATATCTGTGCAAATAGGCATCTTTTTGTTTGAGAAGTAATCTTCTCACTGGTTGTTTTAATTTATGGGCAAGTTTAGCCACCAAGAACATAACTGCAATGTAATCATTCCAATGATTTTTGATGATATGAATGAAAATGAATGTTCTTGCTTATGTTTTCTTGTGTGAATTACTGAATTTTGTCTAACTTGAATAAAACTTAAAAACAAAACTGTTAGCATATTGTTAGCCTATAATTTCGACAGCCTAAATTAAATGCAGTCAAAGAAGTTTGACTTTGGTTTTACAAATTAAGGTGTTGATTTTGACACCTAGGAGCTACACCAAAAAAGGAATAAGTTGGATATGGCCTTAGACTTCGCAAAAGGATGAAGGGTGATAGTTTCGACAGAGAGAATGACGGGACTCAATTTCAAGCCAAAGGAAATGCTCATGGTCGAAGTTTAGATGTTGGTTCTAGTCGAATGGTGTAGCAGTTTTTCTTTTTGAATTTTCTATGCAGTTAGTTAGTTTTACTAATTTCCCTCCTTGTATAAATAGTAGTTTTTCATAGGAAAAACGGGTCACAATCGCATTACAGAAATCTCACGCTCAAAGTACCGACACGCACTGAGAAACGAGTCAAGAGAGGAATGTACGATCTGTGTACCAACCCCTTTTACAATTAATGCAATTTTAATTTGTCTTTTCTTTACATTCCTGCAATTTTCTCTTTGTTTTATTCTCCCTCATTTGGAATAATTCGAAGGTTTCGCGGAGAAATCGACGGTTATCTTCTTCTTTTTACTTTCAAACTGCAAGAACGCACGCAATCCTGGAAAAACGTTAAACACAAATGGTCTTAGGATTTACTAGTTGATCCTGCAAGCAGAAGCAATTTCAAACTAGCGGTGTTTACCAAAATCCAAGGTGAACACATATATTCAGGGGGAGTAAAAAGAAAATCATGCCTTAGAATGTTTAAAACAAATATCCTATGGAGATGTCCAAGAGGAGGTTAATATTGCAGAACTAAAACCAGGACATCCTTATACTTGCAAATTGTTAAAACCTTCTAATGGAAAAAATCCTGCAGAACCTAAGAATGATAAATTCGTCGCAAAAACATATGCTTATGATGTGTCTAAATGTGACGAAATATTTGATCTGCTTGTGGTTGATGGTCAAATCTTAGCAGTGCCTAAGGGTCTAAAGATTCCACCATTAGAACAACGACAGAAAAGAGGCTTTTATAAGTTTCATGGTTTCTTAGGTCATAACACCTCTCGTTGTGTTATTTTCAGGGATTTGGTTCAGAATGCTATCAACGAAGGAAGGTTGAAATTTGGTAACAAGTCTAAGCCACCAATGAAAATTGATGGTGATCCCTTGCCAACAACTGATGCACTGCTGGTCGAAGTTGATCTCAATGTGGTCGAGGCCACGGAGGTTATTGCTGAAAATGCCAAAGTAGAAAAAGCTGTTGACAAGGTAGGTGTCGAAATGGTCACTGAAGACCAGTACGCTGAAAAGATGAAGATAGTGTATCCAAGGGCTGAAGAAGAATTGATTGACTTTCTCAATCGCTGCAAGATCAATAACACTGAAGTTATGCCTTGCCCAAGTTGCAGTGTTGTTTTCGACAAAGAGGCTACTAAGAGTCTTGAGGGATTTAAGCCTCAACTGAAGCACAAAGGAAAATGGGTCGACAAAAGGCCAAAGTTTTGTTACAATAACAGAGGTATCCAATACAATGTCACTTCAACTAAGAATCTTCAGAAGGGACACATTAAAACTTATGTTCCTCCAGCAAGATCTCCTGTCGAAAAATGGGTACATTCCGGTGGAAAGAGTATTGGTTATTACCCAGTGTATTATGCTGGAAAGTATGACGAAAAGAAACAGGATACGAGAAAGATGGTTAAAGGGAGCACAAGTGCTATTAACCAAAACAAGGCAATTGAAAATAACAAGTATGCCTACAATAACAATTACAAAGGGAAGAACCCTATGACTAGAACTCAATGGCGAAGATATCAACGCCAGAAGAAAGTTGCTACGGTGACTAAGGTGGATAATTCAAACAAAGAGAAAGGTAAGCAAATACCTTCAAAGTCTCTTGAAATGGCTAAGAAGCCACCAACTGAAAGGATATTTCCACCACTCTCAGTTATTAAAGAAGGTCTCAATCTAGATGAAGAAATGGGATCTGATTTCGCAGACTCAGGGTCAGAATTCGACGTCCTGTGCGGTGTTGTTTCAATTCTCCCAATTGAGTATGACGTGGTTTTTGAGGTGAATGATGCTGAAGAGGATTTCGACGAAGAAACCACTTATAAACCCATTTGTTACTATGTCTTGAAAAATGGGTGTGTGGAAGAGCAACACGCTGTCTTTGAGAGACCTGATGGTGGGATGAGGAATCATCTCAAACCTTTGTATATCCAAGCAAAGGTGAACAATGTTGGTGTGAGTAAGATACTGGTTGATGGTGGTGCTGCTGTGAACTTGATGCCACAACACATGTTGAAGAAAATTGGGAAGTGTGAAACGGACCTAAAAACACACAATGTGATACTCACCAACTATGAAGGTAAAAGTGACCACTCACTTGGAGCCATTGAAGTGGACTTTTCTGTTGGAAGCATCAAAAGACCTACTATGTTCATGGTGATTTCGACCAAAGCAAACTACAACATGCTGTTAGGAAGGGAATGGATCAATGCTGTGGGGGCAGTTCCTTCAACAGTCCATCAAAGACTCATCATTTGGAGAGAAGATGGATTAGTAGAAAACATTGAAGGTGACCAAAGTTACTTCAAGGCTGAGGTAAACTCTATCACCAAGAAAACCTTCGATAAGAAACTGGCGAACATTGCGCCATGCATTTCCTCTGAACATGGTTATGAAAACCAAGATAATGTGTGGACCTCAGTGATTCTTGATCCTAATTATGGATTCATTTGGGATAGAGAGATCATTGATGAAGACAACCACCCACAAGGCTATGTCAAGCCTACAGGGTGGGAAGGTCCATAAATAGTTATTTATGGATAAGCCCAATGTATGGGATAGAATTACGGCTTACGTGGCCGAAAATAAACGAAAAGCGGTTTTAGAAGCAGAATTACAACAGCAATTGGTTGCTGAAGCCGTTGAAGATAAAAGTCAAGACAGTATTGTCGAAGACCAGAGGCTTGATTGCGTCTATGATGATGAGCCTTTAGGTTTTGAAAAAGATCCTATGGGTCCAACCAAAAGGATCCAAGCTCAAGATCCCTTAGAAGAAGTTGATTTGGGAGATGGCTCATTAAAAAGGCCAACGTACATAAGTGCTAAGATCGATCAGGAGTTGAGGGCGCAGATTGTTGAATTGTTGAAGGAGTACAAAGACTGCTTTGCATGGGATTACAACGAAATGCCAGGGTTGAGTCGTGAAGTTGTAGAAATCAGACTACCAATTCGACTAGGAAAGAAGCCAGTGAAGCAGACTCCAAGAAGATTTGCACCAGAAATCTTGACGAAGATCAAAGCAGAAATAGAATGGTTACTAAAGAGCAAGTTCATCAGAACTGCCAGGTATGTCGAATGGCTTGCTAATATAGTACCTGTAATTAAGAAAAATGGTACACTTAGGGTGTGTATAGATTTTAGAGACTTAAACAATGCTACACCTAAAGATGAGTATGCCATGCCAGTGGCAGAAATGCTAGTAGATTTGGCTGCAGGTTACGAATACCTAAGCATGCTAGATGGTTATTTTGGATATAACCAAATATAAATTGCTGAAGAAGATACATCAAAAACAACATTTCGATGCCCAGGGGCATTGGGAGTTTATGAATGGGTTGTAATGCCATTTGGCCTTAAAAATGCTGGGGCAACATACCAAAGGGCAATGAATTCTATGTTTCATGATTTTATTGAAAAGTTTATGCAAGTGTACATAGATGACATTGTTATCAAATCTTCTTCAGGAAATGGTCACATAGACCACCTTCGACAATCATTCGAAAGAATGAGAAAATATGGATTGAAAATGAATCCACTTAAATGTGCCTTCTGTGTTCGTGCATGTGACTTTTTAGGTTTCGTTGTACATAAAAAAGGCATTGAAATCAATCAAAATAAGACGAAAGCAATCTTGGAAACGAAAGCTCCTTCGACCTTAAAAGAATTGCAGTCATTATTAGGAAAAATCAATTTCCTTAGAAGATTTATCTCAAATCTAAGTGGCAAGACTCAAGTGTTTTCGCCATTGCTACGATTAAAGAAGGAAGATGTGTTCAAGTGGAGTGAAGAATACCAACAAGCTTTCGATGAGATTAAAGCATATTTGATGAAGCCACCAATTTTATTACCACCAATTAGGAATAAAGTAATGAAATTGTATATAGCAGCTTCAGAATTTTCTATAGGTAGCATGTTAGCTCAAGAAGATGAAAATGGTGTCGAAAGAGCCATTTATTACCTTAGTAGGATTCTAAATGATGCAGAAACTAGGTATCATCCTATAGAAAAATTGTGCTTATGTTTGTATTTCTCTTGTACAAAATTAAAGCAATATATAAAGCCTGTTGACGTGTATGTTTACTCGCATTATGATATTATTAAACATATGCTGTCGAAGCCAATTTTACATAGTAGGATAGGTAAATGGGCTTTAGCGCTTTCTGAATTCTCTTTAACTTATCAACCACTAAGAGCAATGAAAGGACAAATAGTGGCTGACTTCATTGTTGATCACTCAGTGGTCGAAAAAGAAATTGATTTAGTGGAAACACAGCCTTGGAGGCTATACTTTGATGGTTCTAGCCACAAAAATGGTGTAGGTGTTGGAATATTAATTATCTCACCAACAAAAATACCAACAAAGTATAAGTTTAAGATTGAAGAGACATGCTCCAATAATGAGGCAGAATATGAAGCCTTAATAACAGGACTTGAGATCTTGTTAGAGTTGGGGGCAAGACATGTCGAAATTAAAGGAGATTCAGAATTAGTTGTGAAACAGTTAACAAAAGAATACAAATGTATAAAAGATAACTTAATAATGTATTTTGCCATAGCTAATACGTTGTTAAAGAGATTTGATACTGTTCACATAGAACATGTGCCTCGAATAGAAAATCAAGAGGCCAATGATTTGGCACAAATAGCTTCAGGGTACAAGGTATCAAAAGAAAAGCTTTTGGAGTTAATTGAAATAAAAGCAAGTTGATTTCGACGGACCCATCCAATGCCCTATTATCAATGCCAAAACTTGAGGGAGCAGAGATGCTAAATTTGGTGGAAAATTTTCAAACTTTAAAAAATTATGAAGTTGAAATTTTGGCCATTGACAATATGTCGAATGACGATTGGCGAAAGAAAATTGTCGAATACTTGGAAAATCCAACAGGAACGACTGATAGGAAAACCAAGTACAGGGCCTTGAGCTATGTTATTTTTTGGAATGAATTGTTTAAAGAAACTTCAGAAGGAGTTTTATTGAAATGCCTTAGTGAAAGTGAGGCGTATTTAGCAATCTCCAATACTCATAGTGGTGCTTGTGGGTCTCATCAAGCAGGTCATAAGATGAAATGGCTTTTATTTTGACAAGGAGTTTACTGGCCAACTATGCTGAAGGATTGCATAGAGTTCGCCAAAGGTTGCCAAGAATGCCAAAAACACTCAGGGATACAACATGTACCTGCAAGTGAGTTGCATTCAATAATAAAACCTTGGCCTTTTAGGGGTTGGGCTTTAGACTTGATTGGTAAGATCAAACCAACTTCGTCGAAGGATCACCGTTTCATTGTAGTAGGAATAGACTATTTCACTAAATGGGTGGAAGCTATTCCCTTAATTAATGTTGATCAAGAAGCAGTGATAAATTTTATTCAGAGCCATATCTTACATAGGTTTGGTATTCCTGAAACCATTACAACTGACCAAGGTACAGTCTTTATTGGTCGTAAAATGGTTGACTTTGCTTCTGAAACTGGTTTTAAGTTGTTAACTTCAACACCATATTATGCTCAAGCTAATGGTCAAGTGGAAGCAGCCAATAAAACATTATTAATTTGATTAAAAAACACATTGGGCAAAAGCCTAGGAATTGGCATAAAACGCTTGATCAAGTTTTATGGGCATGTACGAATTCTCCTACGGAATTAATCAACACTACTCCTTATAGACTCACGTTTGGACATGACGCAGTCTTACCTGTCGAAATTTGTTTACAATCAGCTAGAATTCAAAGACAGTTTGAAATTCCGACAAATTCTTATTGGAATATGATGTTGGATGAACTGGATGATTTAGACGAAGAAAGACTACATGCGTTAGATGTTCTTATAAGGCAAAAAGAAAGAGTGGCTAAAGCCTACAATAAAAAGGTTAAGTCGAAAATGTTTGCCTTAGGAGATTTAGTGTGGAAAGTTATATTACCCATGGATAAAAAAGATAGAGTCTTGGGTAAATGGTCACCAAATTGGGAAGGACCATTTCGCATTTTACAAGTTTATACCAACGGTGCTTACGAAGTAGAAGAAATAGGCGTTGATGGTCGAATTTTGCAAATAAATGGCAAATACTTAAAGAGATATAAGCCAGTGTTACACGAAATTAAAATAACAGAAAAGTAAAACAATAAGGAAGTACAAATTCAAACATGGCATTCAGCGAATAAAAGTTGCCAGGACATTGTCGAAATTGTAAGTATTACAAATTAGACAAATCAAAGTTGAAGATTAGCTTTGAGCCTTTCTAAGGCAGATTTTAAATGATCTAATCTTATGGCGACAAGAGCTTCTTCTTCATCCAAGCTCTGAACCTTTACTTCATGTTGGCTGTGTCTCTCAAAATGCTCGATTGCCAGGGTCGCTTCTGCATTAATGACAGGTGCCAATGATTCTGGAGTTGTTTTGCGAAGCGAAGCTTTCTTCTTTTCCTCTGCTTTGACTTTCAGTTGCAAAGTTTTGATTTGCTCTTGATACTTAGTAATGGCTCTATCACACTCAGCCATTTCTTGAGCATTGTTTGCCGCTTGAGTTTCTAGAGACGCAATTTTGGCTTGCGAAGCTTCGACTGCAGCCCACTCTTCTTGTCGGAGTTGGATCTCACGTTCTTTGTTCACAACATTCTTCTTCTTCTTCTGGAGATCCTTGGTGATTTGTTCCAAGAGAGGTTCAGATTCAGCAATGAAACCGATGAGAGATTTGCTGGTTGTAGAGTTATTGAGTCTGCGCAGCAAATCTTTAATTTCAAAAGTGGTTACGTGGTTCTGTTCGATGGTTTCAAACAAGTCTGCATCAAGGACCTTAGTTCGATATTCCTGAAGGAGGCATTCTTTCGAATTCTTTGACAGTTCGCCAATAGATGTGGTCGGAGAGCTTTGTTTATTCGAAGACGCTCTACTACTTAACATGAATTTCAAAGCCTCGAGAGGATTCTTATTTTTCAGCTCCGACAAGGTTTCTTGGCTCAAAGTGTTGCTAGATGAAGGTGCTGCTTTAGAGATGCTGTTATCATTGGGTGATTCGTCGACACGCTCTGAGTTGTCTTCAGATTCTGCTTTTTCAGAGTCGACGACATCATCATCAACTTTATCTTCTTCTTTGCCTTCATTTTGATTTTCTTCCTCTTCTGCCTTGTCACTAAGATTAGGAGTTGGAACCAGGGTATCGTTCCCAGACTCGACATCAGCAGTGGGATTGTCTTCATTCATCTCATCATCTTTCTGCTCTTGGTCCTGGTTAGGATCTTCTTTTTCAGTCTCATTCTTGTCAAATGAGGGCTCATTGGGTGTTAGATTATGCATTTGTTGGCGGAGAGCCTCTTTCATGAGGATGAGGGGATTAGTCTGATTTTGTTGCTCCTCGACCACATTTTCAACTGATGGTTCAGCAGAAAGAGAGGGAATCGAAGTTGGCGTTGGCTGTTTTTGCTGAAGCTCAATGTTACTAGTTACGTGTCCCTGTTATAACAGATTGATGAGTTCATTATCAAATTAAAGCAAAACAATTATGGGAAAAAAATAAAGAACTTGTTAAGTACCTTCGAGGTCGTTTCTCCAGCACGAGAACCTGCACTTTCAGAATTCTTGGAGGTTTTGGCTTTCTTCGTTGCAGGTTTTTCGGGATTTACCTGAGTTTTTTCTATGGTTGCCTCCTTGCCTGGTCCTTGTTGTTCGATAAGGTTTGTGCGATTTGAAATTCCGAAAGCATCTTGAGAGTGTTTTCTTTTCTTCTCTTTCTCAACTGGAGCTTTGGGAGCCTCAGTTTGTTGAGAATTGTTCGTCGGGTTGTCAGACTGAAATTTCGACACTCATATTAGCATAAACAAGGAAAGAGTTGTAAATATTTGGAAAAGCAAAGAGGTAAGAAATTTGACCTCTGAATCATCGCTTACAATTGATGTACCAGTTTCCTTCATTTTCTTGGAAGCAGCATCAGTAATGAAATGGCTTGTTCTTTTCCGACTCTGCAAAATAAAGATAAGTCAGGTGTCGAATTTTAAAGGTTCGAATATAGAAAGAAATGAGGCGAAATGTTGCAAAAGTACTTACTTCTGGTCTCTTTGTTTGTTGAGGTTTGCTTTGTTTCGAAGCGATACTAGTTTCCTTCTTCGACACCTTCTTGGGTGACCCGGTTGCACCAGTGGCTAAGGTTGTTGAAATAGGAATAGCTACAAACATCCGACAAATTATGTAAGTATGTCTATACATGAAAGAAAAATTGGATTTCTTTCTAAGAGTCTTATGCATCACCTGCTGCAATGGGAGATGTGATTCGAACATGTTGAATGTCTAAATGGAGATCACCTCTAAACGTGTATATGTCATGTTTAGTCGAAGTTACTTTCTGGGCTGTCTTGGTTATAAAATAGTTTTGTAATGCTTTAGTCGAGCCACATAAAAACCATTCTGGAATTGGTGGTCGAAACGCCAAACCCATTTTATTGGTTGGTAAAGGTGGAAATTTCATTTTATGTTGCAAAGCATAGCTAAATTTATTTGTTATATAAGGTGAAATATGTATTTTTGGAATCTTTTCAAGAGTTTTGTGCTTTAAAATAATAGCAGCCCCAGAAACTGTTCGACTAAGACAATTTGGATCATATACAATTTCGAAATAATTTTGAAAAGCTTGAATTTCTCGAATGTGCATACCTTGACTTTTGTCTTTCTTATTCTGCAAAGAAGGGAAAGCAGAGATTAGGTTGGGTAACAGTGTAGACTCTTCGACAGACTTAGTTGTGTAATAATCTGTCCACCATTTAAAGAATTCCTTGGTACAAGCAAATGATGGCTCATATTTCAAAGGATTAAAAGTGGGAATATTTGGCAGCAAGGTCGAGACGGTGCCAGAATTCTTTTTCATTGTTTGGGAACTTCAAAGCCTTTTTTGATTTAAAGAAGGGAGCGGGTCGAAGTTGACACAATCCAAATTGCCTGGCCACCAAATTTGGTTGGTACCCAGCCAGACCAAATTGAGCTTTCCCCTTGCTATGCGAGATTCTGAGTGATAGAAGATTTGGAGTTAAATAAACTTGCCAAATTTCGTTGACCTCTTCTTCAAACTCGATAGAAGTTGCAGGAAACTATTTGGTGAACCAACTTGGCCCATGAGTTCTTTTATTCAAAGGTGCCATTGAGGGAGCAAAGGTATCACAGTTTAGAAACATCGTGAAAGCTTCAGAAAATAGGTCTTCTACAGACTGACCTATTTCCCTAGGTTTTAGAACAGCTAATCTTAAACCTTCAATCCTTCTTCATTCAAACATTTCAACGTGGTCATTAGGACAGAACAGCTGTAATTTAGACTCAAAAGTGGCAAGAAGCCACAATTGGAATAGCCAAATAGGGCCGGAAATCAGTAGTTTGCCTTGAGGTTGAAGTTGTTTCAGGTCGAGGACTCCATTTCCCAAGGCTTCATAGAGAGAAGCTAAAATGAGTTTGCTGAGACAGATGTTTCGACCTTCGTGAATTTGAACGGCTAAATTGACATACATTTTTGCCACCTGAAGTGACGAGGAACAAAAGATGTAAAGAGACAGCCACAAGGTGAGGAAAGCTATGTGTTCGGTGTCAGAAACTTCTCCGGTATCAGTGATGTGTTGATCTTCAATATACCCAGAGAATGTGGCGCGTTTGAAGTTGAAGTCATAAGTGTTGGTGTTGTTATCAGGATTGAAGATTTCTCCTGTAGGTTTTGGCCTAGTAATGGCAGCCACATCTAGCAAGGTGGGAGTGAGCATGCCACATTTTAGGGGTAAACTGTTGGTGGTGAGTTCCCAAAAATGAAGCGCTGCAATAAGCATAGGGATTTGGTATTTAGGACCATACCTCGACAGTTGGATCAGGTCGAAAATCCCTTGGGATTTCCAGAATTCGCCTTTCTTCGACTCAATTTTGTTAAGCCATTTGATGTAAATATCACTTTCTGCGTGAGGCGCGGACCTGAAAACCCTGGCGGGGGCGTTCATAAACCCCATTTCATAAGGTCTTTGTTGGAAAATCCTGGGGTTATACCTGTGGTAACTAGGGAAAATCTCCTTAATTTTTGGTGGATCTTCGGGTGATTCAGGAAGAGGCCCAAGGAAGCAGTGTTTATGAGGTTCAGGGGAAGGGATCAATACCTGAGATTTCCAGATTTAAGCGCGGGCGTCTTCAAGGTCAAGCTCAGCGACAAATTGTTGTTTTTCAGCAGCGCGAGAGATTGAAGCCATTTTCGCAAAGAAGATGATGAAGAATCAAAGGTTTGGCTGCAAGAAGCTTTCGCAAATGGAAGTCACAGAGGTTTCAGAAAAAGAATAAAATGAAGGAGATAAGTGTGTTTTGTAGCTGTTCGAAGAAAGAGAAAAAGTGAACCTTTGGGTTTCTTCTTAAAGGAGAAGTTACTCGCAATGAGTAGTGGGGAGTTCCAAGGTGAAACGTGGCCCACTAAATGTGAAACGGAGGCGCCAAAAGCTGTTTTTTGCACTGGAACGTCTCATCAATGTTGCAACGTGATGTAGGTGATGTCATCAGAGCAGTTGAAAAGGGTTTTCAAAAAATGTTCTTTTTCTGCCACTCATAGTTCCCGTCGAAAAAGACATTTTTTGAGGGGGCAATTTGTTAGCCTATAATTTCGACAGGCTAAATTAAATGTAGTCAAAGAAGTTTGACTTTGGTTTTACAAATTAAGGTGTTGATTTTGACACCTAGGAGCTACACCAAAAAAGGAATAAGTTGGATATGGCCTTAGACTTCGCAAAAGGATGAAGGGTGATAGTTTCGACAGAGAGAATGACGGGACTCAATTTCAAGCCAAAGGAAATGCTCATGGTAGAAGTTTAGATGTTGGTTCTAGTCGAATGGTGTAGCAGTTTTTCTTTTTGAATTTTCTATGCAATTAGTTAGTTTTAGTAATTTCCCTCCTTGTATAAATAGTAGTTTTTCATAGGAAAAACGGGTCACAATCGCATTACAGAAATCTCACACTCAAAGTACCGACACGCACTGAGAAACGAGTCAAGAGAGGAATGTACGATCTGTGTACCAACCCCTTTTACAATTAATGCAATTTTAATTTGTCTTTTCTTTACATTCCTGCAATTTTCTCTTTGTTTTATTCTCCCTCATTTGGAATAATTCGACGGTTTCGCGGAGAAATCGATGGTTATCTTCTTCTTTTTACTTTCAAACTGCAAGAACGCACGCAATCCTGGAAAAACTTTAAACACAAATGGTCTTAGGATTTACTAGTTGATCCTGCAAGCAGAAGCAATTTCAAACTAGCGGTGTTTACCAAAATCCAAGGTGAACACATATATTCAGGGGGAGTAAAAAGAAAATCATGCCTTAGAATGTCTAAAAGAAATATCAGAAAACTTAATCCATCTCAATTGAGTTTGTCAAACATCAAAAAGGGGGAGATTGTTGAGGCAAAATCCCTAATTGAGGTTTGATGTTCAACAAACCTCAAAGGTGAGAAGCTTAAGATTTCTGGTTTCATATGTTACTAATGCTTCTTGTTGAGTGTATCATAAGGACTGATGTTTCAAATCAATCTCAACAAGATATTTGCTTATGAGAAGCATAAATCAAAGAGAAAACTAGGAAGAATATTGCCCACACTATTCTGGAGAAAGGAAACTTCCCAAAACATAGATTAAAATCAAAAACTACAGTGTAATCTTGAGAAGAATCTGTTTGAGAAGTATCATCATGCATTGTGGCAATATAAGAAGGATCAAGGCAAGAAGAGTCATGACAGTGAAGATGAGAAGCATTGCTTGAGAAAAGTTAAGTTGAGAAGAGTCATGATCCTGAGAAGGGTCATGATGAGAAGAGTCATGTTGAGAAGAGTCATGATCCTAAGAAGGGTCATGGTAAAGAAGAATCATCATCCTAAGAAGCATCAACATGAGGTAGAATCAACTTAAGACTTATCATCTTCAACAAAGAAATCATGTAAGAAAGATCAGAGTGAGAAGGGTCATGACAGCAATGAACAGCCTGGTTTCTGCAGAAAAGTACACACAGCTGTGTAGTGCAGAGGAGCGTATTTCAAACGGCTATAAACGCCTAGTTTCTCAACCAACGGCTATAATTCTTGATCCAACAGTTAATACACAATATTAACTCTATAAAATAACAGCCTTTGACGCCACTGCTCCTTAAGAGATTGAATCAAAATTCAGAGCTATCAACCTTCTCACCCATTCCAGTTCTTTCTCTTCCATACTCAGCTGCACTTAAACAAGAAGGGATTCATCCATTCAATGAGTATGTATTAAGTCTTGTGTTAAAGTTATTATTGTAATACTCCATTTGTGTCAACCAAGCTCTAGAAATCCCAAAATCCTATAAACCAAACAGAACCTTGAATAGGGAACCTTCTCAAGTAGCATGTGTTGCTGTAGGACTTGAGAAGTGAGTGCTTCAGTGTTGGAAGCAGTCTAATAGATTTGGTTAAGTCTATTAGTGAAGTATACAGTAGGTAGAGCTGTGAAAGAAAACTACCAAGAGAGTTCACCTTTGGAGTGGTGTAAACTGTGTAATCTATTTTGGAAAAATAGTGGAAATTCTCACTGGATGTGAGGAGTGGATGTAGCCCTGGAGTGGGGTGAACCACTATAAATCACTGTGTCATTTATTGTCTTTATAGATTACTTATTTTAGTAAAACTCTCCTTAGGGAGAAGGTTTGTGAAAACTGAGAAGAGTCATATATGACCCTTCTTTGACCTACACAGATTTATTACTCAACTTAACAAACCTTCCTCACAACATGAACTTTAACTCTTGGTAAAATGATTTAAGAACATACTTGCAACTCACAGCTTAAATCTACATAAAACAATCATTGATATAAACTGTGAGAAGCATTGAAGGAAGAACTAACAGACCCTTCTCAACTTCACTATAGTTGAGAAGATTGTTTAATCACCCTTCTCACCTCACTCTTCTGGGAGAGAAGATTGTTTTATTACTTCTACTTTATAACACTTAACTCTTACTATCTTGAGTCTAATTTATACTTGTGAAGCAAAGTTCTTTTATTTCAGAAGAATTTTAAAAGGGTCACAATTCCAACCCCCCCTTCCTTGTGACATTGGTGACTTCAATTGGCATCAGAGCTAAGCCTCTGGGGTTTCGCACACTTAACAGTGTGAGAGGAAAAGATCTTGGAGGACGTCATGGCCAAACCAAATTCTGTCACCTTCCTACCAGAAGGTGCTTCACCCAAAGACCTAGTGGAGCATTGCCATCCACTACTGAACCAACATCTTCTAAGGGGAAGGAACAAGTCAAGGCTATATCTCTAAGGAGTGGGAAGGACTTGAAAGGACCATCTACTGATCCTATTGATGGAAATGCAATAAAAGAAAAAGATTAAAAAGAGAAATAGAAAGCACCAAAAGTTGTCATAACTGATGCTGCAGCATCTACAGCAATTCCATCAAAAATTGCTGATCATGTTTTGCCTGACTCATCTTATCCTCAAAGGTTGAAAAAGGCTCAGCAAGATAAGAAATTTGGTAAATTTCTGGAGGTGCTAAAACAACTTCACATCAATGTTCCTTTGGTTGAACCACTCCAACAAATGCCCAACTATGCAAAGTTCATGAAGGATGTGCTTTCCAAGAGGAAGAGACTAGGGGAGTTTGAAACAGTAGCTATGTCAGAAGAATGTAGTATGATCATGCAGAACAAGCTTCCAAGCAAGTTGAAGGATCCAAGCAGTTTCACTATTCCATTCTCAATTGGTGAAAGCTATACTGGCAGACCTCTTTGTGACTTAGGTGCAAGCATCAATTTGATGCCTAAGTCTATCTTTGATCAGCTTCGTATAGGGGTTGCCAGATCTACAACTGTTACCTTACAACTTGCTGATAGATCTGTTGCTCATCCAAAAGGAATTATTGAAGATGTCTTGATAAAGGTTGATAAATTTGTATTTCCTGCTGACTTTGTAATTTTAGATTTTGTTGCAGATAAGGAAGTGCCTATAATTCTTGGAAGACCTTTATTGGCTACTGGAAAGACTCTAATTGATGTGCAAAAAGGAGAGTTGACTACGAGAGTCAATGATCAAGAGATCAAGTTTAATGTGTTGACTGCTCTCAAGTTCCCTGATCAAGGAACTGAGGAGTGTTCGTTTGTAACATCTCTTGATTCTGTGGTTCAACATCACTTCCACAAGCAAAGTGATCATTTGGTGAAAGCTCTTTCTGAGATTTATAAAAGTGAACTTGTGGAAGAAGGTATAGTGCACAAGGAGGCTGAGGTGAAGGAATTATGGAGTAGGCATTATGAATCCCTTGATCTAGGGGATTCCAATCTCAAACAGAATGTGCCTTCTATTGAAAAACCTCCTGTGCTTGAACTTAAAGAGTTACCCAAGCACTTGAAATATGCCTACTTAGGGGAAAATGATACCTTGCCTATGATCATTGCTTCTGACCTATCCAAAAGTCAAGAGCATGATCTCATTACTACCCTAAAGAGGCATAAGAAGGCAATTGGGTGGCAAATGGCTGACATAAAGGGGATTAGTCCTACCATCTGCATGCATAGGATCATTCTTGATGAAAATGCTAAGAATAGCATTGAGGGGCAGAGGAGACTAAATCCTATCATGAAAGAAGTGGTGAAAAAGGAGATTATCAAATGGTTAGATGCTGGCATTGTGTATCCTATTTCTGATAGTGCATGGGTGAGTCCTGTGCAGTGTGTTCCAAAGAAAGGAGGGGTCACAGTGGTAGCTAATGAGAAGAATGAACTTATTCCCACAAGAACAGTTACTGGTTGGAGGATTTGCATGGATTATAGAAGACTCAACAAGGCTACAAGAAAAGATCATTTCCCTCTACCATTCATAGACCAAATGCTTGATAGACTTGCTGGCAAGGAGTTCTATTGCTTTTTGGATGGTTACTCTGGCTACAATCAAATAGCCATAGTGCCTGAAGATCAACAAAAGACTACTTACACTTGCCCTTATGGTACCTTTGCATTTAGGAGAATGCCATTTGGGTTGTGCAATGCCCCAGCAACATTTCAAAGGTGTATGATGTCAATCTTCTCTGATTTTATTGAAAAGTCTATGGTGGTGTTTATGGATGATTTATCTGTCTTTGGAGAAACATTCCAACTATGCCTTCACAACTTAGAAGAGATTCTGGATAGATGTGAAGAAACCAACTTGGTCTTGAATTGGGAAAAATGCCACTTCATGGTCCAAGAGGGTATTGTGTTGGGACACAAGATTTCAAAGAAGGGAATTGAGGTTGACAAGGCCAAGGTTGAAGTGATTGAGAAGATGCACCCTCCAACAAATGTCAAAGGTGTTAGAAGTTTCTTGGGACATGCTGGATTGTATAGGAGGTTCATCAAGGACTTCTCCAAAATTTCAAAGCCACTATGTCAATTGCTGCAACATGACACTCCATTCGTGTTTGATGAATCATGCGCTGCAGCATTCCAGAAACTTCAAAGTGCTTTAGTTACTGCCCCAGTGATAGTGACTCCTGATTGGAGCAAGCCTTTTGAGCTTATGTGTGACGCTAGTGATTATGCCATAGGTGCTGTCCTTGGCCAAAGGTATGACAAAGTTTTTCATTCTATTTATTATGCTAGCAAAACACTTGTTGAAGCTCAATTAAATTACACTACCACTGAAAAAGAATTATTAGCTGTGGTGTTTGCATTTGATAAATTTAGATCATACTTAGTTGGCACAAAAGTAATTGTTTTCACTGATCATTCTGCCATTAAGTATTTGATTGCTAAGAAAGATGCAAAACCTAGGTTAATAAGATGGGTTCTCCTCCTCCAAGAATTTGATCTTGAAATAAAAGATAAAAAGGGAGTGGAGAACCAAGTTGCTGATCATTTGTCTAGATTGGAAGGTGATAGTGCAGGTAATCATTTTGGAGAAATCAAGGAGAGCTACCCTGATGAGCAATTGTTAGCGATTGATGTTGCAGCACCTTGGTATGCAAACATTGTCAACTTCCTAGTAAGCAAAGTGGTGCCATGTGATTTGAATTATCAGCAAAAGAAGAGGTTCTTCAACACAATCAAGCAGTATTTTTGGGATGAACCCTACTTATACAAGAAGTGCCCTGATCAGTTACTAAGAAGATGTGTGGCAGATGAAGAACAACAAGAGGTGATGCAACAATGCCATGCTGCAGCATATGGAGGACACTTTGGAGGTTTGAGGACAGCAGCAAAAGTATTTTAATCCGGTTATTTCTGGCCTACAATTTTCAAGGATGCTCAAGAGTTTGTTAAGAAATGTGATAGTTGCCAGAGGAGTGGAAATATATCACATAAAAATGAAATGCCATTGTCAAACATCTTATAGGTTGAACTCTTTGATGTTTGGGGTATGGACTTCATGGGACCTTTTCCTCCCTCTTTTGGCAACTCTTACATCCTTGTTGCTGTAGATTATGTCTCAAAGTTGGTTGAAGCAGTGACTTTACCCAACAATGATGCAAAATCTGTCAGCAAGTTTTTGCTAAGAAATATCTTTACAAGGTTTGGAACTCCAAGAGCAATAATTAGTGATGAAGGTTCTCATTTTTGCAACAAATTGATTGAAAGCCTCTTGGCCAAGTATGGGGTTAAGCACAAGATTGCAACAGCATATCACCCTCAAACCAGTAGTCAAGCAGAATTGTCTAATAGAGAGATCAAGAGAATGTTGGAGAAAATGGTGGGGCCTACCAGAAAGGAATGGTCAAATCATCTTGATGATGCTTTATGGGCTTATAGAACTGCTTACAAAACTCCTTTGGGAATGTCCCCTTACAGACTTGTGTATGGAAAGGCTTGCCATCTGCCTTTGGAACTTCAATACAAATCCCATTGGGCATTCAAGAAGTTGAATTTTGATCACACAAAGGCAGGGGAAGCTAGGCTATTACAATTGAATGAATTCGAAGAGATGAGGCACTTTGCTTATGAGAACTCAGAATTGTACAAGGCCAAGACCAAAGCTTGGCATGATAAGAAGATTCAAAAAAGGGAATTAGCGGAAGGTGATCAAGTGTTATTGTTTAAGTCAAGACTTAAACTATTCCCTAGAAAGCTCAAGTCTAGGTGCTCTAGGCCATTCATATTGGCAAAAGTGTACCCTCATGGAGCTGTGGACTTGTATAATGATGCAAGTAACAAAACCTTCAAGGTTAATGGTCAAAGAGTGAAGAAATACCATGGTGAATCAGTGGTGAAGAGTAAATTCACCACTATGATCAAAGACCCATGATCCTTGAAGCAAGTCAGGCTGAGGACTCTTAAACTAAGCGCTACTGGGAGGCAGCCCAGGGTTTTTAATTTAATAATTAGTTGTTTTGTTTGTTTTGGTGTTTGTTTTGCAGGAATTAAATTTTGGCAATTTGAAGTTTGAGGGTGTGTTAGCAGTTGGTGCTGTAGCATTGCCTCCAGCAACGTTGCTGCAGCAATATAGAGCAGTTAAGGAAAAAATAAAATAATGGCAGTTATTCCCCCAAGGTCTAATGCGTCACCAGTGTGTTGTCTAATCGGTCACTTAATCGTCCACTCACTAAACCTCCACCACACACCTCACTCTTCATCCAATGGCTATCTCATTAATTGAGTGCGCCAAACCCCAAAACCGTCCCATCCCACAGCTTTATAACCACCCACTCTCTCCAATCCTCCCACAATTCACTCTTCATTGCGATCAAGAATTCAGAACCCTTAAATAGTGACCCTTCGTTGCAAACCTCCCAAAAATCTCACCCATCTCATCCTTTGAAATTTCAATTGTGTGATCACAATGGTCAGAATAAAAGTGAGTGCATCCAAATCTTCTGGAATTGTGTGTGGTGAATCAAGTCAAGCAAGACGCAAGAGCCTGAAGAATCAAGACATAACTGCTGCGGAGAAGTTTGCTGCCATGAATTTCTGGGCAGAGAGGGGGTTTGTGCTGCAAAACGCCCCTGATGCGTTTACATCTATTGTGAAGGCACTTGGGTGGGAGCAATTGGTGCAGCACCCATCGTATTTCTACCCCTCTGTTGTTCGTGAATTCTACACTGGAATAGCACCAGAGAAAGACGGGAAGCCTCAATATTTCGCTCAAGTCAGGGGAGTGATTGTCAAATTTGACTCCATAATGATCAATGAGTGCTTGGGGTTAAGTTATCATGGCTTAACCTTCGCAAAGAATTTCGACAAGTGGGGAAAGAAAGAAATGGAGGTTGTGAAGAGGAAGATCACCATTCCTGGCACACCTCGGGAGCCTTGCAGTGCTAATGAGTTCAAAGTCAAAAGAAGCAGTCTCAATCATGATGCCATGGTCTGGTTCAATTTCATCAAGCATACCTTGCTGCCTACTTCACACACCACCAATGTAGAGAAGGAAAGAATGATGCTGCTTGATGCCATTCTGGGAGCCAAAGATGTTGATCTTGGAAGGCTAATCGCAAGGGAGATTCTGATTTGTCAAGGGAAGAACGCTGGGTATTTATTCTTTCCTTGCCTTATAACTGATTTATGTATCAAAGCTGGTGTTGAAATGAAGGGAGAAAAGAAAGGATTCCCTCTTGCTGCTTTCACTACTGTTCTAAAATCAAAACCCAAGGTTGCTGCAGTATCTGGTGATCCCACCATGCTGCCGCAATTCATGCTGCAGCAACGCTCTGTGTGGGAGTTTATGAGGAAGCAACAAGAGTGGTTGAAGGCTATGTTCTATGCAAATCTGAAAGTAGAAATTGGAGTTGAAGCACCCATTTTTCCTGAATGGGTGCTAGATGAAGAAGTTCTGGACGTTGATTTGTTTGAGGAGGCCGGTATTGATGATGGAGTAGAAGAAGAAGTAGTTGAAAAGAAGAGAAATAGGAAGGAAGTGAAAAAGGGAAAGAAAAAGGTAGGTGAAGAAGAAGAGGAATTGTTGGATACTGAATCTGGTGAATCCCTAAGTGAAGGGGAGAAACTAGAGAATAGGGAGATTATGAAGCAGTTGAACAGAGAGGATGACAGTGAGGATGATGACTCACTTGTAGGAGAAGGTTCTGGGAATGAAAGTGAAGATGAGTTTGAAGATGCCACTGACATTGAAATGGACCCACCACCATCACCACCTCATACCACCAAAACAGCCACCCTAGCCCCCACATCCACCAATCCACCAATATCAACCCCTGTCAACCTTCCCACTCCAGAAAATCAACCCCAACCAACCACCAATCCACCCCAAGAAAAAGAAAAAGAAAAATTGCCTGAATCTGCTAATGTCTCTAGTACTGCAGCAACTGATGTTGCTGGTTCTGAAGCTGAAAGCCCTGTTTTCTCACCCTCCAAAAGAACAAGGACCAAGCATGCGCCAAAGAAGAGGAAGATGTCTGCTGTGCCTGAGGATACTGAGTTGGATGCTGAAGGGGTCACTGCTGAAGAGGATGTTGCAATTCAAGCCACTGTTGATAAGGTTATGAAAGGAATTGAAGATGCTGCAGCTTCTGATGCTGCAGCAATTGAAGCTGCTAAATTGACTGATTTTGAAAGAAGGCCTAAGGCAGCTTTGGAGTTCGTGATTTCCTAGAAGAAGGCAAGTGTTTCTGATGCTGGTCCTGCTGTTGCAGATGCAGGCCCAGTGCTGCAGCAATCTGATGCTGCAGCAACAGAAACCTCGAAGGATCCAGAGGGCCCTAAGATCAAATCCCCAAGAGTTTCTGTGTCTGTGTTAGCATTCAATAGTATGTTTGTTTTTATTTCTGTTTTGCTTTTAGATAGGCCTCTCCCTTAGTTTCCATGAGCAGTGAGGACACTGCAAGGTCTTAAGTGGGGGGGGGGGGGGGGGGATCTATGTATTGTATCAGCATATCTAGTTAGTTGAATGAAATTTTAAATTTTAGAAGTTGAGTTGAGCAAAACTTAGTGATGAAATGGTGAGAATTGAGTGAATAGTGCCCCTGTTTGTGAGTGAACTCTATTGCTCCTGTTTTTACACTTTTTGCATGAAACTTAGGAAAGACTTAGTGAATTAGAAATGATCTTAAGCTAGGCTAGTTGTAGGTAGACCAAGGGAATTGCCAAACTTTGATTAAAACTTAGGGTACCATAAGAAACTAAGTTTGGGGGTTCTTTAAGTTATATTAAGGCAAAGCATGAAGGAAGCATTAGGCTAAGTGCACATAGGTAGTATATAATCAAATTCAATGTAATACGTATTGTTCTGTGAATATGTGTAATTGTTGCCATTGTCCAAAAAAAAAATAGAGAGAGAAATAAGCTGCCATTTTGAACTGAGTAGGGAGGCTATTCTGTGGAGACACATTATAGTTTCAGTCAAAAGGATGAGAAATGGTAGTTAGGTTGGTTATGAAGTATGGAGGCCAATTTGTGGTGACACACTTTGGTTTCAGTTGAAATCAGTAGCCAACCTGTGAGAAAAGTGAGGATAAAATAAGGGCAATGCAACACTTGTGTCAAGTTTTGTTTTTTTTTTTTAAATTCTGTTCTGGTCTGTGTAACACCCCCCTTTTACTATTACAACTAAATAGACAATTATCAGAGTCACCTCGAAGGGCGCTACATTTTTCACCATTTTAAAAAAAAAACACCATTTATTCCAAAAAAAAATCTCCAAAATAATTTATATAAAAGAAATCACCAAGCAGCGGAAATATTAACCAGTTTAAACATCTCCAGAATTAACAATTAAAGACATCTCCAAAATTAATTAAAACAATTTCCAATAACTAAAATAATAGTTCAAAGCGATAACTAACGACTCCCCGGTGCTACATATCAGAGCTGACACAGACCCAAACGAGAGAGGAAGCAAAACCTAGCAATTCCTCCACGAGCACTAGCGATCACCTGCAGCGTTGCCGCATGAGAGCAACATTCCAAGCAGAAGGGGTGAGTCTAACAGAGGTAATAAGCAGATGATAAAAATATGCTAGCATCAGGTAACTACAGCAACACAATACAATTACACCATATCACAGCACCAGATACCAAAGGAAAAATCCATTTGACAGTGAACCACCAAAATTATAACATTCATAGACAATGGGATGATATGCAACCCCTCCAGTGGGCATATGCATGCGGTACCGATCACCAAAATGAGCCACGACGGGCATATCACCAACAAACACCAGAGGCAGAGCCTATATCACCAAAACATGCATATGACAATGCGACACCATGATTATGCACCAACTCACCATAACAAGTATTTAAAATAAATACTATATCACCAGAATCAAAACAAATGATTTCACCAAAAATAGCACCAAGTTGTAGCATCACAGCTACCACTAAACTCTCCTGAGCATACCAGCACCGCACCTGAAATATTAACACCAGACGGCTCCACAACGCGGACATAACGCACGCACACCACGCACAAGACTGGCGCACAGCGCCTAGGCACATCGCACCTACTTCAGCGAATTAATTAAAATAGCAAACGACATCGGATTTCAACAAATAAATACTTGTTGGAAAGCCCTATGGGTCTGGTTATCATCCCTAAGTTCAGTTTTTGAAGGAGAGTGTCCAATAGGTACAGTTTTCGAAAAGCACACAGGCTAGTTGCAAAAGAGGACAGTTTCTGTCCTTCAAATTCAAGCAATTCCAAAGTGACCAAAACTCAATCAAATTGCATGAAACTTGTGCATAAACTGGGGAAAATTTTGTCTAGTTTTCAAAGAAATTGGATTCGTTCGAAAAGGAGTTCTTTTGAAAACGTGGTAACCAAAACACTGACCCTGTGTCCAGATTGTTTCCAAAATCTTACTCTAACTTGTGGAATTCATATCTCGAGCTACACAACTCTAAACGCAACCAAACCAGTGCCAAATTAACAAGCATTAAGTCTATTTTCTAGAAAAATAAACCACATAATTTTTCGGTCAATACAACGTTCCCAGTCACCGAAATACCGAATCTATACCCAAATCGTTTCCAGAATTTTAACCTAACTTGTATCGCCTATAACTCGAGCTATACAACTCCGAATTTAACGAAACCAGTGCCAAAACGACCGGCGTTAAGTCTATTTTCAAAAACAATCAACCTCATAATTTTTGGATCAACCAAACAGCGCCAGTTTTAGAAAAACCGAACCTGTGTCCAGAATCGCTAAATTGCCAAACACCAAACCCTAACGGCAACGACACCGCAACCACCACAACAAAAACGACAATTCGACAACGCGACAACAACAATCAACCACGCACAGCAACAACAAAAACACGAACAATAACAACACCATCATCGTGATACAACAATCACGCAACAACAAATAACGAAACAAATCACAATAACGTGCAATAATCATCAAAGCACCAATCTCAACGAAAACACGATATGCAACAACACGAACAATTCAACAAAACCCTAGACTACCCACACATAATTATCATCAACCCATTATCAAGGTTAAGCCCACCCTTACCTCGAATAACGTAAGCTCCGGAACACGACGAACGAGACACGAACAAAACCACAGCAACACGAACGATCTCCTTTTGAAATTCTTCGCGAAACCCTCCTCTTCTCTCCCTCTTTGCGCCGCGTGCTCTCTCTCTCACTCTCACTTTCGTTTTTCTTTTGCTTGCTGCGAATGAGGGTTTGGCTTAAACCCCCAGGGTTTAAGTTGAGGGCTCAGTAAACACTGGGCTCTCTACGTCACCACCTCCTTTACTCGTTTCACCTCCTACGCATATAAAATACTAACCTTTTAATTTATCTATATCCCGCCTCCAAATTATTTTAATAATTCAATCAACTATTTTAATTAAATTATTTCCGGGGTGTTACAACCCTCCCCCACTTAGAATCTTTCGTCCTCGAAAACATAACTGATTCAAACAGCTTCGGATAGGACTCTCGCATCTTGCTCTCCAACTCCCATGTCATGCTTTCACCAGCAGCTCCTAACCAGACCACTTTCACCAGGTTTATCTCTTTGCCACGTAAAGTCTTCACTTCACGATCTTCAATTCGCACAGGCATTGTCTCCACAGTGAGATTATCCCGCACATGCACATCATCCATCGGAATCACATGGGACGGATCCGAAATATACTTCCGAAGTTGCGACACATGAAATACATCGTGCAAATTCGAAAGATTAGGCGGCAAGGCCACCCTATAAGCAACATTACCAATTCTCTCAGTGATCTGATACGGTCCAATGAAACGAGGAGTCAACTTCTTTGTCTTCAATGCACGCCCAACACCAGCCATAGGCGTGACTCTCAAAAACACATGATCACCAGCTTAGAATTCTAAATCCTTCCTTCTCTTATCATGATAGCTCTTCTGTCTACTCTGCGACGCTTTCATTTTCTCACGGATCAATTTCACCTTTTCAGTAGTCTCTCGAACAACCTCGGGTCCAAGAACAATACTCTCCCCAGATTCATGCCAACACAACGGAGTCCTACATCTCCGACCATACAATGCCTCGAACGGTGCCATCCCGATGCTAGAATGGTAACTATTGTTGTAAGTAAACTCGATCAACGGAAGGTGAGTATCCCACGCACCTCCCTGCTCAAGAACACAAGATCTCAACAAGTCTTCCAACGACTGAATGGTCCTCTCTGTCTGCCCATCAGTTTGAGGATGATAAGCTGAACTCAACCTCAATTTAGAACCCAACGCTTCTTGCAAACTCTTCCAGAAATCAGAAGTGAACCTAGGATCTCTGTCAGACACAATGCACAAAGGAACACCATGCAACTTCACAATCACCTGAATATAAATCTCTGCCAATCTCGACACCGGATACGTGATATTGATAGGAATAAAATGAGCATACTTCGTCAATCTATCCACAATCACCCAAATCGAATCGTGCCCCCTCACAGTATTAGGTAACCCTATCACGAAATCCATAGAAATACTATCCCACTTCCATTCCGGAATCTCCAACGGTTGCATCAACCCAGCAGGCTTCTGATGCTCAACCTTCGATTTCTGACAAGTCAAGCAGGAATACACAAACTGCGCCACATCACGCTTCATACCAGGCCACCAAAACATCTTCTTCAGATCCTGATACATCTTTGTAGCTCCCGGATGGATACTCAACTTACTCCTATGACCTTCTTCTAAAATTGCTCTTTTCATCTCCTCATCATCAGGAATGCAGATTCTTCCACGGTACTTCAATACATTCTGCGCATCCAACTCAAAGTCTTTATTCTCGGATTGATCAATCCCAACCATCAGGTCAACTAATTTAACATCTAACTTCTGAGCTTCTCGAATGCTAGCCATGAATTCATTATCAATCTTCAACATCCCCAATCTGACACTCTGAGGCGTCACTTCACAAACAAAACTCATATCCCTGAACTGCTCAATTAATTCGAGTTCTCTAACCATCATTGCTGACATATGCAACGTCTTTCGACTTAAAGCGTCAGCTACCACATTAGCCTTTCCCGGATGATAGTTCAAGCTAAAGTCATAGTCTTTCAGCAACTCCAACCATCTGCGCTGTCTCATATTCAACTCTTTCTGATCAAACAGATACTGCAAACCCTTATGATCACTGAACACCTCAAACCTCGAACCATACAGATAATGTCTCCAAATTTTCAACGCGAACACAACTGCAGCAAGTTCTAAATCATGGGTAGGGCAGTTCTTCTCATGAGTCCTCAACTGTCTCGACGCATAGGCAACTACCTTACCATTCTGCATAAGCACACCTCCCAACCCCATCTTGGAAGCATCACAATACACCACAAACGACTCTTCCGGATTAGGCAACGTCAGAACAGGAGACGTCGTCAACCTCTTCTTCAATTCTTTGAAGCTCTCTTCACAACAGTCATCCCAGATGAAAGCTTTACCCTTGCAAGTCAACTGAGTCAACGGAAGTGCCAACTTCGAAAATCCTTCTATAAACCTCCTATAGTAACCTGCCAGACCCAGAAAACTTCTAATCTCAGTAACTGACTTCGGAGACTCCCATTGTAACACGGCATCAACCTTAGACGGATCCACGGCGATTCCATTCCCCGAAATAACATGACCCAGAAAGCTAACCTCTTTCAACCAAAACCCACACTTAGACAGCTTCGCATACAATTTCCTGTCCCTCAGAATTTCCAATACCAATCTCAGATGTTCTGCATGCTCCTCTTCTGACTTAGAATAAATTAGGATGTCGTCAATGAATACCACCACAAACTGATCCAGATACTCACGAAAGATACGATTCATGTACTCCATGAACACTCCCGGCGCATTAGTCACACCGAAAGGCATCACGGAATACTCATAATGCCCATAACGGGTTCTGAAAGCTGTCTTCTGAATGTCTTCGTCTTTCACCTTGATCTGATGATAACCCGATCTCAAATCTATTTTACTGAACACCTGAGCACCCACCAACTGATCCATTAAGTCATCAATCCTCGGAAGCGGATACTTGTTCTTAATAGTCACCTTATTCAGCTGCCGATAGTCTACGCACAACCTCATACTACCATCTTTCTTTTTCACCAACAACACTGGAGCTCCCCACGGCGACACACTTGGCCTCACAAATTTCTTTTCAAGCAGATCCTCGAGTTGCTTCTTCAGTTCTGACAATTCAGATGCAGACATTCTATACGGTGCCATAGACACAGGTTTAGTATCAGGTACCAGATCAATAGCAAACTCAACCTCTCTCTCTGGTGGTACATCCGGAATCTCGTCGGGAAAAACCTCAGAAAACTCTCGCACCACCTGCAACTCATCAACCTTCGCTTGGCTCTCAGCAGACAATGACGCCATTAATGAAAACAACTGGACGTCTTCCCTCATTACCCTATGCAACTGACCAGCAGACAACAAACCAGATTCTTCCTCTTCAGGAGAAAAGAAACTCACAGACCTTTCATGACAGTTGATATGAACATGGTTATCAACTAACCAGTCCATACCTAGAATAACATCCATTCCGCTCAGCGGCAAACAAATCAAGTCAACGAGAAAATCATTACCGAATATCGATAAAGGGCATTTAGCACAAACAACCGAGGTAGTCACCGAACCCTTAGCCGGAGTATCGATAACCATCTCCCTCAACATAGGAGATAAAACAAGATCTAATTTCTCAACACATGCAGTAGCAATAAAACAATGGGTAGCACCAGTATCAATAATAGCAATGAGAGGAGAATTATTAATATAGCATGTACCTCTGATCTCATTCACTGCATCTGACCCCGCCAGAGCGAACACCTTCCTAACGGATCTTTCTTTCTTCGGTTTAGGACACTGAGTGCTGATATGACCACCCTCACCACAGTTGTAGCATAACACATCCTTTCGATCACAGCTAGACGCCATATGACCCTCTTTACCACACTTGTAGCACTTCTTCACATCACCTGGACAGTCAGGACGCTTATGACCGGGTTTACCACACTTGTAACATACCACACTAGCAGCAGCATCTCCCCCACTAGGTCTCTTACCCACAGCAGTTCTCTGATTGCCCTTACCAGCTGGAACCTCATACGGCTTCCCACGACTCGAGAAATTCTTCTGCCTATCCCTCATGACTCTAGAATGAGCATTACTGTCTTCCTCGAAGATTCTGCAGCTGTCAATCAACTCCGAGAACACCCGAATTTTCTGATACCCTATCGCCTTCTTGATATCAGCCCGCAACCCATTTTCAAACTTGATGCATTTGGAGAATTCAGCACCAGCCTCACCATAATGTGGATAGAACTTCGCCAATTCAATGAACTTGGCAGCATACTCAGTCACCGACATATTACCCTGCTTCAGCTCCAGAAACTCAATCTCTTTCTTCCCACGGACATCTTCAGGATAATACTTTCTCAGAAATTCTCTGCTGACCACAGCCCAAGTGACCTCTTCATTCACAGTCGCCAACCTCTGCCTCACCTCCAACCACCAGTCATCAGCCTCCTCTGCCAGCATATGAGTACCATACCTGACTTTCTGCGCCTCAGAGCAATCCATAACACGAAAGATTCTCTCCATCTCTTTCAGCCACGCCAAAGCACCATCAGGGTTTTACTTGCCCTTAAAGGTAGGAGGATTCTCCCTCTGAAACGTAGCCAAACTGCGCGACCCAGCATCACCAGCAGCACCTGGGTTATTCTCCACAGCTTGAGCCACAGCCTGCAAAGCAGCAGCGAGTGCAGCATCGTTTCGTCCTGCCATCTCAACCTAACACTGCAACAGAAACTATAATCAGAAACGAGTAACAATTACTCAAGTGTTACTCGACTCGATGACTCGACAACTTGGCCGGACAGACCGAACTGCTCTGATACCACTAATGTAACACCCCCCTTTTATTATTACAACTAAATAGACAATTATCAGAGTCACCTCGAAGGGCGCTACATTTTTCACCATTTTAAAAAAAAAACACCATTTATTCCAAAAAAAAATCTCCAAAATAATTTATATAAAAGAAATCACCAAGCAGCGGAAATATTAACCAGTTTAAACATCTCCAGAATTAACAATTAAAGACATCTCCAAAATTAATTAAAACAATTTCCAATAACTAAAATAATAGTTCAAAACGATAACTAACGACTCCCCGGTGCTACATATCAGAGCTGACACAGACCCAAACGAGAGAGGAAGCAAAACCTAGCAATTCCTCCACGAGCACTAGCGATCACCTGCAGCGTTGCCGCATGAGAGCAACATTCCAAGCAGAAGGGGTGAGTCTAACAGAGGTAATAAGCAGATGATAAAAATATTCTAGCATCAGGTAACTACAGCAACACAATACAATTACACCATATCACAGCACCAGATACCAAAGGAAAAATCCATTTGACAGTGAACCATCAAAATTATAACATTCATAGACAATGGGATGATATGCAACCCCTCCAGTGGGCATATGCATGCGGTACCGATCACCAAAATGAGCCACGACGGGCATATCACCAACAAACACCAGAGGCAGAGCCTATATCACCAAAACATGCATATGACAATGCGACACCATGATTATGCACCAACTCACCATAACAAGTATTTAAAATAAATACTATATCACCAGAATCAAAACAAATGATTTCACCAAAAATAGCACCAAGTTGTAGCATCACAGCTACCACTAAACTCTCCTGAGCATACCAGCACCGCACCTGAAATATTAACACCAGACGGCTCCACAACGCGGACATAACGCACGCACACCACGCACAAGACTGGCGCACAGCGCCTAGGCACATCGCACCTACTTCAGCGAATTAATTAAAATAGCAAACGACATCGGATTTCAACAAATAAATACTTGTTGGAAAGCCCTATGGGTCTGGTTATCATCCCTAAGTTCAGTTTTTGAAGGAGAGTGTCCAATAGGTACAGTTTTCGAAAAGCACACAGGCTAGTTGCAAAAGAGGACAGTTTCTGTCCTTCAAATTCAAGCAATTCCAAAGTGACCAAAACTCAATCAAATTGCATGAAACTTGTGCATAAACTGGGGCAAATTTTGTCTAGTTTTCAAAGAAATTGGATTCGTTCGAAAAGGAGTTCTTTTGAAAACGTGGTAACCAAAACACTGACCCTGTGTCCAGATTGTTTCCAGAATCTTACTCTAACTTGTGGAATTCATATCTCGAGCTACACAACTCTAAACGCAACCAAACCAGTGCCAAATTAACAAGCATTAAGTCTATTTTCCAGAAAAATAAACCACATAATTTTTCGGTCAATACAACGTTCCCAGTCACCGAAATACCGAATCTATACCCAAATCGTTTCCAGAATTTTAACCTAACTTGTATCGCCTATAACTCGAGCTATACAACTCCGAATTTAACGAAACCAGTGCCAAAACGACCGGCGTTAAGTCTATTTTCAAAAACAATCAACCTCATAATTTTTAGATCAACCAAACAGCGCCAGTTTTAGAAAAACTGAACCTGTGTCCACAATCGCTAAATTGCCAAACACCAAACCCTAACGGCAACGACACCGCAACCACCACAACAAAAACGAGAATTCGACAACGCGACAACAACAATCAACCACGCACAGAAACAACAAAAACACGAACAATAACAACACCATCATCGTGATACAACAATCACGCAACAACAAATAACGAAACAAATCACAATAACGTGCAATAATCATCAAAGCACCAATCTCAACGAAAACACGATATGCAACAACACGAACAATTCAACAAAACCCTAGACTACCCACACATAATTATCATCAACCCATTATCAAGGTTAAGCCCACCCTTACCTCGAATAACGTAAGCTCCGGAACACGACGAACGAGACACGAACAAAACCACAGCAACACGAACGATCTCCTTTTGAAATTCTTCGCGAAACCCTCCTCTTCTCTCCCTCTTTGCGCCGCGTGCTCTCTCTCTCACTCTCACTTTCGTTTTTCTTTTGCTTGCTGCGAATGAGGGTTTGGCTTAAACCCCCAGGGTTTAAGTTGAGGGCTCAGTAAACACTGGGCTCTCTACGTCACCACCTCCTTTACTCGTTTCACCTCCTACGCATATAAAATATTAACCTTTTAATTTATCTATATCCCGCCTCCAAATTATTTTAATAATTCAATCAACTATTTTAATTAAATTATTTCCGGGGTGTTACAGTCTGTATTGCTGCAGCAACTGTTGCTGCAGCACTGAAGTTTAGTTGTAATAGATGCACTAGCTTAGAATTCTGAATTGCTGCATCAAAGCCCTTAATCATGCTTACCCCCTGTCTTAGCTTGAATTGTTAGTCTACCCTTAGTTTTGAAATATCTTTGGCATTCTCAAAAGAAAGCCTCTCTAGTTTTAGTTAAGTGAAATTTTGAGCTTTGCTATGTTCTGTACTGAGTTGAATGCCACACACACACTTTTGAACACGAGTAATTTAGGGAACTTATTATTCAGTGGGTTTGCAATTGAGTGGCCAATCTGAAAGTTGTATGCTCAGCTTAATATTCTGTTTGTGTGCATCTGTGAATGAACTCAACTATCTGGTTTATTGCTGGTATAAAGCTTGTCTCTGTCAAGTGTCATTGCTTGAGGACAAGCAATGGTTCAAGTTTGGGGGTGTGATAACAATCAAATATGATTGTTATTACCTCTTATTTCAAGCTTAAATCATTGTTAATTCTCAAGCAATATAGTGATTAATGTTGTAAATATGTTAGTTTAGAGTAGGATAAGGTGCAAGCCTTATTTTGTTATAATGGGCACTTTGGTGCCTAAATTGTGGTCTAATGTGTTTGTTCTATTACTGCAGCACTTATTGTGGTCGCAATTGTTAATTGCGCAATATGAAAGAGAAAGCAATAGGAAACACGGAAATTGATGCAAGGACACCTGTCAGCTGTCTCTAGACGTGGGTGTGCGTGCCAATCATGGAATATTCCCTGGTGACCTAGGGAATTGGGCAAAAAGGACCTTTTGCCCTCATAAAGGACAAAAGGCGCCTCCCCAATTAGGGTTATCCCTCTGTCCTAGCCATCCTCTATAAAAAGACCCACATTCCCAGAATTAGGTTAAGCCGAAACCTGAGGTATAGACATAGCCTCACGCTTCGTGCCTTCCAAGTTATTCAAAGATCAATTGCTGGATTTTAAATGCTGCAGCAACACTGAAGCTACATTTCATGGAAGAAGCTGCTTTTGAGAGCTGGGTTTGCTTTGTGGATCTTCACTAAAGCCATTCCTTTGTTCAAGAGTGTAGTGTAAACTCTCTCCTCAGGATTTAGTATGACTTTCTCATTTCTTTTGATGTTTAAGTTAGTTTCTATGTTGTCTAAGCTCATCATGAGCTAAACCTTTGTAGTTGGGATGCTTAACTGAATGTAATGAAGTTATTGTGTTATTAATGTTTATGTTAATGTGTTGAGTACTTTATCTTGTGTGATTTTACTATTTCCATCTTAGATTAGGATTGTGTACACTTGCACAAGAACAATCACGTTTTTACGCAACAGATAACACGTCATCAACCACAAAGGATCCAACAGTTTGCACAGAACCAGATTATGCAAAAAAAGATACTCCCTCCGTATCAAAATAATTGTCACTTTAGAGATTTCGCACATATTAAGAAAAAGGTGTAAAAGGAATAAAAAGAAGAAATTTTTTACATAATTAACCTTATTGGTGATTGGTATATTCACCACCATCATAAATGCAAAGTAGATAATAATGTTTTGGGAGTGATGCTTATAGTATTAATTAGAGGGTAATATTGGTAAAAGTTTCACTAAAATTAGAAAGCGACAATTATTTTGAAACAACATTTTTAGTAAGTGAGACCATTATTTTGATATGGAGGGATTATCAACGGATAATATTAAACTAAATTGCGGCTGAGATTTTAACGGCCAAAATTGAATACAATAAAGCTTATCATTAAATCAATTTAATGACGGTTTGTTAAATCCCTATAAATCAGGAAGGAATATCACCATGTAACGAATTGAAAACAGAAAAAGTGATTCTGTTATTTCATTAACTGCCAATTTGGCCTTTAATACACTGTTAGTGAATGTGGGCTTACTAAACACAGTTACAAGATATGGGCCTAATACAGTCTATTACAAAATGGGGCTTAATGCTAATTGCACCTGCTCTATTATATGACACATTCTCTCCCTTAAACTGAAGTGTATCAGACACTCAGTTTAACACACTACAACAATTACAACAGAAAGCACAACTTGTTACAACACAACACTGCTATATTGCAAAACACTCACAGATTGAGAACAATCAGCTAAGTGAACACACTCCAAGGCACCTTCTTAGCTTGTAGAAGCTCTCATTCTTCAAGTGCTTGGTAAGAAGATCTGCTAGTTGGTCTTTAGAGCTTATAAAATTCAATTCAATAGTTCCTTCTCTGCTCATGTTCCTCAAGAAGTGATACCTAATGTCGATGTGCTTACTCCTACCGTGCATAACTAGGTTTTTGGATAATTTGATTGTGGAACTATTGTCACAATGCATAGTTAAACACTTCTCCATTTTCACTCCAAGTTCTTCTAGGATACTCTTGAGCCATACCCCTTGACATACATAATAGGCAGCTGCCACGTACTCTGCCTCAGTGGTAGACAGTGTCACTATTGGTTGCTTCTTCGAGCTCCATGACACAGCACCGGCACTCAACAAAAACACAAATCCAATGCTGCGTTTTCTATCCTCAACATCTCCAGCATAGTCATTATCGCAATATGCCATCAATTCTAGTTTTCCACCTGGCTTGTACATGATTCCAAGGTCTGTGGTTCCTCTTAGATACCTCAACACACGTTTTGCAGCCACTAGATGCTTCTCAGTTGGCTTATCCATGTACCGACTGATCAAATTGACAGCATACATAATATCGGGCCTAGTGGCACTCAGGTACATTAAACTCCCTATTATTTGCTTGAAATAGGTTGTGTCAATGTTGTGGTCATCACTGCTTCTGGTGAGCTTGTTTCCTGCTACCACAAGGTTTGACATAGGCTTACTTTCCTTCATTCCAAATCTGTCAAGGACTTCTTCAATGTATCTCTGCTGTGTGATAGAAATTCCTTCTTGATTCTGAGTGACCTCTACTCCAAGTAAATGCTTCATTCTTCCCAAATCACTCATGTCAAATTGCCTTTTCATTGATGTCTTAAAGTCAGATATCAATGACTCATTGTTACTAGTAAAGAGCAAGTCATCAACATAAGTATGTCATGCTTGTCTTTGATTCTAGTGAACAATGTATGCTCAATGGAGCATTTTCTGAATCCTTCTCTGTCAAAATAGGCCTCTATCTTACTATACCAGGCCCTTGGGGCTTGTCTTAGTCCGTATAGACACTTCTTCAACTGATATACCTTCTCCTCTTGTCCCTTCTGTTCATAACCCTCTGGTTGATTCACAAAGACAATCTCCTCAAGCTCTCCATGAAGGAAGGCACTCTTGACATCTAGCTGATACACACTCCATCTTTTGCTAGCTGCAATGGGCAAAATGCATCTGATGGTATCCCACCTAGCAACTGGTGCAAAGACTTCTGAGTAGTCTATGCCATGTTGTTGGGCATACCCCTTTGCAATAGGCCTGGCCTTGTGCTTCTCAATCTTTCCTTCCTCATTCAATTTCGTTTTATATACCCATTTCACATCCATTCTCTTACCTCCTTGAGGAAGTTCAACCAGACTCCAAGTGTCATTTCTTTCTATGGAAGCTATTTCACTATCCATAGCTTTCTTCCATACATCCAGTTTTGCTGCTTCTTCATAGCTTGTGGGATCTGCAAAGTTTTCAAATATTACCAAGCTCATGATGCTTCTTTCTTGTTGATCATCACTATCATCTAGATCAGTGATGAAGTCATTCAAGTAGGAGGGTTTTTTCACAACTCTCCCTACTCTGGACACTCTTTCACTGCCAATATCATTATCACCATCACCTTCTGTTTCATTGTTGTTATCAGGGTCCTGTGCTTCATTGCTTTGAGCAATATTAGGCATTGTCTCTTCTCCACCTTGTGCTTCTTCATTCATTTCATTTTGATTACCCAGTTGCACAACTGGTTCAGCTACTTCATTGTCAATGATCTTTATTTAACATCTTTGTCATTCCAGTTCCAAGTTTCATGCTCATAAAATATAACATCTTTGCTTATTAAAATTCTCTTGTTGACTAGATCATACAATCTATAAGCCTTGGACTCATCACTTACTACAAGAAATACACATTTAAGGCTCCTATCATCTAGCTTATGTCTCTGAACATTTGGTACATGCATGTGAGAAATGCAACCAAACACTCTCAGATGCTTGACAAAAGGCTTCATGTTACTCTATGCTTCCTCTAGTGTGCTATCAACAAGAGCAACTATTGGACTTCTATTGAGCACATAGAGGGCCCACTTCACTGCCTCGGGCCAAAACTGCTTTGGATGATTGCTTTCCTTAATGAGACTTCTTACCATGTTCATAACACTTCTTTCTTTCTCTCTGCTACCCCATTTTGCTGGGGTGTATAAGCAGCTATAAGTTGCCTTCATATTCCATTTTCTTCACAAAAACTTGTCAATTCAGCTGAATTAAACTCCCCTCCCCTATCAGTTCTAAGGCAACTAAGTGAGCATCCTGGTTCTTTTTCTGTCATGACTTTAAACTTCTTAAAGTTCTCAAAGGCACTTGACTTTTCAGAAAGTAAAAACACCCAACCTTTCCTAGAAAAGTCATCAATTAAAGAAACAAAATACATCTTTCCACCATTTAATTCTGGAGATATAGGTCCACACAAGTCTGAGTGAACAAGTTCAAGCTTCCTTGAGGCTCTCCACTTGCTTCTCTTTGACATGTTGTTTCTGTGTTGTCCACCAGCTAAGCACTCTGCATAGCTCTTCACTGGTTCCTTTAACTCAGGCAAGCCATCCACTAAGTTTTTCTGACTTAGTAACTTCAATCTGTTGTAACTCAAATGACCATATCTTCTATGCCAAAGACTAGACAGATCTTCACAAGTTGCTTGCATACAAGTAGAATCAATAGCAGACCCCATGGCAGTGAATACCTTGTTATTAGCCATCTTTGAGCTTATTATAACCCTTTTTCTTTGTCATACACTTGACACAAATCATCCTCAAATACCACCTTCAGACCCCTCTGCTGTAATTGTTCAATGCTGAGTAAATTGTTTCATAATTCTAGGATGTAATATACTCCAGTAATGATTAACACACGCCCTTCTACCTTAATTTGAACAAGAATACTACTCTGCAAACCATCAATTGAGAGAGTCTCAATATCGTTTGCCTGTTCTATCGCAAACACCACGTAGTTGAATTGAGATGTCATTGTCCTCATGATCTTCTCAACAACCACGATTTCAGCTACTTTCTCACCATGCGACTTCATCTTGTTCACAATTGTCAAGGTTCTTGAGAAATAGTCACTCACCGTTTCTCCTTCCTTCATGCGCAAACCTTCAAACTCACACCTAAGAGCTTGCAATTGAGCTCGTTTCACCTTCGTGGAACCTTGAAATTTCTGTTTGAGCGAATCCCAAATGTCTTTTGTTGTGTCAATCTTCAGAATTGTTTAAAGAACATTTCGATCAAGAGCTTGAAACAGGTAATTCTTGGCCTTGAGATCCTTTAACTTCGCCTCTGCCACAATCTTCTGTTGCTCCGGAGTTGCATTCACCGCCGTGGTTGGAATCCCGTTTTCAACCACTTCCCAATACTCCTTGGATCGCAATAAGTTCTCCATGAGCATGGCCAGTGGTAGAAGAAGCCATCAAACTTTGGAATCGCTGCGTGTACATAATTTCCATTTTCTTTCTCCGCCTTTGTCGATTTTCTTCGATCTTCGTTTCAATCTTGCGAGATTCTCAGAACCAGGCCCTCACGTGAGAGCGCTGACACCACTTGTAACGAATTGAAAACAGAAAAAGTGATTCTGTTATTTCATTAACTGCCAATTTGGCCTTTATTACACTGTTAGTGAATGTGGGCTTACTAAACACAGTTACAAGATATGGGCCTAATATAGTCTATTACAAAATGGGCCTTAATGCTAATTGCACTTGCTCTATTATATGCCACACACCAATGTATCAATTTTTATAAAATCAGATCCTTGCTGCCTATGATTGCGAAATTAAATGGATGGATCAATTTTTTAAAAAATTTCCACATTAAAACCGTATGATACAGCCACGATTTTCAGTTAATACAGAGATATCAACATTAAAACCAGTTGTACAATTCAAATTACAACTCAATTTTGAAAATGGCTCCTAAGTCCTAGCAATGCTAAATCTTTTCATACACTATCTTTTGTCGTTATGACGTTATCGTCTTCTCTCACAATTACATATGGCTACAAACTTTCATTTGTTGGAATAATGACATTCAAGTGTGTGGGAGTTACAAAGTAAATTTAATTATAATAAAATGTTTTGATAGTAAATTTTATTAATAATAAAATGTTTTGATTATCCTACAATAACGTCATTATGAGAAGTTATTGCCTTTATTTCATAGTATAATATATAGACGTTTGTCCTATCATATAGAAATAAGTTGATATTTATTTATTAGTTTTACAAACTTGTTATTTACTTAGAAAATGATAGCCCTTTGTTATATCATATTATGAGAAGTTATTGCTATTAATATTATGATTAATAAGTCGGCATATATTTTTCTACGCATATATAATGTAACTTGGGTTTAAAACACGGGGAGGATGGAAAAAGAGAAATGTTTTTCCTCTACTTGTTTTTCCACTATTATCTTGGGCATTGTTTGTGAGGCTCCAACGTGATTCTGGCCTCGAGTTCACGAGTCCAGACACGATGCTGTGAAAACCTTGGGGAGTAAACCGGATATTGGGTTGCATCGGAGGTCCACTGGAATTTGTTTTCAAGGCAGTGGCTTTTGCCACGTCATGGCTTCTTCTTCTACCTTATGTTTCTAAATATATTTATTTCCATTCAATATTTCCTACATCATTATGTTTTGAAGATGTAACTCCACAAAATAAATTGTGGAAATCGGTGGTCCCGAGTTCTAAGAATTTGGTTTGTCAAATGTTTAAAGTGAGGCATTGCCTTTTTTCAGTGGATCATGAGATGGTTTTTGTTGACTCAAGCGGCTGAGTTTTTTTTTCCAGTCATGTAGGTTCAGAATTTTTATGTGTTTTGTGTTTAGTACTTTTTCATTCACATTTTCTACATGGAGTTGTAGCAACATTGGCAATTATAGAACAACAAGACATCAGTAATAACTAAATTTCTAATATGGCCCGAGAGATTGGTTTTCAACATCACTATTCTTAATTTGATTAATTGGCTGGTGAGTTTCAATCATTTTACCCTATTGTTTTAATAGCATACTGTACATTTTTTTTGGTCGAGACCAGGGTATCTACCGCCGAACGCAGTGACTACTCCCTCGTTGGATTGGAGACACCTCAAAGGGTGGGACAGCTGGCTCAGGGATTTACATACATTTTTAATACAATATAAATAGCATGGATACAGTATGCTATTAAATACAATATAAATACAGTATGCTATTGTTTTAATAGCATACTGTACATTTTTAATACAATATAAATATAATACTGTACATTTTTAATAGCATGGATTCTTAATTTTGTTTATTCACGTCGTACTGGATATTATGGGAAAAGATGATTAAATGACAGGTCAAATAACAAGGCCATAAGAATTACCTTTGAAATTTACTATAACAATAATAAACCATGTTCAGTACTGTTCTGGGGTGGGCCGCAGCAAGCATGATCAGAGCGGCCCACAAAGAGAGCGGCCCATTTAAGGATCTGTTGGCCATAGGACATATCAACGGTACTGATGAGTCCGTACACGATCTAACGGCCAAGCGAAGATTCCGGGCACTATAAAAGCATTCACTGCGTCATTGTCAGGTACACACACAATATCTAAAGGGAGAACAAGCTGAAGCCCGAGGAGAAAAACTCGAAGACCGCTCACCAAGAAGGGGCAAAATGCGAGCGGAAGAAACTATCAAAGTCGTTGTTGAAGAAGACAACGATGAAGAGATAGTGGACACCCGAAAGACACGAGGACGGGCTATGGCAATGGTCATTTTTGGGGAAATATCCACTGATGAGTCATCAAAGAAAACGATCAAAAGAAGGTGGGACGAGATCCTGAGCATTGCCACTACAACAACTCCATGACCACCCTCTCAAAGGCCTTCCATCTCGTTTGGTGATGAAGATCTCATAGACAAAACGCCCAATAATGAAGTGCTACTTGTGATAGTCACGGTAATGGCCAATATGGAAGTCAGAAGAATTCTGGTCGATCAAGGAAGCTCAGCGGACATCATTTTTGAAGGTCTATTGGACGTGTTGAAGATCTCGAAAGACAATCTTAGGCCCTATAGAGGAACTGTCTTAACCGGCTTCAACGGAGCCTCAACAACTCCAATTGGACGACTGGAACTGATGGTAACTTTTGGTGACGTTGCTGCGGACAAACCCCTTTGCAGGACGGTCAGAACCGACTTCATCGTGCTACCTTGCAAATCGGTTTACCAATGTATTATTGGTCGTCCAACCGTAGCCCGATTGGAAGCTGTGCCATCCACTGTCCATCTAAAGATGAAGTTCTACACCAAAGATGGGAAAATTGCCACCGTCCAGGCCGATCTACTGTCAGCAAAACGAGCATTTCTCCTGGGACTGAAGGAAAAGAGCAAGAAAGTCGCGCATGAGATAGAAGTAGAATTAAGAGAAAGGAAGGAAGGAAAAATGGGGGTGACCTCCCCTCAAAGACCGATCCACGCACCTCATGGGCTGTGAAAGAATATCATTTGTAAGAATCAAGAACGAGTAGGACACTCTTTTTCCCTACGAAGGGTTTTTTATTGAGGCCTGCTCGTACATCAATAAAGAAGAATTTTTATTAGCAAGTACTATTTCTTCAAGTTGTTAATCGATCTTAAACAACGAATCGAATCACACTTTTAGTAAGTTCAAATCAAAACGAATTTGATGAGTCACTGAACTAAGGTAGCAAAACGAGCTTAAGAGTAAAGCCAAAAGATCGAAAGAATTGATCATGCGCGCGAAGCAAACTAAAATCTCAGTAGAAAACTACTAAGGAAACTAAACTAGCTTTAGAAAAAAAGGAAACGGTCTAGACTTGGCCGCACGTAATAAACGAGCTAGAAACTTGGTAAGCAGTTTAATTATTGCTACACGAATTAATTTAAATACATAGATCGAAGTTGATATTACTTTGGCCCAAAAAGAAGAGGGGTTTTATTAAGTTAAGATTCAGCAAAAGGGCTGCCTAGAGGCCCTCGACAAAGGAAGCAAATCAGAAATTTACAAAGAGAAACAAAAACAAGATATTCACTCTCAATCACGGTAGATGACTATTTGCTCTTGCACAATGTTGTCATGAGCGTCTTCAACCTCTCTAGTTTAGCAGCCTTGGTGGTTTGCTCGGTCAAATTGGCAGATTCGGTGGCCAACTTGGTCTCAGCGTCCGCCTTAGCTTTCAAAGCTGAGTCACGTTCAGCAGTAATTAACCCTAGCGCCTCTTGGGTAGGTTGGAGTGCGACCTCTGCCTCCTTAACCCTTTCCTTGGCAGCTTCCAATGCTGCTCGCAGCTCTGTGATATGACCAAGAGTAGATTTATACATGTTAGTCTTATCAATTAGGTCGCCCTCCAACCGAGAGTTTTGACATGCAAGGAGAATACCTGCTTGACGCTCTGCTTCCTGGTTCTTGAAGCGAGCAGACTGCGAAGAAGCGACCTTAGAAATCTCTGCGGCAAACAAGCGAGGATCTTCCTTAAGACGTTCAAGATCTGTCTCCACAAGATCGTCCAAATCCAAGGGGCAATTTCCTTCTGTGACTCTCCCTGGAGCACCGTGTAAGAATGGTGAGTCGAAGGAAAGAATCTAACAGAATTGATTGAGAAAGTTAGTTAGAAGAGAATATAGTTGTGGTAATGATTGACTTTCATTCAATGATGATCTCATGCTATATAGCATGTGTTTACAATCGTAGATTCTCTAACAGAATCCATTTCAGTTAATACTGTGGAAATGTGATGAAATTCAACCGAAATGTAAAATTACAAATGAAATGTAAAAATCAGCTGGTAACTAAGTAAACGGTAAAAGTAACTTCTATTGGTAATGTAATTCTATTACAAAGGTGTATGTTAAATCTGTTGCCATCTACGTAAATTGAATATCTTCCCCCAATTTACTTATATGTGTGTATGTTGCCTAATATTGAATCTGTTGAATCTAGCTCTAATTTACTGACGTGTTGAATATGTTGAAACATAGGCTCCAAATGTTGAATCTAGCTCTATGTAATCAAGCCAATTCAGTTACTTAGCTTATTTAAATTTCCTTGGCTGTTATGGTGAATATGTTGAAACATAGGCTCTAAATGTTGAATCCGTCTAATTTGTGGGCTCCAAATGGGGATTGGATAGAGCTTTAGAGGGACATGCTGATTTTGTGGAATTTATGCAATATGCAAAGTCAAGCAACTACTTATGCCAGATTGGCAAAGTCCCCTGGCTTAAAGAACAGTTTATTAGCAGCAGATAGTACTGAAGTCAAGAAGAAAATAGATGAACTACAGGTTACCGTCTTACCAGTGTCTGCGGAAAATGCTGGACTCTTACCAAATCGCGAGGGTAATGATGATTTGTGTTGTGTAGTTGGCTTTCCTTACCATGATTGTGTGATATCAGTGCTGGATACTATGTTACAAGATTTTTACTTGGCTTTCGTATATTTATGTTTGTCCATGTATTATGGTCATATGATGTTTATAGCTTCCCATCAATGTCTGTTAATACATGCATATGTACAAGCACATGTAGTTTTTTGTTACATGCAAGTTGCATAAGTTCTCTGTTATCTTCCTGTTAGTGTGATTGCATGTGGGTTGAGCTTCTATAAAATGTATTCAAAGCAATGTATTTTTACTTGGTTGATAGTAGTCAAGAACTAGCTATCCTAAAAACTAGAGCTGATATGTGAAGACTTATGAATGATTTATACAGATTTTTTTGGATAAAGGAAAAGAAACTCAAGTAGGGATTTATATCCGACAATAACATCTCTGCCTTCGAAAGTCAAAAGAAGGAAGGGTATTTTAGTATCTCATTTGATTATCAGCAACGTTTGAGGTTTTCAACTGTTTTGATTATTTGGAAATATATTTAACTGGGTTGTACTATTTACAATCAACATTGAAGCAGGAAAGGATTTGGATTTGATTTGGATTTGGGAAGGGGAGAAAAGGAGAGGTAACTACTAACCCTTCATGTCTGTGTACAATGCGTCTTCCATTTGAAGACAGAACCGGACAATCGGTATAGTAGAATAAGATTTTTTTGGTATAAAAAAGTTTAGGTGAGTTGGGTTCTAGAGGCTCACCAGGGTCGAGGCAGACCTCGAGGCTTTTTGAGCGTTCACAGAGGTACTTACAGATCACCCACGCTCTTGTGGGAAATAAGATTTGTTCAGCCTATTTTGTTGTATAACCAACTTAATTATTAGTTAGTGACTTAGTGCAGTCCCTTTTTTTGACCGCATTATTTTGTTTTGTCAAAAAAGAATTATGGCTGGCCGTATACACATGGAGTCTAGATCCTCTCCATTTTGTCTCTCCATTTCTTTTTAGTTTTAACTTTTAAGGTGTTTTAGGTGTATAAGAAATATTTGGATCCCATTTAAATTTATACTATAATAATATAAAAGATTATATAATTATTATGTCTCTTTAGACTAATTGCAACAACTATTAGAGTCACTTTTAACAAAGTTATTATGCCCACTTCTATATTTATTCAAAATAATTTATGTTGAATTATAAAGGTTTTCTCTAAACGCACACTATTTGCTCCTTCCACTGTAAATCAATACCCAATTTGCCTTTGCGTTTCTTGTTATTTAATTTTAGTGCAACGGCACTAAGCATGTTTGTTCTTTCTTCAAGAGCGATATAAACATTTGAGGCCTGTGATTGCAACATAAAAATTTGAATCTAATTCAAATGATACGAAAAGATTTGCAAAATAGTAGTGTTGGATGGTACGAAAAGTTTTGTAAGAAAGGTACGAATCCTTAGATGGAATGATTAATGTTACGATAAGAAATAGTCGTGCTGGTTAGTACGAAAAGTTTTGTAAGAAAGGTACGAATCGTTGAATGGTATTTGCTTCACGTTCTGACATTTCTTATCGTAACATTAATCATTTCTCTTTGCAAAAAGAGAGTGTTCATTGGTATTAAAATAATTTGTAATTTTGTACAAATATGTAGCTCGAAGTAAAATATTCACATGTTCTCTTGTCACATTTTATTTCTTCCTTTTTTGGTATTAAAATAATTTGTAATTTTGGAAATAAGAAGTAATTTTTGTTGGCATTCTCTTCCCTTGATCAAAGGGTTGTGGATTCAGTCTTTCGCCATGAAGTTGGAATGCGTGTAACATTTTAATTCCACACTACCAACATATTCATGCATTTGCTCATGTGTCATTCTGTTTTCACGCATTTCAGAAACATAATTTATTTTTATAACAAAACATTTATATTTTGACAAACATAGTTAGTTATTTTGGTTATTTAGCAATACTGAAATATGAGACTATTGATGCGGTGAAAATAATTAGGTCACTTATATAAATATAAAATAAAGACATTCAAGAAGGCAAAATATAAAAAATAGTTATAGGGACGATTGCAATTATCTCTTTCGGGACTTAAGAAAAATAGCCATCTATAAAAAATAAAAACATTTAGAAAAGAAAAGTATGATAAATAATTATGAAGGAGCTTTTTTTGTCATGACTCAAAATTAAAATATTCATTTCTAAAAAACAAAGACAATTATATCGACAACGGATGCTATATTCATGTTTGGATTGCTTAAAGATAATGAAATAATATTGATAACTGGTGTTTTCTCATCAAGAATTAAAAGATAAATATTTATTTATAAAAAAAATACATAATAATGAAAAATAGATTATTTTTTCATTTTGAAAATATTTAATATTTTCTCATCGAGAATCAAAACTACTGAAAGTCTATATTTATAAATACAAAGTCTAAAAGGTAATTATCTTGGTATCTTGTAGGCTCTGTTTGGCAAAAAGTAGTGGATAGAAGATGAGTTAGCGAATATGGTAACAAATATGCTAGCGAATATCAAATCACATGTTTGGTAAAACTAGCGGAGCCTTGTGTTTCGATGGGTATTTGAATAAGTAGGTGTATATTTTATTTAGCTACCCCAACTAAGTTTATTAGTTTAAAGAGATGAAAGAACAACAATAAATCCATTAGTTTAAGGGCTATCATTTTTTTTTTGATTACATGTTTAAGGGCTATCATTAGCTCAAACAAATATGATGATTTTTGTCAACTTGGTGATTTTGGTACCTTTATTTTAGTTTTGGCAATTTTTTTTCCTCAATTTACTTAATGTGGTGATTTTTTGTCCTCATACCTTTTATTTGCACATTTAGCGCCACAAAAATCATAGATTATTTGCATTATTGTTTTTTTATTGGAGTTCCTTTTGCATGTAAAATATTACTTTTATATTTCGCCCCCGCAAAAAAAAGGCTAGCTCTGCCACTGGAACTCTGGAAGTAGCATTCGATTTTTTTTGCTAAACACTATTACTTACCAAACACATTTATTCATCATTCGTTAGTCAAATCGCTATCTGCTAGCGGATGAGGCTTATCAAACAGCGTCTTAATACTTTCTTATATGCTTATTGATTTATATTCTTTATATTAGCATGTGGTAAATGTATCAGTATAATATGTAACCAAAAAAAAAGTATCAGTATAATAAAGCCAAGGTAACTCCTTTTTTTTGACGTGATAAGAAAGGTAACTCCTTGACTCCTTCAAAATCTATCAATTTCGAGTGATGCCTTTTAATACCAGAAGTTCAAAAACAACCTTGAACCGTACCTAGAGATTGATCTGCGGAGATGGATGGTCTGCGGAGACGGACAAGGGACGGATCGTCTGATACTGTAGGCTGAGGAAGACCTGAACGCGCAGGGGGTGTACCTGCAATAACACTCCGACGCCCAAGTCAGCTATATCGAGCTACAGTAATATCTAGTGAATATTCGAATGAATTGCGTACCTGACACCTGGTGACTGGTGTTATTTATAGTGATTAGTATGGATCGTTGATGTCGGATAGCCCATTTGCGATGGGGGCCCAATTATCAGCCGAACTGATCATCCCGATATTGGACTGGCTGGTCAATTACTGGATCAGGCCCAGTTAAACTGATCCTTCCCTTGCTGGGTTGGAGAATCGCTAATGGATTGGGCCTGGCGACTGGCCCAGTCCAGAACAGTTGCCCCCCAAGCCAAGGTCGATCACTGAGCGGGCGTAGGCTTGATGCGCGGTCCTGCTGGTCGTGCTTGATCTGTAGTTTGATAGATCTTGCCCCCGGTTCACGACTTGTGAATTTTCGGCGGTTGAGATCGTATTGGATCGTTCGATAATTGATCGACGTTTTTCTCGTCGTCCGACTTTGTTATATATTTCGAATATATAAGAAATATTTTTAAATTTTTTCATTGGGCCTATTTTCGTGGGCCTATATATATGAGAGTGTAAGGGGTCTCTTCTTTCTTTCATTCTCACCACTCATTCACGAAATCATAATTTTCCTCTCAAACTCACCTCTGGCCGATCAGTACTCGCCTGGGACGATCGGGTCGCTTGGTTGGGGACGACCTAAAGGGAGATCTAGGACGGGCAGGACTTCAATTGGACGATCAGCCCAAACGGACGACCCAGCTTTCTCTTCGCGCACGACCATGTCTTTCTCACTTGGATGATCCCGCGCGACGGACGACCTGGTATGACCCCATCTCTCATTCACGCGCAACTGTCAATCTTTCCTTCATCAAACGGCGCAATCTGCTAAAGGTCACCATCAAGCGTGCTCGCAAGGCCCAAGGACGACCTGGTGGGACGAGCGCGACCCGACCCTCTAGCGGAGTGGAAGATCCAGTACTTGTTCACGGACGACTTGAGGCCTCCTTGAGCTGAATCCATCGCGCGCGACCAACTCTTGCTCCCATCGCGGCGCAAGATCCAATTGGAACGATCCAACTCTAAAAAATTTGGGTGGGACGACCTGTAGGGTCCTTTGGGACGAGCAAGACCCGATTGGGACGACCCGTCTCCTCGCGCGTGACCGGTTATTCTTCGCAACGGACGACCTGCTCATTCGAAAGGGGGCGACCTGCGCTCCACGAAGGGGGGCGACCCGCGCTTCACGAAAAGGGGCGACCTGCCCTTTACAAAAAAGGGGGCGACCCGTGTTTCGCAAAAAGGGGAGACCTACGCTTCACGAAAAAGGGGGCGACCCGATTCTCTCTTTATTCACGGTCAGTTCCTTTCCCTTCTTCTCTCCTTATCGCTATCTGGTTGCTTGCTCTTATTTTTATTCAAATTAGATCTCGTGGAACGCTACTTTACTTTGGTTCCTCGGAATTTGCCATGAACATTATATTATATACTCTAAATCCTGATATTTGTTGGTGTATGATCTACAGGTTGTGTCTAACGGCGGACTACTTTCCCTTTTGACAAACAGTATCACGGGTGATCACTATCACGAGCGACCACACTGCTTTACTCCAAGTATTTTCCTTGTAGCTTTTCTACCTTCATTTCTTAATTGCGAGGTGAGCGTGGCCTGGATGTGGCGACGTAGAAATTTGATTTCTCGCCTTTTATGTCTTTTAAAGGTTTCGACAGTGATTTTACCTTTCCCTGACTTGGTGGTTCGATCTTTCGAGTGGATCGATCTTTCGATTTTCAAGGTCTTGACCGTGATTTTGATCTCTTCCCTTCCCAACTTAGTGGTTTGATCTTCCTTTTACGGTAAGCTACCTTCAACTAGCCTTAAAAGTACTTTGAAGATCGTCGTCCACTTAGCTTTATAACTGATGAACTACTCATATTATTGTTTTGCTGGTGACCTGATCACCCCTTTTATCTCTGTATTGAGTGAGTGGTCTTGACCATCCTAGCGAGTGCCTTGGTCCTCTTTGTCGGCGAGTCTTGATTCAAAAGTAATCTCCCTTTCCTTCGTATTTATTCCTTTTGTTGTGTTCGTTTTTAGTTTGGCGGGGAGGGGCGATCAGGCTTGGGGTGAGACAATCGCCCCTCATCCACAAGCCGAAGTACTCGTTTAACGAGTGATCGCCCCTTTCTGCAGGTTTGCATCGTGGCGAGGACCAAGCAAACTCGACGCAAGTCTCCATCCTCTGATCCTCACGTTGCTCGAGTTGCTACCTCGAAAAAGGGAAGATCTCCCGAGATGTCAGATGGTGAGGGGGAGACGAGCTCTTCTGAGTCTGACCCTTCTGCTGAGTCCCATGCCCATTCTACAGGGGGTCGGTCGTCCGACTCTTCTTCCCAGAGTGCAGAGTCGTCTAAACCCGCCAGGCTCAGGTCATCTTTCGGGGGTCAAGCCGACATTGATTATTCTTGGGTTTCTTTCGCCATTCTGAACGAAGTATCAAAAGTGACACAAAGGGAGTTGGAGCTGGCGGCCCAGTGCGTGGGCAATGACGACCAGGAGTGGCAGGTCGAGAGCATGGAGACCGATGAGCACATTGCTACCTTCCCGACGGAGCTGAAGTTCACTATGTATATGACGGTTCTCCACACCATGAAGATACGACCACCCTTTACTCCCTTTGAGCGCGGGGTCCTTCGTTTCTTGGATGTCGCCCCATCTCAACTTCATCCCAACTCTTGGGGCTTCGTCAGGGCCTTTGAGGTGCTATTAGGCGAGCTGAAGAGGCCGGTTTCTCAGAAGCTCTTCTTCACTATCTTTGATACTAACCGGCGTGGAGAGAAGCATAGTCGCAAAACTAGGTAAGAGTTTCTCAGTTTGAAGGCTGTTACCGGTTTCAAACGTTTTGTACCTTATATGGATTCTGTGAAGAAGTGGAAGAGCAAGTTTCTTTGGGTTGCCCCGACTAGTCGTGGCGATCAAGACTTGGTGGGATTTCTAAACGACGACGGGGATGCCATTGACTTTATGTTTCCTATTTCTTGGTCACCGCGACACTACCTCCAGGAGCCACATACTTACCGGTTCACATCAAAGCAGCTGGGTGCGACTGATAGAGAGACCTTGAGATTGCTAAGGAATTTGGCCTCCCACTTACCCTCCAAAGAGAAGCTGATTCCCTGCAAGCCACTCGTTCTGGCTGACTCCCCTGACAAGTTGGCTGTAGCCTTAGGTTGGCTGGTTTTCTTATTCGTACATTAGTTTTTATCCATGCGTAATCGTCTCGTTTGCTCTCTTTTGACTATCTTATCACTTATTTGCTGCCTTGCTTGTTTTCTAACAATCATGTTTGTTTTCTTGCAGACCAGATGGCAGGTGAACAGTTGACTTTTGCTGAGCTAGTTGCTGGTGCCAGACAGGGGCCTCCAAAGCGCACAAGATTCGTTCGTGCTGAGGGTTCTACCCCTATTCCTTGCCCGCCACCCCCCGAGACGCATCCACAAACCCTTCTGGTGGATCCACATTCCGGGGGCGACCCTGAAGGTCCTCATAAAACAAAGAGGAGGTGAGCTGATGATGTTGCGTCCGATGGAGTGGTCCACCATTCTGCAGGAGTACCTGATCAAGGTGGGAAGAAAAAGCATGGTCGTGGTAAGTCTCCTAGCGTGATGTTGGACCAGTTGGGTGTTGCTTACCGCGATCTCTTCATGGAAGATCCTATCGACACTGCTATTGACGTTTTGAAGGCTGCTTCCAAACAGCTGAGCAGGACTTCGAAGGAGGAGGATGAATGGTTTGCAGGTAAATTCTCTTGGTTTAGCTTGACCAGTTAACATATCTTGCCTTCAGGTCCACCCTCCTGGCTGGGTTTCCTTACATTACTTCTTTTCTTTTTGCAGAGTTGACGACGAAGAGGGACAAGGCTTTGGACCAAGCCAAGAAAGCCAAAGATGCCCTAGAGGAATCTGAGAGGAGGGCTAATATGTTGAATGAAGAGCTGCAAAAGCTGAAGTCCGCCAAAGAGGTTTCTGAAGCTAAGATGAAGGAAGAGCTGCAAGAGCTGGAGTTGGCCAATGAGGCTTCTGAGGCTAAGATGAGGGAAGATTTTGAGAAGTCAGTTTCCACGCTCAAGGATGAGGTTAAAGAATTGAAGAAAGAGAGAGATGAGAATGAGAAGGCATTGAAGGAGGCTCAAGAGTGGGGTGCAAGGGTTGCACGTGATGCCGTTGGGATCGTGAAGGATCAGTTTGCTAATGCTCTGAAGCAAGTCCAGTTTCGTTATCCCGAGGTGGTGGTTGACACAACTATTTTTGATCCCGACCATGTCGTCCTAGGTGACCAGATTGTGAAGCCCACAGGCAGGCCTGATGGGACCAACCTGGTTATCTATCAGCGACCATGAGGATGGTTGGGTCTTTCTTACACATCCTTTTGTAGTTCCGATATTACTTTACCCTGATCCACGCTTTAATTTTCTAGCTTTGGAGTTTATCTGATTTTGTTGTAACCCACACTCGGTGTGTTCATGTTTTGACATTTTGTTGCATGGTTTATTTTGCCTAAATCTCTTTGCTCATGTATATGATACTCTAACTCTTTGATGATATATCTGATATGTTTGATATGCATTCTCATTCTTCGAAATGTTTGTTACATGGGCAACGTCATGGCAGCTCATCCTGGTCGCCCTTGGTCAGGTCATACCTGGCCAGACATGATCGCCCCTGGCAGGCATGATCATCCCTAGACTGGCACGATCGTCCCTGGCAGGCATGATCGTCCCTTGGCAGGCATGATCGTCCCTGGCAGGCATGATCGTTCCTCGACGGGCATGATCGTCCCTAGACGGGCACGATCGTCCCTGGACGGGCATGATCGTCCCTTGGCAGGCATGATCGTCCCATGGCAGGCATGATCGTCCCTCGACAGGCATGATCGTCCCTTGCATGGTCAGGTCATACCTGGCCAGATCGTCCAAAGGAGGAGTTGCCATGCCTGCTGAATAATTCGTTTATCTTGTCTATATTATCGTGCAAACCGCTAAGTTCGTTTAATTTACTTCGTTATTTGATAGCCTTACGTGTTAGACTTGTTGATCTCGCGTTATCCCGTACTTTCCACCTGTTTCGTTCGAGTGGGATCGATCTTTGCCCGCGGACAGTTTACCAGGCTCCTACCCAGATTTAACTCGCCCTTGGGAATGCGCCTGTTCGTTCGGTCGCTTCGTTTTACTTAAATTCGTTTAAGTGTTTTTCCCCCACCTTGCAGTTTATCAAACTCGGTTTAATTCTAACTCGCATAGTGGGGTGAACCATCATTGGCTCGCTCGTAATAGATCGTTCGTGAATGAAAAGATCAACGTACACATCAATAAAAAATGCCTCGTCTTTATTGACGGACGGGTGAGCCTCGATAAAAAATCCTGTGGGAAAAAGAGTGTCCCGCCCGTTTATTTGTTCATATAGTTTAACACAAAATTCTTTGGTAATTTACAAAGAGACTAATCAAATGTAATATCTCCTAAGGTTGACGGCGTTCCAAGTCTTAGGAATCAGTCCGCCATTCATAGTCTGCAGCGTGTAAGCACCCTTGCCCGTTTTGGAGATGACACGGTAGGGGCCTTCCCAGTTGGAGGCAAGCTTGCCCATCGCTGCCTTCCTCTGTTCAATATCTGCTCTCCTCAATACCAGTTGCCCGACGCTGAAGTCCCTGGGGACGACCTTGGCATTGTGCCTCGTGGTCATCCCTTGCTTGATCAAAGTTTCTCTAAGGGCGGCCTTGCTTTGGGGTTCTTCTACCAAATCCAGCTCCTCCCGGATGGCCTGGTCGTTCTCACTAGGCGGCTTGGGATTGGTCGTCCTCCAGCTCAATTCTCCGATCTCGACCGGGATAAGAGCATCGGTCCCGTAGACCATTTTAAAGGGGGATTCTCCAGTGGTGGAATGCGGGGTCGTTCGATACGCCCATAGCACATACGGGAGTTCTTCGGCCCATCTTCCCTTTGTTTCATCCAATCGCCTTCTAAGGTCGCGCAAGATCACTCGGTTTGCTGCCTCTGCTTGTCCGTTCGTCTGTGGATGTTCAACTGAAGAGAGGCGCTGCTTCACTCCAAATTCGATCAAAGCTTCTTGAAACTTCTTGTCAGTGAATTGGGTGCCATTGTCGGACACTACCACTTCTGGAATTCCGAAACGGACCAGGATATTCCTCTTGAAGAATCGAAGACAGTTCTTGGACGTTATCGTGGCTAAAGGCTCTGCCTCGATCCATTTCGAGAAATAAGCCACTGCTACTACAAGATATTTGAGGTGCCCAGCAGCAACTGTGAAGGGACCCAAGAGGTCGATCCCCCACCAGGCAAACGGCCATGGCGCAGTCATGCTGTTTAGTTCGCCGGGGGAGCGAGGTGGACATCTGCGTATCTTTGGCACTTGTCACATTTTTTAACTAAGAGATTCGCATCCTCGTCCATAGTAGGCCAATAGTATCCTACCCTGAGCGCCTTCTTTGCCAATGCCCTTCCCCCCAGGTGGTTTCCGCAGATCCCTTCGTGAATTTCTCTAAGTACATACAAGAGCGGCCTTCTTGGGGTCCTCTGGCTCTTCCCCAACCCTGATATACTTAAAGATGGGATCGATCCAACTCCTGTCTAGGTCGATCGTGCATACATCAGGGTCCATAACTATCTGTTCAAGCTGCAGGCTGGGCTGTGTGAGTACTTTCTGAATTACGCTCTTGTGGTTTCCTGGACTCTTTGTGCTTGCAAGCTTTGCCAGTACATCTGCTCTTACGTTCTCCGTCCTAGGGACATGCTTGACTTCTGCGTGATCAAAGCGCTCCAATAACCCTCTTACTTTAGTTAAGTATCTTTGCAAGACCTCATCCTTTGCAATGAAGGCCTCTTTGATCTGAGATACCACCAGCAAAGAATCTGAGTACAACTCCAATCGTTTGACGTTAAACTCGATCGCAAGCAGCAGTCCGGCAATACAAGCCTCGTACTTTGCTTGGTTGTTGGAGGTAGAGAACGAGAATGTTAAGGAGACCTCGACCGTCGTCCCTTCGTCACTTTCTAAGATCAGACCTGCCCCACTGCCCTTGCTGTTAGACGAGCCATCCACGTGCAATATCCAAAGAGGATGCATCGGGTTTTCAGGGATGGGGGTCATTTCAGCTACAAAGTCGGCCAACACTTGGGCCTTTATGGTTGATCTTGCCTCATTCTTTATTCCAAATTCTGACATTTCGACTGCCCACTCGATCATCCTGCCAGCCAGGTCTGGTCGGTGTAAGATTTGTCTGATAGGCTGGTCAGTCCGTAGGACGACCTGATGGGCCACAAAATATGGCCTGAGTCTTCGAGCAGCCACAATGAGTGCCAAAGCCAGCTTCTCAATCCTCTGATATCTTAGTTTCGACCCTTGGAAAGCTTTGTAGACAAAGTAAACAGGATTTTGGTTGGACCCTGCTTCTCGTACCAACACTGCCGACAATGCCTCGTCAGTGATGGAGAGATATAAGTAAAGTGTTTCTCCTAGCTCTGGTGTGGTCAGTATTGGAGGTTGCAATAGGGCGGCCTTCAACTGATCAAGTGCCTGTTCACACTCAGGCGTCCACTGAAACATAACCTCTTTCTTCAACAACTTGAATAGGAGAAGGGACTTATTCGCAGCCTTGGCAATGAAACGTGAGAGTGCGGCCACCATCCCATTCAGCTTTTGTATTTCTCTTTTAGTGGTGGGCGACCTCATCTCCGTTACCACCCTGCATTTCTCTGGATTGGCCTCGATCCCCCTCTCTGTGAGGTAGAAGCCTAGAAACTTGCCTGCTCTTACTCCGAAAGTGCATTTCTCAGGATTGAACCTGAGGGAATTTTTTCGGGCTTCCGCAAACACTTCCCTGAGGTCTTCCACATGCTTTGGGTCCTCCCTGCTCTTAACTATCATGTCGTCTAGGTATACTTCCACTACCTTGCCTATCTGCTCACGGAAAACTTTGTTCATCATACGCTGGTAGGTCGAAACAGCATTCTTCAATCCAAAAGGCATGACCCGGTAACAGTAATTGCCTTTATCTGTCATAAAAGCTGTTTTTTCTTGGTCAGGTGGGTGCATGGCGATTTGGTTGTAGCCTGAGTATGCATCTAGAAATGACAACAGTCGGAACCCACTTGCATTGTCGACCAATCTATCCACGCTGGGCACTGGGAACGCGTCTTTTGGGCATGCTTTGTTAAGGTCCGTGTAATCCACGCACATCCACCATTTACCGTTCGCTTTCTTTACTAGGACTACATTGGATAGCCAGGTCGTCCACTGCCTTGGTTGCGGCCTACGCCTTTTCTTCTTTCTGCACCCGTCTTCGCTGTACAACCCATCTAGCCTCAGGATCTACAACCAAGTGGTGGCAAGCGACCTCTGGTGGAATTCCAGGCATATCCGCTGCACTCCATGCAAATAAGTCGGCGTGTTCTTTTAAACATAGTATCAGTTGGTCCTTCACGCTAGTGGGGAGATCGCTCCCGATCTTGATCGTCCTTTCCAGGTCGTCCCCCAACTGTACTTGTACAAATTCTCCATCTGGTTCTGGCCTTTTTATCCTCTTCTTGAGTTCTCTGGTCAGGAGGTCGTCACCCTCTTCTTCTTCACTGTCAGGGTCGTACCTGGCGTCCAGGTCGGCCACATTAACCTGTTCTCCTCCTTTCATTGTATCTTCTATTTCTTTTCTCACTTGTTCACCCTGCTCCTTGAGACTTAGGAAGAATGCTCGCTTTGCTGAAAGCAGATCAGCCTGAACCGTTGCTGTCTCCCCTTCTTTAGTGTAAAACTTCATTTTTCAGATGGACAGTAGATGGGACTACCTCTAGTCGTGCCAGTGTTGGACGGCCGATGAGGCATTGGTAGATCGACTTACATGGGAGTACTATGAAGTCCGTCCTTACCGTCCTGCACAAGGGTCTCTCCACGGTGTCATCCCCGAAAGTGACCATTAACTCAATACGCCCGATAGGGGTGGTGGTCGTCCCATTGAATCCGGTTAGGACTGTTCCCCTGTAAGGCCTCAAGTCCTCTCTCGATATTTTCAGCACCTCCAGGAGGTCTTCGAAAATAATATCTGCAGAGCTTCCCTGATCGACCAGGATTCTCTTGACTTCCATATTGGCCATGACTTCGGACACGACCAGTGGTACTTCGTGATTGGGCGTCCCATCAAGGAGGTCCTCGTCCCTAAATGAGATAGGTGGTCTCTTAGTGAGGATCCTTGGGGTGGACGTTGAGGCGACGCTCAGGATCTGATCCCATCTTCTCTTCATACTCTTATTCGTCTCCCTCCTATCAGTGGGAAGACCTCCCATGATCACCATCGCCACGGGTCTTCCCTTAGACTTTCTCGTATCTAAGGCTTCATCAGACCCATCCTCATCCTCTTCTCTTATTTTGGCTACCTCATTAGCGGGTGCTTTTCATTTTTGGGGCGATCGGACCAGCTTCGTGTCGTCCCTTCTGTTGGGCTGATCTTTCTTCAAATATTGGGACAGCTTGCCTTTTCTGATCAACTCTTCTATGTCATCCTTGAGGGCCATGCAATCGTTAGTATCATGCCCGTTGCTCTTGTGATAGCGACAGTATTTTTTAGATGGGCGTTGTCCTTCTTTTAGGACGAGAGGGTCTGGTCTCCTCACCTCCCTGAGTTCCGCGTTTGCACATTCTGTTGGGATCTTTGCGTACGAGGTGTTAAGTTTCGTCCGGTCAGCGAACTTCATGATTTTGGGATCTCTCTGCAGTGCGTCTTGGTCCCTACGATGTCTCTGGTCGCGCTCTTCGTGAGGCTGCCTATTCATCCCTACCTCAGCAGCTTCGATGGCCATTGTCTTTTCTTCGTAGTTCATAAACCTCTGAGACCTTCGGAGGAAGGTTTCTAAATCTCTTGGTAAGTGTAGACCAACTTCGACCTCAAACCTACTCCCGCTGAGGAGTCCTGTCCTTAAGAAATACAACTTTTGGTTATCATCCAGGTTCCTTACCTGGTCAGCCTCCCGATTGAACCTCTCCACATAGCTGCGAAGGGATTCACGGGGACCTTGCCGTATCGCAATCAAGACATCTTGAGATTATGGCTTTATTCTTGACGTTGTGAAACGCGTGATCAGCGGTCGTACACAGGTCAAAATATTTATAAAGATAGAAAATATAGTACAAGGTAAGTAACCTTGGTCGTCTCTCGAGAACCTCTAAATACTGAAATAACCAAAATCAAGAACCAAAATAAACAATAAAAGGGGGTCTTTTTAGGAAAAGAGTTTATATGTAACGAAGAAAATCAATTAAAGATAAACAATCAATCAATTGGTTTCAAGTGCGCTTCTTGGATTTCTCATCGATTCTAAAATAAAGATTCGTGCAAGGTTTGATAATTCTTGATTGATCATAAACTAAGTGAACAAGCGCCAGTCAATTTATACGAATTCGCACTTTTTAAAGCAAGCGTCAAAACAGTGTGTTCAATCAATCGTGATAGTGAACAAGCGTCACTAACACAATTAACATCATAACTGAATTCTATCAATCCTATAAACAAGCGTCATAGACTCTATCAATTCCTATCCAAACTAAATTAAACAAGCGATAAAATAGTTTGTATAATGAAAGTTGTAAAACGAAATCATGATTAAGTGATTAAGCAAAACCATATCATAAACTGAATCACATAAGCAAATCACAGGAATTGAGTAATTAAGCAAAACACAAACCGAATTTGCAGCAAGAATTACATAGATGAAATTGATAGAGAAAGAATTAAAACCATAAAAAGGAAATAAACATTAAGTACCGAACCTCAAAATCCTTACAGCAACACCCTTCACCAATAGATTGATATAGGGTCTTAAGCTTCCATGGAGGTTAGCGCACCAAATCCTTAAAATTGTATAATAATGCGTAACAGAGCCAAAACGACTCTGAATAGTGTATTTAACTAGGACAAAAACGAAAACCCTAATCCACTAACTGGGTTCTTGGGTAAAAGCCCGATAAAAATAGTAAATTGGCCCGTAAACCTGTTTTACATTAAACTTCTTCAGTATTTCGCAGTTTTGGCCTTCAAGACTTCGGAACTGGGTTTCGAGCTCAACTGAAGATTTGTAGCTTTGTTCCTTAGCTTTCCAACGCATGCTCGTACGCCTCAATCGAATAATCACAGCCAATGTTATGGCCTACAGAGTAGACAGGGGTCAATATGCAATAAAACAAGAATTAATCAAGAATTTGCTATAACGCTCAATTAAGACTCAAAGTCTAGAAACGTGCTAAGGCTTAAATATTAGGAACAAAACACAATTAAAAACACCAAATGCAAAGCTTTAAAGAGTGCATTAAACTGCACTGATCAAATTCCCCCACACTTGACCTTTTGCACTCCGGGCAAAACACACAAAATAAGACATGTAAACAACACATGAGTTTCCAATGAACCCAAAGAATGCAAAGTCATAAGAGAAACACTTTTCCTAGGCTTTAAGGAGAATGACAATCAGAGATAGCACTTAATTACATCAAGGCAAACAAGAGAATAGAGCTCCAAAGAATGAATCGTAAGTGATGAGTCCTCACAGGATATGTATAAGTAATGCGCTCAATCACTCAAGTGTCTAGGCTTGTGTTTACTCTCATATATATAATCAGCACATCAATGAAAGTTAGCACTACCATATGCTTGACAACATTCTAACATCCACACTGAATAACACATGCACATAAGATCAAAAGGTCTTTGTAAGGGTTGTAATGGGGCCAAGGTCAAGGTGGGATAATCCTAAGGGGAACTAAGCTAAAAAGAATCAAAGAGGATAAAGAAGCAATGAAAATCAATTGTAGAATCAGCACGAGAGGGTCCAACTTCAACAAGGTATGATGAATTTCTCTATTTTGATATACTTCTCCACATAACTCTCTCCACACAATTTTCACTCTCCTTGAAACAAAAATAAAAAGATATATACACTTTCCATTTTTTTCTTTCTTTTCTTTTTTTTTCTTTTCTTTTCTTTTCTTTCTTTCTTTCTTTTTTTTTCTTTTTGGGGAATATTTTTCTATACAAATGTACTTGCCAAAATTTCTATTCAGAACTCAAGAATTAACCCAAGTGAGAACCACAATTGCAACAATTTGGACACCTCCACACTTATGGATTTGACAATTTTCAATTCAAAGCTCCTTCACTCTCTAAGATTGGGTAATAACATTGTTTTTCACTTTTGGGCTTGTAATGAGCTATAAAACAAAGAATGGGATAAAAGGCTCAAAGGGGCTTACACAATGGGATAAATTCAGGGTAGGCTTATTTGGCTAGTAGCTAAAAAAAACAGAATTGCCTAGATCATTTCAAACATGCATGTGAACAAGTGCTTCAACAAGAATCAAGTCAAATTCTAGAGTAACTAACAAACATGAGTGAGTCACACACAAGAAAGGAGAGAATGGCAAAATGTAGTCCATCCAATAAAAGGCTCAATTCTTACCAGGGACATTGACTATCACAAATGATGCAAAATTTAGTGCTCATATCCAACTTATAATGCCAAGAGCAACAAGAAATCAATCAAGTCATATCATAACACCTGTGGTTCTAGAATAGTAAAGTCACTTACAACTTGTACAAACTAAGAACTCATGGAAAAACATGTTAAAATAACAATTATTTTCTTTTTTTATAGTTAAAAATTAAAAACATAAAAACAAAAGGACGCACCCCCACACTTAAATCACAAAAAGTCATCAATGTAAGCAACAAGTATATCTTAAGGATAAGGAAAGAAAACTCCCTCTTGAAGGTGGAGAACTTGAAGCTTCTGTGTGGTTGGTATTTGCCACAGAAGGCTCTTCTATGGTTACCGCAGTCATGTTTGGTCACCTTCTTCCACACATCTTGAATCAGGGGATTAATTTGTTGTGTTTGCCACACTTTCATACTAGGAACATCCGCCAAGGTCCATCCGATACCTTTCTTATGTTCCCTTAGAATTGGAGGCAGCTTTTCCTGTTCAGATTCAAGGTTAGATGAAATAATCACAGAAAAATATTCACTTCCATCCAAATATGCATATTTAAAATTTTCAGGGAGTGGTTTGAGATCCACAACATGTGATGGCTCAATGGTAGCAGCAGCTACATCCACAACATCAGCTATGGAAATTGTATCAACCTGCAAAGTATTCTCAATCTCAGCGCAAACAGAAGGGTTATCAGAACTTGTATAATCAATCAAACCATCAAGAAATTCCATTTTACAAAGGGAATTCTCTTCCATGGGGTGTTCCTTAGCATCAAAGATCCCAAATTTTTCACTAGTGTCACTAAAATTTGCAGCTTTGTTATTTTCCGCAATAACTGTTTCAGACACCCTTTGAGTTTCAACAAGAGTAGTTGCACTGAAAAATGGAGTATTTGGGACACTAGAATTTTCTATTTCTTGGGCAGGTAGTTGGTTTGATCTCTGGGCTTGCATCTGATTAACTACAGTGTTTAACTGTCCAACTATTATCTCCAGCTGCATAAGTGTGGAATCTGTTGTTTGTTGGAAATGGAGATTTTGAATAGCCATCTGTTTAATAAGATCCTCCAGTGAAGGTTCATATCTAGTAGCCATATTTTAGTCAACAGAACTAGGATCAAGGATGATCAGCAAATCAGAACAGTATCCAGAATAAATGGAACAAATCAAAAAATTCCAACTATGTCCTAAGCACTAAAATAGAGAGGAAATTAAGAAAACGTATCAAATCAAATCTAAAAACAATAAAACTAACACTAAAAATCTAATAAAATCAAACTAAAGATTTGCTAATTTTTTGGGATTTTTTTAAGATTATGAACTATTCGAATAATTAATTAAAAATAGAAAACGAAGGTATTTCGGATTTTTCGGTCTTAGCTCCCTTTTAGGGAGTCCTACTCCTTGATTTTTTTTTGATTTACTGACCAATTTTCGGAGCAATCTAAGAAGTTCGCCTGAAAACCGTTTTTTTCTTCTTCTCCTATTCTATGAGAGAACTGAAAGATGCCGAAACCGATAGAACCTGCAAGTGCAAGAAACAAAACTAAAAAAAAAACAAAGGTTAGTGGTTAGTGAGGTTCTTAAGCCAGTAATTCCTAATTAGAGATCCCGGCAACGGCGCCAATTTGGTCAGCGGTCGTACGCAGGTCAAAATATTTATAAAGATAGAAAATATAGTACAAGGTAAGTAACCTTGGTCGTCTCTCGAGGACCTCTAAATACTGAAATAATCAAAATCAAGAACCAAAATAAACAATAAAAGGGGGTCTTTTTAGGAAAAGAGTTTATATGTAACGAAGAAAATCAATTAAAGATAAACAATCAATCAATTGGTTTCAAGTGCGCTTCTTGGATTTCTCATCGATTCTAAAATAAAGATTCGTGCAAGGTTTGATAATTCTTGATTGATCATAAACTAAGTGAACTAGCGCCAGTCAATTTATACGAATTCGCACTTTTTAAAGCAAGCGTCAAAACAGTGTGTTCAATCAATCGTGATAGTGAACAAGCGTCACTAACACAATTAACATCATAACTGAATTCTATCAATCCTATAAACAAGCGTCATAGACTCGATCAATTCCTATCCAAACTAAATTAAACAAGCGATAAAATAGTTTGTATAATGAAAGTTGTAAAACGAAATCATGATTAAGTGATTAAGCAAAACCATATCATAAACTGAATCACATAAGCAAATCACAGGAATTGAGTAATTAAGCAAAACACAAACCGAATTTGCAGCAAGAATTACATAGATGAAATTGATAGAGAAAGAATTAAAACCATAAAAAGGAAATAAACATTAAGTACCGAACCTCAAAATCCTTACAGCAACACCCTTCACCAATAGATTGATATAGGGTCTTAAGCTTCCATGGAGGTTAGCGCACCAAATCCTTAAAATTGTATAATAATGCGTAACAGAGCCAAAACGACTCTGAATAGTGTATTTAACTAGGACAAAAACGAAAACCCTAATCCACTAACTGGGTTCTTGGGTAAAAGCCCGATAAAAATAGTAAATTGGCCCGTAAACCTGTTTTACATTAAACTTCTTCAGTATTTCGCAGTTTTGGCCTTCAAGACTTCGGAACTGGGTTTCGAGCTCAACTGAAGATTTGTAGCTTTGTTCCTTAGCTTTCCAACGCATGCTCGTACGCCTCAATCAAATAATCACAGACAATGTTATGGCCTACAGAGTAGACAGGGGTCAATATGCAATAAAAACAAGAATTAATCAAGAATTTGCTATAACGCTCAATTAAGACTCAAAGTCTAGAAACGTGCTAAGGCTTAAATATTAGGAACAAAATACAATTAAAAACACCAAATGCAAAGCTTTAAAGAGTGCATTAAACTGCACTGATCAACGCGCGAGAAACACTCTGGCCATCTGCTCCCACGAAGAGATAGTATTTGGGTGCAGCTCGGTAAACCACTCCAGGGCTGATCCCTCCAAAGTTAAGGGGAAGATCTTGCATTTGACAGGCCCGGATGCCCCCTATACTGCATCATAACGTCAAAGTGCTTCAGATGGGTGTCAGGGTCTTGCACGCCGTTGTGCATTTTCAGGCCGGAAGGGGGTTTTCGAAATGAGCGTGGGATACGGTACTCCTCTATCCGTCTGGTGAAAGGTCCCACACTTGTGTCCACCCTACCCCTACGAGGTCTTCCTCCTTCGGGATCATTTTTTGGATCGTTGGGCGGACGCGCTTCGTAAGAGCGACTACGCGATCGATGGCGGCGTGGAGGCGTTTCATAGGACTGGCTGTGTGATCGAGTGGGCGAGCCGCGTGATCCAGATGAATCATACGAGGATTCCTGTTGCGAAGATTCCTCTGGCCAGTAAGTGTAATCTGAAGCGGAGGGTGTGATGATCGGCAGGGTTAGTCCTCCTCCTCGTCCCCTCCTGGGGGGTGAAGACCGGTGGACCAGGCGTCTTCTAGGGGGTGAGCAATGTCTCCTATACTGGCTGTTCCGATGATGAAGTTCGGGAGCGGTGTTCACCCGTTTGGATGTTGCTTGATCTTCCATCTGGGTGAGGAGGTCGTTCTGTCGGGCGATCTGCCTGTTTTGATTCAGAAGTTGATCCCTGAGCTCCTGAACCAAGTCGGCTGGGAGGGTGACGTTGACCTGCTGTGTCGTGCCTGGTTGGGAGCCAGGGGCGACGACCTCGGCGTTGGCCCTCGTTCCTTCCAGCGCTAGGGGTGGACCGACTGAGATTGCGGGCACAGTAGACTTTGGTCTGCCGCGAATTGCATTTGCCTTTGGAGACATTTGAAAAGCTGGTGGGATAGTAACTCTTTCTCCCACTGTGGTCGCCAATGAACCGTATCTAGAGATTGATCTGCGGAGACGGATGGTCTGCGGAGACGAACAAGTGACGGATCGTCTGATACTGTAGGCTGAGGAAGACCTGAACGCGCAGGGGGGTGTACCTGGAAGAACACTCTGACGCCCAAGTCAGCTATATCGAGCTACAGTAATATCTAGTGAATATTCGAATGAATTGCGTACCTGACACCTGGTGACTGGTGTTATTTATAGTGATTAGTATGGATCGTTGATGTCGGATAGCCCATTTGCGATGGGGGCCCAATTATCAGCCGAACTGATCATCCCGCTATTGGGCTGGCTGGTCAATTACTGGATCAGGCCCAATTAAACTGATCCTTCCCTTACTGGGTTGGAGAATCGCTAATGGATTGGGCCTGGCGACTGGCCCAGTCCAGAACAAACCTCATCAATTTCAATTATAAGAAGTTCAAAAACAACCTTATGATGGTAAAAGGGTGGCTGCAAGTATTTGAAACCAAGTAAAGGAGCACGGGAACAACCTAAATAAGGGACAAGGAGCTGCAATTCAAGGAAATTCACCAAAAGGAACAAGCAGGAGCATCCTTTGGTCGAGGAGGGATAAAGGAGGGCAAGATTCCTGATACTCTAACTAAAGGATTCACTTTATATGTAAGCCATCCACCATTGTCAAACAACATCATCTGTGCTGTTAAATTCTGGAAGAACTATCCACCCAAAAAATATATTTCTGGAAGAAGTAGCTATATCAAAATTTATTTAATTGTTTTTGTTTGACAAGCTATTATCAAATAGTTAATGAACTAAGGTGAACAGCCAGAGAATTGAAATTTGAGATTCCATTAATGACTTGATTCATTACAAGGATGAAGTAGAGTATATAGCTTTTGAACAAAAACATGGGAGAAAGAGTAACCAATTAATATTCCAAGGAACATAAACAACAAGAATTCCCTCCAAGTGTTCAAAACAGAAGAACATTCAATCCCAAACCAGTAAACAGATATCTTGACATAGCGGCTGTAGCTAAGTCGGAGAAGGATAGAGAGAGATTAATGGACAGAATCAAGTAAAAGCATTACAAGGAAATTGATAAAAGAAGAGAGAATATCCCAACTACCCCATAGCTAAGATCTTAAACCCTTTGAACCAGGAATATCATTCCACTGCAATTAGAAAGAATGTGCTAATGAGTGCTATTAGAACACTGACTAAAGAAGGCAAATGCTCATGAGTGCTATTAGAACACTGACGAAAGAAACAAAAGTCAAAAACATGCATATATTTGATGAAATTGAAAGCATTTCATAGATTGTATTACACTCTTTATCAAGACTCTAAAAACAAGACAAGCTGAACAAGATAACATTATTTAACCTTGATGCAGCAAAACTTGCCAAATATTACAGTTCAGTAGCAATTTTATGTGGGAAGATTAGATTATAAATATGGTATATGTCCAAGAGAAAATGCATGGCATGGACAGTATAACTACATCCATAGTAATGTAAGAAGGGTTTTTGGTAGTTTGCACGAGGTCATGAGTTAAAAACTCATTATTGGGATTGTACACTAAAAAAAATTGATTCAAGAATAACATTAAGACTCCCATATTGTCAATCGCGAATTGCCAAAAAACTGATATAGTGATATATCGGAGATAACAGAAGCTCACGTAGCGGATGAAATAAAATTATTATATACATAAAAGACAATGCCATAACTTAATATACTAAAAAAATTGCATAAATGTAAGAGGAGTGACATAATATTACCTATCTCAAAAGTTCAAGTACTTTTTTTTTTTACTCAATGGGTTCAAGTACTTAAAACCACTGATAAATTCATCAAAAAAATAAAATGTTCACTAAGAATTCATTCATAAAAGAAAAATGATTCTATTCAGTTTTGTTATCTCCCTTGGAAAACAAACCAACTTTTTGTTTTGACTCTACATCTTTTTGTTTTCTCCCCCAGAAACCAACTTAGAAAAACTATGAAGTGAACATAATGCTATATAAAAACTAGAGAATGAAGACATGAACTAACCAACTGACTCACTTACCAATGAAACTGAGGCATTAGGATCTGTAACTATTAGAGTGCGGTTTTCATTCCACTCAGGATTAATATTGTTCGAAATTACTCGGGTCTTCAATTTCTGAAAAGCAAAATAACAAAACAAAACAAAACAGTTAGGACTTAGGACTAACATTCTTTACACAGCTATCAAATCTTTTTCTCACTTACAAGAAAGAAACAACAACGAAGATAGAGAAAAAAATGGAAGATTTTAGAGAAAGAAGAAGAGACCTGTGTATCCATCTTGACGACAACATAAGGATCGCTGCATTTATGTTTAAGACAAATGTGTTTCACTCGATCACGAACAGCAAGGTTGACACCACGCTTGATATGAACCACCAGAAGGCCTAAAATGTCCTTCCTTCTTCCTCTTGATGATGGTGCATCCATATATGCCTTCAAAACAACATAAAATCATACCAAAAATACTTAATAAAACTCACATTTAGGACCATAAAGTTGATAACATAGTGACAACTTAAAAAACTCCAAATAACCAAAGACTAGGAGTTGAATTCATTTAACTCACAAACTAGGAAAAACAAAGCTGAACAGAGAAGAGAACCAAAGAATTTATCTCACAAATTAAGAAGAAAAAAAATCAGAGGAGTTAACAGAGAGAAGTGAAGGGCGTTGCCTCAATATTGAACTATACTTTGAAGCACAATATTGAACTAGACCTCTCTGCCTCAATAGAAGTTCAAGTATTATCAGTTCCTTTAAGACATGTCACCATCACATGCAGAAAATACCAACTGGCCGAAAGAGTTTTTTATTTTTTATTTATTTATTTATTTATTTATTTTTTGCAAACACATGTTGGCTAAAAACAGTAAATGTAATTAAATGTAGGGTCACGCATCATGTAGTCTCTTTGAGACATTAGTCTATATTATGTAGTCTCTTTGAGACAATTAGCTAAGGAAATGAATGAAAATTAAAACATTTTAATTTTTAGTAGCTTTTATGTTCTCTAGATATAGTTGTCATCTTAGAAAATATGTTGAAGAAATAAAAACTCAAGTTAGAAAACTGTTAAATGAATGTCATCCATCATGAATCTCATAACTTGTCTTTTGTATTGTACACTCTTTGTTTCTTTATCCCTTTTATAAATGTAAGTATTTTTTGTAGGTAAGAGGATTGAATTCAAGTATTAATGAAACTTTATTTCCATAAGCATGAAAAAAGATAAACACATAGAGGTGTTCTTTTCTTTTAGCTATTCTTACAATATGTTATCAGCCTCTTACTATAAGATTAAATGCATGAAAGATAAAGACTCTGCAGAATAATAAATATCACTATGCCTTCTTGACCTTAGAAATCAAATACATAATAAAGGGTAGAATTAACATTCTAGCGATCCAACTAATAAAAAGTGAATTAGAATGTAAAGTTGAACTTGCCTTCACATACACACAACCAAGACAACAAAACCATATATATATATATATATATATATCTGTGTGTGTGTGTGTGTGATGTGTGAAATTTACTATGCAAGGCGGGACTATAAACCATCTTTCGGCATTCCATCAACAAGTGATTCGAGTCCAAGGCGGGATATTTTGACAGAAGTGCACAAATTAATAATAACAAATAGTTTCTATTCAAAATAAATAACAACTAAAGTACTGTTCCTAATAATATAATTTTTAAAAAAAGTATCATGATTTTTTAACATCTTTATATTGAATATGACACACAAGCACGCCACTGACAGAGTTATGGTCATTAGTATTATGGTTTGCTCAGTAAATATTTCAAAATCCAAGTGACAATTTTGGAAAGTGACCCTTATAAAGATATCATAGAGAGGTTCTTTTCTTTTATCTATTCTTAGAATATGATATCAGTCTTTATACCAAAAAAAATAATATTGATATATATCAGCCTCTTACTTTTACCTACTCAGAGTAACAAATGAACAACTCAAAAAACTTTTATCATTTGAATTTATATTAAATTAATTCAATTAAAACATTTGAATTTTATATTATTTAAACTTTAAAATATTAATTAGGGTTTTGATCATATTTTTTTGCCGTGCAAACACATCTCTAACTAATGGAGAAAATATGACGTTGTTTTTTACAATCAAATTATATAAAGTTTAATCTCAATTTGACTCTAGTTTTGTTTAAATTAAAATCACTTATGAGTTGGTTTGTATTCTATATTATATTATATATTATGACCTATATATCAAGTTCTTACTTCTTCATGTCATGCTTATATTTGCTTAAATAAAGCAATTTTGAAAGCTTAATTATTATCTAGGTTCCCACGTTAGCTAAGAGTTTCTCAAAGAAATCTGCATTCCATGCATGCACCGGAACCCCATAACATCTGAGCCATGTTGCCCTTTCCGAATCGACATCGGTTTGATTCCATGGGAGAATCCATTTGAACCATTGAGACAACCACTCCCTTGCATCATCAATAAATCCACTAAAGTCGTCCTCGTCCTTTCCTCCTTCCAATAGCATTAGATTGGAACCCATCGGAGTAGCTTTGATAGTAAACACCCTTTGCCTAACACTCATCATGAATACTATAGGACTTTCCTGGATTGATAACTTCCCCTACCATTGCTACTGACGGCTTTTCAACATCCGGAATACTATAGGACCACACACCCCGACCTTTGTTCTCCTCACCACCCTTAACAGTAGCACTCGTTTGGATCTTTGCCTTCCACACTTTATGCGTCACTTTTGCTTGAGCTTCAGGTATGCCTTTAGGTCGATGCTGCTCACAAACCTCCCTTTGAAATCTAGGAAGGTTGTCGACATAGATCTTCTCTCCCTCCGCAAAAATGTTATCCAAAATGATGGCCATCCTCTCCGGTTCACGAACGTCAAAGAAACGAACAAAACCAAACCTTTGACCAAGAGCGTTTCGCCTTCCCGGAATTACAACTTCCTTCACCCTTCCATGCTTGGAAAAAATCTCCATTATATTTCTTGCCCAATACTTCTCAGGAAAGTTAGTGAAATAGAAAGACGTACACTTCTTTCTCCTATCCTACAATTTTGAGTACCGAGTCGCTATATCCACCTTTGTCCTTCCTTGACCAGCTCCAAATCTTTTGTTTTTTCTTCCCATAACCACTTGCCATCCACTTGAGTTTGTCCCACTCCCAATATTTCATGCTCCAAATATAAATATTGCTTGAAGTTTAGTAAACAATATTTCCGAAACTTTTGTACACTACAACAGATTTGGGGATTGGGAGCGCTTTTTTTAAGCCATCAGTAGCGCTTTCGAGCGCTCCTAAAGCTTGCGCTCCTGTTGCCAATCCCCCAAAGGTAGCGCTCGAAAAGCGCTACCAATGAACAGGCAAGAGGAGCGCTTCTAAGCATAAGCGCTCCTTATTTCCGGATGCGCATAGACCATAAGTAGCGCTTCTAAGCGTAAGCGCTCCTTATTCCCGGATGCGCATAGACCAAAGGTAGCGCTTCTAAGCGTAAGCGCTCCTTATTCCCGGATGCGCATAGACCAAGAGTAGCGCTTTTTTGTTCAAACGCTCCCCATTCCTAGATGCGCTTAGACCATAAGTAGCGCTTTTTAGAGAAAGCGCTCCTTATGCCTAATTTTTTTTAATTCTAGCTGTTTCTTCTCTATTACCATAAGTAGCGCTTACAGAAAGCGCTACCTATGCCTAAATTTTTTTTAAAGAATTTTTTTTCTGTTTCTTCTCTATTACCAATTCCTTGCTCTGCTCCCTGTTTCAAATCAAATTCCAACTAATTAATAAATCCAACATACACACATATATGCCAACCAAAATTACATAAATCATCATGTACCAAAACATGAATGTCAACATAACAGCAAAAATTACAAGATATCCAATATAGGTACTACAAAAATAGGATATCCAAAAAAATTACATCAATTTCGATTTTCATGTATAACACCGGCAACATGATGACACCACTCTCCTTTGAGCTCAATAAGTTGCTCATCAGAAAAAGGAACTCCAAACACATATCCAGAAAAATACTGAAAAAGTAAAATAAAATGAACTAAGAATTATATCAATATCAAACAAATATTGAATTACTTATCAAAAAACAAACTATCAAATTATATATACATTGATTGGGATTTCCATTTCGTTGTGATTGATGATGTCCTTCATAAATTTCATTACATAGTACCCGCAATCAATGTTGTTTGGTTGGAGTGGACCCTATAAAACAAAATATGACTTGGTTATTAAATTTAATTAATTACATATGCATAAGAATATTGATTATAAACTTACCCTTATTGCTATCCATTTTGTAGAACATGATGATTTTCTGTACGCAGTCCTGGAATCACTCAATCCCCAATAAGATGCCAAAGCACTGAAACAACATCATTTAAATAACTATATTAATCGAAATACACACATAATTTAAACTATGAAATATGCAAGGTATCTAAATACACACCTATTAAATACTCCCACCAACTTGGTGTAGTAGTTGTAATGACCTAACAGTGAATCCAAATAGAAAATCACATCTCTTTTGGGATCAACCGCCAACAATATCCAATGACTCCTATAAAATTTTTGAAGAATCAAATTAATGGCAAATATATAATAAATACATATTATATACGATTGATATATATAGATTTCATTACTCACCCTAAGTTGATGGGTGCCAAAAACAAACTATCACAGCTTGATTCACGTGCTAGTGCCAAGCGCTGACTGATACTGGCTGTAACCTCTTCCTTGTTCCTTTTCATTTGTTCCTTGCTTGTTTTTATTTGTTCTTTTGTCATTTTCTTAGGATCTAGGGGGAGATTAAGTAGAAAAGTACTTTCGGGGCATAAGAACACAAATCTTTTTGTTTGATTCTTCGGGACCAATATCTCATGGTACAAATACCTTTAATTAAAATGTATACAAATTATAATAATAATAATAATAATAATAATAATAATAATAATAACATCAATAGGTGAAATGATAAGATAGATATGTACCTGATATATGCTCTAATAGTAGTCGCACTTGCCTCCTCGTGCTCAAATACCACTTCGAGTTCCTCTTGATTGAAAGTGAGTGTTTGCTCGTGTCCAAAAATTTCTTTATCCATCAATGACTGTATTATGGTTGCACTACCCATGTGGTTTGACGCATAGATTTTTAAAAAAGTGATGAACTCCATGGGATTATTACAAGATCTGTCAGCAATCCTATTCCCACTAGCTATTTGCCGAGACACTCTTGTCTTGCCAGCAATAGAAGGGGAATGTTGGGATTCAATCTCATTCCCGCTAGCTATTGGCCGAGACAGTTTTGTCTTGCCAGCAATAGAAGGGGAAGGTTGGGATTCACCAACATTGCCACTAACTTTGTCACCCTTTCCAGCAGTAGAAGGGAAAGGTCGAGATCTTCCTTTGGCAACATTCCCACTAACTTTGTCTCCCGTTCCAGGAGTAGTAGGTCGAGATCTTCCTTTTGCCCTTTGGGATACCTATATATTTGGAAAGATAATTAGTTAGTAACAAATATAGTTGGAAAGATAATTTATGACAATGAGCTAATAAATTACTAACAAATATATTGTCACTTACATTGATAAGGTTTGTTGGCCATGCGACAAAAGTACCAATTGCATCATTTACAGTAATGATCTCTACACTGTGTACTGGTACAGGCAATGGTGCATCCCTCACAATTGCAACGTCAACTCTGACCCTCACATGATTTTTGGGTATGGGTATATTGTGCAGTAAGGTGCCCGGTTCGTGACAAATGAATCCCCTTGCGACCAATTTAAGCGGGTTTGATATATATAATTCACAATCATTATTGTTACCCTAAATCAAATGATAAACAAAAATGAATATGTAAAAATTGATGTAATATGTTTTATAAAAAGAGGATCTAATGATAAATACCTCATTGGACGCAATAGTGCAACTATCTCTGAAGCTATCTGGCCTAGGGGATGGTACATCAGTCCTTGGTCCAACTCTTTCGTTTAAATCTGCAACTTCATCCATTAGTTTCAATACAATTTGTTCCAACCGTCTTTCTCTACTATTTTGGTTTTTAGGCCTATTTGAACCCCAGAAAGCGGTTGGAGTAACACCAAATCCCAAACCCCTCATACGACCCGAATACTCTTTAAGTTCCAAGGCACGGCCAAGGATGTCATTCTCACCATCACAATCAGTTATCTCTCCTTGTGATACTGATTGTGATATGGACTCCTGATTCACAAAAAAATTATTAGACATTATTATACATTATAACTACCATCAAAATTACAAAACAATTTTAATTTTATCATACTTACAATTCTTTGAGACACCTCTTTCGTTTTCGGATCGTCAATCACACCATCTTTGTTTACTCGGCCTTGTACCCACAAAACATGCCGGCCAATGGATTCTTGAGTTGGATCTTTCCCGGCCTCCACTAGCTGTTAAAATTTACCAATTGTTAATAAATATATCAAAAGATTCATTCATAATAAGTGAAAGTAAAAATAAAGGATGTTGTGCCTACCATTTCTTCTTCAATGTCTTGATAACCCTTAACACCGCCTCTATAAGGGTAATCAGGACTTCTTGCTCTCTCTCGGTTTTCATTGCAAAATGCCTATATAGATACATAAATATACATTAATGCATGATAATTGTCAAATATAGTTAAGTTAAAAGGTAATTGTACAAACCAAGAAGTCATCATCTTCGGTGCGTTTGGTTATAAAGACATTCCAATCCTCTTGTGTTATAATCCCGCTATATATTAGTGGGGGATGGTGTATGAGGTTCCCTTCATCATCTGTCATCCATTTCTTTTTTAGAAGAGTTCTGAACTTCCTATGTAACTTTCCGGCTTTCATAAGACAGAAGTCTTTCCGAGACTCATCCACATCAAAATATTTCTGCTTACACACAAACCATGAAAATATTATAAATATATGCTTACATATAATTATAAAAAAAGATAACCATATAGATCTAAAATTATATACTAAAATTATATACTTGGATCAAACACCATAGCTCCTGTTTGCGTCTTTCCAAAGCGAGATCACGTTTATCATGCCATCCATTCATTGAAATCGGTACCGTTTGCTTCACTTTAGTACCAATGAAGCTAGTCAACTCTTTACCATTTCGACCAAATGGTTGGCCTTTAACATTCCATTGGACCTGCATTATAACTTATGTAAGTTAGATAACAAATAGTTTTAACTAAGTATTAAATTTAGTTAATTAGTAAGTATCTTACTGAAAGTTTAGGAAGTCCTTTACTCGCCCGATTGATGATATTTAGTAAGTATCTCAATGCAATTTTATTTACAATTTGCTTATCCGTATGATATTTTTCTCTTCGCTTCTTGGTACTTTGCTTTCTACGAAACGTAATTCCATCGCTATGATCCTTTCTAATATACACGACATCCTCTTTAGAAGTACTTTCCCATAGTATTGGTTGTGATGTTCCGAAGAAAGGGTCATCCTCAATATCAACATCTTCGGGTGCTTTATCACCAATGTCATTAACCAATAGTTTTTTGTTTGTCAATAGAACAATGGACCAATTGATATCAACTGGATCAGTGACATAAAACACTTGTTGAGCTTGCGAGGCTAAAATAAAAGGCTCATCTTTATACCCTAACTTGTTGAAATTCACCCGCAAGAACCCCGACTCATCTATCTGTACACCATTATTATTGTCAACCCACTTACATTTGAACACAGGCTCGCGAAACATATCATAATCCAACTCCCATATGTGTTCAATGACTCCAAAGTATGACATATTGGCGTAAATGGGATTTCTGTCTTTGGCACTTGATGTATGCATAGATTGAGCTACAAGAGTCACCCCACTATTTTGCATTTTACTCTGATCATCTTGGTTTTTTGTATAGAACGTGTACCCGTTTTGTAGATAGCTGGTGTAAGAGATAACATGTATATTTGGACCTCTTGCTAACCATCTCAATCTATCAGAAATCAAGGTAGGATTCAAAGCAAACTCTAAAGAAATGTGATTTCTTAGCCACAATATGAAACTCCTATTGTGTTCTTTTCTTAACCAAACTTGACCCTTACTTGGGTAATCACTCTTAAGCATGTCCATGTGCTTCGCAACATATGAATCCACCTCACTGTCATTGTGCAGAACATATAAGTGTGCTTGCTCTAGTTCTTTCCTTGATACCATCACTATTTTGCTTCCTGTCATCCCTTTACCAACACTTCCTTTATGACGCTCCCTTGGCAGCCCCACAGAATGTTCAACACTAGATAGATAGTCGGTGCAGAACTCAATAGCTTCTTCAACTATGTATCGCTCAGCAATACAACCCTCGGGTCGTGATCGGTTTTTAACATATCCTTTTAATATCTTCATGTAACGCTCAAACGGGTACATCCACCTCATGTAACATGGGCCACACAATTGTGTCTCTCTAACCAGATGAACTATTAGATGAATCATTATGTCAAAGAATGACGGTGGAAAAAACATCTCAAGCTCGCATAATGTGACAGTAATTGATCTTTGCAACGCTGGCAACTTTCCAGGGTCAATCACTCTACTAGAAATCGCCTTAAAGAAGAAACAAAGTTTAGTTATGGCCTGACGCACTTTGTTGGGCAAAATGGATCGTATACCGATGGGTAACAAATTTTCCATGAGAACATGACAATCATGGGACTTTAGAGACTTCAACTTGAGGTCTTTCATCGATACAAGGTTCATAACATTTGAAGAGTACCCCTCTGGAACTTTAACTCCATAAAGAAACTTACAAAAGACAGTTTTCTCCTTTTTAGATAGAGTATGAGCTGCCGGAGGTAGATATGTACGTGTACTCTTCTTTATCGGACCCAATTCGGGTCTCAACCCCATACTAACCAAGTCCAACCTTGCATTGATGGTATCTTTAGTCTTTCCGGGCATATTGAGTAAGGTACCAATGACACTTTCGAAGACATTTTTTTCAACATGCATCACATCAATGAAATGTCTTACATGTAATGATTTCCAGTATGGCAACTCAAAGAAAATCGACTTTTTCTTCCACCCTCGTTTGGCAAGCTCTCCTGCAAAAGGCTTCCCAAATTTAATGTTCAAATCTTTCACCTTTTCAAATAGTTGTTCACCCGTCAAAGGTGGAGGAGCTTTACGGGTTTCTGAATTCCCATTGAATGCCTTTCTCCACATTCGATACTGATGAGTTGGAGGCAAAAATCTCCGATGACCAAGGTAGATATTCTTCTTACCATGTTCCAACCACATCCAGTCTATATTATCTTCACAAATAGGGCATGCACACTGACCTTTGTTACTGTACCCAGATAAATTGCCGTATGCTGGAAAGTCGTTAATTGTGCCAAAAATCATAGCCCTTAGGGTGAAACTCTCTTCTCTTAACCCATCATACACCTCTACGCCATTCTCCCACATTAGCTTCAAGTCTTCAATTAAAGGAGCCAAGTACACATCAATATCATTTCCTGGTTGTTTGGGCCAGGAAATTAACAAAGACAACATCATATACTTGCGTTTCATACAAAGCCATGGAGGTAAGTTATAAATCGCCAAAATCACGGGCCATGTACTATAGGAGCTACTCTGGATACCGTGCGGGTTAAATCCATCAGCAGACAATACAAGTCGAAGGTTTCTTGGTTCCTCCCCGAAATCAGGATAATGAATATCAATTTTTTTCCATTGCGGAGAATCTGCCGGATGTCGTAGCAACCCATCTTTAATCCTTTCATCCTCATGCCAAGTCAAGTGTTTTGCATCTTCTGAACTACGGTACATGCGCCTAAATCTAGGAATTATAGGAAAATACCACAACACCTTTTCTGGCGCAGATTCTTTCTTCTTATACCGCGAAGCATTACACTTAGGGCACGACTTTAACAATGCATGTTCATTCCGAAATAATATGCAATCATTGGGACAAGCGTGTATCTTCTCATAGTTCAAGCCAATGGTGCCTAATATTTGTTTTGCATCATACATTCGAGAAGGGAGCACATTATCCTTCGGCAACATATTTTTCAATAATGCGAGTAATTCCGTAAAGCTCTTATCCGTCCAACCGTGGCAACTTTTCAAGTTATACAACTTTATCACAGCCAATAATTTTGTGAACTCGGTGCAACCCGCATACAACGGTGTCTCCGCATCGGTTATCAACTTCTCAAACCTTTGAGGACAATCATTAAGATTATCTTCAACCGCTTTTGTCATCTCTTCAAATTGGTTGCCATCAAATGAATATTTTTCGGTGTCAACCGGCGCACATCTCTCAGTACTATTCATATTTGAAGATTCGCCTTTTTCCTCGCCGTGCATTGTCCAACAAGTATAACTTTGATCGATTCCGTAGGCCTTTAAATGTCCTTCCAACTCAACTGCAGTAACTGGGTTTACATAACAACATCGTAAACAAGGACATTTGATATTACTAGAAGTTCCCAATCGTCGAACAGCAAAGTTAACAAAATATTCTACTCCATCGACATATTCCTTCGACAGACGATTTGCAGACATCCACTTTCGATCCATATTTAACCAAAATTGATAATAAAATCCTGATAAGAGAACTTAAATATGTTATAGGTGAAAAACGCACAAAGTACAATCTTTTGAACCTAAGATATTGGACCTTGGATAAGGTCATTACTAATATGATGTTATGTTCTTTTATCATAGATTTAACCACTTATTTGAGCTCAAAAGAAAATCACAGTATTTACTAATTATGCAGAAAGCATTGGAGACTATCCTATTAGCTCTTAACAATTGGAACCTTGCATTTCAATCAAATTCCAATTAGCCACATATTTACTAATTGTGCATAAACTAAACATTAATTAGCATGCCATTTAATCCAATTTTCCATGCAATTTCAACCATAAGTCAACCAATCCATCAATTTCAAGTGCAGAATTTTCATTACAAACTCACATTCAACAAGAAAAGTACCTGAACGCAGAGAGATGAACTAGAGAGAGCGCAGAGAGATGAACCAGAGAGAGTGCACGAGAGAGATGAACGAGAGCCTGTGCCAAAAAATAACTTTCTTAAAATTAACTTCATTCATTCCCCTCTACCCCAACTCTTCACATTAATTCATTTCAGGCAACACCTCATTATTATATATATGTTCCTGGATTCTGTTAAGTCATCAACTAACAATAAATTAACTTGTGCTAACTAACTAACCCTAACAATCTAACAAACTCAAAATCAAATGAAAACAGTTGCTAGCGGAAAAATATTTTAACAGAAAGTGCAAAAGCCAAATCAACATAAAAATAAGTCCAACTATTCCAAGTTAAGCTATCAAGAACGTCAGCAGCGGCAAGGGTTGAGAGAGATTCTGGAAGGTTTGGTGCCATGCTATCAAAACCTAAACTATCAAATCCTTAGGGTGTGCGTACCTGGTGGAGAGGTTAACGAGAGAGAGAGAGAGAGAGAGAGAGAGAGAGCAAAGATATGTTCCGAAGCTTAGGGTGTGCGTACCTGGTGGAGAGGTTAACGAAACGTGGTGGAGACAACGGTGTGGTGGAGAGGAAGCCCGGCGTCGTCGAGAGGACAGCGTGCGTACAGCACGGCGGCACGAGGAGAAGGCGAGGGTTTAGAGAGAACGATTCTGGAATGTTAACGTTGAGAGCCTGAGAGACTAAGAGAGACGTACTGAGACTGAGAGGGAAGAGTGCGCAACATTAATTAGGAAAAATGCCAAAGGGAGCGCTCGCGTAAAAAGCGCTCCTCATTGGAGGACGCGTATTGATCAAAGGGAGCGCTCACTAATGAAGCGCTACTTATTGCACCTCCGTGTTTAGCCATAGGGAGCGCTTGCTTACCAAGCGCTACTTATTGCACCTCCGTGTTTAGCTATAGGGAGCGCTCGTGTACCAAGCGCTACTCATTGTACGTGCGTGTTGCGAATAAGGAGCGCTTGCCTATAAAGCGCTACTAATGTTGCGCTCTTTTTAAACAATTATGTTGTAGTGGTACATAGGGTTAGTAAATATAAACATAGTAAAGTATGTCCAAATGTTATTGTCAAAAAGAGTATGTACAAATGTTACTGTCACAAAAAAAAAAGTACACCTCTATAATTTACGTAACTAATTTTTCATTTCAAATTTTTGTTATTTGTTTATTCATTACGCCCCTCTTTGCAACTAATTAATACAGTCTATACATCTGCACGACACAATTAAAATAGCATAAATCTAGGACATTGAACCGCTTTGTATTTGGCATACAATATGATGGCTTTCTGGACTAGCTATTTGTATATTCAACTATTTGTATAGTTTTTACCTGTCTTCTGAGAATATTAGATGCTACATGAGCATCAAATCCGCGATAATAAGTGAATCATCCATAGGTCCAACATGTCGTTAGTCCAAACAAATTTGGTGAAAAATAAAATTAGTTTGATGACAAAATACGTAAAGTGCGGTGCTAAGGAGTGTATTTCGGCGTACTTTACGGTTCAAAAAAATTTAACTGTTGAAATAGGCAAAGTTCTTTCCCCGATAATCAGTTTTGTGAAAAATAAAATTAATTTCGTGATAAAATATGTAAAGTGCGGCGCTAAGCTGTGTTTTGGGGTTTAGGGTCTGAAAAAAGTTTGGATATTCAAATACGTGAAGTTCGTTCCTTACTAACCAAGTAGGTGAAAAAAATAATAGCAGTGTGTTATGAGGTACTTTAGGGTCCGAAAAAATTTTATATGTTTAAATACTCGAAGTTCATTCCTGAATAGCATGTTTGGTAAAAAAAGATTAATTTCTCGACAAAATACTAAAGTGCGACCATAAGCCATGTGTTTTGGGGTACTTTAACGTTCAAAAAAATCTTCTAGCTATTTAAATACGCAAAGTTTGTTCCTTGATAAAAAGTTTGGTAAAATAATAATTGTGTGACAAAATATATAAAGCACGACGCTAAGCAATGTGTTTCGAGGTACTTTAGGGCTTGGAAAAAATTTTAAATTTTCAAATACGCTAAGTTTGGTCCTCAATAACCGGCATACGCTAAGAAAAGTTAATTCGTGACACTTATGAGCATGTTTTTGGTACTTTAGGATTTGGAAAAAAAATTTAAGTACTAGCCCTTTCTTCTTCAGCACGTGTTTCAAAAGACCATCACAAAATCCTAATAGAAAAGTTGTTAAAACAAGAGGGAAGTAATGATAGAGTTGAATTTAAAATAGTTGAGAGATTCTAAATAATAATTTTAATTTTTTCGTTAAAAAAATATATTTTTGTTTTCATTTTTAACTGAAAATACTTAAGTGAGCACTTTTTCCATGTTAAAATTTAACCTCGATATATGTCACTAATTTGTTTCATCAAATTGTTTTATCTGAGTTAGATTTGCTTTTTTTTTATATATAAAATTCTCCCATAATAAACTACTTATCAAATAGCTTAAGTACATAACAAATTGAAATATGCATAATACTATCTATTTTTTCATAAAAGTATCCCTGTGCATTTATTTGATTGACTAAAATAGATAATAATGGTATATTATCAATTAACCTCGTGAGAATTACATAACAATGTCATTCAAATAGGGATGACAATTGGGCGGGGTAGGGAGTACTCTCCCACTCCTCATCCCCGCCTCCTAGATTTTCCCCATCCCAGTACCCCATCCCTTCCTCGGAGAGGTTTCCTCCCCATCCTTGTCTTCACAGTCCTTGCGGAGACCCCCGGAAAAATATTAAAAGTTAGAAAAATATATATTGAAATATATATATATATATATATATATAAATAGTAAAATTGAAAATTAAATAAAAGTAAGACTAAAAAACAAAAAGTTAAATATTTTAATATAAAAATATAAATTTTAATTTTAATTTGAGATTTTAATATATTAAAATTATAAAAGTAAGAACAAAATTATAAAAACTAGCAAATTTTAATATTTTTAATTAAAAATACATATAAAAAGACAAAAAAAAACTTGATTACCCATTTTATTTGCCACCGCACAAAGTGAGCTTATAGTTAGTGAACTTCTCTTTTTGACATAGCCCTGAAAAAATATAGAAAAGAGATAAAATAGTAGTAGATAAATTACTCCTGTGCTGCCACACTTATTTATCAATACTATGCATATTATTTCTCCTCGCATTGGAAAATTCTCTATCAAAGTGAACAATATATTTCCCAATTTCGTGATGCCTTAAAACCCAGTAGCAACAACATATTCGCGATGTGAAGGTTTCAAACCCAACTTTGATTACAACGTAGCATCAAAACTTTGTTTCAACAACGACACCATCGAAGCGCACCACCTCCGAAACATTTTGACCAAGATATATAATCGGTGTCGCGTTGACCATCGACACTAACGACTCTCTTCAGCCTGTCATTCTTTCGGACTGTCTCAAACGATGTCGACACCACTACTCAGTGGCGGATGTAAGTATAGGTAGTGTGGGCAATTGCCCCCCCATTAGATAAAAATATTTTAGTTAAGAGTCTTCAATAAATTTTATTTTGCCCCCAGAAAAAATGAGAGGTTGCCCCCATGAGTCATTTATTTTTTTTAAAATGAACATACCAAATTATAAGAGACGCATAATTGATATTAATTTTGTTCTTTTATTCTTCTATTTTTTGTTATTTCAGCTCATTCTAACACTGAATACACTAAAACTTCAGTGTTTTAACGAATATTTGAATACTAAATTAATTTTTTTTCTTAAAGACTAAATAAGCCTATTTTTTCTCAAGTACCAATTTGGATCTTTACTCTTTTATCGTGAAATTAAGTATATTTTGGAAATGCTTATAATAATTTTTCTAGGAAAATATTAGACTAATGTTTGCCCCCACCATAGAAAATTTCTGGATCCGCCACTGCCACTACTTCTTTGGAATTGTTGGCTTGCTACAAAAATGATAATTTCTCCTTGATCATGGCTCATGGTCCTTTAGATATCAAAGCATCAGATGAAAAACATACAAGGGTTGAAGCAACACGTGAAGATTCAACCCATGAAGAGGATCGACAAAACAAACATAAAACAGAGAAATGCTGGGACATTTGAAGGAAGGGAGTATAGTTGAAGTAAACTCAGAAAACAATTCCACAACCCAAAAGTATAACTGAAGCAAATGAGTGCACCAAATGTATATTCGTATATATACCTTCATCTTTTTCAATTTATATCCCTAGTAGGTAGCTCAGTTGGCGAGCTAAAGAATATCGAATGAGTGCACCAAATGAGTCCAAGAAGGAGGTCCTGGGTTCAAACCCCTGAAACTATCATTTCCCCCACCCCACTAACATTGCTTATAAAAAAAAACTTATTCAATCTCAATATCATTTAATGTCATCAAGTAATCCCATTACTCCCCGCTAGTCCCCTTAGGAGAAGGAAAATGTAATTACCTTCGTAAGTGTTCAAAGAGCCCGAAAGTCTTCACTGCCTTGGACTGGGGCACCATCCCCTCACCCTAAATTTTAAGGCACCAAAATCAAGTAATCCCATTTTTCTAAAACAAAATAAAGAGATATTGGGTAGATAAATTGGTGAAATAATTGTGTGCACAAATATTAACCATCTAATTAGATATTATTGACTAACATAGTAACTCTATTTGCTCTTCCCAAAAAAACTCTTCAGTGTCCAATGCGTTGGAAATGAGATAGGTTAGTTATGCAATAAGTGCAAGTGGGCTCGACAATTAATATCAAGTAGTAATTTACAATAATACCCTCTGTTATAGGCTAAATATAAGTTATAATTTTCAAACATGATGCATTTATTACCTTTTGGTACAAATGAAAAGACGCTCTCATATTTTATTTTGTATCCTTACACTTACAAACAATTTTTTTTTGGCAATTAAAGACAAATAATTCTTGAACCTAGAAACAAATCTTTGCAACTAGAAATAACTAACTCGGTATGACTAAGAGAAATGACAAACAATCCGGTATATCATCATGACATTCAATTCAAAATTATGATGAAAATGCTTCAAATCAACTTGAGATGTCATGGTAGTTTGAAATAATTCATATTGTTGTTGGCCACCAAGTATATATTAGGGAGAACCACTCACATTTTAAACGATAAGAATGAATGAGGATTGTAAAATTATATTTTTTTATGAACAATAATAATACCCATGAAATGAGAAAATGAGAATATTATATACAATTATTGAGATTATGATTAAGGACAATGTCTAGCATTAAGTTTACACACTCTTTCCTATTTAGGTCCTAAACTAAAGTCTAGGAAAATAAAAAGTAGTCCGTAAAAATATGTGATGTTGGTAAATTAACTTAGGTTTAAATATGTATTTAGTCCCTGCAAATGTCCCTGTTTTTCGATTTAGTCCCTGCAAATTTTTTTTTTAAATACGTCCCTGCAAAATAACTTTTTTTTGAATATGCCCTTCCGAAAGTTGGAATTTTAAATACGTCCCTGCAAAATAACTTTTTTTTAAATACGTCCTTGCAAAATAACCTTTTTTTTTAAATACGTCCCAACAAAAAAAAATGTGATATTTTGCAGGGACGTATTTAAAAAAAAAAGGTTATTTTGTAGGGACGTATTTAAAAAAAAGCTATTTTGCAGGGACGTATTTAAAAAGTTTATTTTGCAGGGACGTATTTAAAAAAAAAGTTATTTTGCAGGGACGTATTTAAAAAAAAATTGCAGGGACTAAATCGAAAAACAGGGACATTTGCAGGGACTAAATACATATTTAAACCATTAACTTATTAAAATTTTATAAATAGTCCCTTACAGATATTAATAATAAGATAGATTTAAAGAACTTTGGGTGCAAATTTAAGTATATTAGTACAAATTTAACATTTCAGGGGATTCAAAATTTTATTTACATTGGGGTACTGGTACAATTATTTTGAATCCCCCGCCAATGGTTAATGCCCGGTAGAAATTTGAGTATAATATTCTCAGGATGGTGTTCTAATCCTTAATCATGCCTTAATACGGTATGATCTTAATGTATTTGAGTTTGAATATTCCTTATACTAATTTTGAATGATTCTTTGGTTATAAGGAAAATACTCATTGACTTTGTTTTGTTAATATTAAAAAAATCATTACATTAACCTTTTGTCTTATTCAATATTTTGGGGGCCATGTGTTTTTTATCAGAACAACATCCTATATATTGTCGTTTTCGAAGTCAAAAAATATGGTTTCACAAATCAGCACCAATCAGCGGGTTTATTTTTAGCTAGCACAGTAACACGCTCCTTTTATAATTTGTGAACAGAATTAAAAATAACATTAAAGGTAATAAAATAAATAAATCAGAAATATGACAAAGATATTTGTATTATTACACAACTCATATAATATAATTTAAATATAACGTGTTCCAAAGTTCTGGGTTTTCTACTTGAAGACTTCCAAATTTATTTACTTTTGTTTCATAATACTACTACTACTATTCCTCGTGACTTAACTTCACCTCTATCGAATAAGTAGAGTTTCTTTTCTAATGAATGTTTTGATAATAGAAACAGCTAGATACGAGTATACAAATTGCCTTGTTGGTGATTTATTGGGCCAACTTTTTTGTGTGCAGTAAAAAAAAACTGTTGTGTCGACTTCAATAATACTAAGGCATGATGTATTACCATCAAGGTAGGATGGTGTTCCTTCAATGACACAAAAGCATAATGTATTACCACCAAGACAGGATGTTTGGTGTGTATTGATGTTTAGGTGCTCACAGGAGCACGGAGAACACCCCCTGAATCCGCCTATGGCTTACTATCGGCGGATTTCAAACAATTATTGAAATTAACTTGTTACATGTACTATAATTATTTCCCACTCACTACAATACAACTATTTGGCGCGCGGTAAACAATAATATTATATTTTTTTTCAAAACTTTTGCCTAACAAATTAAATATATTAAAGATAACAGAACCATGCATCATGTTTTTGGTTAGAAATAAGTTGATTAACACAAGAAAAAATGCACCGTTTGGTGAATATATTAAATTAAAGGGATACGTATCTCTCTTACCAAGTCATAATAGCTAGCATTTAATGCATGCTTTGCTGCATTTACTATAAATTAAAGTACATCTCAAATACTTTTTTTTAAAACTATGAAGAGCTCCAAAGTTCTGGGTTTACTACTTGAAGACCTCCAAGGTTTATTTACTTTTGTTTCATACAACTACTACTACCTGTGACTTCACTTCACCCCTACTATCGAATAAAGTAGAGTTTCTCTTCTAATGATGGTTTTGAAAATAGAAACAACTGGATACACACATGCAGCAAGCAAGCTAGGATAGGACTATCTTACTTTCTCGTGAATGAAAGAAGTCATGCATCCAGGTGGTCCATGGGCAAAATGAGAGAGTGATAGGTGTTGTGTGTAATAAAAAAAAAAGTTTATTAAATTTTGGTATGAGAGAAAGAATAACTTGCGTGAGTGTGAGAAAGCAGATGATGCAACATCAGAAGTTTTACCAAGACAAAAACAGATGTTTTACCGAGACAAATTCAAGATGCAACCTTTGTGGAAATATTGGTTTGAACAGCATGCATGCAGTAAATTAAGAAAAGGACTATGTTAATTAATTATTAATGAATTAAATGTGCAAAATTAGATAGTTGAAGTGCATAAGAGCAGCTCCGACACAATGTGCTTATAGTGTTGTTTAAGTTGTGAAGCTCAAAGATAAGAAATAGTAGTATTGGAATTGGTCTAGTTGGCACATGTTCTAGCTTCCTTATGTTAAGAAAAATTTGCTTCTACAAGCACACTATGGATGGTGGTGTGCTTATTATTAAACAAAAATACAAAGCGAAGTAGGAGTCAAAGTATATATGTGCTTGACTCCAAATAATTTAATAACCTAGGTTGTTTAAAAGTTGCTTATTTTTCTACCATTAGAATAAAAAGTAGATACAATTAATTAATTCTTAAAAATTGCTTAACGTTTATATGGCATTGTGATCTCACTTAAAATGGTTGTGCAATCAAAAATAATTTGCTTATTTTTCTTTCATTGAAGATGCTCTAATAGATCGTTGGTACCACAAATATCGAAGCATAGTTTTATTTTATAAGCACACCCAATTAAGATCAAGTGACATTAACTTAGTCAAATTGTTAAATAAACTACTAGTACTTTATTAAGTTGACCATTTTACTGATATGTGGTCCCACATAGGGGTGTTCGCAGGCCGGTTTGGATCGGATTTGATCAAATCCGTTGTCCGAACCAATTATAATTATTCGGTTTGGATTGGTTCAGATTTTACACTTTTTCCTCCAAAATCCGAACCAAACCGAACCGATATTGGACGGGTTGGTTTGGATTGGGCTCACGGGTCATTCACTAAAATATTAATTTTCTAAAATATAAAAAACAACACTTTTTTTATGATATTCCAACACTTTAAATAGCTAAAAAATTGAAAATCACACAAAATCAAAGTCAAATCCACTAATAGTCTTCTTATTCATACTATTAAAGTTTTACAACTTAATCATAAATTATTAAGGTAAAAATTCTAACTAAATAAATCGTGTACATTTAAAATTACAATATTATTATGACATAATATGGGTTGGTTCGGGTTGGCGGATTTGATTTTTAAAATCCGTTGCGCGAACCAAACAACTATGGGTTGGTTTGGATTTGTTTGTTTTTGACCCGAACACGAAAAAGATCCAAACCAAACATATCGGCTTGGATTGGATTATGGGTTGATTTGGATTTGCCCGAAACACTGAACACCCCTAGTCCCACATGGCATGGGTATTTCTTCAGCATCATGTGCTCCAACGGACACATTAATATCTTGCATTGGGAAAGTGCATTCATTCATACTATTGGAAATGCATGCAAACTCTGGTTGTGAAATGGAAAGAAGGGCTTTGAAAGAATATTAATTTGGTCACACATGATTTTTCAATTCTCGAGTCTCTCAGAAAGCATGAGAAAATAAACAACGTACGATCACGTGGGAGTGAGAGTGGCCCATGTGCGTCGTTCCCATGTTGCCTTTTCAGTTTCCATACTTGTCTCGTCTCCATCAAAATACTACATAAAAACATTTTTTTGACCAATACTTAAAAAACAATAGACCTTGTAAAAATGTTATAATTTTATTTGCCTCTTAATTCATATGCTTTTATTTAGAGCTTTAGATAATAATAATAATAATAATAATAATAATAATAATAATAAGCTTTTATTTAGAGCTTATAAACAAAAAGTTTCCAATCCATCGAATCCATCCAAGGGGAAGGAAGCGTGAAACTATTGCTCCTACTGCCCAATTAGCAAGTTAAGAGGCAGTACCCATCAAGTATGTATTTTTGGAAGACTGTATTGAGAGAGTGCATTGAAAATGAAAGAGAGATGTTTAAATGTTTTACTTTTGCCTATCGAAAAAGATAGATGTTTTACTTTGGTTTAAATGCACTTTTAGTCCCCCTTTTTTATCCCCTATTTTATTTTCGGCAATTTGGGTCCTTCTATTTTACAAAATTGTACAATGTTGACTAAATTGGAGTTTCAAACTCTAAGATGTTGTTGATGTGTCAATATTTTAATTGACACGGCAATTGACTAAGCCTTGTAGGCATGTCACTTCATTTCTTTTTATTAAAAAACATTTACTTTAATTTTATAAAATATTTATTTAAAATAATGAACCTTGCATTTGTTATGAGATGATTCCAATTTAAACACATCATGGATTAATCGTAGAAAATTTGGATTTCTGGGAAAAAAGAAAGAAAGATCGTGACTTTGTAAAGTATAAAATTTAATTATTTAAGTCATATAAAATTATTTATTTTAAATAAACATTATATAAAATATAAAATTGAAGTAAACGTTTTTTATTAAAGAAATAAAGTGGCATGCCAAAAAAGCTTAGTCAATTATCTTGTCAATTGACACATCAGTATCTTAGAGTTTGAAATTCCAATTAGTTAACATGCCTCCATCGGATAAACATGGACGAAGTTATGGTCTGCAGACTAGACAGCCCTCCATGGTGCCGGGTTACAAAGTGTCGGGATACAAATCATTGTACCAGAGTTGGAGGCGTCAGAACTGGATTTTGAGCTTAAAAGAAGAATTGTAGCCCCGCTTCTTAGCTTTCCAACGCATGCTCACACGCCTCCATCGGATAAACATGGACAGAGTTATGGTCGGCAGACTAGACAACCCTCCATGGTGCTGGGATACAAATATTGGTAACGGGGTTGGAGACGTTAGAATTGGATTTTAAGCTTAAAAGAAGAATTGTAGCTCTGCTTCTTAGCTTTCCAACGCATGCTCACACGCCTCCATCGGATAAGCATGGACGAAGTTATGGCCTGCAGGCTAGACAGTCCTCTAGGGTGCCGGCCTTCGTTGACACCTTCGTTTTTAATGGGATGGCACCTCATGGTGTCGGGGTTCATACCCCAAACACGGCAAGGTTCTGTCCTTCGTTTCCACATGGTACCTCATGGTGTCGGGCTTGGAAGTATTCATTTAAAGAGTCATAATATGTGCAGCAGCTTCTGAATCCCTACGATAGGCACCTCATGGTGCCTGGGCTTCCGAATCCCTACGATTCTGAATCCCCGCGATAGGCACCTCACGGTGCCGGGGCTTCCGAATCCCTACGATTCCAAATCCCTACGTTAGACACCTCATGGTGCCAGGGCTTTCCCCCTATGCCTCGGTATGTTGCCGGTTTTGAGTCCTTGTTCGTGTGCCCGTGCGGTTGCCTGCCGGGTTACGAGGACATTGGTGCCTTGCCTCCTTATCTTGGCATAATTTGCTCCTCATATCTCGTCAAGGTAACTTTACTCATCTTTTAAACACTTCTATATTTTTGTTTGTGCAGACCGGAACTTGGGCTTGACCGCTGTACCTTGAGTGGCATTAGGCATACCATGTCACCTCGTGGTCAGGTAAATTCGCCCAAGGCGTTGCGACCACTAAGGTCAGATTGATATTTTCCCTTGACACATTTTACCAGGACTCGACCCAGATATAACTCGCCCAAGAGGTTGTGACCACCAAGTTCACTTGATGTTTGCCCTTGGCACAGTTTACCAGGACTCGGCCCAAATAGAACTCACCCAAGGGGTTATGACCACCATGGTCACTTGAAGTATACCCTTGACACAGTTTACCAGGACTCGGCCCAGATAGAACTCGCCCAAGGGGTTGTGACCACCAAGGTCACTTAAAGTATACCCTTGGCACAGTTTACCAGGACTCGAGCCCAGATAGAACTCGCCCAAGGGGTTGTGACCACCAAGGTCACTTGAAATATACCCTTGGCACAGTTTACCATGACTCGTACCGGATATAACTCGTCTCAGGGGTCGTGACCACCAAGGTCACTTAGTGGAAAGAATCACGAGATTCTTGCCTCACTATGTAGGGAAAATGCTAATGATCATGGTGGCTGTCATTGAATGCTCTGTTACCGACAGTCTTTATTTGTTTCGGCGTGCCATGGCACTCTTGACTCTATTACTAGGATTCCAATGGGTGTATTTAAAAAGACTGCCATGGAAAGATGGTTTTGGCTTAGAGCTAATGATGAGGTTGCCCCTGTGAGCCAGGCAGTCCCTCCCTATGGGGTATGTTGGGTCTCAAACTTGTTTTGTTCCGCCCCCAGCTATGGAGTTGGACCTTTTTCTTTCTTAATATTAATGGATTTTCTTTGGAGCCAGTGTTAATGCTAGTGAGCTAGAGAAAAAACTGTACTTGCAAAATGAACTTTTATTAATCATTCACATCGAGCTTTTACATTCTGCATTTTTGCCCAAACAACAACAAATTTCATAACTAGTCCTAGCTCTAGATTCAGGTTCTGATGCCCTGTTCCCTATTCAGAGTCATGGGTCTCATCCTCTTCTTCATTCACGTACTAGGTGAGCTTCCCTTTGCGGATTAGCTCTTCAATGTCATCCCTGAGAGTGTAGCATTTGTTGTTACTGTGCCCATAACTCTTGTGATAATGACAATACTTCTTAGAGGTTCGGCCTTTCGTTTGTACGAGAGGTTCAGGCTGTTTGATATCTCGCAACTCCGCGTCGGCGCATTGAGCAAGGATCTCAGCTTGGGATGTGTTCAGCAGGGTGTACTTTGAGAAATGACCTTGTCGGGGTCGAGATTCACAGGGAGCTCTCTCAGCTTGACCTCGCATTTGCCACAGCTCTTCGGTGGCCTTATAGGCTCGCGCGTTCTCTTTGCTACCAACCTTGGCTTCCTCTTGGTAAGCCAACTTATTCTCTTCGTAGTCCATGTACTTTTGTGACTTTTGGAGGAACTCACCCAAATCTCTGGGTTTGTTGACCCCACATCAATTTCAAAAAGACTTTCCTTTTTGAGGTCGTCTTTCATCCAAAATAACCTTTGTTTGTCTTCCAAATTTCGAACACACGAAGCCTCCTTATTGAAACGCTCTATGTATTCTCTTAGCGTCTCATCATCCCGCTGCCTGACAGCCCTCAACACTTCCTTTGATTTGGGCTTTAGCCGAGAGGCTATGAAATAAGTCGTGCCAGCTGTCCCCACGAAGAGATGGTGTTTGGCTTCAGCTCTTGAAACCACTCTAATGCGGCGTCCTCAAGGGTAAGAGGGAAGACCTTGCAATGAACAAGTTCCCGAGCACCTCTATAGCGCATCATCGGTGAGAAATGTGCTAAGTGTCGATCCGGATCTCCAGTCCCATCATACATCTTGAGGGTTGGAAATTTCTCCAAGGTCCTGGGTATTGGACATTCGTCCACCTTACAAGGTGAGACATCATGAAAGTCAAGGCCTTGATATCCGTGTTTGTCGAGGGATCTCCTCGATGGCGATCCTCAGTGACGTTTATTATACCCCAATTTTGTCCGCCTTTTTTATTATTACAATCAATTTTAGTAGTTTAGTCCGCGTGTCAATCGATGCCACTCCATAAATTGAGTCGATATCAATATTTTGTTTGTTTGGGCTGAAATGCGATTATTGTCAAGATGGAGCATACGTTCGCGTGATTGGGCCTATTTTGACGCATTGCTGGGTTAGGCCCGATTTACATTTTGGGTTTGGCCCAATCCCTGATCTTTTGTGTACTTAACTTCTGTTTAAATAATAAAATCATAAATCACAAAGTTTTTTTTTATATTAAATCAGTTTTTACAACATAGAAATGTGTCCATAGTCCAAAATATACAAAAAAATAATATTCAGAATTTACAAAAAAATATAAAATATAAAAGGGCGCAGCAGCAGCTGGGCTTCTTGGATCCTTGCTCACCAAGTTTTCTTCAACCTTAATCTGAAAAAAGGAAAGAAAATCAGGTTAGAATCAAGAATTGATGACAAATAACCTAATTTTTACCTATAAAAAGAGACTGATTTCAGAGGAGAAGGGACAAGAATTCACAGCCGTATTCACGAAAAAAACTCAGAAAAAAGGATTAGGATTTCGCATCGAAATCCTAATCATGGAATAGCAAAGTTTCAGAATCGAGAAAGCCACGTTACAGCAATAAAAATCAGCAAGGAGTGTCAACGGCAGCAAGCAGGAAGAAATACAGAGGCTGGAAATCAAGCAGGTTTTTTCGTTTTTCCTTTATAAGAACATGTAGAAAACAGTAGCAATCTGAAAGGCTTTAAACAATTTCTGTATAAACATTTAGAAATCAACAAAGTTTCGGTTTAACAGTAACTATAGGAAAATAATTTATATCATGAACCGAACATAGAAAAACTTAGTTACGATTAAGCTGTCCCAAAAAAAAAGACTTTTAGTTAACATCAGTTTTAGAATAGGATTTAATTAGAAACTGGTTTAGGTTGAAATTAGAATTATAGAATTCAGGTTTTTTAGAAATAAAGGTTCCAAAAGCAAAACACATAACAAAATTAGAAATTAGGGATTTTGATAAATCTGTTTTAAAAAAAAATTATAATAGTAATAAGTAATCCAGAAATTGGACATAGCAAAATGAGGGTTCTGAAAAATCCCCTTTTAGAACCAACAAAAAGAGAAGGACAAAATAGGATGTAGGGTTATATTACAAAATCAGTGTAAAACCAAAAAGATCAGAACAGAAAAAGAATGGGAGGAGAAGAGAGTAAAAAAAAGAAACAAAAATGGAAGAACATACCTCCGACCAACACGTACGGTGGTCGTCGCCGAAAACCCCGTCGCGAATCTCCCCCTTTCGTGGCACTGTTTGGGTCGCCGTCAGAATCACTACCGTGAGCCTTCGTCCCGCCGTTATCTCCTCCCATCGTCGCGAACACCACCTTCGTCCCTTGTAGCCGTCGCTGACGCCGTCGTCTTCGAACCACCGGAGACGTAACCTCCGCACCAACGCCGGTAAAACCACCACCGCGTCATCTCTCTCTCACCACCGCGTCCGCCCTCTCTCTCTCACCACCACGTCATCCCGCTCTCTCCCTGTTCATCCTCTTCTCCATCGCATCATCTCTCCCTCACCACCGCGTCATTCCCCTCTCTCTCTCTCTCACCACCACGAATCTCTCTGTCTCTCCTTTGCGAAATTTTCTCTCTCTCTCTCTCTCCATAGATGATGGATGCGGCGCTGAGAATGGGAGTGAATTAGGGTTGCTGTTTCAATCCTTTCCTTTTATACTCTATTTAAAATTCATTTTTATTTTATTTTTAGTTTTTTAATTCAGATTACTTCCAATACCCCTCCTTTTAATTCACTCACCCCCAGCTTAAGCCCAATGAGCAGAACAGACTGGCACCCAAAACGTGTACTGGGCTCTGCTACTTGCACCCCACTTTTCTAACACTGCCCTACTGTTAACCGCACCCCTCTGATTACATTTTTGCAACCTACTGTGTTCTTTTTTTTCATTACTCTTTTTACTACTCATCCAAAAGTTATTTTCCATCAAAATATTAATTAAAAAACACCCAACACATAAATATTTTTTTCCAAGAACTACGTGTGATTTGATTCTCTACCAGGAGATACGTAGGAGCAAAGGGCTGCCAACATCTGTCAATTGCACTAATAAAACCATTTTTTTAGTTTTAAATTATTTCTTTTCTATCATTTACCAAGTCTTTTATTTAATTTGTAAAAAGGGTAAAAATATATATATTTGAATTAAACAATTTTTTTTTTACACATTTAATTAAAGGTAACCTTCCTTAGGAAGGATGTCGTAGGGCGCTAGTACCTTCCCCGCGCATAAATGACTCCCGAACTCTAATTTGGTTCGCATAGACATAAATAGGGGATTTCTCAACATTTGCCCCTTTAACCTAAACTTTGTTGGCGGCTTCACCTTAAACCTCGAAGGATCCCTCCTTCGGATTTTTCGATCGCTACAACGTCTCTTGTGAGTCTTAGCCCTGCTCCTTGACCTTTCACACGAATCAGAGGAGTCACGTGAAGAGGCCCTGGAGTGGGAGTCAGCAGGCCAATAAGTCCCATCCGGAGAGGATGAAGGTACCCTTGGTGGTGAGTTTGATCCACGATGTTTCCGACGTCGAGGGGGAGAACGATGCACGTGCCTCCGCCTTGGTGGGGAACGATGAGTGATCAGTGCATTTTAATGCACTATTTATAGCTTTGCATTTGGTGTTTTTAATTGTGTTTTATTCCTAATCTTTAATTCTTAGCACGTTTCTAGACTTTGGGTCTTATTTGAGCAATATAGTAACTTCTTGATTAATTCTTGTTTTTATTGCATATTGACCTCTGTCTACTCTGTGGGCCATAACTTTGGCCGTAGTTATCCGATTGAAGCGTGCGAGCATGCGTTGGAAAGCTAAGGAATAAAGCTATAAATCTCGTGTTGACCTCAAAACCCAGTTTGGAAGTATTAAAGTTCAAAACTGCGAAATACTGAAGCAGTTTAATGTAAAACGGGTTTACGGGCCAATTTACTATTTTTATCGGGCTTTTATCCAAGAACCGTAAGGGATTAGGTTTTTCGTTTGTTTTATAGACTTGCCTGACCAGCAGCTCTCCCCCTCTCTATTACGCATTATTCACACTTTACAAAACTTTTGTGCTATAACCTCCATGGAAGCTTAAACTCCTAAGTTGATTCATCGGTGAAAGACTGCCGTTTTACGAATTTCGAGGTTCGGTGTTTAATGTCATTTCGTCTACTTTGTTTTTAGTTTTCAGTTCTTTCTTCTCTATCAATTCCACCCTTGAATTCTTTGTTTGCAATTTTCGTCTTGTGTGATGCTTAATTACGCAAATTCGGTTTACTTGCAATACGCAAATCGTTTATGTATGACGCTTGTTTATATGTGAATTTGTTTTCGCAACTCTTAATTATTCGAGTTATTTAATCGCTTGTTTTATTTAATTCGAGTAGGAATTGATAGATAATTGACTGAATTCGGTTATGATATCAGTTGTGTTTAGTGGCGCTTGTTCACCATCACGATTGATTGAACTCGCTGTTATGACGCTTGCTTTAAAACTGTTTGAATTCGTATAAACTAATTGACGCTTGCTTGATTAGTTCATTATCAACCAAGAACTGAAACCTTGAACGAGTCTTGCACGATTATTTGGAACCGATGATAAATCCAATTTGCCTAAGGCGTGCTTCTTGCTGCAGCATAGTCTGAGTGCGGTTGGCCAGAAGATCCAACAGTTGCTTTACGTTTGGGGGTTGAACCCCTCCCTGTGGGGAGTCTTTCCGCGTAGCTTGGATGGGGGTATCTTCGTGAGTGGCGACATTTCCCTCGGGAGTGCCTTCAGGTTGGGGCGCAGGCACAACAACGCTCTTAACTCGGGGTCTGCCTCTGGGAGCCATGGGAGTGGAAGAGAAAAAGTTCTAAAAGTTCTAAAGGTAACCTTCCTTAGGAAGGATGTCGTAGGGCGCTAGTACCTTCCCCGCGCATAACCGACTCCCGAACTCTAATTTGGTTCGCATAGACTTATATAAGGGATTTCTCAACGTTTGCCCCTTTAACCTAAACTTTGATGGCGGTTTCACCTTAAACCTCGAAAGATCCCTCCTTCGGATTTTTCGATCGCTACAACGTCTCTTGTGAGTCTTAGCCCTGCTCCTTGACCTTTCACACGAATCAGAGGAGTCACGTGAAGAGGCCCTGGAGTGGGAGTCATCAGGCCAATAAGTCCCATCCGGAGAGGATGAAGGTACCCTTGGTGGTGAGTTTGATCCACGATGTTTCCGACGTCGAGGGGGAGAACGATGCACGTGCCTCCGCCTTGGTGGGGAACGATGAGTGATCAGTGCATTTTAATGCACTATTTATAGCTTTGCATTTGGTGCCTTCAGGTTGGGGCGCAGGCACAACAACGCTCTTAACTCGGGGTCTGCCTCTGGGAGCCATGGGAGTGGAAGAGAAAAAGCTCTAAGAGTAGGGAAGATGTGAAAGGTAGAGACCTCCTACTGTGGTCGCCAATGTTATGTACCTTGCAGTGCTGGGGGACTGCAGTTGGTATCTCTCGCTGTCTGGCCGGAGGTCAGTGCGAGCCCAGGAGGAGCACCTACGAAGCCACTCCGACGCTCAAGTTAGTATTGAGAATAGGTGAGTGATTTAGCTAGGATACCTAATTATGGCAATGTGTGCTAGTATTTATAAGGATATGTGCCCATTGTGAGTCCTTGGATCGGTAGAGTGAATCTGAGCCATCCAAGTGTAAGAGTAATGAATGGGCTTGAGCATTATGGATATGGATCAAGCGATTGGGCCAATCCTTGTCAAGTTACTAAATGGGCCTATTGGCCCAGTCCAGAATAATAATAATAATAATAATAATAATAATAATAATAATAATAATAATAATAATAAGCTTTTATTTAGAGCTTATAAACAAAAAGTTTCCATTCCTCTTCCGAAAGGATAAATCGACATTTACTTTTGATAAGGGTTGGGCTTTCCCTCGGAGGATCTATTTCAGGCCCATGCTTTGCCACATCCCTCCCTACTCACCACACATACCCTAAGCCCAAATATTCCAAAACTACCCTCAATGGGAAAACGCGTTTTCGTGCTATTCGGTTGAGCTCAACCAAATATATTCGGCTTAGGCCAACTGAATGCATTCGGTTGAGGTCAACCAGACGTTACAAAAACAATAAGGGGTGTTTAGTTAAATTTTGTTCGTTCGGGGAAGGGTAACCGAAACCATTCGATTGACCGCAACCGAATTCACCTATTACTGAACAGAATAAATGAAAACCATAAAAATTTCTGTTTAAGTTACAAATTACCAATTGCAGACAAATAATACTAACTCAAATTGATTTTCATTTATAATAATACAGAACATATGAAAGTCATGACAAATATACGTAGCAAATCAGTTGTCTTAATACAAAGCTATAACAATGCGTGTAGTTCCGTAAGGAACCACAAAGCTATACGATGAAATATATTAAACTATTTCTCAAAAGTCAACAAGGCAGAGTACTAAATAAATATATTTTACTTATGTCGTAAAATAATCATTTGGTCTGCTCCTCTTTTTCATATCATCTAATCTTATATATTACTATAATGCATAGATATGAAAACAACATAACCTATTTTGGTTTCTAGCATCATATAATTAATAATAAATATTAGTATGGGTATTCATAATAGCAAATCATCTTTTACATGTACAGCCAAAGAAATATTAGTATAAGTATTATCTCAACTATGCTAATATAATACTATAACACCCAATTTCACAATTTCAAGAGAATAGAATAATATTATTTTTATTGGTATTAACAAACTTATCTTCGCTAGTTGGGAGAGCTTAGTCTTGTTAACTTTATGCTTCTAAATCCTTACCTTATGGCAATAAAGTCTAACTATTTCTAATATTAAATTTTGGGATGTTACATATTTCTCCCCTCCTTAAGAAATTTCGTCCTTGAAATTCTCTGTACTAAAGGAAACTAATTTGATACAACACAAGAATTCAATGCTAAAGATTACTCCAAAACAATGTGGATCCTATTTTCGCTGATCTAAAGATCTCCCAACCCTTTGTTTTTAATGCTTACACAATATACAATGATTGAGATTTCAAATTTATAACAACAATTCTAGTCTAGCACAGATGAACCAAGATTCATACAACCATTATGGTATCTGACTTAACAAATATATTCAAGCAAATAAATAAAATTCAGCCTGTTGTTAAAACCACAAAAATTTGATGGGTTAATTATTTTGAATACTTACATATATACACTTTGCAAATTACCGAGTAGATGCTGATGAACACATAGAGTTAAATAGACACACACTTTAGTATGTCGTTTCTTGAATAAGCCATTAGTCATATTGAAGTACTACGATACAGGCACATTAATTTTTTTAATAGAAATTAAGTAATGATAAGGGAAGAAGCTAAAGTGAATATCTGATTGGCAATATTATTTATTTAAGACACATCTAAAATAAATGTTAAACTACTCCATCATTTATAAAGATTAAAGAATTCAAAAATTCTTTAAAGCACAAAGACACCTATATACTTCATTCAACAACTTAACAACATATTTTAAAATAATGCACAACAAAAGAATCAAATAGAGTTATTAATGCTAGTGAACCTATTTCTAAAGTAATATTTGAAATGCCTATAAGTTATTTTAAAAGTAGTCATAACAAGACAAAATAAAAATCTAATAAATCTGCAACCATAATGATTCAATATTATTACCTTATTCAAGCAAATATATTGGTCAAGTTTTTGGAAAAAGAATTCTTGGATCAGTTATGCAACTATGCGAGTGCGTTAAGGTAAAATTGAAATACTAAGAGGAACTATCAAAAAAAAAAAATTCTTAGACAGATGATGACTATAGTAACCAACCAAAGTAAATACATGTAGAATAAAAAAAATCTAAAACTTTTGCCACAAACATGTTGTAGGTCACTAATTTAAATGTTAACATATCACGAGGCTAACTGTACTTACTCATTATTAATGTATAATTGTTAGACAAAATATATGCATTGTCAAAAACTTATGCATCTTAAATCTTCATACCACAAAACTAACTTGTTTATATTAGACATCGATTTACAAAGAAAGAAAATCTTGCTTAAAATCTTTTTGTAATCAAAAGTTATTAATTTTCATTCAAAACCATTTTTTTCAAAAAAAGAAAAAAAAAACTTAATCATTATCATGTCACGAGTTTTTGAAAAACTAACAAGAAGCACATAATGTATTATTTTCTTTCAATATGAAACGAAACAATTAGACTAATACACGGATTAACTAGCTTGCTAAAAGTTATTGTGATAACAAAATCAAGTTTATTTTGGAAAATGGTAATTACAAAGAGCACACAACAGCGTAAAAATAATACTTACAGTTATAGTTATTTGAAGCATATAAAAGTCTATCACCACAACATCAGCATTGAATTTTGAATGTTACTCATAATTCAAAACTCTTACATATATATGAAGCGTTACAAAAAAAATATAGCCAAAATCATACACTCATTAAATAAAATTTTAATAAATTTCTACTTCAAACTTAAAACTATCCCTCATGTAGAAAACAATATTTAATTTATTCCAAGAATTCAACAACTTAAGCATGTCTCGAATACTTAAAAAAAACATCTATAATAATTAGTTTAAAAGGAAGGATAAGGTTCAACAGCCAATAACACTCATTTGTCTCTCTATATAAGCAAAACAACATGTCAAATAAATGGAAGCAAAAACACTTCATCAAAATATTCTAGTGCATTGCAAACACCTTATAGTATATAAGGACCATTTATTTATCAAACAACAAGCCCATCACTTCAAAGGTTTCTCCTCGAGGCTCCCCTCCTTAAGAACAAAAATCATAATCTTAATATTCCTAGGTGGTTTAGAAAATTATAATTTCATTAGTGCTAATGGTTGTATCTGCTGGTACTATCAACCCAGCCCTCACTTAAACCTCAAGGTCTCAACCAAAACTTTATTCATTTCATTTCATTCCATTCCATTCCATTCAAAGAGGCTCACCAAATTTCTATTTTTCTAAACAAAAAATCTAAGGATAGAAAGAGGAAGAGTAGAGAGAGACAAATTTCACTATACCATTACAATAATAACGATTAGTAGCGGAGCCAGGATTTTGAGATAAGGCATGCCAATACTGTAAGGAGGGATGCTTAGGATAAATTATTTATAATGGGTGGTACCAAATAAGTATATTAAGTAACAATACTAAATAATATTATAGAGCCTGGGGTGACCATGACACCGGTGGGTAGTGTCCCACCCCATTAGCTTTGCCCCTGGTAAGGATGAAGTGGAAGGGAAAAGCCCACATCCACGTAACACATGAAACGAACACTCTAAACTGAGAGTCTAACTACTACGCTACTGCAAGAATTTACCGTAAAGATCGGGGAAGATGACTCCCACCTATCACAAAAGAAGATCCTCTTTTGGACTCTAAGGGTGTGTTTGGGAGGGAAGGGAGAGGAGAGCATATGTTTCAATTTAGAATTGAGGAAACTATAAAATGTCTCTAAACATAAATCAAGTGTGATTAAATATGTTATATTGATATTTGTCAACTTGTTCTTTCAATTTTTAAAAATCTCAAATACATATTAAAATATAGACTATCAGAGTGAGAGACACTTTACAATGTCAGCCAATCACAAAATGAGACCTTATAAAATATCATAGAGATACTTTGTTACTTTGGTCCAACTCCTCGTGGAGACTTTTGATAATGATGCTTTGTTGCGTAGGAAGGAGGTGACGGTCAAGTCTGAAAGAATATTCGTTTGAAGGAAAGTTTGTTTTATCAAAAATCTAGAGCTAGATGGATCAAAGCGGGGGATTCTAATTCCAAACATTTTCATTCTATAGTAGAAGGAAGAATAACCTCTCTTTATGGATGCGAATGGCTTGTTGATAGAAGAGGTGGAGGAGGTGAAGTACATGGTGAAAAGACACTTTGAGGATTGTTTTGAAGAACTAAACCAAGATCGTCCACACAACATTACAAAAGATGTGTGAAGCCTGCATATGTGGCATGAAAATAACTAAGTATTAATGCTAGCCCCTTTGAGATCAATTATATGGGAAGTAACAAATGCTTTATATCCTTTATTGATAAAGATAGAAGAATGACGTGGATTTATTTGATTAAAACAAAATGTGAAACACTTGATGTGTTTAAGAGATTTTAGCAGGTTGTTGACAAACAAAGTGAGAAATGTAGTAAGATCTTGAGAAAAAATAGAGGTGGAGAGTACGGCTCTAATGACTTGAACATCTAAAAAAATTTCAGACCCTAAACTTACCTACCTAAAGATTGGCTCGAAAACACCACCACTAAACTTACTTACATTCAATTTATCCTTAAGAATATATATATATATATATATATATATATATATATATATATATATATATATATAAGATAACAACTAATATAAACAATTAAATATAAATGAGGTTTAATGAATAGGGTCACACAACACCAGAAACGTTGAAGGTGCCAGGCTGCCAGGCGTGCAATGTTTCCGTTTCTTCTTCTTCCTTCAACCCTTCATACTTTATATTCATATCATCATCATTGTTGGAACATGGGCAGTGAATTAAAAAGTCTCACATTGCTTGGACTAGGTACTTTTTTTTTTTGAAAGGTAAGATACTTCATTTCAATTGATAACGAAATCATCAATACAAGCTACATGAAGTATATTAGGTTGGACATTTCCAAACCACATACTAGGATCAACAACTTGAAAAGAAACTATTACACATGGATAATGAACCTTGAGAACACTACACTTAGAGCAATTAGAGACCATAAGGACATAACAAACCCAAACACAATGACCTATCATCCAGATTATCAGCAGCCTCCGCTTCCAAGTAGAGGTAATCAGTAACAGAGATTCTGCAGTCTTTCTCCCAATCCAATTACGGATGATATCTTTGACTTGTGTTTGCACCATTCGACTATTGTTGATCTCAAGATTAACCAACTTGTCCATCGAATCAGACGTCAGATGGTAATTGGAGAAGGCATCAGGATAGGTGTCAGCCCCGCAAGTCTTAACGGTCACCATATAGTGCATCAAACTCCACAACCAGATGCTTAGGCAGCCAAGGGTTCTATGGGGACTATCAGCAAACACCATATAAGCATCTCTAAACCAAAAATTGCTGAAGTACAAAACGTATAGCAGAGTTTCCATAGAAGCACCATGAAGTGTCATTGAAACCAGAAAAGCAGGAAAAACATTGAGAATCCATGGAGGCTTCCTTGGCGGCCGGAGAGGAAACAAAGAGACAGATAAGAGATAAGCCATAGCTGACCTGAATTGCAGAGGGTTTTCGGCATTAGGGGATCCCTTTTGGCCTCTTTGACTGGGTGATGGTGGTGGCTCAGGTGGAGGGCGCTTTGTAAGAATTTCATTCTCAATGGACTAAGTGATGATCTTTATGATTATTACAGCGCTTGTAAGTCCGCCAAAGAAGTCTGGAATGCTCTGAAAAAGAAATATGACACTGAGGAAGCAGGTACTAAAAAATATGTTGTGAGCTGCTACCTCAACTACAAGATGACAGATGACAAATCTGTAGAGACTCAGTCACATGAGTTACAGAAAATAGCTCATGAAATTATCTCTGAAGGCATGGCCTTAGATGAACAATTTCAAGTAGCTGTTATCATTGACAAACTTCCTCCTGCCTGGAAGGATTTCAAGAATTCTCTCAGGCACAAGACCAAAGAGTTTTCTTTGGAAAGTTTGATTACTCGACTCCGGATTAAGGAGGAATCTCGGAAGCAAGATCAGAAAGATGAAGTATTGCTTCTTCCAAACAAGAAGGCAGGAGCGGTTCTGAAGCCAACTGGCAAACCTTTCAAGAATCAGAATTGTAACCAGATTCAAAAGAACCGCAACAACAAGAATGGGAACCCTCCAAAGGTCCCAAATGCTAAGCCTCTACCACCACCACCACCTAAGAATGATGTTGCTCCCTTCGTTTGTTTCAATTGTGGGAGACCAGGTCATATGGCACGCAAGTGTAGGAACAGGCCAAACCCTGCTCCGCAGGCTAACCTGACTGAAGAGCATTTTACTGCTATGATCTCTGAAATCAATATGGTTGGTGGATCTGATGACTGGTGGAATGATACTGGATCCTCTCGCCACGTTTGCAATAACCGTGCTATGTTTAAAACATACAAGGCAGTTGAGGATAAGAAAGTGTTGTTGGGTGATGCTCACACCACTATTGTTGCAGGTATTGGAGATGTTGAGCTGAAGTTCACCTCTAGAAAGACTCTAATCTTGAAGGATGTGATGCACACTCCAGAGATAAGGAAGAATCTAGTTTCAGGCTTCCTTCTGAATAAGGTAGGGTTTACTCAGACTATTGAAGGGGATTTGTATACCTTGACTAAAAATGGGATTTTTGTTGGGAAAGGGTACGCCACTGATGGCATGTTCAAATTGAATGTTGAAATTAATGAAGTTTTTCCTTCTGCTTATAAGTTGTGTGATTTTAATTTTTGGCACTCTCGTTTATGTCATGTCAATAAGCCCGTTATTTCGAATATGAGCAATTTAGGATTAATTCCGAAAGTATCGTTAAATGATTTTCATAAATGCGAATTTTGTAGTCAAGCCAAAATTACAAATGCGTCACACAAATCTGTGATAAGAGAATCAGAGCAGTTAGATTTGATACACTCTGATATTTGCGAATTAGACGGAACGTTGACCAGAAATGGTAAACGCTATTTTATCACCTTTATTGACGATTGCTCAGACTATACCTTTGTATATCTTGTGAAAAATAAAAGTGAAGCGCTTGACATGTTCAAAATCTTTCTAAAAGAAATTGAAAATCAATTTGAGAAAAAAAAAAGGCGTTTTCGAAGTGATAGAGGAACTGAGTATGATTCCCAATTATTTAATGACTTTTATAAGTTGAATGGGATCATACATGAAACGACCGCACCATATTCACCTAAAATGAATGGTAAAGCAGAAAGAAAAAATAGAACCCTTACTGAATTGACGGTTGCCATTATGCTCAACTCTGGAGCTGCAACTCACTGGTGGGGAAATTTTACTAACCGTTTGTTATGTACTGAACAGAGTTCCTAAGTCTAGGAATAAAATTTCTCCCTATGAAATAATAAAGAAAAGACAACCAAATGTGTCTTATTTTCGAACACGGGGCTGTCTAGCCTATGTAAGAATCCCAGACCCTAAGAGAGTTAAACTTGCCAGTAGAGCCTATGAATGTGTATTCATTGGTTATGCAGTAAATAGCAAAGCATACAGGTTTTATGACCTTAATGCAAAAGTGATCATAGAGTCAAATGATGTTGACTTCTATGAAAGTGAATTTCCTTTTAAATCAAGAAATAGTGGGGGCACCGGAACTGGTCAAGTTTCTGTGCCTAGGAACGTTGAAATCAACGAAGAAAGGGAAATAGAGCCTCGAAGAGGTAAGAGAGCACGAGTTGCTAAAGACTATGGACCTGACTATGAGGTCTATACATTAGAGGAGGATCCTACGAGTCTTCAAGAAGCTTTGTCTTCATTGGATGCTGATTTGTGGCAAGAAGCCATAAATGATGAGATGGATTCTCTAGAGTCTAACAAGACATGGCACTTAGTGGACTTGCCTCCTGGTTGCAAACCCATTGGTTGTAAATGGATCTTGAAAAAGAAACTAAAACCTGATGGCACTATTGATAAGTACAAGGCTCGCCTTGTAGCCAAAGGTTTTAGACAAAGAGAGAATATAGATTTCTTCGACACATACTCTCCCGTTACAAGAATTACATCTATAAGGGTACTAATTTCGGTGGCCGCTATTTATAACTTAGAAGTACACCAAATGGATGTAAAAACTGCCTTTTTAAATGGCGAACTAGAAGAAGAAATCTATATGGAGCAACCTGAAGGGTTTGTAGTTCATGGGCAAGAACACAAGGTCTGTAAGTTGGATAAGTCTCTGTATGGTCTAAAACAAGCTCCTAAACAATGGCACGAGAAGTTTGATAATTTGATCATATCGAATGGGTTTAAAGTGAATGAAAGTGACAAATACATTTGTTACAAAACCGAGAATGACATTTGCACTATCATATGTCTCTATGTAGACGACCTACTCATATTTGGATCAAACATTCATGCTGTTGATAAAGTGAAATCATTGTTGTGCAACAACTTTGATATGAAAGACCTCGGAGAAGCCAGTGTGATACTTGGTATTAAGATCACTAGGTCCGAGAAGGGAATTTCTTTGGATCAATCTCATTACATTGAGAAGATCTTAAAGAAATACAATTACTTTGATTGCAAACCTGCATGTACACCATATGATCCGAGTGTCAAGCTCTTTAAGAACACTGGTGACAGTGTAAGACAAACGGAATACGCGAGCATCATTGGCAATCTAAGGTATGCCACTGATTGTACTAGACCCGACATTGCCTATGTTGTGGGATTGTTGTGCAGGTTTACTAGTCGACCTAGTATAGAGCATTGGCATGCTATTGAAAGAGTCATGAGATACCTGAAAAGGACCATGAATCTTGGATTACATTATCAGAGATTTCCAGCTGTACTTGAAGGGTACAGTGATGCTGATTGGAATACTCTATCTGATGATTCCAAAGCTACTAGCGGCTATATATTCAGTATAGCCGGTGGTGCTGTCTCCTGGAAATCAAATAAACAGACCATATTGGCTCAGTCCACTATGGAGTCTGAAATGATAGCACTGGCCACAGCCAGTGAAGAAGCTAGTTGGTTAAGATGCCTACTAGCAGAGATTCCCTTATGGGAAAAACCGATGCCAGCTGTGTTGATCCACTGTGATAGTACCGCGGCTATTGCAAAAATAGAGAATCGTTATTACAACGGTAAGAGACGACAAATACGTCGAAAGCACAGTACAGTTAGAGAGTTAATGTCAAAAGGAGCTGTGAGAGTGGATCATGTACGCACAGATCAGAACTTAGCCGATCCTTTGACGAAAGGATTAGCCAGAGAGAAAGTCCACAATACATCTCAAAAGATGGGACTACTGCCTTTAGAACCATGAGTCACTCACGACGGTAACCCGACCTAAAAGACTGGAGATCCCAAGAATTAGGTTCAATGGGTAATAACAAGTTGTGATGTGATAGGAATGAACGTGCTATTAAAAGTAAAGAAGCATGATTCCTGAAGCGACGTAAGGTTGAGATAATAGAAACTCTTAATGAAATCTATACTCTATGTGGAGTGGAGTACCTAGCTACAGGAGTACTCTTGATAGACTCACCTTTGTGAATGTGGAAGTGGGGCCGCTTCCTATGGAATTTTGGGCAGAAATTCCTAGAGCGTTCACTAAACTGGGATAGACGTGCAGGGCCATAAAAGCACGGGCATTTGAGAATACACCTAGTGAAAGGGTTGTGTGTGGTTTTGATGATTAAAGATAGAGTTCAAGACTACGAGTCACTCTTGTTGAATCTAAATCTTAACCGCTATGCAAGGTTCAAGTCGTATGACACCTCTGCTTATGCACAATCTTCTGGAGGCGTTTGACGCTACTTCTGAAACTTTCTTTTAAATTCAAGTGGGGGATTGTTGGAACATGGGTAGTGAATTAAAAAGTCCCACATTGCTTGGACTAGGCACTTGAAGAGTGCTTATAAGTGGTGACTTCACACCTTTGGGATGGGGCCCAAAGGGTACCCTGTTTTGTAAACGGGCAAGCACGCACACCATCTGACCAACACACACGCGCGCCGCCGCCGCCGTCCGACCGGCTTGGCTTGTGAGGTGTAAATAAAATTTTTGCGAAAATAATTAAGTATTATTTTATTTTTTGGTGCGTTGCGTGTCCAGATTCGTTGAACCGTCCGGATACGATGAACTAACCGTTGCGTACAAATTCGTTGAACGAGAGCTACTTGGAGCGCAAGCAGCTCCTTCCTTATCCTCTAGACTTGCACAACAAGTCAGTTCTGACGCCTATAAATAGGCCCCTCCCTCAGTTCATTCTTCACACCGCTTGACGTTAAATCATACCTCAAGCTCTCTCTCCTCTCTCGAAATTTCTTCTCTTCTACTCCGGCCTTCGAGCCATTCTTTTAGAGTGATCTACGGATCATATTTCAGAGTGATCTACGGATCATATTGAGGTGTATTTCTAGAGCGATTATACACTGTGCAGTGATAATCCTACTGGGCTGTTTTATCCTGGGGACGGCGTGGTTGATAGTCTGCTTGCACCTTGAGCAGTGCCACGAAACGTCTTAAAGAGAGCGACTTAGTCCGCGACTCAACCTAGTAATTTCTTCGGTATATTTTTCTAAAAACTCCGCAACAACAATCATCATATGTATAATTTCAATAGCTCAGAAAGTCTCTCTATAATCCTTACAATAATAATAATATAATAGAAATTCTTTCTTACAATAATAACATATATGCTTTCCTTCCATGGCTTGAAGGGATTTCCACCTCTTTGCTTTTACATACACTGGTAAAGGTACTTTCTCAACCTTAAATTTGACGACAACAACGTTACCAAAATCCTCCGTTTATTATACAATTGTAGTTTCTACATTGCCCCCCTTTTCAGGCGGATTCACAAGTAGTGTTAGAATTGGTAAAATCTGAACTTGTTTATTGAATGAGGGATCAATCCCTATATATACAACAATATACACAACTGAATCAGTTAAGGGAAGCTGAACTAGTTACTAAGTCTAGAAAACTAGCAATTGTACAAACTCATCTAGAGACTAACTCATACAAGTGAGCTATAGGACTAAATAATACAAAGTGAACTATACAATAAAATATTGCCTATTCTAACAGTCCCCCTCAAGCTGGATCATGAGTAACAATCATGTTCAGCTTGAAGAGAAGAGTAGAAAAACTAGAAAAATCAAGTAACTAGTCTTTGGAGACATTTGGCATGAGGTGAACAAATCCTTTTTGAATCTTTTCTCTGAAGAGTAGAATATCTTTGTCGGGACATTCCTTGATAAATCTTGCGATAGGAGGCACTAAAGGAAGCAGTAAGATCCTGTCCAATGATCACTGTAATCCAGCACTATAAGTGTAATCCACAATTGGCAAACTTGAACCAATCAATGTGATGAGGAAGGTGATTATCAACACAATAGAACCTCACAGACTAAGGTGTGATCTGCAATTGGTGAACTCAACTTGATGCTAAGCAATCAAGAAATCCAGAACTAGTATCAACTAATAACAACAACAACTATCCAAATATCCAATAACAATAGTATGCAACAATCAGCAACAGTCTAGTAATAGCCACAAATCAATGATCAATGCTAGTCAAGGAATCAACAACAATAATCCAGAGGCAACCAGACCATAAACAAGTAGCAACAGAAGTAAGGAATAAGTAGAAAAACCAAACCTGAGAAGAACAATCGATTGCACAAGAATCTGAGAAGTCGCGAAGAAGTAGATAATTTGTGACGGAATGACAATCGCGAAGGAGAAGAAAAAATCTTGACCAATTCCCAGGGAGAGTATCGCGATGAAGAAGACGCAACAATTTGAAGGAGGAGGGAGAGAATACTCGAAATCGATTCAAGATTCCAGGAAAACGAATCAAGAATTCTATCTAGAGGAAAAACTTCTGAATCAGATGACTGAACAGAATTAAGGAAAGAGGATGAGAACAGAAATTAAATTTCTATTTTAGGTCAAAAAGTAGAAGGAAAAAAAAAACAAACGAACCACAATCCAAAGATGAATCAGTGATCGATTTTCAGAGAGAAAAAGAACTGCAACAGATGCAGATGAAGGAACAGTTCCAAACTGAAATCGATGCAAAGTGTGAAAGATGAAATCGAAATCAAGGAGAAAATAAATGAAACCGAAACTGAAACGATTTCAAACTGGAAGAAACAAATTGCATCGAATCAGATTGATTGCGAAGTAGAGAAAACCAATCGACACAGAACGATTGCAAATCAGAGGGAAACTGAATCAGAGATCCAGAGGAAATGCGGCAGAGAACATACTCAACTGAAAGGAGAGAAAAACTAAAAGCAATTTTAGAGATGAAATGAACGATTTCGGTTTCAGAGACGTAAACCACAAACGGATTTCAATTTCAGAAACAGAGGAGAGGGAATCGAAATTGCAAAGAAGAGTAGATCTAGGTCACAATAGAAGAGGATACAAGACCGATTCAAGAAAAAGGCGATTTAGAACTGAAAAGGGAAAAATAGCGATTCAGAACCGAAAAGGAAAACATAGTGATTCAGAATCGAAGAGATTTCATTCAGTTTGAATCAACCATGATTTCAGTCCAATAACAGAGAACTGAAGGAGAATTCTGAGAAAACAAATTGAACCGAGATCCAGATGAAGAAGATGCAACGAAGCAGCATTTAGAAGCGGAAATTCGAAGTAGAAAGAGGAATTTGGATCAAGATTCAGAGAGAGCATCGCATAGAACTTGTGATGAAGAGAAAGAAAAACTGTTATGGTTTTTCTGCAAAGGGAGAAACTCACGAGAGAGAGAAGAAAGTTTTCAGAGAGGGACACGTGAGTGAGAGAGAATTTTGGGGAGAAGACTCGCGAGAGAGAGTGAAGTTCAGAATAATTTTTTTTTCTTTCATCTGATACCATGTTAGAATTGGTAAAATCTGAACTTGTTTATTGAATGAGGGATCAATCCCTATATATACAACAATATACACAACTGAATCAGTTAAGGGAAGCCGAACTAGTTACTAAGTCTAACAAACTAGCAATTGTACAAACTCATCTAGAGACTAACTCATACAAGTGAGCTATAGGACTAAATAATACAAAGTGAACTATACAATAAAATATTGCCTATTCTAACAAGTAGCTAGATTTGTACATTCTGAAATTTGTGTTATTTGCAGGTTGTGTTGGTTGAATTTCAGAGATGCCTAGTTGAGATTTGAGCTTTTCTTTCCCTTGTTGGACTGCAAAATCCAATTTTTCCTAGAAGGGAAAGAAAGCACAATTTTCAAGCCAACTTGAAAACTTTTCTAATTTGTTCCTGAGTTTGTTCAAATTTACTCCCTCTAATTGTTTGATATTGGAAAAATTGGGAGAAAAAAATGAGTGCAGTTTCGGGTGTAATTTCGCGCCAAGTTCTGCCAGTGTGTGGCGCTCTTTGTTTCTTCTGCCCTGCCATGAGGACTAGGTCAAGACAGCCTGTGAAGAGATACAAGAAGCTCATTGCAGAAATTTTCCCTCGCTACCATCAGGTCTTTTGTTTTGATTATTCTGCTCAAGTTTTACTTTTACATGTTTGATGTCTTCGAATTCAATCATGTTACATTGTCAGTACAATATTAGTTGATTGTCTAGAGCTATGTATGTTTACTGTAGGAGATGAAAGGGAAGGTTTTCAGCGATTATAGTTCAAGTTAGTTTGATGTTCCACTATACTATTCAGAGTAGGTATTTTTTTTATAGGCAAATGTTAGTGGTTCGTTAGTTATGAGAGGGGGGAAATGTTAGTTTACAATATAGTGATATACAAATTCTGGACTCCCCACTTCAAACTCTTTTAGTGTCTCTCAGCTCACCAACTGAGCTAACTACTTGGGACTATTCAAAATAGGTTATTGGATTCAAAGGCAAGTAATCTGCAATTCCTAAGTCTTGGTGGTGTGATATATGTGTGCAAAGTGCTTTTCCCTTTTTGGCGGCTTCACACACCTATCAATATTCAGTAGAGTACCTTAATCCAGCTTGTAGGTAACCCTTTCCGCAGCCCAACTCTCAATGAAATACCAATTGTTAGGACTTAAGCACGCAAGAAGAGCCCAACCCAAAAGACTAGTCCATTAGGTGGGAGAGCCTCATGGTTTAAGTACCACATTGAGCCTTCTTATTTACTCAATGTGGGACTCCTAGCAACCTGAAATCCTTGTTACAGTTGATAAAAGGAGAAATACAAATATCTGCTTAAAAGATCCCTCGATTACCTCTATAATCTATATACTTCACATACCCATAAAAAAGTCTAGGTTTAAATCCTCATAGAAGCCAGGAAAGCTGTTGGATCTCAAAAATGATTAATGCTGATTCAATGTTTTAGAATTTCCTCTAGGTCAATGAACTCACTGCTTGCCTGCAGAAGGATCATCAGTAACTCAACAACACCTTGACCTCCTCTCTGCTTGCAAAAGGAGCATAACTGTACTCAACAACACCTTATACTCGTTGAGTCATTGTTATACCGAAAATATGTATGTAATTTAAACCAATGAAGATAAAGCACTTTAGATCCCATTTAGAGAAGTTCAAACATTATGAGATGGGTTATGCATACGATAAGTGTTTGAGATAGTTTTCACGTACATGCCCCTTTCTTCGAATCAACAAATTTCAAAATTCAGATGCCAAGACTTGATAAGTTTTGAAAGAGAAATGATATTTTGATACCCAAAATTGACATAAAAAATCGACAACAAAATAGTTGGTTAACTTGGTACAAATATGTGATTAATTACGTCAAGTGAATGGATAATGAATATAACAGGTGTTGAAACTCATTAGCCATCTACTGAATATAATTAACCATGAATTTGAATGCGATTAGCCACAATTTTTAGGTGTTCAAATTTATATGTAATTGAGCACTTGAAAATCGTGGTTAATCACGTTTGAGTTCATGGTTCATTACATTTATTAAATAGCTAATGAGTTTCGCCACTTATTATATCCATTAACCATTCATTGAATGTAATCAACTGCGTTTTTTGAACTCTGTTAACCAAGCATTTTGATGCCCATTTTTTCATGTCAATTTTTGTGTTCAAATAACACAACTCATTTTGAAATGATGTCATAGAAATAATTGGGATTAATCATGAAAATTCTGTTTGTATAAATTATTTTGGTTAAATGGTTTTAGGCAATTTTTTTGTTTCTCTAATTTAATATTTTTCTTGCGCTAGATCATTAAGTTCTCTTCATTATTTTATTAAGAAAAGTCGAATTTTTGAATGCTTTGGGGTTCTTGTTATACTCAATATATTTATATAATTTGTTCTCAGATAACTAATGCCCTTGAGCAAAGGTTCTACAAGGAGCTGTGAAATGAGAATTTCCATTCAACGAAAATAGTCATGAGCATTTACAGGAAATTGCTGTTTTCTTGTAAAGAACAAATGTGAGTTCATATCTCTCCTATCTTATATACAGATGGCTTTATATATGTCCATTGAAAAATTTCATGCCAATTACACCTGGATTTTTTGTTATCTGTTCAAGAGATATACATCCTCTCTCTCTCTCTCTCTCTCTCTCTCTCTCTCTCATCATTGGGAAACTATTTTTCTTCTTTCTTGTAAGTCATAAGCAATTAAATATTTTGTAGTGTACATGCCGTCTAAACAAAATAAAGTATGTGCTCTCATGCCAAGAGAAAGTTTCTGTGTGATAGGTGACTTGTAGAAAACATTTGTGGTGGTATTAATGAAAAATTCTGTGTTTAGACAGAAAAGAAGAGGTCACCTAATTGTCCTGAAATCGTTATTCATTCAAACTCTTTTTCAGCATATCATCAATGTAATTATATAAGTATGCATTGCTAATATTTCCTTTTTGTATTTTTGCTATATCAGTCATCCATTTAATATCAACAGGCATACTTACTGTGGAAGAGTAACTAACTAGAGGTATTATAATTGTACTGCTAAGTTTAACAGATATGGGTTGTAAAATAAGTTATAGCATTGTCATCATCAAAATTCTTGATAGGCTTAATTTATAAACTAAAATTAAAATGTTGAAAACCATTTCAGGCATGGGGGGGCAGTGAAAACTTTTGATGTCGCAACAATTTGAGTCTTTTGGGATTCATATTTACTTGATTATATATTCATCGTTTCATAGATTCTGTTTGTGGAAAATTCTGATTTAGATCAACTATACGATGAGTATATCTGGACACACATTATCAAGTTCACAGAAGTACCCAGTCCAACCAAGTGAAAACCCAAACATAACTTTAAGCCTATCGTCAATTTGATTTGAGCTGTTGGTGTGAATTAGCAGCAATAGTGAATTCAGATTTTTCACATTGTGCAAGTGTTGTTATCCTCACTTTCATTTTACCATCTCTCATTTGAATAGTAGCTATTTGTTGCAATGTTTCCCTTTTTTCTTCATTAAAAAATGGAAAAGTTGAAAGGGAAGCTGTAGATACCTGGAAAGAAATGTGATATATTTTATGTAGCCATTCGGTGGGTGTGAGATGATTTTTAAACTAAGGTCTCTCTGTCTATACGTTGTTTGTATTAGGATAATGCTCACTTGTGCCGATACAATCTTAGTGATCATGAAATGTGTTTATAGGATAATGCTCAGTTGTACTGGATTTTTTTTCTGAAAATTTTTATGTTAAACTGGTCACATTAGCTCAGCAACATGTTTCAAACTTTCCAGTTCAACTTTGAAGGTTTTATCCCAAAACTTTCTCAATTAGCTCAAGAATCAGGGGATGATGAAATGAGAAGAACCATTCGGTCAGCTGGTTTGCAAGTCCTTTCATCAATGGTATTTTATAATGCCATAATTGTTTTAAGCATTTAGATTCCAAATTTTCCCTTTGCGAACTTCATGGAGCATATGTAATGGAATCAAATGAGCTCTGTGTTTATACAAAATGAACTAGAGTTTCATATTTTTCTTGTGAATTCCATCAAAGTATATCTAGCTAAATTTTTTCACTTCAGAGAAGTTTCAATGTTTTCTTTGACCAATTCTATCAAGTTGTATTTTTCATTAACTTTAAGAAATATAATGTGAAATTCATCTACACTGTTATTATCAAGAATTATTTGGTAAGCACCCAAGCATATAGGGAACCCTCTCTTAAAAGCTAGTTGTTAAGGGGAAATAACCAAACCACGTAAGTACTCCAAAGAGCATCTCATACTACTCGATGTGGGGTATAGGCACCTCATACTACCCAGGTCCCTATCAATATTATTCAGAAATTCTTCCTCCAAATGTTTATATAGCCCAAGTGATGACTTTTGTGCACGGATATCCGTTTTAGCTGTCCATATTGAAAATACCCATAGATTGTTCCCTGTTATTTAATTGTCAAATAATCTCTTGAACCTGCGATAGTTATTCGTCAACCTCTTATGCACAAAGATGGACGTTTTCTCAGTAATTTAATAAATTTCATAGCCTATTAGCACGTGTTGACTTGCTTTAGATGTTCTTGCTTTTACTGTGAGAGTCCGAGACTCTTCTCCCTCCCTCTTTTTTCATTGGAAATTTAGGGTGGTAAATTAATGCTTCTATTTTATTTCCTTTTCTTATTTTGAGGTTGGTTACCTAAATGTTACCTTGTGAAAATGTTGGAATGAAATAGATTTACATCTTTTGCATTTCCTGCTTTCCTCTTTGTTGATTATACGCCCTTCTTTAAGGAAAAATATGATCTGTATACATATCCTTCACAACTAAATGATCTAATTTGTTCTGCAGGTTCGATATATGGGGGAACACTCTTATATATCAGTCGAGTTCGATAATGTAAGTATATTTTTCATCTTCAAATCTAATGATTACTTATGTAACCTTTTCAAACATGCTGACTGTGGCTTCCGTGTTTTTTCCATTTGAGAAAATTTAAATTTTAATTGTTTGAAGCCACTTGTAAATGATATTATTTTAGGTGGTTTGATTATTTTCCGTAATAACTTGTATTAAAATAAGTGCACATAGAGTAAACAGGCAATGAAGAAAGTGAGGGTAAGGGAAGTAGCAGAGCCACAATTCTGTCACTGTCTACGTGGGAAATTGCCTATATAATTGAGAGTCCCTTGAATAGGAAATGCTCCAATGAAATTCATTGACAAGGATCGTTTCTTCTAGTATTTCAAATTCAAGGGGAAGCCTTGAAATGTGCTTATAGAAAGTTCGTTGCATCATGCTTGCGCCTAACTAAAATGCTATTTAATCTGCTTGAACTTTTGTTCAGCAAGCCTATAGAAAGTTCGTTGCATCTGAAACTATATAAGACATATCAATTTAAGGAGTCTAGAGTCTACAGCTCCTATTGCACTCTGGAATTTTATGTGTAATTTGCTTAAAAAATTTGTAACATCCATTCAGTCAGTGCATCTTTCTTAGATTGACACAATTTTACACTATATTCAGTAGGGAAAAGTTATCATAATCTGGACATGTCAGCTTTCGTTTCCTTTATTACTGTCCTGAAAAACATAGTAATCAACTTCTTATGTACTGGGTTATTGTTATTCTGAACATGGTAGAAAGTTGGCAGACTTTTGTTGTAACTGTATTCGCATGTATAATGTATAATTTTTGTCATTTGTATTGGATATCTTATATCTTATTTTATCTATGCTGATTTCTTGCTTTTATTATTTTTTACAGATTGTTACTGTTGTAATGGAAAATTACAGAGGTTCTAATGAAAATTTCAAAAATTCAAATCATGAAGGAGAAAAGGGTCCTCGGAATATGTGGGTCCAAGAAGTGTTGAAAACTGGGGATCATGTCTCTCCTCTCACAGATGTTGAAAAGAGAATTCCGTCATGGAATAATATTTTGAATGATAAAGGCGAAGTAAATGTGACAACGTAACTATTAATTTTGCAAAAAAACTTTGAAATGGCTTTGTACATCTTCCATTTGTTTCATTATCTATCAATGAATTTTATTCCCTAAATTACTGCAGGGGAGGATGCAAAGGATCCATTATTTTGGTCAAGGGTTTGCTTACATAATATGGCCAACATAGCCAAGGAGGGTACTACCATACGTCGTGTAATGGAATCTTTATTTCGATACTTTGACAATGGAAGTTTCTGGTCTATAGGCAATGGCCTTGCCTTTTCTGTTCTAAAGGATATGCTATTCTCAATGGACGATTCTGGTATAATAATTTTCATAGTCAACTTTATAATCATTTGATATCATTAAATATTTTGTTAAATGATTATTTGCCTCTGATTTTTCGTTTATTTTTTCTCATTCTGTTTATTGCAGGGCCAAATACACATGTTTTACTGTCAATTTTAATTAAGCATCTGGATCATAAATCAGTCCTTAAACAACCAAGCATTCAGCTTGACATTATTGAGTTGATCAATGAACTTGCTCAATATGCCAAGGTCCAACCTTCTGTAGCAATGATCAGCGCAGTAAGTGATCTAATGAGACATTTGCGGAAGGGCATACAGTTTTCCCTTGATGACTCAAATCTGGGCACTGAATTAATCAATTGGAATAAAAATTTCAGAGAAGCTGTGGATAGGTGCCTTGTGCAATTATCAAACAAGGTATCACACTTTTTCCCAGCTCTCATTCAAGTTTTTATACCTAAGCTTGGAGAATAATTAAGTCATATATGCTTCGGATGATAAATTTTATTGATTTTATGTTGCCTTTCAAATTGTAAAAGTCTTCATGGTTTACATAAGTTGTTGGCTACAATGCTGTCACTCCTTATTAGATAATCAAAATAGAAGTCAACTAAGAAGCTGATCACAAACAGGTTGGAGAAGCAGGCCCGATTCTTGATGCTATGGCGTCGATTATCTAAGTCAAAATATCACTGAACCAAGTAAAGAAGTAGTGAGTAATCAAGAGGTGCAAAGGCGTCGGAGAAATAACTCATGAGTTATTTTCTCACAATGAAATAACTCATGATGGTGACTTAGTGTACTTTGCCTTGTTTGCAAATTCTAAACTAGTAACTCTTTCTGATGCTATGAAAAATGAAGCATGGAAGAACGCAACGCTAGAAGAACGTGGAGCAATTGAGAAGAATAGGACCTAGTTTCTCAAAAACTTTCCTTCAGGCAAGAAGAAGCAAATTGATGTGAAATGGGTCTATAAGCTGAAGCTTAATCTAGATGGGTCGATAGCCAAGCACAAGGCAAGATTGGTGGTAAGAGGATTTTTGCAAAGAGTAATTCTTGAATATTCTGAGGTATATTTGCACCAGTTGCAAGGATTGAGACAATTAGGTTGGTTGTAGCTTTGACAAGTGCAAAGGGGTGGCTATTGTTTCAATTAGATGCTAAATCAATATTTCTCAATGGACCTTCTGAGGAAGAGGTTTATGTCTGTCAACCACTAGGTTTTGAAGTAAAGAGCAAGGAGAATATGGTCAACAAACTTGAGAAGGCTCTTTATAGCTTGAAGAAAGCACCAAGAGTGTTAGTGGGCCAGCTGGGTCCAGCGAAAACAAGCCCAAAAGATTGGTAAAAAAGCCTTTTTGGCTTAAGGATTTTATTTAACAGATTTTTGTTATTGGGCCTATTAATTTTATTTTAGTCCAGTTTGTTTTAGCAAGAGTTTGTTCTGTTTGTTGTCCAAAAAAGGGCTTGGCCCATGTGTCTAGGTCAGACTTAACCCTACCTATATAAGTGTAATGTTGTCTTCTTCAAGGATATGAATGAATCTGATGCAGTTTTATTAATTGTTTTCTCTTGCAACTTAAATTTTCTGATAGTAGTAGTAGTAGAACCTAACAAAGAGCATGGAATAGGAGTATAGTCTCTTGAGATGGCCGATATGGGGAGGCTAGCATATTTTCTTGGTATGGAATTCCCATCTACTAAGGAGGGACTAGTGCTACATCAAAAGAAGTATACAATTGTGATATTGAAGAGGTTCAATATGACTGGTTGCAATTCCGCAGCTACACCAACAGAAACTAATATGAAGCTTGAAATGGTCACTGATGAAGATTTACTGGACAACAGTCGCGGAACCAGGACCCTAGGTTGGAGGAGATGATGCATTTCTATTTGGAGAGCGGGAGAAACAACCGCAAAGGGAACATTACTCCTATCACTTTTTTTTGTCAAAAAATCTGCACAAAATGATGTCTCATATATAAAAAATATTGAAGCTGCAATTTAGAACTGTGTTTTAAAAGCCGAACCACCCGGAGCGGTTGATCCGGTTAAATTATGACCCGAAACCTTATTAGATTCAGTTATTTTAGTGGTTCAAAACAGTTTTATTCGAGTTTGAGTGATTTTAAACGGTTGAACGATATGACTCGGAGATCTCATATGTTTGTGTCCGGTTTAGTTTTCAAAAGATTACTTCAACCATTGTGCCAAAAAGAGCCACTTCATCGGCGTATTTGGGTCAAAAACTTGTGTTGAAAATTCAAATAACATTCCTATTATGGAAACTAGTGACTACTACTTAATTAATTGTGATTACCATTTGTGTACATCAAAACGAAAAGGACCACGTAAAAACGGTTTCTAGCAGCGTCTGAATGTTTATTTTGTTCTTTTTGTTGTAAAGCTGTAGCAGTGGCCTTTATATGCTTATTTTTGACAATAGAAGTGTGTTTATTGACACTATTGCCAACCGGGGCGCAAAGTTGATAATTAATATTTTTATATATAAATTGTTTAGCATTTTATCATAACGCTCAGTTAGTTTTTGCGGACACTGAGATTTAGACTTCCAAGCTATTTTGTAATAAATAAGAACCTCAAGCTAAAATGGACCACAAAACTGAACCGATGAGTTGGGACTACTCAAGAGGAAAATTTCCTCCATAGAAATAAAAATAGTTAATCATTGGTTTTGAAAAGTATGAAAGGGACACAAACATGATCTTCCTATGACATGTGGTGGCAGAGATGGTTGAGAATCTCTTTGAATAATAGTCAAATACATAAGTATACCTATATATGGTAGAATTAAAGTATAATTAAAGACTTATTGTAGTAGTAGAATTAAAGTATAATTAAAAGACTTAATTTTGAGACGGCTATGCATGTCACGATACTCGTTGTCGCACTTCTCTAAATATAAATCACATGTAGAGTGATCAACCTCTACTCTACATCTTTCATTGACTTGTCTATTATGTGAACCAGCCTGTGAATCCGTGATGTGAATATTTACTGTTTTTACTATGGTAGCCATTTTCCCCCACGTGGTCATTTTTCGGTTGAGGTTATTTTCAACGACAAAAGAGCTTGAGGGTCTTAATATTGTTGGTCTTACAGATCAATATTAAAAGAACAAGAAATGTGTGCTCAATGTCTTTTTTTATAAGCAAGCATTGAGGTTTTCTAAGTGCATAAGTGCTAAGAGCCCAAAATACTAGTAGTAGCTAAAGTTTGTGATAAAGACCTTCCCAGTGTAAACACCATCATATAGCTAAAAAAAGCAAACACTAATGGAAAGTCTAATTCCTAAAAAAAGCAAAAAAAAACTGAAACCAGAAGAAAACCCCAGACCTGACTGACAATCGAGGAAGGTAAGAATAGTCAACAACAATGATTTGGATAAATTAAATGCCAACAATTAAATATACAAAAACCTGTAGAAAAATCACAACATTAATTACACCATTTCTGCAATTAAGTTTGATAAAAGTATAAATTATTAAGTGGGGGAAGGCAACAAAACCAATGAAAAAACCAACGTGAATCCATAGTAATTACTTCAAACTTTAATATATGAAAATAATAAAACTTAAATTACTTATATATTGTTTTGATAAATTAAAAAAAAAAAAGTTGTAACCCTTTTTTGATCACTAATTTAAAATTGCAGAAAAGCAAGGTTACAAAGGAGAAAAAATAAAAAATAAAAACTTTCTCATTAAAATTCGTCATCTGTGGCTTCTATTGTTTTTTGAATTCCTAAACATACAATTTCTATAAGATGATTGAAAAGTCTATGTGAATGTCTCGTTATTGGTGAACTCAAGAAAAAAAATGATTCAGCTAACTAGAAGAGGGCTATTTTAACATGACACAAACGGCTAGAAAGAACTTGGCAGTTATGTATAACCTACACACTAACTCAAACCAATGTTACAAAGGACAACAAAAAATTGGTAACAACATAGTTGCATGTATTTTGGACACCAAATCAATTTTTCCCTAGTTTAGATAATTTTTGACAATGTTACCCTAGTTTTTACTTTCTCTCTAAATAATTTTTCCCTTAGTCTTTTAGATAAAACATATCAAGGACTGAGGACGTGAATAGTTTCTTATTTTTAAAGCTAGAAAATCAATTTGTAAAAAGAAAAACTAAAAATCAATACAAATAATACTTGCTTTTAGGAAACAATTATTTAGAAATGTTTTATAATTAAATTATTTTTTTAAAACTAAAAAACAAAAACACAATCAAACATTGTATTTTATTACCAAAGAGAATTGGCCCGAGCGGTAACCGGTTTCGAACCCCACTCTAAGATTTCAAGTTTGAGTTTTAGGCGTGACAAAAACTCTATCAGAATAAAAGAGCCGCACAGGCCAACAAAGCCTCCATCAATATCATGGTAAGAAAGTAGATATTTTATTTTGTCTTTTTAAGTGATTCATTGACATATAAAAAAAAATACTACAAAAGTGAGAAGTTGAACAAAAAATTACAATCAAGAAGGATAGAAATGGTTACTCTAGTTTACTTGATCTATATCTTTCTCTAAAAATTAATTTTTCCCTTGTTCTTTTAGATATCAAGGGCTGACGAGGTGATAAAATAGTTTCTTATTTTCTTCTTTTTAAAACTAGAAAATCAATTTGCTAGGAAAATAAAAAAAGAAATCAAGCGTCATAAAATACTTATTTTAGGAAACAATTATTCAGAACTATTTTATAAATTAATTTTTTTTGACAAATATAAATTAATTTTTTAAAACTATATAAAACCAAAAACACAATCAAACAATGTCTTTTATTACCAACAAGAGTGTGTCCGAGTGCTAACTGGTTTCGAATTCCACTCCAATGTCTCAAGTTCATGCCGTGAGTGTGGCAAAAACTCAATTAGGAGAGGAGAACTGCACATAATGGCAAAGCTTGGTACACATTGCCAGCTAGATTCCCAGATTTAGATTAGTCACCGTCGACAAAGTCGTTGGATATTGTGCATCAATAACACGCGCGGTAAAAAGGTAAGTCTTTTATTTTGTCTTTTTAAGTGGTTCATTGACATAGTAAAAAAGTTTTTAAAAAATTAAAATTAATAGAAAAAAGTTTATTATCACAAATTAGCATAAATATAAATATATTATTGAATAAATTAAATGATAATTTGCGAATGTAGAATTTTATAAGCTTAATTGTATTTTTGGTCCCCAAATTTATTATATCCACAATATTTCAATCTCCTCATTTTTTCCTCGCAATTTTGATCTTTTAGTTTTATCAAATCTGCAATGTTAGTCCTCAGATAAGTTGTCATTAATTTTTGACGGAAATTCTTACATGGCATAAGCGTCTCGTGCTAGCGTAATCAGTGGTTGTTGACATATTTATATTTTCATTTATATATTTTGTATGTTATTAGACTAAATCAAAAGTATTAAGTGTATATTTTGTAGGGTGTTAAATTTGTATTTGGTCCCTACAAAATTTGAGAATTTTGTTTTCACTCGATTTTAGCCTTTACATTTTTTTCGCCAATGCTTTTTGTTCCTCATGACTTTTAATAGCATTTTTTCATTTAATAGCGCTATCTAAGTGAGGGAATTAGAGACAAATTCTAATTTTTTCCGTCACTAGTTTTTGCTCTTTAATTTCACTTTTTTTTGGCTCATATTAAAATTAAAATATAAATATGCACCAATCTATGCAAAGTTAAATCTAAGTTGATTGCAATAAATCTTGTCAAAGAAAAGTTTATTGCAATAAATGTGTTTTATTTCTTAGTAAAATATGTTTTATTTATTTATTTTTCTCAGAAAACATCACTCTAAGACATTTTTTGTACAATTAATGGTGCCAAACAAGACTTATATAGATTGATGAAAATGTGAGAAAGATGAGAAATAGATTAATTTATATATATCTAGAGGGAGAGGAGTGTGGTGTGGTGTGGTGTGGGTGCTTGATATTTCTAAGAGAGGTCAAAGTAAAAAAAGTAGGTGTGCTGCCTTGGTTTGTTTTTCGTTTTCAAAGGTAGTCAATGTACACTCACTCACACAACACAATACTCATGAGCTATAAGTGTCAATATCATGTATCATGAGTGACAAAAATAGCAAAATGTGTGTGTAGCATTGTAAGAAAGGAGAATTGTAAGAAAGGTATAGTCTTCTTTTATTTTCACATTTTGCTTCTGCCACTCTCCTTTTCTTTTTAACGATTGAAAGGAGCATTGTAAAAAATGTGAGATCTTCTTCTTCTCCTTTCTGTTATCTTTTTGAAAAAACTCAAATGCAAGTTTTAATTTTTTTCTCTTCATTTGTTTCTCTTTTCATATTCAATGACAAATTCATTTTTTTCTTCATGAAAGTGCACTTCACACATGTTGACTAAATTTCCCTTTTTTCTTCCCTATTCTCTTCTTCCAGATTCTACAAGAAAGGCATTGTTCATCATCTACTTGTTTGCTTGAGGAGGAGGTATGTACTTCTTGTGCCTATTTGTTCCCTAGCTTCAATCTTCAGTCACTATGAAGTGAAAGACATGTTGACTAAACATCCCTTTTTTCTTCCCTATTCTCTTCTTCCAGATTCTACAAGAAAGACATTGTTCATCATCTACTTGTTTGCTTGAGGAGGAGGTATGTACTTCTTTTGCCTATTTGTTCCCTAGCTTCAATCTTCAGTCACTATGAAGTGAAAGACATTTTCTGCTTTGGTGCCCTAGTGGATCATCTTATGGTTGTTTACTTTCATCTTATGATCACCTTATTTTTCTGATTTTGTTTTTTTGTTGTTCAGGAGCTTCTTCTGTTTTTTATTTTTTTGTGAGATGAGATTAAAATACAAGAACATCTATCTAATTTGATATGGAGTTGAGATTGTTGTACCTGATATTATGTTTACTTCTGAGAGGATGTGTTTAGGCCCAACTAAACTTCATGAAATGAAGCAATGTCCAAAACATTAGAAAACAATACCAAAAATCAATGCTAATAGGACATAATCAAAATACCTTAAGTTTTCGTGAGTTTACACATCTTTATATGTTAAAAAGTTTACAATTGTGATAGTTTTGCATTAAATGTTCAAAGTACTGTATGTAATGTAATATCCTATCCAATAATAAGAGTCATACAAAAGCATTAAATAACTAAACAAAAATGTCAGAATATCCAAATCTTAAATATATATATTTGGCATTAGAAATTCATATACAGCTAGCTAGCTAGCTATGTACATATCATGAGAGTTTCAACATTAGTTCAAACTATGTACTATAAAACATAACTGCTTCAAATCAAAATGACAAAACACATGAATGTTCTTCTAAACATCCAGAACAATTGAAACTTTGATCACAAGATTTTCATCATCAATCATCTCAAATACCTTCAAATTGCATCCTTTCACAAATTCCTTCCATCCTTTTGAGAATCTCCAAGAACCTTCCTCTACTTTCCATGATTTTCCCCCTGCTTTCAATTCCACAAGATTTCCATTACGTATTTTATGGTTCTTCAAAAATTCAGTTGGTATAGAAACCTGCAAATAAGAACAGTTTTTTGTTTATAAATATACTCTAAAATAAATATTGTATGCCCATAAACACTCTATGACATATATCCTCCTACCTTATCCAATGATTCCACAGTAACCTGGAATGTATTAAGTTTCATATCAGTACTTTCAGAATCTGCCAACAAAACCGATTCAATAATTAGCAACAAACAAAATATTATCGAGGCCTAAACAAAACAAAACTTGAAAGAAAGTGAAGAAAATTTCCAAGACCATTTGTTTTAGGGCAGCTTCTTGAAATTCCTTCAATGCCTTCTTCAATTTTACTTCTATTTAAGTTGCCAAAGAACTCTGTTACTTCAACTGGAAATCTCTCTGGTTATTTTATGGAAATATGACCAATTACATATCAATAAAAGAATACATATATATTTCCTTAAGAATCTATAATTTCATGAATCAAATTGGGTAAGTAGTCAAATATAAACCTTGAGATAATCTCAAATTTGAAAAGATCACCAGCTTTCAAGTAATTGTCCTGTGAAAATGATTTCCAACCGGTGCTCAAAATAGAATGTCCATTTATCGGTCCACTTGCAGTTGCAATAGTGAAGAAATTTATTGATCCCGTGAAGAGACAGCTATGTTATATTAAAAATTTAGATCGTCAAATTGGCGAATTGGAGGCCATACAAGAGAGACTAGAAAAGCTCCTGGAAGAAGAGTGCAGACGGGGAAAACTAATTTACTATGATGTGGTACGCTGGCAAGCTGAGGTGTCTGTTATTATTGAATCAGCGTATCGAGTTCTCAACGATCCACGTTGTGGAAAATTAGGTTTCTCCAAACTGCTGCTTTGCTTAAGTAGAAGGTTCAAACTTAGTAGGACAGCAAAAAAAATAACCAAAGAGATCAATCAAGTTCAAACCATGGGGAAACTGAGATTGGATAGAGGAGTTGGTTACATTCCTTTTCCACATGAAGTAGCATCCACATCTCGTGTTCCTATACCAAATTTCACTACTGAGGCACGCTCTTTAACTTTTAAGTTTAATTCATTTAATTACCTAACATTATAAATAAATTTGATGAAAAACACGTATAAGTTTTGTGAAATCTCATAAATAAACTCCATGTGGCAGCAATTTATGCAACAGCAGACAGCACTGTGGCAATTACTGAGGGTTCATTTGGAATGGCAGAAGAGGCTTTTCACTGAGAGGTTTGGAGGTGAGATTCAAGAAGAAGCTCCTGAGTTCCCTCAATGGATACTTGAGGATGAACCAGAAATTTGGCTAAGACAAAAAGGGCTCAGAAAAAGAATTCCTCTTATCCTTGTCCTTGTAATGCACCAACCTTATTTTTATTTTATTTTTCCTAGATGACTTTGGATATCTAAATCCTATTTGTTGAGGAGGTATGTACTTCTTTTGTGTATTTGTTTAGGAGCTTCAATCTTCACTACCAAGTGAAAGACATTTCACGTATTTTGATTTGGTGCCCTAGTGGCTCTAGTGGATAATCTTATGCTAGTTTACTTTCAGCTAATATTGATGGATCTGTTTTTTATTTCTTCTGCTTTTTTGTTGTTTGTGTTGTTGAGGAGCTTCTTCTGTTTTTTGTTGTTTTTTTGAAGAAGCTAACAATACATACTTGAACGGGTGGTCATAGATACAGAATGTGAAGTGTCTATCTGCAATATGTACTCAATTGTAATTTGAACTGTTGAATAAATCAGTAGTATATACTTATAAAAAGTGATGGTACAAACACAATGGTCCATCCTTTAGGATGCAACATAGAATTTACTGCAATCTGATAAAGTTAAAGGAATTTAATTGTATGTCCTTTAGCATGCTCCTAAGACTTGAGAAGTTACATAAACAAACTGAAAGCATTTGGTTCTCAAGAGATTAGAGAACAAATGGGATTTACAAACCTATATATGTTTAAGAATTTAAATACAAAGTGTAAAAACAGTTTTAATTCTTGACTTAACAAAAGATAAAGAACAGATGCGAAGAATTTAACATTGAGGATGGAGAAAAGAGAAGTAGAGTTAAATATGGGGAATATATAACTCACAGCATGATATGCATATGGTGACTTCCCTTGACACACAACTCAAATGGACCCCACTCTTCATATTCAAAGCAGTTTCCAAGAGCAGCTTTGTATAACTAAAACAATTTAAAACACTACAATCATACTTTTGAAACTAATAAAATGATATCAGGTATATGAAAATTCCAGATTATATGAGGCAAAGACCTTGGTGGTGTCTGTTAGAAGCTCAGTACCAGCTGGGTATGATGCATAGAATTGATCAGCTTAGACCTTGGGGCTTTGAAGTTTGACAGAAATTTTGGGAAAATCTCGAATTACACAAAATTACTCACCAAGAATTAGGATGATTGCAACCAACAGAAGGATATTGAATTGAAGCGAGTGAGGTACAAATTCAGTGTTCTATTTTAGTTTCCCATGACAGTAGGGTGACACAATATTGGCTTTAAGCAACCGATGCTATTTTTTTTAAAGTGTTTGTTTTCTTTAAGCATGTTGTTAAATTAAATTAAATGCTGTATTTTTCTTCACTATTATTGAGAACTTGCAATTGAATCCTAAGTTGAAACTTAAAAGTTATTAAATATTATTATCAAATATTAAATAAAGTTACTTATTTAGGGAAATCCAAGATGGTTTGTGCGGGAAGAAGTGGAATAAATTGATTTTTGTTTCTAAAAATTAATTTGAAGTCCTATTAAAATTAACCAAATCTAAAATTATGTTATGAATAATAATGTGATAATGGATGATGTCCATTCCTATTAGACTTCCACTTTCCTTCATGTAAATCAGGTGTGACCAAATCATACATATCAACTTTAGGATAAGGAAAATTGGCTTCGTCATAACCATCTTTCCAATTATCTTTTTTTTTTACTTATTCTTTTTACTGTTTTTTTATCTTTTTATCACTGAAATATTAGCAATCTTACTAACTTACTAATTTCGAAAGTGTGTACTGGTCTGGTTAAAGAAAGGTTGGTTTCTTGGCATTCGACCAAGGACTCGGAGATCATCTTGAATTTTAAAGAAAGGCTGGTTAAATTTTAAATTTGCACCCAGCTTGTATTCAATTTTAATAAATCTGTCTTATTAGTCTCCTTAAGGGACTATTTGTAAAACTTTAGGAAATAAAAAAACAAAGCAAGAGTATCCACAGAAAACGAAGGCAAAAACGAAATCAGTAAAACGAAGCAGAAATCGAACCTGTGGCTATGAGAGACTACAGCTCTGCGAGAACTGAGAGAGCTGTGTGCATAAGATGAGAACTGCGAGAGATGGGGTTGGACTGTGCATTAAGTCGTGACTCCCGTGAGTGAGAACTGAGAGAGATACAGTTGAGCGTAGATGAGAACTGCGTGAGTGTTTCTATTTTCGGATTATGTTGCGATGTGCTTTGGGGTTGGGATGGTAGGTATAATTATAACAAAAAAACTGTACATAGGACTTTAGCGGTTTGGTTGCTGAAATCAGAACCGAGAATCAAACCGAAACCGCTCGGTTCAGTAGTAAAAAAACCGAATAGAACCAATAGAAATCGATTTTTTGCAATTTTCGGTTTGGTTTGGTTTGCGATTTTCTATTGGTTTGGTTCAGTTTTGAACACCCCTAGTGAAGACGGACCCACTAGCATCTGCTAGCAGGAGGGTGAGGATCCCTACATGAGGCTCCGCAATGGCACATAAAGTTTCATTTGAAAATAAAATTTGGAGTTAGATAACTTGATTTCTTAATTTTAGTAAATTAAATGAGGATAATTGAGAAGAAAAAACTTAAACAATCCTATAAACCAACATTTGTTATAATGAATTTTTTTAGCAACCCTTGTCGCAAAGTCCTAAATCCATCACTAGTTGTGTTATAAGCCCCTATCGATCGACCTAGCCGACTCGCCCATTCCAACCCCTAATGATAAGGCAAACTTCCCTTGGTGGAAAAACTCTGTTGATGGAAAAATTATGAGCAATTCAATATTTAAAGCGGGAAGTAGACATCTTAAGACAATAAATCTTGAGGAGTCTTCGGCTCCAATTTGGCGCCAAGACTCCCCACCCCCATTCCCCTCTCATTTTTTTTTCTTTATGTTTTTTTTTTATTTTAAAATATCCCCCTCCTCACATTTTCCCTTAATATTTTTTTTTTACTTTATCTTTTTTTACTATAATAAGAGTGCATTAAAATTTAGGAAAAAAATAGGATTTATAAATACGTGAAGTTTATTCTCGATAGTTGGTTTGGTGACAAATAAAAATTAATTTTGTGATAAATTACGTAAATTGTGATATTAGCCAGTGTGTTTTGAGCTGCTTTAGAGTCTGAAAAGAAATTTAGTTGTTCATATACGCAAAGTTTGTTCCTCAGTAACTGGTTTGTTGAAAGGAAATGATAATTTTGTAATAAAGTACGTAAAATGCAATGTAAAACAGTGTGTTTTGGGGTACTTAAGCGGTCGAAAAAATTTACATGTTCAAATAGGCATAGATCGATCGAGTGAATCTAAGTCATCAAGGTTTGATAAAGAGGGCCTTGGATATGGATCCAAGCAATTGGGCTGATCTATGTCCAATTTGTTGATTGGCCTCGTGGCCCAGTCTGAAATCAACGTCTTGGATATGGATCCTAGCTATTGGGCCGATCCAGGTCAAGTTCGCTTAGTGAGTCTCATGACCCAGTCTAGAACGTATATACATAGGCCAAATATTCTGAATATAATTCATGATTAGTCTACTTATTACTCCCTCCTGGCCTAATTATAAGCAAAAATAATTATCCCTAATTAATTCAGGGAAAAACAAATAAATTAGGGATAGTAGTTTTGTACATTTAATTTTCTTGAATTCAGGGAAAAACAAATAAATTTACTAAACTATCCCTAATTAATGGTCATCTTCTCAAAACATTAATGAGCTAATTTAAGGGTAGTTGTGGAAAAATAGCATTAAATATGGGTATGTTAGTTGCATGGGTCTAGATCCTCTCCAAGTGGAGAGGAAATGGATATGTCCATTTTATTCTATAACAACGTGACACGTGGTATTATTCAGATCCAACGACATATTAAAAAAGTTAAAAATTCAAAAAAGCCAAAATGAATTACGCAGAACTTCATCTTCCCCAAACCTCTCACAGTGCAGCGCTGCTCTCGCCTTGCCCTCTCCTACTGCCGCCCATCAGCACCACCGCAGAGACCTGAGCCTCTGTCGCTTCCGGCATCGCCCATCCGCGAGTTCGACGTCAACAATTTGTCTTGCATCGCCCTATCATTGTGTAAATAGTTATTCCTTCGATTTCCATCCAGAGTAGAACACTTTAACCTTAACCTTAAATCCAATTTCAAGTTTCTTCTCCAATTGCTGCAAGCACTGTAACCTTACAAATGCTTCACCCTTTATACTCATATGACATTTTTTATTCTCTAATAAAGACTAACAACAAGCATTGCACACTGGAGTAAAAACATTGTTGTCGATTGAATTAAAAAAAATGTCGAAGTTGGGAATCAACAGGGAATGACTGGAGTACATGAGTTGGGATCTTCTCCACTCCTTACGATGCACAGAGATGGGGCAGTGCAGTGGCAACTGACAACGACACAGTGGTACGGTGGTGGTGTCTAGGGTAGCAACCAGGGAAGTGGTTGGGTCGGCGACGGTAATGGGCAGCGGTGGGGAAGGCTTTGGGTGTGGGTTGGAGAAGATGAACCTTTCGTTTTCCTCATTTTTTTAATAGTTTTTTTACAACTTTTAATCTCAGCCATTGGTTTGAAATTTTGACACGTGTCACATAGATAATTTAGGGAATGGAGATGTCCATTTCCTCTCCAAATGGAGAGGATCAACACCCTATATATATATAAGCAAAAAGAAGCCACTGTGATAAACAAGCCCATTGTCCTCAATTTGCTTCTTCTTCTACTCACACACTTCAATTATACTCAGCAACATATATACAAGAATCATATATATAATTGAATCGTCGATCATTCTTCTTATTTCTTCATGTTTTTTATTTATTTGTTTAATATAAATATTTTCTTATTCTTTGTTTCCTTACATGCCTAAATACACAATAGCAATCAAAGCAAATTCAAACTATGTTTGCTTTGCTGTCAATATTAGTGGTGATATAGGAGTCTGCCTGGATGCCAGATGTTGAGAATAAATGGTAATTTGATACTATAACAAATTAGACATTCAGTATTTGAGTTCAATTATATTTAGAGCTATTGAACTCATGAGAACTAGGCTTCTATGATTATCTTCCAACAGGTGGGAATTGGCTGAAGACATCCATCATCATTATTAGTATGATTTTTTTATGGTTTTGGAACACAACATGTTCACTCTCATCTCTGTTTTGTAGCAATAAGAATGGCAAGAGAGAAGATAACTAGGTGTACATTGCACATGGATGCAAGAGCTCAATTCGAGCCAAACTAAAATAATAGACTTTTCTTAATTGGAGTGTTGTTTGGTAACTGGTCAACAATAGAGGAGGCTAAATCCTTTTAAATGTATGCAGTTCGTTGGCGTGAGCATTGAGATGTGAAGAAGCATGTGTATTTGTTGGTGGTGCGTCAAGCCAAGAGTGCAACACACTTTGTGAAGCAGCTTACATTGAAATTACTTTATTTATTTTCACTCTGTTAATCTTAATTTCGTTGCTACCCCTATTCACAATGATCAGATTATGGAGTTTTTTCTGTGATATTAACAAATATCAACTTCGTTTAATTGCATTCATTAATACTAGCGCTCCCTGTGCATCGCACGGGTAATGAGGCTAGTATTGATATATTCTAATGGTTAGTATTAAATTAAATGAATAAAATCCCAAAAGGTCCAACCACATATAAATAGATAAATAAATATAAAGATAAAGATTGAACCTTACCTATAAGTACTCAGTCGACAGGATCCCCTAAACTGATACAATGGTCTGAGATAGAGTGGGCATGTAAGATGGCACAGAACTAATTAAGCAGTTGTATTGTAGGGTAGGGTCCCTCTGAATGTATGTGATCATAGAATGAAGAGTTGTTATCCCTTCCTTGTCCTACAAATTGCAACTGGACTTACACTTTGTGAGCCTCCAACTATTCCATATATTTATTTACCTACCCTCACGACCACTTTCAACATTTTTTCATATAATATAACTCATGGATACCACTTGCGAGTTAATATCCTCTTCATTTTCTCTCTTTATTTTTTCTCATTTTTATTATAGTTTTTTACTATAGTTTTAGAGTGTTTTAAGCGTATAAAATATATTTTGACATCACTTATTATTATATTATTGTATTTATTTTCTCAAAACCATAATAATAGAAGAAAGAGAGAAATGAAAATGATCTTTACTTCAAAAACACCCTGTAACTAGAGGTGTCAATTTTTGTCCAATCTAATGAGCCGACCCAATATTTGAATTGGGCTGAGCTCGTTAAATAGAGATTTTAAAAAAATGGGCCGTTTTGGCCAAGCTCACCTATTTTTGTGTACTTTTTTGAACTTTTTTTGTGGGACTTTCTTTATTAAAAATTAGCTTGGATTGAGTAAGCTCATTGGCCTAGTATTTTAGGGTAGATTCAGCTAAAATAATACAACTCAATAAATAATTGAGTTGGAGCAGCCAATCTCGCATTATGTATTAGCCCATTGAGTCAGGCTTCGCCGGGCGGCTACCTACAACTATGTTTCTTTTTCATTTAAAAAAATGAAAAGTTAATTTCTCATACCTATAAATTTTTATAGTATCAATAAGGATTGATTTAAACGGTAATTGACTGGATTCAAATATTATTTTAAGGTCTCGATATCGAATTTGGAGTATGACAAAAACTTTATTTGGGTGGCAGAACCACGAATTGGCAAAGCGAAGTACATATAACTAATTTGATTTCTCGACGTAGATTAGTTACCAACAACAAAACTAGTGGTTACTTACACCAATAAAACTGTAAAAAAAAAAAAACTGATGACTTTGAACATTTTAATTTTAGTGTTGAAATCATTGAAGCAAACTTTGGGAGACACTCAAAATCATAAAACTTGGGAGGATTGAATTGAATGGACAAAAATGTGGTTGGCTTGGGTGTGGAATATATGAGAGTAGCCCCACAAATCGATTATGCAAAGCAATGTAAGATTGCGTTTGCGTGTGACAGGTTGTACAGTGAATAATATGGATCCAAACATGTCGGGGAATCTTAGCGACCATCACATGAATGAATTTTCAGCTAAGACAACGGTAACGGATTATTGTTGCTTTTACAACACATCGCCTTAAACTTAAACCTACACCCACATTAGATATATGTTACTTATTAATCTAGTTACAATATTTACTTCTCCTTTTAAAAATGTTTATTTGAAAAATGTCGTTAACATAAGGTTTGTTGATTACTTTGATTGTAAAAGAGGCATATTAAAGTTGTCTTAGTAAAGCTTAATCTTTCCCATGTTATGTATGCAAATGATGTTATGGTTTTCTACAAGTGTGTCCGAAAGAATATTCAACTTCTGCAACATCTATTTGATAATTACAGTAAAACTTCTTGTCAGTTTATCAACGTACACCAGTAAATCTACCTGTTATTCTGGCTCTATTTCTCATACGCAGTTGGCTGTTGTGGCTTCAATGTTGAGATTCTCTGTAGGCAAACTTCCTTTTACTTATCTTAGTGTCCCTATTTTTGCTACTAAATCCCGGAAAAAAATACATGCAACCCATTGCTGATAGAATTAAAGATAAGTTACTTGCATGGAAAATTTCTTTTGTATTTGTCATGGGTCGATTTTTACTTGTGAAGTCTAGTATCCATGGAATGCTTCTTTACAGCTTCCATATTTATGCTCTGCTTGTGAATCTCATAAATCTGTTGGATAAATGGATTCACAATTTCATATTGTCTGAGGATATAAATGCTCAGAAAATTTGCACAAATGCTTGAAACTAAGTTTACTCTTCTACATCGAAAGAAGAGTATTGCCCCTGAGAACTGAGGATATAAATGCTCAGAAATTTTGCACAAATGCTTGAAACTGAGGATATTCCCAAGTCTTCAATCTGAAATGGTTTAAAGCCTCTGATATCAGCAACACTTGAGCATTTTTCTTGGAAACTTAAAAATGGTAAAAGCACTCGCTTCTGGTCAGATAAATGACTGCCAAAGCCGCTTATTGATCTTGTTCATCTCCCTTAGTTAATGAAAAAAATCTTCACGTACTCTTACCTAACCTACTTTTATTAATAATGGCGTTTGGAATATTCCAGAGGGGATTTTCGAAAAGGGCCCTAAATCAAAGTAGGAACTAGACAACATCAATATCATGCATTTTGAGGATCACAATTAGTTTCCGTGGATGGAGTTTCGATTTTAAACAAAAAGTAGTACATTTCCGTTGGCTATAGCCCGCTTGTAAAAAACCGCCGAAAATTGTTAGCGGCAAAAAACCGTTGGCATTCGAATTTTTAAAATTTCCCACTACGTTATCGGCAGACAAAGCTGCCATAAAGTTACATCCAAAATAGAGACAGTTGTTTTTTTAAAAAAATCTGTCCACGCTTTACCGATGACCAAGCTGCGAGATTTTTTTTACTTTCAAAGGCGTTCCAGGCGGCCAAGTCACCGATAATGTCAATACAAAATCATCTCCCGATTACCAACGATGATGAGTCATGAACTCAAAAGATTTTTTTTTTTGATAAGCATGGACTCCAAAAGATTGATGAAGATTGAGATAGTGGAGATCCATTGCCATGAATCAAGGATCCATTGATTAAGATACTAAAGGTAACCATCTTCGTGTTACCGACGGTCATGAATCATTGATCCAATATGATTAAGATTGAGATGGTGAAAATCCATTGCCATGAAACTTTGTGATAGGTTTACCATGGACCCAAAGAGATATGATGCAATTTTGGTGATCATTTGTTAGGTTAACAAAATGTGCTCATTAAAGGGAGGGTATTTCTTCTTATTATAAAAACTTTTTTTGGTTTACTAAAAGACAGACAAATATTACTACCCATATCCCTCCTAATTAAGGTGACCACCAGTCAAGCTAACTAATTACTCTCAAGTTTTCTGCGAGATTTGTATTACCAAATCTATTGTTTTTGAAATGTATTAGTTTTCTTCCAATTAGCAGTACACTCGTGTATACATAGCATGACACCGTATTACTAGTTACGGATGATTCTATGAATAATTCTGTGAAAAACAATTATATCAGTAACATAGAATGTTTTTCCATTTGAACACAAAAATAAAATATACATACATAAATCTAATATTTTCCCCATTACAAAATACAAGTATACAAAGGTGAAATATAAAAATCAACTTTTTTGACAAAAAAAAATATTTTCTCGTGATGACTACAACGAAAAATAATGATTCATGAAAAAATATTTATGCAGATAAAATATAAAAAAATAATTAAATCTGCAAGATATAATACTTTTGATAATATTTTTCTGAAAGAACTCAAAAGCAAAATAATGCTTTAAAAAAATAAAAAGTAAATGAAATAAAATGACTACAAGGGAAAATCATTACATTATGTGTGATTATAGAATGTCCAATTATGTAATTTATCAGGTGCTATATTTTCTTAAATTGATAAATGTAAAAAAATAAAAAGTAAATGAAATAAAATGACTACAAGGGAAAATCATTAGATTATGTGTGATTATTGAATCCAATTATGTAATTTATCAGGTGCTATATCTTTATCTTGATTTCATGAAGTACCTGTTCCAGCAGATTCGTAAGTTACTCATCATCGTTTTCGCAGGTTCCGTATTGACATCGCAGTCGCAGACCACACAAAGAAAGCAAAATTCAGCTTAAGAGGCTCTTCGGCATTCGACTTTTATTCTGCCCATAAAAAGACCTACAGTACAAATGAACCAGTTAGTGATTAAATGTTTCATACCTTTATATATCATAAATCTAGAATGAATAATGGGAGAAACTAAAAATTCTATTGTTTCGCATGTAGATTGAGGATCCTTATGCCTTAGATGATAAGTGGAACAAAACGTATTTATTTTTAATCAATACTGCACAAAATGTCTTACAATTTGAATATTAAGTAATCAATGGCTTACAATTTGAATATTAAGTCAAATTTTGAAACACTTTTTTTTGACAATCATTGAATTCGAAATTAACAAGGAAGATGGTATTACAACAATAACACTAGAGAACAACACTGTCGCAGTCAGGTATTCGGTGTGAAATTTCTTCAAGTAATGGTAACTGGAGTTAGCTTTAAATCTCTACAAACATACAATCAATCTACTTCATACACAACAATAACATCTATTTTTAACACCAATAGAAAGTTACGAGGTAGCTGTCATGAAGAAATATTAAGTCTTTGACGCATTTTAGGTACTAATCAGAATATGTATATCTTAGCTAACAACTCATATCATTTTGGAAATTATAGAGCAAGTAATACAATTTTTTTTGATACAAGCAAGTAATACAAATTGGTATGCAACTAATATAAATTTGTGAATTGTTTTGATCTTTTGAAAAAACGTATTTGAAAAGTCAAATATGAAATTTAACTACTAATATTTTGTGTTGCTTATTACGGTTTTTATTTAACTACTAATATTTTTTATGTTTTTATTTGTTTTCACTCAATGTTTTTATTTTATTAAATACTACCATTTGTAGTATTTTTAATATGTAAATTTGAACATAATTGCTTTTGTAATTGAAATATGATGATTTTAATGTTATTAATTTTAAAGTGCCTTTAAAGTGGGGGGAAACGGGTACACATGCATAGTACATGCACTTAGATGCCCAACAGATATGAGGATGGGTACTAATATAGTTGTCCATGCGTGTGTAGATACGAGTGCTTATACTATGCATACAACTTATTGGCCTATCATGTTAATAAATAACACTCTTAGATAAGTTATACGCTAACTTTATTTCTTACTTTAAATTTGTATAATTTTTTTTGACATTTCCAAATAATACAATAAAATTTAAATATTATTTAATAGTTATATCAACGTAAAATGTAAATTAATATATAAGCATATTGTTCTATATTAAACAAAAAAACTGATTTACACATATTAGACATACAAAAATTATTATAATTGAGGATTTTTAAGACGCCGCGTCAATAGTTAACTGCCAGCGTGGCGTCCGTTAAGTCAATGGACGGAAAACTACAAAAAAAGACCAAAATGACATACACAAAAAAGATGAGGGACCAAATCGAGAAAAAAAAGATATCTGGCCAAAGTGACACCAACCCCAAAGATAAAGGGTCAAAACTGTAATTTAGCCAAATATTTATATAAATTAACAACTACTAAAGAATGACTTTATATTTTATAGATATAATCATTACTCCATTAACTTAAAAATAAATTAATATCTTTAAAACACCAAAAGGATTAAATTTTAAATTGAACTCAGTAAAACATACTTTTTTTTGGTTTAGAACTATTGCTGGCTACCCACGCAGTGTCTCAATGCTGTCAACGAAGGACTAATCTGCGCTCGCGCGTAGAGACTCTTAACAATTGCGCTGACCAACACCCTATTTTGACGTGGGCGGAAATCGAACCCGGGAGCAAACCGGATCGACCCCCACTACGTCCCCGAGGGAGCCCGACCACTAGGCTAGCTAGTGTTGGTTAGTAAAACATACTAATACAATATAAATTATTAATATCAATAATTAAAACCAAAACTTTGTAAATATTTTATATTCATCAAATATTTCATTACTACTTACATTACTAATAAAAAGATATGTATACCCGTGCAGCACATGGGTCAATTATACTAGTTTTCTTAAATTGATAAATTGATTAATAGATGTCTAAGTTTGTAATTTCCACGGTGTTAGACTTTCTTACAAAAAATACATATATTACACTCATTAATCAAATAAACATAAATAAAAAAGTATGAAAGAAAAAAGTATAGGTAGTAAAGTATGAGAGAAATAAGTAAGTTTAAAAAAGTATGGGAGAAAAATTAAAATGAATAAAAGGGTAAACGATTATATGCCCGTGTCATGATTTTGTCAAAAAAAAAATTATGATGCATCATGATTATAGGATGTCTAATTTTGATATATCTAAGATGCTAGATTTTCTTAAATATTGATAGTAAAATTGATAATAATAGATTATAAGGTTAAAAATATTAAACCTTGATAAATTCATATTAAACTACGTTCATTAATCAAATAAACATAAATAAAAAGTATGAAAGAAAAACGAATAAGTAAAAAAGTGTGGGATAGATAAGTATTTGTAAAAAAATATGAGAGAGAAAAGTTAAAAATATATGAAATAAAATGAGTTGTTCCAAGTGGTAACTGGACTTGGATCCCACCCCAAGGGGTCCCGGGTTCGAATCTTGGGTGTGGCAAAAACTCTGTTGGGAGGGGAGAACCACACGGGCCGGCGAAGCCGAAAACTCGTGGCCAGCCAGATTCCCCGACGTAGATTAGTCAACGACAAAGCCAATGAAAACTTCACACCAATGACATAGTAACCAAAAAAAAAGGGTGCTTAGCGAGTGAACAAGGTTTCTACTCGTCTCACACACACAAATATATATATGATTTTTAACACCCTCAAAAGCAATTTGCATCTTTGAGGGGTTAATATGATTTGTCTCACATTTTCATGGATCAATTTAAAATATCCATTCAAAATAAATGAACCTAATTGGCAGAACAATACTTTACGCTATTACTTTTAAATTCCATCCAATATATAAGAGTATAGTAGAGGTTTGCCTCAATGACAAAATCTTTAATTTCACTAGTTAGTGGTTACTGGTTAGAGTGGAATAGAAACATGTTTAATGAAATTTCCAATCAAATCCATATAATATCTTTATTGGGTGATACCATTCAAAATTTGGTAGCTAATGCCACAACAAAAATGTCAAAAATATGGTCCCCATCATGTTGCGTGGAAGTGTTAATTGTACATGTGAACATGTTTCTATGGCTACTAGCTTCAAGGAAAAGGACAATAGAGGCCCTCCCTATGAAGAGGGCAAACGTATCAAAGGGTGTCGAAGATTATGTATGACCAACTATATGTTTAACTTTTGATTAACTTCCTCAAAAACTCATAAACTTTGGATTAGCTTTAATAAGATGTTGACTTAGGTCTTCGAGAGAGTGTGATCCAAGTTTCAAACATTAAAACCCAATTTTCTATGTGGTAAGAGTACTCCTACATATCACTCTCATTCATTCATCAAAGGTTAAAAAAACCTACATTAATGGAGGAATTAGAGTGTGTAATAGGAGATCTTTATTTAAGTAATTAATGATAATAAAATAATTAAATAACTAATGCATATAATCTCTCTATCTAACACAATATTTATTATGAGAGGGAAAAAGTTTATTAATTATATGATTCTTTGTCCAAGATATGCATCTGATTTTCTCGGATCTTTCAATGAAATAACATAGATGTACAATTAGTCTTGAGTCTTGACCATAATGACAAACGGCAATTAAACAGTACTCCATGTATGTAGTAAGAATTTTCTATGATGATGATATGAACATTTGACTCTTTTAAATTGACAAAACGACATAAAAAGTGGAAAAGCATAAAGGGGTCAATGGCATACAGTCTTGGTCCTGAAGCGTGATCATAATAAATCATAATGCAAAAACAAGAGGGAAGAAAATTTAGGAAAATTGGCCCTACTTATTTATGCATTTTCACTTTCTCATTCTTTGCGTGTGCCCCATATTTTCCCCCTATGTACATCAAGAGGCACATATATAGAAGAACATATTACCCCAGCATAGATACATAGCTTCAATCAAATGTGGATACTAATTATGATAAACAACACGTTTAATATATCAAATGCAATAATGCCTCGTTTTTGTTACATCTAGATGATTAGATTTTTTCTTACTTTCCATGGATTGCTTGACCTTTATTTACTATTATGACATAAGTTACACAAGAGTTGAACATATACTCCTAACATGAAGAAGATAGTGCAACATAACACAAGGTTGGTTTCTCTTCTAAACTCTAGGGCTTAGATAGCTCTGTGATGGCTCATACGACTTAAAAATTTGTCGTAAGATTCCCCATAAGGTCATAAGTCACAACAGGTAGTCATAAGAGTCATTCCCTAAGAATGGTCTCAGTTCACTTGACTGTACGATTAAGCGCATCACATCTCAAGTTAGGATAGGATTCACTTCCTAGTGATTTTTTAAGCTTAAAAGTCTATTCATTCTTTAGATTACTATACATGTAACTATGTTAAGAATGGATTACGTAAATGCAACACATAAATATCAATTTTTTGAAAATGGTCTATCAATTGTGGGTATACTCAACCCAAATTTGGATAGGTATTGAGATGACTGTTTTATCAATTAAATTATCCGAATGTAGAAATTGTTACTCACGTTGCAACCTCTGGAAACCCCCCTATTAACCTCTTGATCTACCTGTTCTTTGGAGGAAAGGAGAGGCCAAAGTGCTCAAGTAGGAAGAGTTGATATGGTAGGTTTTATTAATTTTATTTCTGACATGGACTTGATTGATGTTCTCGTGTTGGGGAAAAAATTCACTTGGTTATGTTCAAGTGGAATATCAATGAGTAGGTTGGACAAACTTCTTCTATCTAAAGGTCTTATATCTAATTGGAAGGTGTCGGGTCAATGGGTAAGGCAACGAGATATTTTTGACCGTTGTCCCATATGGCTTGTTTGTTCTTCTAAAGATTGGGCCCCTAAACCTTTCAGGTTCAATAATTGCTGGCCCGAGCATGCAGGTTTTAAAAAGTTTGTATCAGACTGTTGGAAATCTTTTTCCGTCACACGCAAAAAAGCCTTTATTGTGAAGGAGAAACTGAAATTGCTGAAAATCAATTGAAGACAATGGAATAAAGAGGTATTTGGTTGGCTCAAATTAAATATTGATAATTTTGTAAATGAGATGGATGAGTTTCATCAGTTGGCATCTAATGGAACACGTTTGGTTGATATCTCAAAGAAGAAAGATTCACTTCTCAGTTTTGGCGACAACTCAGTTATAAAGAAAGTCTATCTCGAGCTCGATGGACTAGAGATGGAGATGCAAACATAAGATATTTTCATACACGCGTTCAATCATGTAGAAGAAGAAATCAGCTATTAGTTCTCCTAAAGGATGATACGATCTTAGAAGGGATGAAGGCTATAAAATGGGGTCAAACGTTTATTTTAAGCAAGTTATGTGGAATATTTGGACTCGAGGCTTTCTCTTAATGGGGTCGAGTTTGAGAAACCGAGCCATGAAGATAATTATTTTTTGACGAGAACAATTACTGAATAAGACGTCAAGGAAGATGTATGGAGTTGTGGTGGTGAGAAAAGCCCTAGCCTAGACAGTTTTAATTTGAGATTCATCAAAGAGTGTTGGGATATGGTGAAGGATGATGTTGTTGACATTGTTAATGAGTTTCAAGATAATTCAGTGTTACCTAAAGCTATTAAGCCTCTTTTTTAGCTTTGATTCCTAAAAAAGGTCTTCCTCAAGGGCTTTTCAAGTATAGACCTATATGTCTTATAAGATGTTTGTATAAGATTATTTTTAAAGTTTTGGTATCCCGTTTGAAGAGGGTCATGCATTCTGTGTTTCGAGTAGCCAACCAGCTTTTATACCAAGGGGGCAAATTTTGGATGAGGTGTTAATAGTGAATGAGGCAGTTGACATATCTAAAAGGCGGAAAGATGAATGCCTTTTGTTTAAAGTTGATTTTGAGAAGGCCTGTGACTCAATTTCTTGGAGATTCCTTTTCTACATGATGGGTCGTATGGGGTTTGGTGAAAGATGGATACATTGAATGAAAGTTTGTGTCCTTTCAAGCTCTTTGCCGGTCCTTGTTAACGGCAGCCCTACCAAGGATTTTAATATGAATAGGGGATTAAGACAAGGAGACCATTTGGCCCCTTTTCTTTTTCTCATTGTAGCGAATGGTCTAGCAAGGCTAGTTGAGAAGGCAATTCAGGTTGGTAGCTTTGTTGGTTTTGAAGTGCATAACTCACTTCACATTTCGTTACTTCAGTTTGCGGATAACACCATCTTGATGGGGAAAGGCACATGGGAGAATCTATGGAGTTTAAAGGCCATTTTTAGAAGATTTGAGTTAGTATTCGACCTTCGTGTGAACTTTTCAAAGAGCAACTTGATTGGTATTAATATGAAGGATTATATTTTGAGAGCGACCTCATCCTTTTTATCTTGATGTGTTGCTTCTCTTCCTTTCAAGTTTTTTGGGAATCCCTGTGGGAGCCAATCCTAGAAGGAGAGCTACATGGAAGCCAATTATAGAAATGATGCAAAAAAGACTTTCATCATGGAATGGTCATTTCTTATTTATTGGAGGTAGAGTCACTTTGATTAATTAAGTGCTTAATGGTCTTTCCCTTTATTTATTTTTCTCTTTTTGTAAGGCTCCCAAAGTAGTGATTAATGAAGTTATCAAAATTCAAAGAAACTTTCTTTGGGGGGAACAACTGAGGGGAGGAAATTATGTTGGGTTGCTTCGAATAAAAAAAATTTACCTAACAAGGAAAGAGGTTTAGGGGTCAAGAATCTAGAACTTTTCCATATTTCTTTATTGGCTAAATGAAAGTGAAGATGTGTTTACGATAACAACATTACTTGGATGGATCTTCTGACTTTTAGATATGGTAATTTGTTGTATAAGTTTACAATCTTTGATGGGGCTGTTTGGGGTTCAAAGGATTCTTTACGGTGAAGGGATATCTTATTGTTGGGCCAAGATTGTTCCGGTGTACGGAATTTTTTTTCATCGCAATCTTCGTTGCAAGTTGGGGCTGAGCAACAATATTCTTTTTAGGCAACACAAATAGTTTGGCAAAGACACTCTGCAAGATTTATTTCCTTCTCTTCAATGCCATATCGGTCCAACAGCGCAATCCTATGGTAGGTATGGGAATATGGAACAATTTGTCATGGATTTTTGGTGTTTTAAGTGGCAACATAGTCTTTCAATTCAAGAGTGGGAAGAGTTAAATTATTTGGAAACTATACTTTTTAATATCTCTCCTTCCAAATTTGAACGAGATTTGTGGATTTGGTGCTTAGAAAAATCCAAGATTTTCTCGGTCAAGTCTTGTTACAGATTTTTGCAAAAATCATTATATCTCGCCTTTGATGATAATCTAAAATCGGTTTTACTACAAATATGACAGGTTGCAATTCGCTCAGAAGTGGGCATCTTCGGATGGCGGTTGTTGCTTGATAAACTTTCAACCTATGATAGCCTTGTTTCTAGAGGGATTCTTCATGAATCTCACCATACATGTTGTCCCTTTTGTTTTGAGATGGAGGAAACCTCTTTTCACCTCTTCTTTCAAGGCAAGCTATCTAAGGAGAAATATTTTTGATTGGTTGAGGGTCTCCCCTTGTGATGGTCTAGACAGTATCCAACCTTCCAACAATTATGGAAGGCTGCTTGATGGGGTGGAATCTAAACATGTCCAAAAGCTTATTTGGTTATGTGTAACTTGATGTATTTGGTTGGCTCGAAATAAAATGTCGTTTTGTGGAGAGATTAGTAACCAGGAAATGATTGTAAGCCAAGTAAAGTGTGTTTTTTGGGGATGGTTTAATTCTAAAGCAGGTGGGCAAGTAGATATTTTTGTTTTAGATTGGATGCACAATCCTTTAGTATATATGTCTTCAGAAGGTGTAACTGTGCTTTTCTTATAAAAGGTTGGAGTATTGCTAGTACTTCTTTTAATCCCATTTACTTATTAAAAAAAACCTCTTGATATATATAGGTTAATTACTTGAATCTATTTTTAAGAAACGAATTGATTTTCCCCTTGCACACAAACTATAACAGCAATTGAACTTTTGTATTTTAACATAGCTTGCCATTTTGTTACAAGACTAATATTTTGCCACATGAAACAATTATACGATTGAGTTCTCCACACAAATAATCTCTTCAAACTCAAAACATTGTCTTATTGAGAGAACACAACACTTTGCTTACCAAATACCAATGCATTAACTTTGTGGATAACTCAACATTTTCCTATCCTTGCACTTTGTGATCCTAAAATCAAAGTCACTAAAAATTCTCTTAACCCACAATCTAGCATAGCTAGCAAGTCAGAATTTTTTAACTATGTTTTAGACTTAGCTTAAAACTCTATATTACTAGCTATATATATATACTCTATTGTACATTTAATAAGTAATCTCACAAGTCAAAGAGAGTTGGCGTGCAACTGCTATTCCTATTCCCCCCATCCCAACAACAAAAACTAATGGATAATTAAGATATATCCTAATTGAAAACAGAAAAGTCAGCTAGCAATTTGTGATCAAGTTGACCATCAAAATTTGTTTAAAGTTTGAATTTTATTAGAGCCTTAAAAATTAGTTGGATGGTAAGAAATAAAAAGAATAGAAAAATAGAGTGGACTATATATGGATGTGTATAATAATATATGATATGATATGATATGGCAATGGTTGGATATGTGCATGCATGAATTGAAAAGACATTGATGGGCATGAGAAAGCAAATCTTAAAAGGGAATCAAAAGAAATTGGCCTCTCTTTGGCTACTCTCTCTCTCTCCCACCCCACCTGCTCAAGATATGGTATGCGCCACATGATTTTACAAACAAGAAAAAAGGCACCATTGCTGACCTCACCTGTATCTCTTGGGAGGATTTTCATGGTCCCACTTAAACCCTTCTCTTTCCTCTACTTCTTCACACCCTGTCACCCTCTCTCTCATACCTCTCTCTTTTTTTAATTTCATCATTTTTTATTCTCTAATTTTCAATATTCATGATTTTGGACTCTACTTTTTTTAAGAACTAGTATCTTACTCGTATATACGCACGAGTGATACTCTATTTGTCATACTTTGTTATGAAATTATAAATACGTTGAAAATTGCATAATATAATAAAAGAAAAAGGAAAAATTTGATAATTGGCTATATTTTCAAATTTATTAAAATAGTTGCGTTTGAAAAAGTTTAAAAAAAGTCGGTATCTTCTTATAATATTAATAATGAAGTAAAAATAAAGAAAAAGGAAAATGAGATTTTAGGTAAAATATGCACCATCGTTGGCGCTCTTGTTGGCACTACTGTTGGTGTTCTCGTTGCCGCTCCCGTTATTTTTGTCATATCGATTTAATAATAAAAAGTTATTTTGTAATTTTTGGTAGTGGTTAAAAGTTTTTCTTACAATGCTTAGTGGTTAAATTGATTGATTTTAATAGTTTTAAATTATATTAAATAGTCAATTTTAGATTATATTAATAATATAATTTTTTGAAAAACTTTTTTTGAAACTTTTGCTAGAAAAAGGAAAATGAGATTTAAGGTAAAATATGCACCCCTGTTGGAGCTCCCGTAAGCACTCGAATTGCCGCTCCCGTTGTCGATCCCTTGTCAGTCTCTCGTTGTCACTCTCGTTGCCACTTGTTTACTCCTTTTTAATAATTATAAAATAGTTATTTTGTAATTTTCTTAAGTGGTTAAACTTCTTTTACAATTGTTAATGATTAAAGTGATTGATTTTAATAAATATGAAAATTTTTAGTAGTTTTAAAAGAGAGATTATAGTAAATAACAAATTTTAAATTATTTAATTATTGAGTATAAAACCAAATTAATAATTGATTTTTTTGGAAAGAAAGATTTTGAAACATTTGTTAGAGGTATAAGTTTATTTAACAATTAGCAGTGGCTAAATTATCTAATTTTCCTTGGAAAAAAATGGTCTAATTTTTGTACTTAAAGTAGATTAAAAAAATAAAATAATTTTTTTTTAGTTAACAAACAGACAAAAACAGAATTTTTTGGAAAAAAAACCGACAGAAAAAGCAATTTTTTGAAAAAAAAAACTAAAGAAAAATTAGACCAAAAACTAACAGAAAAAAGTACTTTTTTTGAAAAAAAATTGAAAAATTAAAAAATCTGACACGCGTCAGCACATCAGTCTGCGCGCGCCAGCGTGTCAGTCAGACAGATATTCTTTTCTAAAAACTGTTTTATTTTGTCTTTTTGCGGCGAATTTACAATTTTGCCCTTAATTTAAGACAAATGGCAAAATTTAAAGATGTCTAATAAAGTCATTTCGATAGCGTATGTTTTTATTATATAGGAAGTAGATAGATAGATAGATAGATAGATAGAAAGTAGATAGACTTTGTCTCCATAATTTTCATCTTTTATCAATTTATTGACTATATTTTTTTTTTTTCATGACTTTCGTCCCCACACTTTTAAATGTCCTTTTAATTTTAAAAATCATAGATTCTTAAAATTATGGATTTTAGGAAACTAATGGCTACGACTAAAATTTAAAAATGTAGCAATCAAATTTATGGAAAATAAATAAATGAGAGTAGCCAAAATTTGGAATTTTAAAAAGTAGGTATACCAAAAATGTTATTATTATTATTATTATTATTATTAGAGTTTAAACGACATACTTTGAGTAATCAAACATACATACTGAAATCTAATTAGAATCATTATTTTGACATCTTAAAGTCTTTTTGGTAAAAAGGCATACCAGATAAGTTAATTTATAGCGGATGAACTAGTTTATAACATATATTGAAAATGTTTAGTAAAATTAGTGGTTATACTAGCTTATAAATATAAAATAATTTAAATGGACATTTGTAATTAAGACTTCAAAATGAACGAGAATGATCACTTAATACAAGATAAATGTGAGTTTTAATTTAAACAATAAGGATAAAAATAAGAGAAAAATGAAGTGCAGTAAGCAATAAGCTCAAATACTACTTCAAGTAACATATGAAAAACACTACAACTTAGGCTAATAATGTTAAACACTACGAAAGAACTTATCTAGTATAAGCTAGCGATTTCGCCATGACAAAGATAAGCTTAAAACTTACTGCAAAACATGTCCTGTTTTTTACCTTCAACAAACTTCTATAAATTTGACAACATTTCATCCATCTCTTGTAGCATTGTGATTGTATAAATAAAGCAAACCCACCTCTCCACTGTCAACCAACAAAAAAATATTCCCTAAAGATTTACTTCTTTATTTTATTCATTCATTGTTTATTTCCAACTCTTTTATATCCTTCAATATCTTTTTTGGTGCTTAGCTTTCCCTATGATTCAATATCATCTTAAAAATTTTCCAAGATTTGGAGTTGAAAATCTGGCTGGATCTTACTTTCTAAGATGTGTCTTATTTTAATACAAACCTATTCTTCTCTCATTTCCTCATCTCTTTCTCTCCACAACAAAGAATAACAAAAAGTCACATATTCTAACTAAGCAAAGTGAAGAACAAAGCAAAGAGAGAAATTTTTTCACATCTTCTATAACTGTTTTTGAAATGGTAATGGCTACAGAGTCACAGTTTCATGTTTTGGCAGTTGATGACAGTAACATAGATAGAAAGTTGATTGAGAAACTGCTAAGAACATCTTCATATCAAGGTAATTTCCCACAACTAACAAAATCTAAGGATACTAGAATGTTTTTGTTTATCATATAATTTTAATTAACTGTTTTTTATTTTTATTATTTTCTGAATGGCAGTTACTACAGTTGATTCTGGTAGTAAGGCTTTAGAGTTTCTAGGATTGGATGGAAATGAAGAAATCAATCCAAATACACCATCTGTTTTTGACAATAATCATCATCAGGTATGGTTTCAAATGAAGATTCCTTGTTTTTGTTTTCCTTAACCATTTTTAGAATTTTTTATTTGTTTCTTTTTTTAGTTGTCTGAAAATTCTTTGGATTTTTGTGTCTTCGTAGGAATTGAAGGTGAACCTTGTCATAACAGATTACTGTATGCCTGGTATGACAGGCTATGATTTGCTCAAGAAAATCAAGGTATAATTTTAATTAAAATTATTAAATTCACCACTTTTTTAGTTTTCCCTATAAGGATTAGTGTTATTTTTTTGCCTTCCATTGTGAAACTTTGCAATATTATTTCTGATTTTTTTTTGTGAAAGTTTTATTTTGTGAGGATCCTGAGTTTTATTGGTTACCTGAAAATTTCAAGGATAATTTCCTGGATTGTTTTCCCTTTTTTTCTTCCAATTTTACCCCATAAACAGATCCAGACCAATAAAAAAAATGTTTTCATTGAAAAAAGGCCTTACTTTTTTGTAGCTAAATTTTATTTAAGATTTCCTCAAAAAATTTGATTTAAGATAGTATATGTTCTGAGTATCTATTATAGTATAAGAACCAAAAGACTCAAAGATTTACAGACTTTTATTCTTTCTGATTTTTCAGGAATCTTCATCCTTGAGAAACATACCAGTGGTGATTATGTCATCTGAAAATGTACCTTCCAGAATTAACAGGTAATAATAGAAAGAAAGATTTCTCCAATTTCTTTTAATATTTTTTATTTTCTGACTGAACATTTTTTAAAGGTGGAAATTCTGATAATAAATCTTTCAATTTATTTTAGATGTTTAGAGGAAGGAGCAGAGGAATTTTTCTTGAAGCCAGTGAGGCTATCAGATATGAATAGACTTAAACCACACATTATGAGGACAAAATTGAAAGATCAAAAACAAGACAACCTTGAAAACTCAGAACCACAACAACAAATAATCCATAATGAACAGCAACAACAACAAGAACAACAGTGTCAGCCAATAATAATAGAAGAAGAACTACAGCAACAATCACTACAACATGTGATGAATATGAATAGTAAAAGAAAGACAATGGAACATGAAATTTCTCCTGAAATTGACAGAACAAGAACAAGGTACATTGGTGGTGGCATGACCACAACAGTTGATGAATCATTGCCAAGTAATTTTCTTGAGTTCCAAAATGTAATTCCCACATAACATCTTTCTGTTGTTGTGTTAATTAATATAGGTTCTACCATAGTGCTTAATTTTTATACATATCTCATGGGGATATATCCTTCCAATTTTGTTTTTTTATATATATAGTCATCTTACCTATCTATGTATAATAACACATTTAAGATTAAGTCTTGTCTAATTCTGAGGCATCCATTTTGTTGTTTTGAGCACTTATTCTAGTGAATAACATATTATGCAATATATAAAAAATATTTGATTGTGTCAAAAAAAATTGATAATTTGATGTATGTAGTCAAAAAAAACATTTTATGTATTCAATTATATTTATTTGGGAATCTTATGACCTATACTTTAATAAATCAAGTATTTATATGTAAATAATTATATAATAAATATTGGCTTGTTTTTAAAAAATATTTTATGATAAATAGACAACTCAATAAAATATTTTTTATATAAATAAAATCTATTTGATGAAACAATTTAATAGGGTGGTTATATTCGAACCAACCCAAATAAAAATTGTAAACTGATTCAAACCAAACTAAAAACAGCCAAAAATCAAAATTTTAGGATGTGTTTAGTCCATTTTTTTGTGTCAAATTAACAATTCGAACCAGTTTGCAGCCAATCTTACCTATAACCTCGAACAAAACCAGCATAGTGATTTTCAGTTTCACACTATTCAAGAGTCTTGGTGGTAACTCTATCAAAAACTGAACAACACTCTAAATACTACATGACTTCATTGTTGACTTCTTTCTTTTGATTAATTTGTGTTACACATACCTGTACTTAGTGACTCATATAATGTACACAACAGATGTTGAGCAAACATGCACTCTTGGATGGTGCACATTGAAAGGAAAAATAGTGTAAGACCCACTAACAGACCAACCTACAAGAACAACTTGGTATTTGTCACCGGTCATATACACCTCCATCTAGGATAGTCATCCAATTATCTCTAAAAGACCTCACTCATACCGAGGTGCTTCTTTTTGTTGACCTTATCTGGAGGTGGATACGCGAAAGTAGTGTATGGGAATGCCAACTCACGTACTTTTGCCTTCAACATCAATTTACTAGCATAATCTAATTCTTGAAAACTTCGCGCCAATGCTTCAAATTCAATCTTCAGACTCAGTTCATCACTTGGGTTCCCAAAAAAAAATTCATCAGCGTCACGGCTTGTTTGAAGCTCAGTTTCCTCCAATGAACAAGAATCGTGGACAACGGAATTGGGATGTATTTGGATGTTTACCTACAAAAAAAATATGAATTTTTTAGAATTTAAAGCAACTGAATTGATTGCTAAATGGGGTCAAATAGAATATTTACCTAGCAAGCACAGAGGCGTCTGGTCGACTGTGTGTGTATCTGATCGTGCAGCCACATTGAGATGAATCAACATTGATAGTGTTAACGCGCAACAACTCCTCCGCTATATGATCTATCTCACTCACTACTCCATCAAGAAATTTATATACCGAGAGCATGTGAGTATGCTTGAGTCTGTTGAGGCCATGCTCGAAAGACATCTTAAGCTCAGTACGTTGTAGCCTAACCATGTTGTTCATCACATCCTAAGAGTTACATATGTCTCCTCTATTGTTGTGCATCAATCTCTTTAGCTGCCAGTGTGCATACTCAACTCTGTTGGTGGTAGTGTTTTTGAGCTGCATAACATGGTCTGTCCAACCAGAAACAAGTTTCTCTGTGTGAGGGATGAACCAAGTATTTTTCGCATGACCAGTGAAATTGTCAAAAGGTGTTGACATATCCTCAAAGTGTTGCAAGCACTACTCATAATTATCAAGTGTGGATGCATTGACCACTAACTCAAATGCATCCATGATCTCCTCAACTCGTTCATGTAGATGCGCGTACCTCTTGTATTTGGCTCTCACGTTCTTGCGGATGTGATATTGGCACAACAAGTTGTACGATGTTGGAAGTACCAAAGCCATATCATTTGTCATAATAAGGTCCCTATCAGTCAATATAACCTGTGGCATAGCATCTAGTCTCATAAATAAGCCCGCTGGCTTTTCCATAACCCATACAAAATTGTCCAGTTTTGGACCCAAAAAAAAATTGTCCAGTTTTTCCCCCTCGACATAAACAAATGCAACAAAGAAGGTTTTCTTAGTTGATGTTATACCAACAATCTCAACCAATGGCACTCGATACTTGTTGGTCTTATAGTGGAATCAATCAAACCTTGTTGAATGCATTTTAGAAGTTCGATGGAGTCCAGATGTTCCTAGAAGATGTCTCTGGAAATAGTAGTACCTTCTATAACTCTATCCCAGTGCACATAGTGATCACGTTGCAAAAGATTCATCAGATGTTGCACATCTTCCCTAAGCTGACGTAAAATAGACTGAATCCTCGAACTTACTTTGTACATTTTGTTTGATAGTAGTGTGGCTATCAGGGTTCTTACTTTGATTGTTTCCAGGATGCAATTAGTCTTGATCAGATTCTTGGTCACATCGGTCATTATAGCCATCTCTTCTATTGTTAGTCCAGAATTGAACAGATGGCCTTCTTCGAATCTATGAACCATTTTTTTCACATGTCAACATGACATAAACCTTCATCGTCTTCCGTCCGTTGTCAGATATAGATATGACAAGCACCGCCATGAGGGAGAAGTGGGAGGTAAGGATATGGAGTTTAGGGTGGGGAGTTTGGAGGAGGGTGAGTGAAGAAGAAAGGTGAGAGGAGAGTGAACAAATTTGTTTACGAGTTAGGATTATTTTGGACTTCTCACATATTAGGATGGGGAGTAGTAGGGGGTGTGGGACAAAAAAGACCCTAGGTTAGGGACGACACATCGGGTTAAAAGCCCATTTTCTTCTGCCTTGTTGGCCCATTCTAATTTTGAGCGAACCACTAGCCCAATACTATGTTATTGATTTACTTCACTTCATAGCTTTAGTGTTGCTTTTTTTTGGTTCGGGTGAGTTCGGCTTCAGGGGCTCACAAGGATCAGGGTAGGCATCGCGGCTCTTTGAACGCTTAAAGAGGTACTTACAAATCACCCACCAAAAATATCCTTAAACCCACACCCTTGCGAGGTATGAGCCAACTCCTTACCAACTGAGTCGACCTTCATTAGCATTGCCAATTATTGACATGAGTTTTTAACTCTTTTCAATGAAATGAGTTTTTTACTTGAGCGTTTCTTTTTGGTCAACATATTTCTTATAACAATATAACCATTGTTGACAAATTTCTATTTTACACCGAATTATATTGCAAATTATTTTTTAAGATAAGATTTAGTATTCCCTAAATCTCTTCATAATATAAATACTACTATCTTTCTTAATTTAGATTCTTTATATTATATGTTAACTTAGTAATTCTGTTGCCTATTTAATATAATTTTAAGTTAGTAACCTTTTGGTAATTATATACCCTAAAATCACTTTTAGTCCAGTTTATCCAAATAACGAATCAATTAAAATCAATTTTTCTAGTCGCTAGCAGATAACGGATGAAACTAGCGTATTTGACCGGCGGGTGACGAGTACATGTGTTTAATTTTTTTTTTTGACAAAGAGTAAATGTGTTTAATAACCACTAGCGTTTAGCATTTTTTAGATAGCGTTTAGTGCTTTTTGAAATGCTACTTCAAGTAACGTTTGAGCGAATAGTGTATATCGTCTCACTTATTTTGGCATTTTTACCCTTATTATTTATCTTAATTTACTTCTATATCCTCATAAACATTTTGTCATCATTAAATATCTTTTTATGTCATTTTACATTTATCAGCTATTTTAACAGCAGTTTTACCAAAACATATTTTGCTATCCGGTATCGGCTACTTTTTTACCTAATAGAGTCTATATCCCCCATTAGTCTATATATCTTTGTAAGTACTCAAAGAGCTCAAATGTGTTCTCTGCATTGGACTCGAGCGTCATCCCCTTGCTTGAATAAGATTTTTTTTAAGAGACTAAAATCAGAAAGGGTCAGTTACATTATAGGCCTTAACATATTTAAGCCTATATTAGAATTTCTCTTTAAATTGGTCTAAGAAATCATCACACGTTCCTTGTGCTTTTTATTTTTATTAGCTTTACCAGACACATCTTGGTGAAAACAATATCATGCAGTCTAAACCAAAAATAAAATCATCAGACACAAAAGCTAATATCTAAACAAAGTAGAAAAACCATTCTATGCAAAGCTATGTACCGAAACGAAACGAACACAGGAGAAAAAACAAACCAAAATAAGAGGAATCTGTTATTTCTTAAGACCATACAAACCCTTCCAACTATAATATCCCGTCACTACAGATTGTGGTTAGTAATATCCTATTCACACGTTGACCAAAGAGTTGGAATTTCAAAACCTGTCAAACTTCTAAACTTCTATTTACTAGAATTTACAATTACAAGCACGTCGTTATAGGGATGCTGTTCAACCTGCAAGCAAGATAAACAATAATTATTACTAGGTGTGTGACCAAAACAGTTTCAGCTTTTGTACCTATGCAATGGGAAAATAATAAAGGTTTAAGGCAATTTTTTTGGCCTTACAGAAGTTGGTTTACTGATTGGGAATAAACCATTTTATTTGTCAAAGGTAATATTAATGTCAGCATGGCAGCACTGACAAATAATAGGTGGAGAGATTCTCTTGAGATGTTAGACGGTGGTTTCTTACCTTGTTCTCCATTTGCAAGGAAGTTCTCATTACCAGTAGCCAGGTAGGGACACATTGGATAGCTCTCCATTATATCTGACAAAAAAGACACCAATCTAATTAGTGCTAATTTACATCCAATTTTATGAACAAAATTATAAACCAGGTTGAAATATCAGACATGAAGAATAACAGAAGCCCTCGTGTGCAGATTCTGAAGCACCAACACACACGGACACGTAAACACCGGCAATAATTTGAAAAATGGGCGTAATTGAAGTATCGATGTCCGACACGACATGTGTCGGACATCGGACACGTCTTCAACCTGAAGTGTCGGTGCTGCAGAGCTACAGTGGGTGCAAAGCATCAAAAGTTCAAAACATTATGAAGCATAACAGAAACCAGATTGAAACATCAAAGCTAGCATTTTACTGATTACCATCTGGAAACACTCTTTCACAAAAGCAGAAAGAAGCAAGCAGAGAGAAATAGATGCAGTGACCCATTAACGGGAGAGAAAACATACCAGAGCTCTGAGAAAAATCAGCAGTCAGATCTGAAAGGCTGAGGTTTCTAGAAATCTGCCCCAAAAATCCAAAGGAAGAAATGTCTGGGTCCAGGAGTCCCCCATTCATTGAATGGGAGTTTGAGTCTACACTAGTGAATGATGTAACCGCTGTATCACCAATAGTTGGGCACGCCTCCATGACACTGCCATCATGACCAAAAATGTATGGAGGACTACCTGCATATCCCGGTTCTGATTTTATCATCCCCCCATTAATTCCTTGTATCAAACCCATGCTTGAGCTTTGAGATGAAAGCAGGCTTGGAGGGCTGTCAATCCTATTACCATGAGAAGACATATCAATCACAGCACGCATACTTGTGTTGAGTGATGATCCGTTGTTATTAAACACATCATGTAGACTGGAATCAACAGCATGTCGCATATTCTCAGGCTTCACAGCTGCCCTGGCTTGCTCAGTAGCATTGGCATAGAAAGATGGATTTTGGGGTACTGTTAAGTGACAAGTGTTGCAAAATTACCAAAAAAAAAACAAAACAGACATGATAACAGGTTTGTAATGTAACAAAAGACAGGAAACTGAATTCCACTCTGTTTATCTATTCAATCACTCTCCACCTTATCGTTATCTCTCCGAGATAGTAGAGGCTGTATTTTGAGAATGACAATAATTACCAACGTTTATCAAATTCAACAGGTTTTGCAGCTCAAAGAGTAAAGCAAAATATAAGTGCACCCACTAGACTAGTAGGGGAAGGGAAACTTCACAGAAATTTCAAAGCTTTTAGAACAAAATGCATTCAAGTAGGATTTCAATCAACCCCATCACGCATTCACGCTCAATTCAAAATAAGCAACAGTAGCAAGTTAAATTTGAGACAAGATAAACTGTAATCTGTAACCAAGAAAACAATATTTAAATTGAAATATTACTGGACTAAATGCTCATTTTGAGAAAAGAAGAACATGAGTGCATAGAACATATACCCAGTGTAATTCGAACTTCCACCTACTTCACTTTTGGGGCAATTCCTAAATGGTACGACCCAAACCACCTTTATCAAATTCTATGCAATGTGTTAGGGAAGGGAAGAGGAAGGCTGGCTTAGAGAGAAAATGTGCCTACTGTGCTCATTAAAAGAACTTTCAAAAGGCCGGAACCCAGAAATATTAAAAGCTCACTCCAAACGGATGGAAACAATGCCAATGGAGATAATATGAACTTACATGGAGAAATATGTGAACCATTAGAGTTAGGTAGTGAAGCAACTGCAGTTGAGTGTAACTGACTTAGCTCAGCGTGTTCCTTCAGCAACCTGTTGAACTCTGTTATTTGATCCTTCAACAGCAATCGTAGGTAATAAGCCTTAAAAAAATCTTGATTTTCTTCTTCCAGCTTTTGCCAAACTGAAACACCAATACACAGACACACGTCAGAAAGAGAACTAAATCATGGCTAGCAATGTAACTCTTTGCTTCTTGTAGAAGTTTTAGGATTTTAGATAAAGAGGAAGCAGAAGAAAAGGAATTTGAATTATAATTGTTGAGATATGTTTTAAATATTAGATTTATTTATATATGTATTCGGGCTATTTACCAGGCCCGTTAGGTTTACACATAGCCTATTTAAACTCATTAATGTTTGTACTCAACACACAATATACAGTTAATAAGACGGAACTACAGCTGCTCTGTAGTCGCAGACGTAGGCAAACATTGGCCGAACTGCGTGACCAATATCGTGTCTCTATTCTTCCTCTCTATTTAACATGGTATCAACAGCCTATGATCTGTAGGCCTGAAAATTTCAGAAACCCTAGCCGTCACGCTTAAACCCTAGTTGTCCCGTTGGTAGTTCACTCTCAATGGCCCTAGGTGCTGCGAAAGTCATACCATCGTCACGCGCTGTCACGCACCAATCGCCGCCGTCACGCACCGATCGCCGCCATCACGTGCCGTCACGCGCCACCTTCCACAGCTCTGTTCGACGCTATTCTGATCACGTTCTGCTCGCCTTCCACCGATCTATCGTTTCTGACAGCGTTTGGTCAGTGGGTCCCACGATTTCAGGTGTTATCTCTCTATTTTGTGGTTTGTGAACCGTTATTACGTGTTTCTTGTTACTCTCTTTGCGTTTTTAGGATTTGTACTGTCACTATATCATTTTATCATTTTATCATCTTTCTACTGCACTTGGTTCTCTTGTCAACATCAAAAATGGATTCTAGTTCAGAAAAGGACCAAAATAAATCTGCTTCTACAAGTAAGAGTGTTGTGTCTTATGTTTTCTCCGGTAATCTCTCTATTACAACGGAGAAACTCAATGGTGATAATTATTTGAATTGATCTGCATCGGTCAAAATGTGGTTTATGGGACAAAAGCTTTTAGATCACCTCACTAAGAATTTTACAGATATTGGTAAAGATTCGCGTGAATATTGGGAACAAGCAGATTGTCAATTGGTCTCTCTTTTGTGGCAATCCATTGAACCCTCCTTGCTGGTCCATTATCGCTCATACACCACTTGTTATGATGGCAGAAGGCTAAGAATGTTTATTCTAATGATATCCAGCGTCTCTATGGTGTTATTCATAATTTAGCCACCCTTCAAATGACAGAAGACAACATCATGACATATGCTAATAAAGCTCAATCGGCAGTAAATGAGTTCAAGTTCCTTGTGACCGACAATGACTCGAAGAAGATGCTTGAGAAATTAGATAATGTGTGTATGATTTATGTCCTTCATGGCCTTCATCAAAAATATGAGTCAGTCCGGAGCAACATTCTTTCTGCATCAGATATTCCCTCCACAGAGGATCTTATCAGACGCCTTATACGCCTTCCTAGTCTAGAAGGATCTGGGGGCAATGGATCTCAAACTAACATAGATTCCTCTGCTCTTGTTTCTAATTTTGCAGGTCGTGGGGGACGCGGTCGTGGTTGTGGTCGTGGGTGTGGTCGAGGAGGTCGTGTTGGAGGATGTCCTCAGTGCACTTATTGTAAGAGACTTAGTCATACTGAAGACAAGTGTTATTCCCTTCATGGCTTTCCAGAGAAACCAGTAAATGTGACTCAGGTTAATGATTCTGAACAGAGTAACACTAAACAAAATGTTCTTTCTGATGAGGAGAATAAGGCATTCCTGCAGTATAAGGTTTCCCAGACTTCATCATTGGCAACAGTTGCTCATTCTGGTAATTCTACAGTCTGTTTCTCTCAATCATCCCCTGTTGACTCCTGAATTATGGATACTGTAGCTTCCGATTGCGTGGCTGGTAATCCATCTCTTTTATCCAAAATATCCCAACCTAACACCCCACATTATATTACTGTAGCCGACGGATCAAAAGTTAACGCTAGTGGCATTGGCGAAGCCACTCCTCTTCCATCCTTACCCCTTGACAATGTTCTTCTTGTTCCCAATTGCCCATTTAATTTAATTTCAGTTAGTCGTCTGACTCGAAGTCTAAAATGTTCTGTAACTTTTGATGATGATTATTTTGTTATACAGGACCGGAGTACGAAGCGGACGATTGGTGCAGGATATGAGTCACATGGACTTTACTACCTCCAGCCCATCTAACCTTCATCTACACTTGCCTCCACTTCTACTACAGAGTCTTCAAGTCTTCTTCATCGTCGTTTAGGTCATCCAAGTCTCAAGAAGTTCAAAGTTATGGTTCCTCATTTGTCTCACCTGCAGTCATTAGCTTGTGAGTCTTGTCAGCTTGGGAAACATGTTCGTTCTTCCTTCCCTAGCAGTACTCAGTCACAAGCTCGTTCTCCTTTTGATGTTGTTCACTCAGATGTATGAGGACCAAGTCGAGTCACTTCAATTGTAGGACACAGATATTTTATCACTTTTATTGATGAGTTTTCTAGAAGTACATAGATCTTCCTACTTAAGGATAGATCTGAACTTCTCGGTATTTCTCAAAATTTCTTCAAGGAAATCAAAAATCAATTTGGTTGTTCTATTTGTACTTTACGTAGTGATAATGCGAAAGAGTATTTTTCTGCATCATTTAATTCTTTTATGGTTGAAAATGGTGTCATACACCAATCATCTTGTCCCCATACCCCACAACAAAATGAGATTGCTGAACGTAAGAACCGTCATATAATTGAAACAGCATGCACTTTGCTTATTCATGCTAATGTTCCTTTGAAGTTTTTTGGGGGATGTTGTCCTCACTGCAGGGCACTTGATTAATAGAATGTCATCCTCTGCTATCCAGAATAGGGTTCCTCATTCCATATTGTTCCCCGATGAACCCTTGTTCCGTATCTCTCCTCGAGTCTTCGGATCAACTTGTTTTATTTATGATCTTACTCCGAGACTCGATAGATTGTCTGCTCGTGCAGTTAAGTGTGTCTTCCTTGGTTATTCAAGAGTTCAAAAATGGTATCGATGCTACTGTCCCACCACACATCGCTTCTACATGTCTGCTGATGTCACCGTCTTTGAAGATGCACCCTTCTTTGCATCTCACATTGAGTCTGTCTCTCAAGTATTACCTATTCCTGACCTTGTCCCGGTAGTTCCACTCACACCCATCATTGATCAGATAGATCACCCTTCTCCTACGGAACTTCCTAGTCCTCTTAGTCCTCCTCCCTTGCAAACTTATCAGCGTCGTGCTCGTCTCCCTCCTATCGACCCACCTCCTACAGAAGATCCTAGTGATTCATCTCCTACCCCGATTTCCTCTCCTAATCCGGACCTGCCTACCGAGTCAGACGACCCTCCTGTTGCCCTGCGTAAAGGTACACGTTCCACCCGTAACCCTCATCCTATTTATAATTTCCTCAGTTATCACCGTTTATCACCTTCAAATTATACATTTGTGTCTGCTATTTCTTCCATCACCATTCCTAAATCCACACAGGAAGCTCTTTCTCATTTAGGTTGGCGACAGGCTATGATTGATGAGATGACAGCCTTAGAATCTAACCAGACACGGACTCTTGTGCCACCTCCTCCGGGTAAATCTATTGTTGGGTGTCGTTGGGTATATACTGTCAAAGTTGGTCCAGACGGAGGTATTGATCGTCTGAAAGCCCGCCTCGTGGCTAAGGGCTATACTCAGGTTTTTGGTCTTGATTACAGTGATACTTTCTCACCGGTGGCTAAAATGGCTTCTGTTCGGCTATTCCTTTCTATGGCTGCAATGCGACATTGGCCATTGTATCAACTTGACATCAAGAATGCATTTCTCCACGGAGATCTAGAAGAAGAAGTTTATCTAGAGCAACCACCTCGTTTCGTTGCTCAGGGGGAGTGTCGTGGGTATGTCTGTCGACTTCACAAAGCCTTGTATGGTCTTAAACAATCCCCTCGAGCATGGTTTGGGAGATTCAACAGTGTCGTTCAAGACTATGGCATGATTCGGAGTGAAGCTGATCACTCGGTTTTTTATAAGTTCTCTTCTCACAAATGTATTTATTTGGTTGTCTATGTCGATGATATTGTCATTACAGGTGATGATCATGATAGGATTGCAGGACTTAAACAACATCTAGTCCACCACTTTCAGGTCAAAGATCTTGGGAAGTTACGATACTTTCTTGGCATTGGGGTAGCTCATTCGAAGGCAGGGATTGCTATTTCTCGGAGAAAGTATGCTTTGGATATCTTAGAAGAAACCGACATGCTAAATTGCAAGCCAATTGACTCTCCTATGGATCCTAATGTCAAGATCCTACCGGATCAGGGGGAGTCCTTCCAGAAAGGTATAGGAGACTAGTTGGGAAGTTGAATTACTTGACCATGACGAGGCCAGATATTTCATATGCTGTTAGTGTGGTGAGTCAATTCCTAAATTCCCCGTGTGACGATCATTGGGATGTCGTAGTTAGAATCCTGAGGTACATCAAAGGAGCTCCTCGAAAAGGTCTTGTTTACACGGATAGAGGTGATTCAAATGTTATCGCTTATACAGATGCTGATTGAGCTGGTTGTCCCTTTGATAGAAGGTCCACATCTGGGTATTGTGTTCCTATTGGTGGAAATCTAATTTCATGAAAAAGTAAAAAGCAAAATGTTGTTGCCAGATCCAGCGCCGAGGCTGAATATCGAGCTATGGCACTTACCACTCAGGAGCTCACATGGCTGAAACATCTTCTCTAAGAGTTGCGCTTTTGTAAAATAGGCACTATGAGTCTCATCTGTGATAATCAAGCAGCCCTACATATTGCGTCCAATCCAGTCTTTCATGAGCGAACCAAACACATTGAAATTGATTGTCATTTTTTTCGTGAGAAGATTGTGTTCGGTGACATTGCTACTTCATTTGTTGGTTCTAATGATCAATTGGCAGACATCTTCACAAAACCTCTAAGAGGACCAAGGATAACTTACATATGTGACAAGCTGGATGCCTATAATCTATACGCTCTAGCTTGAGGGGGAGTGTTGAGGTATGTTGTAAATAGTATATTTATTTATATATGTATTCGGGCTATTTACCAGGCCGGTTAGGTTTACACATAGAGTAGCCTATTTAAACTCATTAGTGTTTGTACTCAACACACAATATACAGTTAATAAGACGGAACTACAGCTGCTCTGTAGTCGCAGACGTAAGCAAACATTGGCCGAACTGCATGACCAATATCGTGTCTCTAATCTCTATTTAACAATAATTATGGGTCTAACTCAACTCACAATAAAAAATCTAGGATAGACTTTGATACTACATTAAAATTTGGGTCTAACTCAACCCACAATGCCTGGTTGTAAGGTGAGAGCTGTCAAACTTTTTAAACAATATACTTAGGCAATATCACTAGTCATGTGAGACTCAAAATGCTATCATTTATCTAGTTACTGTACCCTTCCCATTTGTGTTGGCATAAAAGGTCAAGAAATAGTAACAAATATTGTATAATAGAATTAGGAGTAGTCAAAGGTGTTCATGTACTGTTCGGCTCATACGTGTCCCACATAAGTATAACATGGACACAACTATTATTTTCTAGGATTTGTTTGTTTTTTTCCTTTTATAAATGCCCTCCATAAATTACCACATTGCAAAGCTTAAAGGACACAAAAAAAACTCTACAGGAAAAGCAAAGAGAAACGAGAATTGGAGGGAGGATAAGTCATCATTCAAAACAGAAGCAGAAAGCCAAAGCATTGCAAAACTGCAAGAAAGCTGAAAATCTTTAAGCATGCCATCATAAATAAAAGTTTCAATAAAATACCCATCGCAGATTCAGAGGCTGCCATCATAAATACAATATTATCCATAAATATGTCAAGGTAAAGAGACCCTTTAAAAATTCTATCAACTCCAATGAGAATAAAACTTCAGTAATTTGTATTAGCCAGTAAGTGAAGACAATAAGATTGAGTGAGTCATTTCAATTCAGAACAATAAGAATGAGGTGTGTGTGTTAAAAAAAAATACATAAAGTCTCCTCACAAGTGAAGGGGGAATAGGAAAAATGAAGAAGTATTAGGAACAAAAGTTACTACCAAGTTCGGTAAAACCAGGCTGAATTTTTGCTTGAGCTAGTAGCGTTTCCACAACTTCTTTGGGGTTCATATACAGTTGCAGACATCGTTCTATGAGGTTTTGCACCTGGAATGAGCCAAATAAACATCATGGTCATGGTCAATGTCAGATGCACACACCAGTAATGGGAGTGGTGACGAGATTTGGGTCAAAGTAGAAAAGGTTAAATGAAAGGATCTACAGAATTATCCATAAGTGGTTTCAACTTTCAATTACTAAATTACATGCTGTAAAATCAAAGTAGCAGCAGCAGTCCTTGAATATATTTTTATTAATATTGCACATATTTTGAACAAGTTTTTATTTCAGGGCTACTAAAAGTGTAAGACACAAAATTTCAATTAGTTTGAAAGCAAAATTTGCTCAAAAAAACAATTTTATTAGGTATGTGTTTTGCACTTATTGGGTATTCAGAATGTGAATGAATCTATATGGATAATACTGTTGAGCTCTGTAATGTTTACAAACACTCACTTGGGAATAGAAACAAATGCAGAATACAAAATTAACCCATCTGAACATTGAATTTAAAATTATCATAGAGCATCTAACTTATAAAATTTAAGTGGAACGTTCATCAGCCTCTGAGAAATTCATGGCAAACAATCAAACAAAGCAAGGTTTGTTCTTCTTAAAACCGTATTTGGAGACCCAAAATATTTAACTTGAAAAGAAGTCAGAGAACTACTCTTGTGACAAAGAAGAGGTCGGTACATCTGCGACAAAGATGAGGCCAGTGCATCTGGGAAGAGATGGGGCCAATGCACCTGGGACGAAAGATGAGGCCAAAACATATGTGACGAAGATAGGGCTAGTGCATCCGTGGCCCAAAACAAAAATCCAAGGACAGATTTGGAACCGGGACAGGAAGTCGACGCCGGGAAGGGCAGTCCAAAAGTCAAAAATTTCTGATATTGCAATCAAAGTCTTCAAAACAGGTTTTACTTCTCTTAATAGCATTATGGCAAGTGTCTTTAATTCAAATGGAAAATCAGATTTTGCTGCAATTTGGATTAATCCTGATGTATATATCAACCCATCTTTAATATGTTGATCTAGTACATCCCCTCATAATAATGGAATTTCCCTGTTATGCTGGGGTCCTGGTTCTGAGCTTTCTACAGTATTTATCGAGCCTCGACCTTTATGTAGAGAGAATGTTGTTTATAAATTTATCGTTTTCAGACTGGGGTTATTGATCATTCTCGTGAGATCCTTTCTATTTCCACGAGTTTTATTTCTCCTTTTTTGTAGAATCTTGAGAGGGCAATGATATTAATGCAATCTTGTTCTCTCTTCCTAGTGGAGATCTGTTACATATGTATACTGAATCACAATAAATAAGAATATTAATGTTATCTAGTTTACTATATTTACATGATACTCTACAGCCACCCACAGCTACCATACTTACATTATTTTTAACATTAGCCTTTTAGAATGGGCGTATTAGTCTGCACTGGTCACAATAACAATAGCAATAAGCTAAAGACCAAGCACATTTTGACATGGAAGTCTATGTTATGCTAATATTTCAAAAGTTGTCTGTACCTATAAATTTTCTAATCCTAAGGTACTTCCATTCAAAGGTTATAAGAACCTACTTCTCTCCATTCAAACTCCATCCCTGCCATGACAAATTATTGCATATCTATGTTGGGGAGTCCGTGGGAGCACCGGGGAGCAACAACGAGCTAACCAATGAAACGGACTACCAAGAGACTTTGACGCCACATCTCCACCCAAAACCTTAAAGGCAATGAGCATATGGGTCCCCTCTCTTATATATCCTTCATTCAGCTCATTCCTAGTCGATGAGGGACTAACCACTCACACTTGAATTCTCAACAGTCTATTATATGTCATTAAGGTTCTTCACAGTAGGAATTCAGGTAATGATTTCCTATTCTCTTTTTCCTCATTAAATTCAAACTGGTACGAAAAGAAAGAACCGTGTAGTAAAGTAAACCCATAAAAAATGTGAGGTACAAATGAGATTCACTATCAAATAACATACACAGAATCGGGCTTTAAAATGTTGCCCCACTCATCACAATTTATGCAAGGCAAATGAATCTCAAAATGTCATCTAAGTAACAACATAGTCTGTAAAGCTATTTATTCTTTTCCGCAACTAATGAGAAGTAGTGTTGAGAAAAACCCAAGTCCCACATCAGATGTAATATGACCTAAAAAAGAGTTTATGAGTAGGAGTCATCCCTCACTCAACAAAACTGGCTTGAAGAGTAAGGGATGCCTCCCATTTATGAGGGAGTGTGTTGGGAAAAACCATCAGATATAATATGGCTTGAAAAAGAGTTCATAACGGTTGAATTAAGCCCAACACACATTCTAAGAAGTAATATTACAAAGTGCAGTCCATTAAATGTATATAAATGCAAAACAAGTTTGCCATAGTCAAACCAAACATCTTACGTGTAAGCAAAGACCAGCACCGGAACATTTAAATATTCACCTGAACCGCACCAAACCTCAAAGAAACTATCTTTTGCAAATAAGTTATGTATCTATGGAGTCAAAATCTAGAAAAACAAAAGCAGAAATGCAACACTAGAATATGTTGAAGGTGAAGAAAAAGAGTATCTTACAAGCTGGATATCTTCACGAGAAACCCGCCTCATGGATCCACTGGACATGTCTGAAGTTCCCAGATATACTAGACATAGTAAAATATAGAATAGTTAGAAATGGTTGACTGCTTGAGTTTCAAGGCATGTCATAAGCCATTTTTAACTTATTAAAACAACTTATGAAGTTATGACATGTCCCTAAGCCATTTTCAACTTATCAACTTATTTTGATAAGCTCAATGAAAACAATTTATAGCTTCTACCAAAACAATTTTTGACTATACTTTCTCTCTGACCATAGAAACAGTTTATACATCTAGCAAAAGGAAATAGCTTAGTAATTAAGTTATCTTATAAATAATTGAGTTGTTCATCAAACAGACCCTTAGTGCCAAATAAATCTTCACTGAGTAGCAACCAAACCAAGTCGTAGCCATAACTGCTTAGTTAATCTTAAAAACAACAAACAAAAACAACACAAAATAAAAAGTTCGAAACATTTTTAAAAACAATCAATAAGCATAAAGAATTTCACCTCTGCAGTATCACACGGATTTACCTGACGAATTTCTCCAAAGCGATTCAGAAATTATCAAAACTGATTTCGGAGGTTCTATCCACAAATTGGAGAGAGAAAAACTACAAAGAATAATAATTAAAAAAAAGCATGTGTCAAGAAAAGTACCGAATCAAAACAAATTAGAGAAGGAGATTGAATCCTGAAAAAAAATTGTTAGCAATTTGAGGAACCTGAAAGGAAAAGAAGCGCGTTGGGGAAGAGAAACGAAAAAGGCAGAGGTGAGTGAAGGAAGTAGAGAATAGAGCTCCTTTCTTCTCCCGTCCGTTGATGATGATCAGCTTTTCGCAACAATAATAGCGGTAATTACTTTTTTATTCTACTATACTAGAATAGTAATTATAATTACTATAATATAATTAATTATAAGTATTATTATTATTATTATGATCGTCAAAAACTAAAAGTATTATTATTATTATTATTTTGGTTTTATTATTTGGGGTGTGCTACTGTACTGGCAGCTTGAGAATTGGCCAAGTGGTTCAGGGAGCATAAAAAAGAGACACCTGCAAAAGAGGGATCCACGTGGGTTCAGATCGGTGAGTGGGAATTTTTATTATTTTATTATATGAATTGTTTGCCATCGCATTCTTATCGATCAGGGTCCATTATTGATTCGCCAACTGCACTATGAATCTTTTTTGGGGTCACTAAATCACTATGCACTTCAAGTCTTGAATAGCCACTGAGGACACAATTAATTAACTTTTTGCGGTAAATTTTGAGGTTTCATTTCCAGAAAACTTATATCATGTCTAAATAACTAGATGAGTATTTTCAAACTAATTATTATTAAGGAGATCTGGAAAATGGAATTATACTTACAGATTTTTTTGACAAACAAATGTATACAAGAAGAGTCGGGTTATCAACTACTCTGTAAATACATGTTATACCAATCTACTACTCAGAGTGAGCATATAATAAGAGTGTCCTGTTATCCATAGTGACAAAATAGTAAACATTTTACACTTTACTCACTAGTTTTGTGTCCAAGAGCTGAAACTCAAGTAACAGAATCTCTATACAAGATATTTGATCTCAAAGCTGAATTACACTCTATATATATTTACATGCGTTTTAGCCTACCGCCATCTTCACATCATGTTTTAGACGACCTTTTTGGATCACGTACATAACTCGCTCCTGTTTTCCCCTAGCCTGCAGAAACATGTATGTAGTCAATATTCTCAATACCAATTCTTAGAACACTGACAGATATCCAAACAAAGATAGTCGTGAATAACAAAACGCCAAACATAATGAAAATAAAATCCAGTGAGTCCTACAAAATGACCTTAAAGACATGGTGAAAATATGGAGAAATTGTGTTGTACTAGTATTACACACGTAATATGTTATTTATAGAAGTTTACCATAAAACAATTACAATACAAATTAACTATCCTCTCAATAAACTAATCAATCTGACTTAAGTTAGTCTACATAGGATTAGAGCTCCCCAGGTATTGGGATTGGTTTGTGTTGATTGAGAATGGAGAAGCAAGTTATTGAAGAGTTACAAGGTATGCTTACCTTATTGGCCTAACTCCCTAATTATACCACAACTAACTAACCCCTAACTAACAATAGCAGACCAATCACTAAACACCATGTATAATGAGAAAGATCATCAATAAAAACATCAAAATCTTGAAATCCCAAGGTAGAGGTGAGACAACTAGGACTCAAATATCGGAATGAAGTAGTGAATATGTAAAAGTAAGAGGTGGAGTAAGGCAGTGAATATGATGGCAGGCACCTAAATCAAGAATCCATTATCCAAGGCAACAAAATTACCAGATTGAGTGACAGATGCTATTCGTTCAGTGGGCCGCTTAGAAGCATAGGTAACTGTTGAAAAATTCAAGTGTGAGTGGTTAGTCCCACATCGGCTAGGAATGAGCTATATGAAGGACATATAAGAGAGGAGACCCTATACCTAATACCTTAAGGTTTGGGTAGAGATGTGGTGTCCAAGTCTCTTGGTGGTCCGTTCATTGGACCCGTGCTCCCCTGGACTCCCCAACAGTAACCATATATGAGGTCTTTGAGGTTAATGGATCTCTAGGCATGCTTGCTGGAGAAAAAGGAAGCTCTCAGATACAGAAAACTAACCTATGTGAACACACTGGTTGGCATAGTACTTTGCTATGCACATGTAACCTGTTAATTTAAAATGTTCATGGAAAATTAAACAGTGACTGATCATAGCTAATCACCCTTAAAGACAGCTTGCCCAGAGTAACATATTAAACACGTGCTTAAATGAACCATTAACATCTATTAAATCTAATAGATTGCACGATCCAACAAAAGAAAATTTCAAGGGGTCCAAGGCCAAGATAAGAAAAGTAGAAGATACATATGCACATATAGAACTCATTGTTATCCACCTGATGACATCAATTTGATGTCTCTAGAGTCCTCTTTATGAGGATGTGGTTTTATTTTCTTTGGCTTTTGTTTTCTTTTTGTTTTGCAAAAGAAAATTTAGTATCAGCAGAAATCAACACAACAAAAACAACAAAAGGCCTATTCTTACTAGGTGGCTTTAGCAGAAATCGTCTTTATCAAATCACAATACGTTTAATCCCATTCTTCAGATAGAAAATGTAATCCCTTTAACATACTTAGAAGACAAATTCAAACCGGATTTATAAAGGGGTCTCCTAGACTCCTACTATGAAATAGATCGTTTTGATAAACTGTTCTACACTGCAGTGATTTTGTAAACTTTAGAATATCAACCTAGTGATTAAAATCCCTGCCTAGTGATTAAAATATCAACCTATCAATAAGGGCCATTAACCTGCAATTACTAATTTACTACAATCTTTTGAAGCTGATAATAATGACTTATGCATATAAGAAACAAAAACAATCCGTAAGACCCTAATAGTTTGTAAACATTCACAAATCTAGGATTTCGGCCCCAGGAGATACTCAGTCCAATATTCTAATCACACTCAGAGATAAGCATATTCCAATTCCCACGCTTTCATTTCAACATTAAAATTTTGATAAGAGATTTATCATTTCAGCAGTCAGCAACCAAGTCTTATCCCACAAAGAGGGTATTTGGAATAGCTTATTTGAACTTATTTTATAGCATAAGCACTTGTCTAAGTGTTTGGAATAGCTTACATAGATAGCTCAATATATTCCTATAAGCTCTTTCCAACTTATTTTCATAAACTTCTCAAAATAGCCTATAGAAATTAACAACTTATAACGAGCTTATACTAAGTTAACCCACATTCTCTCCTTGATCATAGAAACAATATATACATAAGCTCTCATATGATACGCACTTTTTCAAATAAGTGCTTAATTCAGCTGCTTAACCTAACGTCTCCTAAGCTTTTTTCATTTAAGATTTGAAATTCAACTTGTTAAAAAACCAGTTTTCATTAAGAGAGAAAATTGTTTCGTAAACTTGGTCTTTAAAATTTAGTGCGAATATATGAATCCCAAGTAAAAACATAGAATTGAGCTCAGATTCCATAACGTAAGAAGGTATACAGTATCATTCAGATACTATGATTTAGTAACCAGCAAAAGACCGATGGAGTGTAGTGATATGGTGATTGCAAAAATTACAGATGTAGAATTGAAATATCAAATATGTAGAAGAGAAACTATGCGTGGAATCTTCTAACTCGTAAGCATTGACACATCAAATTCCTTGTAAACACGACGATTTACAGATGGACACTTACTACTCTTAGCTGCCACACCAGCAGTGCAACTTGGTGTCAGGACCAAATAACTGGATTAAAAAAATGCAGCATAAATCCAATCCTAAACACTATGCCCCAGTAGTGGTGTCTGGAATAAGGTTAGCATAAAGCTCACAAACAAACTCATAGGTTCAAATTTCAATCCTTCCCTTGAAAGAAAAAATTCATGTTGGTGGTATATACATGATGTCTATTGTCTAATGCAAAATGGTTGCTATATTTAACAAACTCCTTTTATGGAAAGCCTCTGCCATACTCACAAATAAATGACTAAGCATAAAATAAAATAAAAATCACCACTCTAAGTTATCAGTTTAATTAAGTACTAATATAGCTTAATTTTGTTCCAAATAGGCATTAGTTCGGTTTATGAGCTAAGAGATATGGAAGTAGTTCCGAGGATAACTAATATTTCTATATTCTCTAAGTAATTAATCAATAACATTTATCTATAAAAAATATAAAAAGTATAGGTTAATTTAGTAAGTGTTTGGTGTGTGAGTTTTGAGATGAATATGAATATAAGAAGCATATTATATAGGTGAAATTGAAAGAGCAATAATAATTAGGGAAATTGAATGATACCGGAGTTGGAAAAAGGCGTGGAACGGTGGGAGGGAATCAGTGAAGTCGAGGATCAAGTGTGATAGGAGGAGGAAGTGAACTAGGAGCGTTACGGAAAGCGGTGGCGAGCTCGTCGGCGACAAGGAAACACGAAGTCATCCAACCTTTTAGAGCTATCCAAACCATCTTCACCATCCACAGTGTCACGCTCCATTGCATTGCCATCTCTCTCTCTCTCTCTCCCTCTCTCTCTCTCTCTCCCTCCCCCTCTCTCTAGAAGTTCTCAGGATTTTGAGTTTTGAGGATTGAATTGAAAGAAACTCATTTCTGAGTTCAGAGAAGAAGGGTTTACAAACATGATGTACGACTTTCGACATTGACAGTTGGACTCGTGTAAGATTTTTTTATTTTTCATCGCCTTCTACAAAATTTGTTATATTTTTTGTTCCGGCAACTTCTTAAATTTTAGGCTAAATACCTGTTTTGGTCCTTTATGTTTGAGCGAAGTTTCACTTTCGTCCTTTATCTTTTTTTGTTCCGTTTTAGTCCTTTATGTTTCATTGTTCAAGAAAGTGAGGGACCAAAACGAAACAAATTAAAAACTGAGAGGGACCAAAATTAAACCAAACAAAAAAGCAGAGGACGAAAATGAAACAAATAGTGCTAACAGTAGGGACGAAACCGAAACAAAAATGAAACATAAAGGACTAAAACGGAACAAAAAAAAGATAAAGGGCGAAAGTGAAACTTCGCCCAAACATAAAGAACCAAAACAGGTATTTAGCTTAAATTTAAATAAATAAATAAATAAACTGCTAAAGTTGGAAGTTTTCTTTGACAAGTAAAAATCAACTTGGGGTCTTAGTTGCGAAAATAACATTTTGTGTTGTACACAATCTGTCTTCTTTTTTTCCTTTTTTGTAACTTTCTTTTTTCATAATAAAAAAAAATGTAGAGAAATATTTTTTAACAGTTGATTTTCATTTGCATTTGTAAAGATGAGGGTTGGTAGCTGTAATAAATGTATATGACGGTTATGGAGAGCTGTAGAGCTGGAAATTTTGAGGAAGCAGCTTTCTCGCATCACAAGCCTCTTCCCTCACGTTACTTGTAAATCGTAGTAGTAATTGTGATGTGAGGGAATGTCGCCTTCAGGATAATGAGAATACAATCTTTTTGGGATTGAGTTAGATCACCGAGTTTTTAATTTAATGTGTAATTGGATAAACTTGGATAAATTTAGTATGATGAACTCTCAATGAGATTGTTATCTGATCTAACATAATTGTTTATTGATTATCAAGTTTGTTACAATCTGTATTTATACACTTGAATCGAATCCGATATGATCTAACAGACTTGCCACATCAACAATTTATATTTAATTTAATCTAAAAGAGTCCTAGTCAGCTTATGTTGAGCAATGTTCATGCTGACAGTGTTGTTGTGCACCATGACATTGATTGTTTTTCCTTATTACTCCTCCCCTCGAGCTTAAAGTAGGGCAATGGAACTACTTTGAGTTTGGCTTTGAGTGCATTGTCAATGCATCTGCTATTTGATTGGTTCCTGTAACATGTGTGATGCTGAGTGCTTTAGCTAGGCGCTCACGCAGAAGCGTGGGAGCATGGTAAGGGATTTTGAGTTCATGTAGCAGATATTGGACCCAAAAAAGCTCTCTGCAAGGCCGTCCCATACGATTGAGGGACCCTGTTCTAATCTTAAAAATTGGGGCCCTATTTTTATCAAACTGGACCCCTCAATGACGGAGTTTTGCATAGTCTTTTGTGGGCCCAAAATCATCAGCAAATATACCCAATGATCAAATATAAAAAAGTAATTATAAATTAAAAAATACTATAGCTACAAACAAAACTAAATTTCTAAAAAAACCTATTTTAGTTCATTAATAGAAATTCTGTTAAGAACTCAAAATCACATTAAATACAAATGTAAATTTAATTAACTTTGATTTTAAAAGGCTGAAATTATATTTTTGAAATTTTCAAAATATTTTTTAAAAAAACATTTGCTCAAAGCAATATATTTTTTGGTTGAATACATTATAAGAGCAATATAATATAAAATATTTTATCCTATTGCCAAAGGCATTGAAAAAAGAAATAATCAAAAAAAGGAAAAAAGAAACATTCACTTCAAAAGAAGAAAGCCACTCCGTCAAAAAAAAACAAGAAAGCCACGTGGATATTGCCTGATGTCAGATAAAAAGATATGCAAATGCTGGGAATTGAACCAGTGTTCCACCACATTCAAGTGTCAAAAACTCTCCCTGCTTGCCATTGGGCCACGGTTAAAAGTTACTCAATTTTTGGAAAAGTATGTTATATCATTAATCTATTAATATTTTTGGGCCCCAAAAAATCGGTATTGGGCCGGGGCCCTGTGCTGTAGCACAGCCTTAACAGGCCCATGGCCGGCCCTGAGCCTCTCTGTAGGATTAGCCAAGCCACAGTCTTTTGCCTCTGCACTAGACTGTGCTACCTAGGTCTGCATTTGGGAACTCTAGGAGATGAGATTAGGACAAAGAAAAATGCAAGAGCCTAATGTGGACCTCCTGTCATCAAGATCACTAGTCCAATCAAAGTCACTATAGGCTCATAAAGATATTAGTCCATCAGTCACACTAGGCTGCAGCAAGAGACTGTGTTGTGGAGTGCTGCCAAGGTATCTTAGAATGAGCTTTGACTACTCTCCAATGGGATTCAAGTGGACTAGAGAGAAATTGGCAGACTTTGCTCACCGAGTAGGTAACTTTCAAGCCTTGTTCACTTGTAGAGATGAACTCCTCCCTACTTTAAAAATAAGCATGGAGACTCGTTCAGAACCCTGATAGCCTATGGGCTTCAAATTTGCTACGATTATATTGTAGGGTGATCCTTTCTAGACTGTCAAGAGGAGAAATGGTGATTCTTGGATCTAGACTAGCCTGCTAATTGGCAGGGATATCTTAAGAAAGTAAGGGAAATGTGTTGTAGGTGATGGGATGTCAATTAATTTGCAGAAGAATTTTTGGCTTGCCTCCGGTTCCCCAGAAAAAGTGGTGGATTAGAATGTGTCTATGAAAGTGAGTGAGTGAGCGCTTATGGACAGTGAAGCTCTGAGAACTTGTAGCTTCTGAACATTATCAAGTGTTATAATAACATCTTTTGAATCTTGAATATCAATCTTCTAGGCACTTGATATACCATATATGTGTTGTTAATGAAGATCTGGTTAGGTGACTTGAGTTGTACTTGAATACTTGAGATGTATCTTCTGAACATGTTCTTCTGTATGTCTTCTAAACTCACTATACATATGTACCTTCTGAAGACTTGAATTGTCTAGATACTGATGAGCTTTTATGCATAGATCTTTATTGCATCTTCTGTCACTTCAAGAATGAAGAGTTGTTGCACATGTCTTGCATTGAACATAAAATGTTTCAAGGGATATCTCTTTTTTGTTTGAGAGTCCTTTTTCATTTATATATTATGCATAAGGATTGTTTCTCTTCTCACCTTGAAAACTTCTGGCTAAAACTAACATTGTCATAAGAAGAATATTGCAAATGAGCGTTGCAAGCTATTGAAGGTTGTCTTCTTATTGAATGAAGTTTCTCAGCTTAATAGACATTGTGATGTTCATCAAGCTTTTCTTATTGAGTTCCTAAGTCATTAAGGAAATGCTTGTAAGGCTTCTTCCTTATTGGAGAACATATCTTCTCATGTATTGAGAATAATTTAATCCATTTGAATGTCATCTTGTTGATCATCATTCATACTTTGATTAAGACATATGACTATGTCTTCTTGATGTATGTAGGATTTTTCTTATGAAGATCTTATTATAATATGGAATTGATATCACTTCATTAAATATGTGTTTTGATGCATCCTTATAGCCTTTCTTTAGAAACATGCGCTTGCTTAGCAGATATCTTCTTGAGTTGAGAGTGATTATGTCTTGTTCTTAAGATCACTCAGGAAAACACATTAGATTCACAAATGATCGGATAACTTAACCACTTGTCAAAATGGTTTCTTTCCATCAAAACTATTCTAAGGGATTTTGCCTCAACAAGTCATTGTTCTTCATGAAGCTGTGGTGTTTTCTGACAACCTCTGCGTTGAGCATATTATTGTGGAATCTGATAATTTGAAGCTTGTGAGAGCCTGTCGAGGTGAAGATGAAATGAGATGTCTGAGAAACATTTTACAAGATTTGGTGCTTCTTATGACTCATTTGGAGTTACATGGGTCTCGAGGAAGGGAAATGAGGTGGCTCACCTTATGGCGGACCTATGTCGCAAGGATCTTTTACCGGCCTCATGGAATGGTACTCTTCTGTCTCCTCTTCAGGATGCGCTGCTTTGGGATAGTTGTGGGGTGGTCTCTTGATTTGGATGCATGGTGGATCTAGATCGATGTTTGGTCTTAGTTTTTCTCTCGCGCTTGATGGTTTTCCCCATTTGTTGCCAAATTAGGGTTCATTGTTTCATATGGTCTTAATCTGTTTATTGGCTCTTGTCGTTTCCGTGTAAGTAGGTAAATTCATTCCTACCTCAATTATTGTGGTGATCCCGGATGTTTTGTTGTCAAACCTAGTTGTTTGTGGGCTTTCCTCTACTTTAGGTCACTTTTATTGTATTTGGTTTGGGATGTTATCCCATTACTGAAAAAACTGATATGCTTTGGACAAAAAAAAAACCTTCCGATAACTTCTTTTTTCGACCAAAATTCGTTTTAGCATAAATGTGTAGCATTAAATCACACAAAGTAATAGGTTGAGTTAACAAACACAACCTTTTGTTACCTAGTTCCAATTAACATCATGTATTCCTTGCTTTAAAGAGTTTAGTTCATGTTAAGAATAAACATGATAATACAACGACTAAAACATTAAAATAAAGTCGTTACAAATGCTTACAATGAAAGCTCAAAACAGATAAATACCAAAAGAGCTGTACATACTGTTGAGGCAAAATCCCAAAATGAGTTTTGATGAAAAACAAACCTTATTGACAAGTGTTTTAAGCTTTCGGATTCACTAGTGATCTAATAGATATTCTCCAGAAGGTTGTGTGCTAAGAAAGCACACCTTGAGAAGGTAGAAATCAGCATTAGAAGCAAAGAACGAAGGTGTTGTCATCAAACACTTCAATCCTAGCTGTAGAATTGGTTAGAGGTTTGGCTGTGATTCCTCTTTCTTCAAGAATTTACGTCGAGGAAGGAAATCCGCTACTCGACTATGGGTTCCCTAACTCCTCCAAAGAGTGTTAGGGTGGATGCGAGAGGGATGTGTGGCTTGGATTATCTACACGACTAAGAAAACATAGAGAAAAGCGATGAAGCGAAGATAAAAATAAGTAAAGACTTGTGGATTGATTGATGTGTGTCTTTGAACTGTACAAATACTACTATATATGACATGAGTCTTCGTTGGCCACTACTTGAGCCTACATCTGTCCACCGTTAGTCTAATCCCTAGAAACTCAGAGGCTGCTCGTCCACGACCTCACTAACACGATTTGTGGGGTAAACCTCTCATCGCTTCGCTTTCTTCGGGGTCTTCTGCTCCTTGACCTTAACCGCTCCAACGTGATATGTCCACATGCATTGAATACTTGCGCTCCAAGCAAGTATCCTCTGCCTTAGCCAAGCTCTACTTACGGCCTTCGGCCGTTGGTATCTCAGCCGAGTCATCCTGTAGTCGAGGCACCCTCCAACCGAGTTCTGTAGCTCCTCGATGCCCTTCATTCTCTTCAGGATTCCCAATATTCTATCTTTACTTGCTCAGCTCGAAGGCGCCATGGCAAGCACTATCGGTGCCTATTTTTAACCCTTTCCTCCTCGACCAACAACTTAATTTATTTTGGGTGTTAATAGAAGGTCATGCTCATCAGAAGATTGAAATATCAAGTCAACTATAATGAGTTCACAAGTTAAGAAGATACTCTTCAAAAAGCTTCTCAAGATGAGCAAGCAGTAGTAAGAGACTTCTCAAGGAAAGAAGGCACATGTTATATAGTTGCTCAAGATCAAAGAAAAATCAGGAGTCTCATGCCATGATGTATCAATGATCACAAGGTCCCTGAGAATTAAGCTTTGGGGTTATTAAAAGATTCTGTGTCACAAGCTTCTCAAGCATAAAAGTCACATGTTCATATATTCTTAGTGATCAGAAGCATTTATAAAGATCAATTAATTAGTGGCTAAGAAGATTTGGAATCAAGCAAAAAGAACATTCACGCGTGACTTTATCAAGCTCAGAAGATACGGGGGGTACCTGCGCAGGTACCGGGCAGACATGGGTAGCATTTATATTAAACGAGTAGCGAGTAACTACTACCCGTGCCCGCCCCGCCCTGTTGAGATCCCTTAGTGGGGATGCTGTTAGAGAAATTGGGGGGCGTTAGAAGCGAAGCAATCTCCTTTCTTCTTGTAACTTTTTTTTTGGAATAATAACTTTCTTCTTGTAATTAAATAAAGTCGGTGGTTCTAGGTCGAGAGAGAAAATCAATTCCCTCACCGGTGAATCACTAAAATTAACCGTAAGATGTTGTGTAAAATGCTACGAGTGGTTAAGAATGAATCAACCAATATTAAATCTTAACCGTGGATGAATTTTTATGTTACATTCTATGGTCATATTTAACAGTTTATCGACGAGGAATTTGATTTGCTACCTCATCGCTCATCCTAAAAACACGGTGTAATTAAATACTTTCTTCTTTTAATTAAACGCTTGTTTGGATAACAGGGACCGTTCCCGCTTTCACCCACTCCCACTTTCATTTGAAAAATCTAGGTTCACCAAACGGTACACAAAGCACAGAGCCGAGATCCCATAGAAGAGAAAACCTCTCTCTCTCTCCAGCCATGGCTCCTTACTTCGTCTTCCCTTGTAATCTTCAAGACCTTGAAGAAGAATCAACCGAAGACAACCGTCTCTGCGTTCAAAACTCCGTCAACGTCGCTTCCCTTCCTTCTTCCCAACTCGAAGAATTCGTCAAAGGTAATTCAAACTCAACCAAACTCTCACTCTCTCCTTACCAAAATTTCCACCAATTTCCACTCCACAGCATCATTTTCTACTTTCTTCTCAAACAGGTATATCCTTCGATCTCTCCGACAGAGAAATCCTGTGTGTGGAAGATCAAGATGTGTTCGACCGTGTCTACTCATTGATTCGTGATTACGCTGTTCTCCATCACTCTCGTAAACTTAACCTTGTTGAGAGTCTCCGTTCCAATCTCGCTGTGCTTCTCCCTAATGTTGATTCCCTTTCCAGGGTTTCAAACAATGATGATGAAGTTCCCGCTATTGACCGTGTTGCTTCTTATCGTAACGCTTTTAAAATATATACCTTCTTCCTCCTTAACATTGTTCTTGCTGAAGAATCCAACACCCCTTCTAAGGTATGTAGTGCCAAAATATCAAAAATTTCAAATGGAAATTTGAAATTTAGAGTTAGAACCTAAATTCATTTAGCTGCAACATACATTAGTTCATGGGAAAGGAGTTGGAACTTATATTACATGGCGTGGATCCCTTTATTAATGCTCCAATGTATAGGTATAGGTATGTCTGACATTTGAGAATTTTAGGAATTAGGGAGAATTTCGGAATTGGTATGTGCGGCAAAATATAGTGTGTATTTGGATAAAGTATAGACGGTGGTGTTACTTTGAGTGAGATTTGATCTTGACTATAAACCATCGTTACTAGTGATAAAAGAAAATAGGTTTTGCTTCAGACTCAAGATTAGCCAAATTAATTTTACTGAATCAAATTGGTTCAGTATCACTGTTGTCTAACAGTCAACCAACACCCGCACATTAGTCAAATCAAATTCTTTCAAGAACACTTTTTGACAAACACTGAACCAGTCACACACAGTTAGTGTTTGACAATGCAAAGATCCGACTCTAGTCTTTAGGAATCACCAATTGGTCATATATATTAGTTATTTTTCAGAACTAATGTGTTTAATGTCTACGTACTGCTACTACTGGTATTAGAAACTCAAACTAGCATTAGCCACATTTTGTGACCGAACTTTTATATTTGTCAGAATTGAAGTTTCTGTCACTAAATTTTATAGTCAAATGTGAGAGTCTATTCCATTTTTAAGTGTTTTATAGGGAAACAAAATTGTTTACTTAGAAGCAAGTTGTATTGTGGTTTCAGGTGGTGGCAGCAAGTGCAAGGAAGAAACAACCTGCAAAAACATGGAATTGGGAGCCACAAAGGGCTCGGATACTCAATCTCATTGCCAATTCATTGGAAATAAACCTTGAATTACTTTTTGGCTCAGCTGATCTGGATGAAGGTTACTTATCTTTCATCACAAAGTGAGTGTGATCTCTCTCTCTCTCTCTCAACCTTTCTTCTGTTCGGTACCGTTAGTCATTTTAATTGTTCCATCTACTTTGTTGTAGAAATGTATTCTCCATGTTTGAGAACGCGTCGCTGATAAAAGACTCTGACACAAAAGATGCCCTCTGTCGCATAATTGGAGCCTGCTCCACCAAGTACCATTACTTGGCACAGTCCAGTGCATCCATCATTCACCTGATTCACAAGTATGATTTTGTTGTCACCCATATGGCTGATGCAGTTGCCCGTGCTGAAAAAAAGTATTCAGATGGAAGCCTTGCAACTTCCATTGTTAGGGAAATTGGAAGGACCAATCCAAAAGATTACGTGAAAGACACTGCTGGTGCTGAAAATGTGGGGCGTTTTCTTGTGGAGCTGGCTGATCGTATTCCTAGGTTGATTTCCACTAATATTGGCATTCTTGTTCCTCACTTTGGTGGGGAGTCTTATAAGATTAGAAATGCTCTTGTTGGGGTACTGGGGAAGCTAATAGCAAAAGCGTTTAAGGATGTTGATGGTGAAGTGAGTTCTAAGAGCATTCGGTTGCGTACTAAGCAAGCTATGTTGGAAATTTTGCTCGAGAGGGGTAGGGATGTTTCAGCTTACACGAGGAGTCGAGTGCTTCAAGTGTGGGGTGAGTTATGTGAGGAACACTCAGTTTCGATTGGTTTGTGGAATGAGGTTGCAGAAGTTGCTGCTGGGAGATTGGAGGACAAGAGTGCATTTGTCAGAAAATCTGCTTTGAATTTGTTAATCATGATGCTGCAGCATAACCCTTTTGGTCCGCAACTCCGGCTAGTTTCTTTTGAGGCGACTTTGGATCAGTACAAGAAGAAGTTGAGAGAGCTTGAGCCTTCAGAAGGTTCTGATAAAGAAAATATTAATGGCGAGGGTGATGGTGAGGTGGAGGATTTGAATTTTGAAAATGTTGAGAAGGAACAACAAGAGAGTGTCACTGATACTTGCATGTCACAGGCAGAGGATGCAATCCCTTTGCAAGATGGTAGTGATAGTAGTGTGCCTGATGTTGGGAACTTGGAGCAGACTAGGGCCTTGGTTGCATCTCTTGAGGCCGGATTGAGATTCTCTAAATGTATAGGAGCCACAATGCCGACACTTGTCCAATTGATGGCTTCATCTTCTGCCACTGATGTTGAAAATACAATTCTCTTGTTGATGAGGTGCAAGCAGTTTCAAATTGATGGCTCGGAGGAATGTCTTCGAAAGATGTTACCACTGGTAATCCCTTAGTTCTTTTTATTGTCAAACAAGGTTAATAACAATCAATGCTTATTTGATTGTTGCTTCAATGTGTTATTCATGACAAGGTGGTATGGTACTCTATAATCCATGTAACCGATCCTGTCTACTGGACAAATCTATGGCAGTCGGTTCCCTAATGTGTTATGTGCTGTGTACTGTTTGTATGTGGATTGTTGACTTTTCTGAAAATGATTCGTTCTTTCTGGCATCTGCTTTTGATTGTAGGTGTTTTCTCAGGATAAATCCATCTACGAAGCAGTGGAGAATGCATTCATTACAATATACATCAGGAAAAATCCAATGGAAACTGCCATGAATCTCTTGAGTCTTGCCACTGATTCCAATATAGGAGATCTAGCAGCTCTTGAGTTTATAGTTGGTGCCATGGTCTCCAAGGGTGATATATCTTCCAGCACAGTATGTTTTGATGCATCAGCCTATGTTGTAGCTAGATAGATTGTTTGAGTGCCTTTATATTTGACTTCAGTATGATATATGATACACAAGGAAATGTCTTTTTAATAGCCCTGGAATGATAAATGCACTGGGGTTAATAATTGTCAAGTTCTGTACTTAGTATATTTAGTCCTGGTGATTCTGTGATGAGATACAAAGAATTTGGTATATATCTGTACAAACATGACTGACTGGCGACTCTACATCCTAGTTATGTGAAAATTCAAATAACAATAACAATCCATGCTTTAAAAGTTCAGTTATCTTTTCTGAGATCGTAAAATATTTTATCAAAATTTTCATGTAAAGAAGGGAGTATATATTTTTTTGAAGTGTTTTTTATCCATGTTCGCAAATTTAAATATGATCCGAGGTTAGCCTGGCTCATACTTTCATGCTTGCATATTCTTTGATGATAAGTCCTGCTCTTAGATGAACATGCTTTTACATTGGAAAGTAGGATTTAGATATTAAAGCTGACAATGTTCTCCGACCTCTTAATTGAATTAGTATGGCATGTGCCATTTTTTCCACATTAAAAGGATATTCTTGCTGCCAGAATATCAAATTTGGTTCTCATCAATGATTTGATATTTACAACACATGCCCACTACTGCAGATATCCGCGTTATGGGATTTCTTTTGCTTCAATGTTGGTGGAACCACTGCAGAGCAAAGCCGTGGTGCTTTATCCGTCCTTTGCATGGTCGCAAAGACATCCACTGGTGTGCTTGGCTCACATTTACAGGATATCATTGATATCGGGTTTGGTCGCTGGTCTAAAGTTGATCCTTTGCTTGCAAGGACAGCATGTCTTGCTATTGAGAGACTGTCAGAAGATGACAAGAAAAAATTGTTGGCAAATAACAGTGTCCGAGTATTTGGTATTCTAGAAAGCTTGATTACTGGTTTTTGGCTTCCCGCGAATATTTGGTATGCTGCTGCTGACAAAGCAATAACTGCCATCTATGCTGTCCACCCTACCCCAGAAACCATAGCAGCTGATATGATAAAGAAATCTCTCAGTTCTGTCTGTAAGGATTGTGATGGTAGTGAAATTGACACTGGTGGAAGCTTGCCTATTACAGTTCAAGTAGCAAAACTCAGCCGATGTTTATTTGTCATAAGTCATATTGCCATGAGTCAATTGGTATATATTGAATCCTGTGCTCGTAAAATTCAGAAACAGAAACTTACCAAAGAGAAAAAGAACATTGAGCATCAGAGTACAGACAGTAACGGCACAGCAACAACTGGTACACAGAAGGTGCAATCAGTGTTACTGTTATGGCATTCTTAATAGCTTCTAATAGCAGTTCTCGGCAACATAGTTTATCTTTTACTCCCAATTTTTTATCAATTTAGCTTATTAATTAATTAATGTGTTGCAGGATAATGACATAAGTGCTGAATTAGGATTTGCTGCCTCTGAGGATGCTGCACTCGATGCAATGTTTGAAAAAGCAGAAAAAGAAATTGTTTCCGGTGCTTCCGACGAAAAGAATTTGGTTGGTATCTGTGCAACATTTTTGTCAAAGCTTTGTAGAAATTTTGGACTGCTGCAGAAGGTGATTTTGCTACGATCCTTCAAAAAACTTGCATTTTATATTGATTTACTTATTTATTAAGTATTCATATTTTGGGTTTTTTTTCTCTCTTCTACATAATGAACATAATGAATGACTGTATATGGAAACCAGCAGACTTTTGAAATGTCAGAACACAATATAAGTTTTATAGATAATTTATGTGTCGCATACAATTTCAAAGCATTATAAAGAAGAAACTTTTTTCTTCTTTATCTCTATGATTTCACAATTCATTGAGTTTCCGTTTGTGAAAATGGAATAACTAACTCCTTCCATTTATTCAGTATCCAGAATTACAGGCATCTGCAATGCTTGCTTTGTGTCGATTGATGATTATTGATGCAAATTTTTGGTGAGTTCTTGCAAATTCTTCACCTCTTATCCATCATTTCTGTCCTAATTTATCTACGCCCTATTATGAAATGAAAACGTTCTAAGTGAATTGTTTTCAGTGATGCAAATCTCCAGCTCCTCTTCACAGTTGTGGAAAGTGCACATTCAGAAATTGTCCGATCTAATTGCACTATTGCGCTAGGAGATTTAGCAGTACGGTTTCCCAATCTTTTAGAACCATGGACAGAAAAGATGTATGCCCGCCTAAAAGATACTTGTGCATCTGTTAGGAAGAATGCGGTTCTGGTTCTTTCACATCTCATCCTAAATGACATGATGAAGGTAGCGATAAATTTGCTATTTTAATATTATTTTCAATATTGCAGTGCAGTAGACACTGATATGAATCATATCTTCATCAGGTGAAAGGGTACATTAATGAAATGGCAGTAAGATTAGAAGACGAAGATGAGAGAATTTCGAATCTGGCTAAGTTGTTTTTCCTTGAACTTTCCAAAAAAGGTTTTTACTTATCATTTTCTCGTTTCTAGAGAAGTGCTTGCTATTATTCTCAAATAATACATTTTTAATGGTAGAATGGTGTTTAACACAGTCTTCTGGCATTTCAACAGGAAACAATCCAATCTATAATTTGCTTCCAGATATACTTAGCAAATTATCCAAGCAGAACTTAAGCAATGACTCTTTTTGCAACATCATGCAATTTCTAATTGCTTCCATCAAGAAGGTATTTATCTCACAATATTGAAGTTGCGGTCTATATTTATTCTGATTACCACCTTCTGAATTAGTTTCTTTAAAAACTCCAGGATAGACAAATGGAAGCCCTGGTGGAAAAGCTTTGTAATCGCTTTAGTGGCGTTACAGGTATCATATTATTTCCTATGAATGTTTATAAATACTCTATAATTTACCATAAAAATAAACTAACTTGTCAGCCATTAAACGAACAATTGCACAAGCTTGTTTTCTTCTCATACTTTGTCTGTGCTTTATACGCTATGAAGACTGTGCACATCTTGTGAAGGTCAAATCCTTCAGATTTTAATAGAATCAATGGATAGTCTGTGTTAAACAGCTTCTAGTTTCTCGTTTCACCCCTCTCCACGTGCCGGAGAGTCGCAAGCTGCTCATATACACCCTCTCCACATGTTCGCCAAACCTTCTAATCAATGCTGCCGTGAAACAGGCCCATGGTTTGTTTGCAGTCTTCAGTCTCCAAAATAGGAACCAATGGAGGGCTAGTCCTTTCATGCTCATAAATGCCATTTGGACCTTCTATGCATCCTGAACCTGTTGCACCTCGAAGAACTTCTCACCCTTTGCTATCCACGTCAATTGGTTGATCCCCTGAACCACCATCTCCCCCCTTTTCGTCCACCATCCAAAATCTCCTGAACCACCATTCGACTCTCCAACTCCTGCCTTATCAAGAGCTGGTTGTTGCTGCTCCGTCTTTCGTCACCTAGACCCTCATCGTTATCACCGTTCCAGATGATTCTGCATCCATCGGGCAAGGGATTGTTTGATTCCTTCAGTGGTTGCTACATTGTTGCGGAGGTCCACGGTTTGGGCACTATGATCGGCGCCGATTTTCTCGAGGAATTCCACCGAGGACTCGAGACTTTCAATGCTATATTCCATGCGCACGGATAGGGAAAGAAAGAACAGTGTTCTGAAATCTTCTTCCATGGTTTCACGAGGGAAAAGCCCCTTAAATTACAACCAAAATATTGGTTTGCAATGGACTGGTCAAGTTACATCCAAAATCTAAACGCGTCTTTTCCTTCTAAGGCTCCTCTATTACAACAAATTCAAATAACTAATGAATAATTGACTAACTGGTTTCCTTTTCTAACTAGATGACACATCCCAACAACTGCTCACATTGATCAACTGTGACTTCATTTCTCTGCAGATGTCAGACAATGGGAGCATATATCTTATTGTCTCTCTCAGCTATCATTTACTGAAAAAGGGATGAAAAAACTGATAGATTTGTTTAAGACTTATGAACACGCCTTATCAGAGGATTCTGTTATGGATCACTTCAGGAGCATATTAAACAAGGTACTGATGTTTTTGCTTCTCCTGTGTACTTTATGTGGAAATGGCTGAGACTTAATTCTTTTGTACTTTAAATTCAAATCAGGCAAAGAAGTTCGCTAAAGTGGAACTTAAAGCTTGCATTGAGGAGTTTGAGGATAAGCTGAATAAGTTCCACATGGAAAAGAAGGAACAGGAAGTTACTGCTCGAAATGCCCAAATCCATCAACAGAAGATCAGCAGCAGGGAAGGTTTTAACGTGAATGCAATTTCTGAAGACCATTCAGAATCTAATACTGCTTCAGGTTAACTTCTTAAGCTTTAAGCTGCTCAGGTTTTATATTTTCTGCTCTCTTCCTAGTGATCCCCTCATATTAGTATATCATCGGCGAAAGTAATCATTGCCAATGAGTGCATTTTTTACATCGTAATTTTTGATTGTCAGTTTGGCAATTGCTACCCGTAGTATCTTCTCTCCTGTTTCTGCCCCACGTTTCTATTTCTTCTGTTTACCGCTTCTAATTTGATTCTTTAGCATGAACATTTCCAACTGGAAATAGTTGTAATATACTAGGGAAGATTTGCGGTGTTATGGCAAGCTGTTATTATTAAGTATTTGCCAATGGCGCTCCTTTAACAAACCGAGAATTAACTGCATGGAAAATAGTTAGCGTGTGACCAGAGACTTGCTAGTCTATCAAACGATGAGATCTGACCAAGCTTGAACAATTGATCTGTTTTATAACGTTTTGAAATTTGAATTGTGGTATTGCTCCAAGGAATTCAAGAATATATACAAGCACTTTTACATAGAAAGGTGTGCAAGTGAAAGCTTTTAATATTGTTACATCAAAAAAGACATTGAGGAACATTTTACATGGGATGTGTTCCGCTTCTAGCTGATAATATTTATAAACGATGGAATAAGGCCAATCGTCAACGTGTTGTAAATGCCAATCTATAACAAGTTGGCTAAGTGGATGAAGGTGTGAGCATAAGTATTTCACATGATTTTAGTGGATGAAAACTTCTATATTCAGATAAAATATGTTGAGGAATTTTATTTTGTCATATAGATTCTTGCTTTGGATGAGCTTCTAGTACTGTATGTTATGGTTTACTATTTTTGCTGATAATCTTGTTTTCTGCAGATGAAGCAGATGGTGAAGTAATTGATACATGCACTGAAGAGGCAAATACTTCGTCTGTAAATGGTACATCAAATTCTGAACCTGTACCAGAAGCATCTTTTAGTTCTTCAAGTGAGCTGAGTGAGTCAGCTCAAATGGATACTGAAGTTCAGTCACCCAAGGTTAAGACAAAAGGTTAGTGTAACACTAACACAGCTTTCGCGAATCTGGTTAATTTATATTGTTTTAACTAACAAGACCGTGGATTATAGGAGGTCGACGGCCCAAAACTACAGAAAGCAATGTCAAGGATGTAAAGGGTGATATCTCTGTCACAAATACTTTGTCTATAAATGGTAAATCAAAATCTAAACCTGTGCCGGAAGCAGCTTCTAGTGCTTTGAGTGAGTTGATCGAATCAGATCAAGTGGATATTGAAGTCCAATCACCCCAGGTTAAGATGAGAGGTCAGTGTACACACAACTTTTGCAAATCTGGTTTATTTGCATTGTTATAATTAACACGAGGCTTCCCATTATAGGAGGTCAACGTCCCAGAACCAAGGAAAGCAATGTGAAAGATGGAAATGGTGATATCTCTGTCACCAAAAAAAGAGCTACTCGGTTAAGGAGGTATGTCTCTCTGCATAAATGGTTAGCCGCTTATTATCTTCGGTTAACATTTGCATCATTAGATCTTAACTTTCAGATCTTGCATTTTGTCCATGGAGCATGGCGTAAAAACAATTACTCCAAATAGATTTAATTTAATAGATTGTGGAATCTTGGTATAACATGACGTGAAATGGATTTATTGCTGTAGTTTAATATATTGATTCAATAGATCGTTAAGTGGATTTATGTTGCAGTTTAATATATGTTCATTTTGTTTACTTATTTAATTTTTGAAGCAAGCAAATGTTTCTGCGGATCAATGTTGCTTATTTTTAGTTCATCACAGTGATGTAGAGGGTTAGAGTAGGCGGGATCTGGTATTCAAAACAAGCAAACGTGTCTGAATGTCCCTTACATGTTGATTAGTTATCTAAGTATCGAAGATAAGTTATTGTTGATATTTATACTTTATTTTGGGGAAAAACAATTTTGCCATTCGATATAAAGATAGCTTTTCTAACTGTACTGTTATTCTTAGAATGGCACTACATCAAAATGCAGGCAGATTATGCAATATATAAATTGTTAGCTTAAATATGATTTATATACTTTGGGAAAGTTCCCAGTGAATTACTTATTTTACTGGATTCTAACCTTCGATCATATTCATATACTTTTGTATCCTGATGCAGGTAAGTCACCTTCGGACAGATTGATTTGGTATTTGTTATTTCTTATGGCTATTGGTACAATGCTTACATTTTTTGAGCAACTGGAATCTGGAAAACCTACTGAGCAGTGAGCAGCTGCCAAAAAATGGCTGCATTGTCAATGTTTGGATACACCATGTTTAACAGTGGAACACATCTCGGAGGTTTCATAATTGAAAATTGTAACCTTTTTACCTTGTATTCCATTTCCTTCTGCCGTCCCTTGAAGTAGCTATTGGATTGAGAAATCATTAACAAAGTGTAAATTGTACTTATCGTACTTGTAGCAAAACATGGGACTTTGGGAAATCCTGCTATATGTTTGTATTTTTGTGTAAACTGCTAGCGGTGGCGCCAACTTGTATTGAATGTTCACTGTTTGTGAATAGGAAAATGTTAGTACTGAAAATACTTTATAATATTTTCAGGAAAAGTGCAATTGTAAAGGGTGATTTTTTCATTGATATTCTGTCCTGCACTATTTTCTTGTTTCTCTCCTTACACCCTTGTATTATCTGTTTACTGTTAGGTATCATACTAAATAGCAAAACTCTTTCAGATATCTATTCTGAGAGACTGCTACGTTGCAAAACGTAAATAGTTTGTGTAGTGTGCACAACACCAAAATTAATAGCTAATCAGACCTCTAATTTAATGCTTTGATGATTTCTACCCCAATTGTATTTCGAATTACACTCGTCAAGGCCAAAGCAAATTAGGGCCTGTACTGTCATTAGTGTGACCAATAAAACCTCTAAAGCAAATTAGCACCAAACCTTATTGAAATACAAAGAACTCGTTACTGTGAGTTTTTTAAAACAACAAAAACAAAGGGGAATTTCACTTAACACCTCTTTCCCCACACTCCAACCTCATTTAATCTAATTAAAAGATAACACATCACCCCTCTCCCTCCTTTTCAGCATTTCCACCCACGCTCCATCCTCCCGTTCAGCTTACATTCACTTCAAAAATACACACCCAACAAGTTACTAGAAGTGTTCCTTCAATGCATTTTGACAACTCAATTGTTAGATTTGTAAACGAACCCTAATTTTTTTCCTACAATTTTAGATGTGTTTTTGTCAACAAAGTTAGTCTCGAACACTCTTGTCAACAAGTTGATCAGAGAATGAGGTAAGATGCATAGTTAAGAGTATTTTTGAAATTACACTAAGGGAGGGGGGTGGGGGATCAGGGAGGAAACACCCCTTACTACTTTTAATGAGTACAAACTGGCAATTGCATTTTCCCCAAGATTATCTGCTTTGTTGTACTGTGTTGCTTGTTATGTACTTATTATGTTTACCCGTTATATTGACTCGTCGTGACCCAAAAGCAAAATAATAATTGATAAATAGTAAACTTTTTTAAAATAGATACAGGGGCAGTTTGGTAATTTAAACATGCCTATCTTTTCTTAAATAGATAGATACAAACACTCTCAAAACCGAAATTGAGCCCTTGTTATCTTTACATGTCCACTGCCTTGAAATGCTAGTTCCTAGATTGATGTTGGACTTTTACAAAAGGAAAAGTGTAGAGAAAAATCCTCCACATTGAAAGCAGCTTCCTCATTAAGACTCAAATTTCCTCATCTTCAAAGGGATCTCGTTCAGGGTAGTCACCAACCTGGAAAGAAGTTGTAGAGATAAAAATTCAGTTTTCAGGACATCTATTATCAAATCTGAAATCAAAAAGATATTGTATGCCACTAATGACAAGTAGGACCTATTAATCTTTTCACTCCTTTATTTTATTCATCATGGGCTAGAATGTAATTTTCCACTTCCAGTGGCAACTAGATACCATTGCTAGGTATGGCAGCATTCTAGACCCTTCTACTATTGCCTAAGCTGATAATATATGTCTAGAATAACCAAATGTAAAAGTCAAGAAAAGCCTAGAAACCTCTATTGCTAGATCCAATAGTTCGTTTAAAATAATCAAATGTAACAAAGTCAAGAAAAACCTAGAAACCTCTATTCCTAAAACCATCAGTGGAAATGAATTCACCTACACCTATAAATAGGCCAAATGCTTCAGAATTGATGAAATTGTCCAGAAACTATCACGTGCTACTGTTTACACACTGCCTTAATATTTTATAAAAAGAACCCTTCTTATATCTCAAACTGCATAAAAATTTCTTAAACAATGACTGATGCTATTCAACTATCATCTATTCCCATCCCTATTTTTACTGGCAAGAATTATGACTTTTGGAGCATAAAAATGAAGACATTTTTATGTTCTCAAGATTTATGGGATGTTGTTGAAGAAGGATTTACCGTAGCGGTAGATACTTCAACCCTTACACCGGCCCAGAAAAAAGAGTGGAAAGAAAATCAACAGAAAGATTCAACAGCATTATGTATCCTACAACAGGCAGTAGCTGACACTATCTTCCCGGTAATAATGGGAGCTACTAGTGCCAAAGAAGTATGGAGCGCTCTACAAGAGAAGTTTCAAGAGACTGAAAAGGAACGCGCCATTAAGCTTAAAACTCTAAGACGCAAGTTTAAATTCTTAAAAATGAAGGATTCGGAGACCGTAAAAGATTATTATTCTAAGTTGATGGAAATAGTAAGTCAAATGAGAGCTTACGGGGATATTATTCTCGACAAGAAAATTGTTGAGAAAATCTTAATTTCTATTTCCGATAAATATGACTCAATCGTGACAACGATTGAGCAAACAAAAGATCTATCTACTTTATCAGTGACCGAGTTAATGGTCTCCCTTGAAGCTTATGAGCAAAGATTGAGTACATATGATGATGAATCAATAGAAAATGCCTTTCAATCAAAGCTTAAATTACGGCCTCAAAATCAAGGAGATGGAGGAAAGAAATATGGTGGAGAAAATTTTAGAAACAAAGCAAATTCAAGAATATTCTCAAGAAACTACTACTGTGAGCATCCTCTTTCTGGCCTTTGCAATGGGACAAACCATGAAAAGAAATATTGTTGTTATCATCGAAATCCACAATGTCGGCACTGCAAGAGGTTTGGATGTGTGGAGAACAACTACAACAAAAATAAGCATCAAGCAAATTTTGTTGAAGAGAATGACTGTAAGCAACATCTTTTCTAGCTACCCAAGATTCCGGTGATGTATTAGGTGGAAACTAGTACTTGGATTGCGGCTACATTAATCACATGGCCAAATATGGGAGCATCTTCGAGGATAATGATGACTTATCAAGTTGATTGTTTGATTGGGGAATGGTATGATCGTGTAATCGGAAGGCAAAAGCGCTGTATGGTGAAGACGAAAAAAGGTATGGGATTTATTAAAGGTGTCTTGTTAGTTCCTAATCTTAAAGAAAACCTCCAGGAATTGGTGTCATATAATAAAGAAAGTTCAAGCTCTTCACTTTAAAGGGACTGCTCGATATATGACAACAATGACAAAAGGCAAGATATAGCCGAAGGAAAATGGAGAAAATAAATAGAAGTCTTTTAAACTCTAATAAGCTTCAAATATCTTACTAACATTGTAATGAAGTCCAAGTTGATGATTCATATTATGACCTTGAAACTATCATATCAAAACTGTATGGAGAGATCTCCTATGCCTGAAAGAAAATAATGAAGCCTGTCAAAGGAGACAGGTTTGCCCAACACCTTTTAGGCCGAAGCAGTTTACAACTGTTTACATTCTCAATATATGTCCAACTAAGGCAGTCCAAGAAAAGAATCCTATTGAAGCCTGGAACCATTTGCTACATTCGTGATCCATACAAAAAGAGACATAAGCTAAAAAGAAAATTGCGGCACACTATTATATTCGGAATAAGTATAGGCTTTGTATTCAATGTTGTGCAAAGTACATGGCCTTTTTATGGGACTTTCCTAGATGTTTTGGGACAGACAGCTTCCCTCCATGAAATTCTGTTATTGGCCATTTTCATGTTACGGGGGATTCCTTGTCCTCGCATTCTTTTCTTTTATTAGGTAAAAAAATGCACCATGAAAACAATGAAAAGATATGAAAAATTAATACAGCATAATTTTCAACAAACCTTCACTTTCTCCGGCCTAACTATTCCACCATGAGATGGTGGGCATTCGAAGTAGCGTACTCCTTTGACCCTGTAACATAAACCAAGGGAAATTCTGAGATAAATGTAGGCATAATCTTGAGTTTCTGAATGAAAAAAACACATAATAACTAAGCAGAAATTAACATGATGAGCTAGTCAGGAGTTGACTGATTTGCATATTTATGTAAGGTAATTTTACTTACATGCCATCGTGTTTGCCCAAGGGTTCGTCATATTGAACTCCAACCCAGAAACCAGGACCCAGTGGTTCTGCCCGACCAACAAACTTTACAACACCCCTCTTTCCCCCGGGTTGAACTTCACATCTGGATCCTACCTTAATATGTTGGAAATTGGAGAGAGAAGAGTTACAACATAGCAATTCAAAAAGATTCAATTAATAAAAACTAGATGATACGACATATATACTACAATAATATGAACAACAAAATATATAATATCACACTTATCCAGTAATATGAAACTGCAATAACACAACACATTAATCATAATTAACACAACCAAAGAAAACTACACATGAAGTATCCAAAAAATAAGTACCATTCATAATACATTTAAATATTCAAGTAACCAAGGCTACAGTTTACTTTATCATATCATTAGTCGAACCCATTTCATTTGTTATATGACTAGCAATTGATGCTTGATACAAATTGGAACAGTTGCAAAAGATTAGATCCAACTTGCTGCTAAAAACATTTAGATTCATATCACCTATATGGTTACATATGCCTTCTGTAATGCGTCTGGATAGCGCATCCAAACTCCAAAGGCCAGTTAATCTCCCTCTAAATGTTTCTTCTTTTCTCAACATCGCACCTCCCCACCCCTTTTCTTCCCTAGTCTCTATTTGAAACCAGCTTCAGATTGAAATCAATCTAGCCAAATACTCTTCTTTTCTTTCTTTCATTCACTCTTCAAGGGGAAAAGGTAAAAATGAAAACGCAATGTGGAAAAGAAATGATACTAAAATGAAATTTCATAAGCATCATTTTATTCAAACCATTTATTCATGAAACCCGCGCTTTGTTGTACTAAATAACAAGTTTATAAAGGCAATGGCTAACCAATATCATCATGTAAAGCTGTTCTAGAGTTTCGACCTAAGTAATACTTTTAGCTTTGGAATGTTTGGTCCTTGACATTGTATCTAGGACTCTATACTTATGCAATGATCTATGCTTCAAGCCCAAAAGGCATTTGCAGAACAGCATGCTTTAGATATACAAAGCTATTCTTGATCTGCAATTAATAGATAGAGTTTTATGGGATATTTGGTCCTCTACATTTGTAAACTATTTAGATTGAGGAAGAGTATTAGCGTGTAAGATTTCTACTGCTAGTAAATTAACTACTAAATTAATTATCTTAGCAATCCGATAGAATTGGCAATGTAACAGTAAAGAAAAGAGACAAAATGGATAATAGTGTAGGTATATTCCTCTGAATTAGTGACAATTACAGAGAATTCAAGTACAAATAGAAATAGAAATGTGAGGAAAACCAAGTGCAGTATTCCAGAACAGAATACTGTACTCCCAGCCCAAGCCTAAGCCAATTCTTGCCTGCCTAATGCTCACTGCATTCACTACTTTTATTCCCTCAGCTACCATGCCTGAGGTGATGACAATTCTCTCTCCTGCCAACTAAGCAAGTTAGTTACAAGATTCCTCCCACTACTTTGTAACATCGACCCTTTTGCCCTTTCTAACAAACACCTTCCCAAACCTATTTGCTTGCCTTATTTCACCCACAGTCAAGTTCTCATCACAATCTTATTGCGGTAGGCTTATGCTATATTGATACATTACTAAGTTATAATAATAAGCTTGTATTTTACAAACAAGAATGGTCAAATCTCATATCCATCTAACCTCGCATGTTCCATTCCATCTTTTATTCAATTCCGTCCTTTTTCCACCTAAACCTTATGATTTCAACAACTATATTAGGAAATACCTACCCAATAGCTATAATTGTTAGAAAATTAGAAAATAGAGAATAAAGAAGCATAGGTATCGTAACTGACAAACCTTGATATTAGCACAGAGGTCTTCCGTGTGGGTGTCTGGTGTCTGTGCAATAAACACACAATCAATGAAAGAGTCCATAACCCAGAAGCCGCCCATTTCAAGCACTAGACACGAGAAACTCTAACATATCTAACAATTTTGTGCTGTACAGCAGACTAAGCAGAATAAATCAATCAAATGTTTACCTTTGCCTCAGCAGTTGATGGAATTTGAGAAGTCAATTTTTCCTTATATTGTCTGAAAGTTCCTGACACGGCATAGTGGAAAAACATATATAATAAGCTACAAGAACATGGTAGTATTTAAATAACAATATTTTCTCGATAAAACATGTTGAACAAAAAAGTTCCATGGATAATCTATAAGCAGGTATTTTGACAGTGTCTATATAATTCTTTAGTTCCATTGAAATATACTAACTTGATTAGAGGAATTTTAAATAGATGTACAATCTTTATTTTTGAAAAAGGTCAAAACACACAATAATATATGGGTGAGTAATGGACAGAATTAAGGAAAAGGTACTTGGACTATGATGAGAACCTAGGCTTGACTAATCCTGGACAAACCAATAGGTTTGGGAGAGTTTATTCTTAAAAGGGTAAAAGGGGAAATGTTACCAAGTAGTGGAGGGAATCTTGTAACCAACTATGCTGAGTCAGCAAGTGGGGAGGGTGTTGAGGGTCACGCTTTTGGGGTGAGCCAATAGAATGAAAGGGGAATGATGTAAGAGAGGGAATTAGGCAAGATTTGGGTTGGGATTGGGCCATAGGAGTCGGTTTCTCTCACTGGGTGAGAGTACTGCACTTTCTTCTTTTCATTTCTGGTTCTCAGCTACTGCTACTATACTATTCCTTTGTAATTTTCACTGAATTCAAAGTAATAGAATATTCCAATTCTTATTAAAATTCTGTTTCTCTTTTACTGTTTTATTGAGTTTCTATCAGACTATTATTGATAATGCTGTGCAGATAACTACCAGCAGAGGTTGTTACATAAATTGGGAAGAACTGTAGAAAACTAAAATAACCTCCAGGGATTACCCACTAGTATTTTTGGGGTTGGCCACTCCAAACTCTATTTTATTTTTATCTACAATGCTTTTGTTAGCATTTATCCTTAAAGAATGAGAATAACATCAATTACTCTTTGGTAATAATTTAAAGAAGAGAGGCCATTATCTGTTTATTTTTCGGTTTCATGATATTAAGTCTTCTACTTTTCATTCAATAATAATTTTTATTATTGATTCCTTAACCAATTACCTAATGACACGCAATAAGAAAACCATATCTATAAAGACAAATATTGGTTTAATCAACTATTCAATTCCAAAATTATATGAAACAACACATACTGAACTATTAAAAGAAGAACAAAAAAGGGGTAAATGGAGAGGGACATACCTTGTCGCTTGCTATAGGCTTCTTCAGAAATTTGGTATTTTTCTACCAATGAAGTATCTTCCAGCCATCCACCAGACGTGACAGAGGCTGGATCAAGATCCACAACATGCAAATGAAACCTGTAACACCCCACAGGAGAGGGGTTATTTTAAATTTGTCTAGTTTAGGTCAACTTTTTGCAAGAGAGGGAAGCAATATTCATCTGTTCACAATTTTGGCTCCACAAGTATCCAATATTAGGGGATTTGGAATGGAGAGGAGTTGAGTTCATAATAAATTTTTTTGATACATTGACCAAAACATCCTTATATTTAACGATACTTGACATGATATAAGGGTGCTGAAAATAAATTAGCACTTCCCCTTCAGTAAAAATTCCCTCCCCTCCCCGGGAGAGGATTCTGTCTGTCGAAAATTTCACTTCAAAGTCACAAGTCTCAAGTGTCAAATCTAAAGCATTCAATACCATTTTTTTTCATGTGGTAAAGTTTCTTGCTTTTGCTTTTTAATCAGGTTGAGCTTCCCCCTCCCCTTCTTTCAACCAAACACAAAATCTCATTAAATCCCCCCCTCCCCTCCCCCAATTTGAACCAAAGAGGAAATACTTCATTGTGGATATGAAAACAGAACAGCAACCATAAACCCCAACACCATACTGCAAAGTCCAACCCAACTCAGCAAAATAAGAAATAAGTTATTGTTTATTGGTATACACTATACACTCTCTTGATCATGATATATATTCATACAATTTGACACTCAAAATTTACACAAAGTCGCCCAAACGAACTACAATTTCTCAACCAAAATACAAAGTTTCCAGCAAAAACAACAATCCATATTTTTCACTTCCTAACTTAAGAAAAATTTAAAGCAAAAAACGCCCATCTTAAAAAAGACATTTTTTAAAGAGAGAATATATAAGCAAGATAATGGAGGAAAAAAAGACTGACCCATCAAGGGGAGAATAGAATCCAAGGGGTTTGGAATTATCAACGAGATCAGCGATTTTGTTGCGAACGTCATCGTAGAGTTCAAGGTGCATAGAGTTAACGGAAGTACCGCATTTTTTCCACAGCTTATCTTTCACAGCTTCCACCGTCAGCTGAAGTGAGAAGCGGATGTCGGAGTTGAATGTTTTGAGATTTGAATGAGTTACCCGTAAGAGGACTGACTCATCTCCTTCGATTTTATGCAAACTTGACGCCATTTACAAATTCAATTCAATGTTTTATGGAGTTGGGGAGAGAACGCTCTGCCGCTGGACTTGGCGGTGGCGGAATCGCCCGAGCCTATTCTGTTGTTTGATTTGGTGGCCTTTTCTTTTGGCACATCTTTTCCAAAACCCCTACTCAATCCACAGGCCTAAACACAGCGAAATTACCATAATATCCTCATGAAGTGAAATGTTTCAAACACATCCTTCTTTTTCTTTCCAGTTTTTAATGTGTTCACATGCATCTGAACCCGTCCGGAGGTTCAGTGTCGTGGCTGATTTAGTTTGACACACACCCCATGGTTGAACTTTGTTTGGTATGGACTCCTTCAACCGAACCTATTCGGACTTTGAGCACCGAACACATTAAAAAGCACACCCCCATAGTTTGAATTTTGTCAGGTACGACAGCCCATAACCGAACCTATTTAAATTTTTTGAATTTTTAAACGACTCATATTTCACCGACACTTTTGATCGACAACTTACAATCAGTCAAATGTGTTAGAAAAATGAGTGGATGACATTCCCTCTGGAAAATGTGCCACAACATAGAATTTAAACGACTCAGATTTTGTGATCTAAAATTGAAATCAACGGCTCACATTTTACCACGGCTATTATAAATAGGGTTTTAGTTTTCACTATGTGTTTCACACCCCATCTCCACCAACACCCTACTCTTCTTCTTCATAAATACCCTCACCCGCTGAATGAAATGGGAGTTGTGCCCAATCCAGTACTCAAATGACAAATTTCTAACCGTCATTCATCACTGTTGAACTGTCACCAACAGGGAAGATGGTGTTTGGTTTCAATGTCTCAATCCTATATTCTGTAGGTTGTATAAGGATATAACACTCACCAAGTTGAAGGAAAAGGCAGAGAGGAAGGTTGGTCGAGAGGGAGAGTGGCGTAAAGACGTAAGTCATTTACATTACTACAATCACACTTATGGAAAGGATGGAGCTATTTCTTATTCAGCTATGGAGATTCGGAGCGACGATGATGTTCGCACCATGATGGAAGCACATGCTAATGCTCCAATGAGATGTCGTATATTGAAGCTGTATGTCGAAACAATACGCACTCCGTACGAGATCATTTATCTTTTGCAACAAGGACTTTAAATTAATTGTAATCGGGTGTTTGTTATGTTTCGTTCTTGTTGTGTTATGTTTCTTTATTGTTTCGTTGTCTTTCGTGTTTGATGTACGATTGTGCTTTGTAATAATAAACTCATTGTTTAAAATAAGTCCCACAGAAATTTAAATTACTTAGTACTAAACGAGTTTAACATAAATGAGTTAGAAACAAAGCTAAAAACAAATATTCATACAAACAAACATCCACTAATATCAGCTTCCTGATGTTCATCCCCACCAGGAACATCAACACTAATATCAACAACATGAACATCAACACTAATATCAACAGCAGGACCAGCTGCCAGAAGGTGAGCATGATCACGCTCAAGGTCATGTCCTATGCTCCTCTAGCTATACTAGGGGGTTGGTCAGCGTGCCTACGCCTGCTAGGTCACCTATACCAGCACGTTCGTCCTCCTTCCTTTTACGGTTTGAAACCGTAGGAGGTGGCCTCCTTCCGTGAGGCTCGGGATGTGAGTGGGAATGCCCACCTCTCAACTTGTCCATAACTGAAGAAAACAAACAAACACATAAAACAAATTAATACTAATAAATTAAAATAGATAAAACAAAATAAAACGAACAAGCGTGCCTAACCGAGCTGCTTCGGCAACCTCAACCATTTGTTTGGTTGTCTGAGCGATAAACCAAGAAAAAAAGCGCAATGCTAATTAGAAAGATTGTGAGAGAAGTGAGTGCCTGAGAAACATGAGGGTGAGAGATAGGAGAGATGGTGACTGAGAGTGAGAATGGAGGAGGGTGAGAGTGAGAGTGAGAATGGAGGAGAGGGTGAGAGAGTTCGATTGAGGGGGGTGTTAGGGTTCGGCTGTGTGAGTGAGAGTGAGAGTGAGAGTGAGGGGGTGTGAAGGGGTTAGGGAGGGAGAGTGGGAGATGAAGTGTTTTTACGTTAAGAGTAGTTTTGGAATTTAGGAGGTTATGGGGTGTGTGTTGAGGAAGGGGGTGGGAAAAGTCGTGGCCTTTCTTTTTGGCTCATGCTTATTCCACTTCCCCTCCTACTCACCACACACCCTCAAACCTCAAATATTCGAAAATTATCCTCACGTGGAACATGCTCTCAAACTCCCCCATGCCGCATTTTGGATGGTATGATAGCGAAGTAGCGAACCAGTTAGGTACTAGGTACTAACCTTGTGTTATGAATAAATAAATAAATATAGAAGTCGTGTACGTTAGCACCATGTCTATACCAGTGTTTATATCCTTTGCAACATTATATACTCTGCATTCTATTTGTTACAGATTCACCTATAATATGTTTCTATTCAAATTCACCGTACTATTAAAGCTAGTTTGTAGAAATTCAATAAAGTGTTAGGATTACCCTTTTTTGTAAATTTATGTTCCTGTTTGTGATGTCTCTCTTTTATCTTCAACAAATATGGCGTGATGCAGAGGTCTAAGGGGAGCGAAGAGCTCTTTTGCGCAAAAGTCCTCTTGGAAGTATGGGAGAAAAGTTGCAAGGCTTAGAAAAAAGTGAGACATGTCAATAATTGGCCGATCCCAAAATAAGTTTGAAAGCATTAACACAAAGATTAAAACTCAAACATCACAATATTATATTAACAATACTAAAAAGTCATTACAAACCTTTAAGCAATCCAACTACTAAGCGTTTAGCTCATGGTGAACATTATCAACACAATACAAACTAAAATGTTCATATTACCGAAAATAAAAAGAGGAGACACGATTGCAAAAGATACAAAATGTGACTTCCTATTCATCGACAACTTCATGACATTATAGCACAACTTCACAACGTAGGAAATGATGATCTTCACTTGAAAAATAAAAGCTTGAAAATGGAGGATTAATGGAGGAAAATGATGTCAAGTTTTTCTCTCTAAAAACTCTCAAAGTCTTCGAAAGTGTGAGAAGTGTGGAGAAGATGATAGATATATTTATTTATTCCCCATAAAGTAGCTTTCCAAAAAGGTGGAGTTGACATATCTCACCTACCAAAAGTGATCCTTCAATAACAAGTGGACAAGTGTCCACGCTAGCCACTAGTGGGCGTCTGCGTCAGGTCCTAAGTGCAGAGAGAAGATACGCTGACTTAACATAAAGCAGTAGGCGCCAAATTGCAACATTTCTTTTTGACCTTCAGATGGTCCACCGTCATATAGTGCTATAACGCTTAACGCTGTAACACTAACAAAACATTAAAACATTCACAAAGGCACCAAATGTGCCAAATGATAACAAATTAGCTTCTAGCCCTTCTTTTCTCTAAATAACTGATATTTACTAAATAAAGCATGAATATTACTTGAGAACTTGCGTGAATTTAAGTAATAGGAGCATAAATAACTCATATAAATATGACTTATCAATAAGCTAACATGCAATTTTCCTATCATGGATATGCTCAAGCTATGACTGAGCTAAGTAGAGATGTTACTGATGATGATATGGAGAGTGGTTAAAAGCATCGGTGCCTATAAGGCCCCTAAACTAGATAGATGGTTTTCAAGCTGTGTTCTTCCAAAGCCAATGAAACGTTATTGGCCGTTCCTTTTGTAAGATGACTACACACACACACACACATATGGGCTAACTCGTTGAAGATTAAGGAAATTAATTCTACCTACTTGGCTCTTATTCCTAAAGTTGATGTCGTGACTTCCATGAAACAATCTAGACCTATTGGTCTTTGTAATGTGGCTTACAAGACTGTCACTAAACTTATCTCTCATAGACTCAGACATCCTCCAAGTGATTATTGGTCTTGCTCAGTGTCTTTCATACCCAGGAGGCGCAGTCATGATAACAAAAGTAGAAAGAAAGGTTGGATGACAATTAAAATTGACCTTGAGAAGGTGTATGACAGACTTAGATGGACGTTTGTTAAGGATACTCCGGAGGACATAGGTCCGCCAAAGAAAATTATACAAATCATCTGGCCCTGTATCACTTCTCCAAGTATGCAAATTATTTGGAATGAGGAGACACTAGAGGAATTCAATTCTTAAAGAGGAATAAAGCAGGGAGATCCTATTTCCCCTCACTTATTTGTAACTGCCATTTCTCTGCCGTCGACTCTAGTGCGTTTTACAACACCTCTTTCTTCATCCTCCACTACCCTTCCAAATTCCACTACCAGATCAACACGAAGGCTTTGCACAACTGCAACAACATTGATGGCGCTCAAATCGTTGCCGCATCACAGGGGCTGCACGGAAGTCAGCCAAACCACTCATGAGCGTCGTAGCAAATGAAGATGGTAAAAAGAGAGAGTAAGAGTGGAAGAGAGGGAGAGCATAAAAAAGAGAGAGGGATTGATGAAAGAACGAACAAAAAATCAAACCTTTGTTGCTTCCACCGTGGAGAGACAATTTCGACAATCTCACCTCTGTTGTGTCCACCCTCCGGCCAACGATGGCATGTGCTTGTCCCCTTCATCTACTTCTCTCTACATGGATCTCCTTCCTTCCTCATATTGATGGCTATTGTTGCGTTAAAAACACACTTAGAGCAAGTGTACTTTCTCGCAGAAGTAGTATAAAAGATATCGTCTCCAAATGGATTAATTAACAAGTACTAAACTAGTCTAGATTTTATATTGTTTAGACGAACAAATAATTGAGTGTTGTAGAAAATAAAAATAATTAAATAGCGAGAATTAAAATACTAAATTTAATCGATGGAGAGAGGTCTAGGGTCGCGGTTTCACTTGCAAGCTTCGATTCCTCTATGTCTAATTCTACCTGAATTCCCTTATTTTATTCAATTACCAATCCCTTTACTAAAGCTACTAATCCGTTTGGTCATTCGCGATTAATATTCTTTTTCTTAAATTAACCCTAGTTTGGTCATGTTAGAATTTAAATTTAAGAAAAGCATAAAGTACAAAAAGGTTGAATGATTGGAGGACTAAATTAAAGTTTGGTCATTCATTAATTATAGCCCCAATTATCCTATAGGTCCACTAACTAATTGCAGTATGGTCGCTGATCAACTAATTGATTATGAACATGAAAATGGTAGCTAATCCTAATTATGTGATAAAAACAATAGGACAATATTAATTGAAATAAAAACTAGAATTCAAATATGAAATTAGAACATAAAAGTCAAGATCCACCTAAGACCCTAGAAGAGGATTTAGGGCAGTGTTTGTGTAACTATCGTTTGTTTATGTGGTGTGTGGCTCTCCCCATTCACAAGTGAAGCCCTCATTTTATATTAGTTCCTTTTCTTTCTCTCCAAGCTAGGGATCAAGTCAAGATTCTTTCCTCTTTTAATTGCAAGATATCTCAATCCCTAAATATTATGATTTAGATCCTTCCTAAATATGTGTTGCTTGCTATCCACTCCATGCATCTTTCTTTCTCTCCAAGTCACATGTGCATCACTTTTAATTGAAATTTCCAAGAGGATCTTCTTCTTTTTACTACTATGGGCCTTCTTGCATTAATGGGCTTGAGCTTGGGCTTGCTTTCTTTTATTCTAACATTTCTTCTAATTTCAGCCCACATTTATATTATTTTTCTTTTTCTACCTTCTTGTAAATATAGAGTAATTTAAGTTAGTTATTTATTTAATCAGTAATAATTACTTTAAAAACAACTCAAAATATCTCTAATAAATGCACTAAATTAGAGTTTATCAGCTATGGTCACCTCACCGCCGTCACCGATCTCCATCAATGCCAAAGGTCACTCTCTTCTCCCTCCTCTCCCACAAATCATTTTTTGTCTCTCGCGCTCCCTCTTTCCTTATCTATTGGCTAATACTGTCTCAGCTTGTCTCACCATCTCTTAGTCACTGAATAAGAACCTTATTCTCCCTCAATAAGAGGAAGGCACATGTTTTTTTTGGTTGCCATGTTTTTGGTAAGCAGTTTCCATCAGCTTTGCCGATGACTAATCTACGCTGGGGAACCTGGCAGGCCACGAGTACCCGACTTTGTCGATTCATGTGGTTCTCCTCTTCCAATAGAGTTTTGCCACACCTAAGATTCAAACCAAAGGAATGGTGATAAGTGGTAACAAACTGAAAATAAAGTTGTAGAACCCCTAAAAGTGAGTTTCAAGCGTGTTCCAACTTGTGAGCTTGAGAACCGTCGAAGTTTTATATATAGAGATAAAAAAAACTTTTAGTGTTACACGTTGGATGTGAACCATTAAACCTCCATTTATAGGGTGACGAGGAACAAATGAAATCAATAAAAGAGAGAGAAGAAAAACGATAAGACATATAAGAAGAGAAAGTTAAAAAAGATAACAATGGAAATTAAATATACAATTGAAACTTAGTATGAAGACATAATTTTATATTATTTTAATATAAAATTTCAAAAATGTATAAGTAGTCTAAAAAATAAAATAAATAAAATAAAAACTAAACAACATACCAGCCATTCTAACCAACACTATTGCCCAATAACTTAAGCTAACTAAGACACTAACTAAGACACGGACGGGGATCAACTCATGCTCCCTAATTCGATTTTCACAGTGATAAACTCGATATTGGTGAGTGCAAAATTTACGCCTAAACACGAGTAGAAAATTAATCTTTTATTGAAAGTATTTAGATGCTATATAGGAAGCTAACAATAGTAAAAAAAAATAAAAACTAAACAACATACCAGCCATTCTAACCAACACTATTGCCCAATAACTTAAGCTAACTAAGACACTAACTAAGACACGGACGGGGGATCAACTCATGCTCCCTAATTCGATTTTCACAGTGATAAACTCGATATTGGCGAGTGCAAAATTTACGCCTAAACACGAGTAGAAAATTAATCTTTTATTGAAAGTATTTAGATGCTATATAGGAAGCTAACAATAGTAAAAAAAAATACATATGCTTCGTTGAAGACTTCTAGGGTGAGGGATCAACCTAAGTCCATCACCAGTGAACACCTAAAATTTATCGTAGGATATAGAATAAAATTTTGTCAATGATTGAAATTTAATACTATTTGATTCAATATTAACTGTCGTGACATTTTACACAATATGGTACAGTTAATTTTAGTGGTTCACCGGTTAAAGACTTTCTATCTCCCACACCCTATAAGCACCCCTCGGTGAATGAGATATTTTGGAGAAAAAGTTTTACTAAAAGCAACTGGCGAGCGGGGCAGCCATTTAACCTACTTTTCATTGTTGGACCAAAAAAAAAACTACTTTTCATTCCGAGCAAGTTGTCGTTGAAATGGGCGGTGGTATATATAAACACAAAAACAGCCATTTCAATTTTTCTTGAATTTCAACAATGGTTTCCTCTTCGATCTCTATCAAGCCCTTCGCTAATTCGGTTGCCATTTCTCTCCCCACACGGGTAAACTCTACTATACCTTACTTTCCTTTTGTTTTTGTTTATTGTTTCTTAGTCACTGACATAGATTCGCTTTCAAATTGGTATGTTTAGAGCACAATTTCTAGAAATACGTGTGAGAGCTTGGGGTTTAGCAAGTTAACGAATTTAGGAGCAAATAAGCTGTTGTGTGCAAAAGGGTTTAAGCTCCATTGTTCTGTTGATAGAGATATGGATGTGAGCACTTCCGCTTTGGTTGATAGTGATGTTGCAGAGTGCTTAAATGGTTTGTGTTATGCTTCTGTTTTTTGTTTTTGTTTTGTAGTGATAGAAGATGTCTTGGTTTCTGTTTTATGGGTATTTATTTGTTGGTTGATTCTTGTTGTTTGCAGAAGAGGAGCTAAGGGAACCTGGTATTTCAACAATGGTGATGAATTTTGAGAATAAGTTTGATCCTTATGGTGCAATTAGTACGCCGCTTTACCAAACTGCTACTTTTAAACAGGTGAAAATTTGGTTTGGAACTATTTTTGAAATAATGTTTTCTTTGTTGGATGTGTTTTGTTTTTGTGACTTTGGTATCTTTGAATGATCATTGAGTACCCAAAACATGTATATTTACTATCTTGTTGCATATTGTTATGTTACATGATATTATGGTAATTTATATCTGTTATACTTCTTTGTGCAGCCTTCTGCAATAGAAAATGGTCCCTATGACTATACCAGAAGTGGAAATCCTACCCGTGATGCTTTAGAAAGGTTTGATTTTACTTGTTGGTTTATGTGTTGTATTGCAATTGTGGATGGTTCATATATGCTTATTTGTCGATATCATCTTTAACTTTGCATGCTATGTGTTCTCAGCATTCTTGCGAAACTTGATAAAGCGGATAGAGCCTTTTGCTTCACCAGTGGAATGGCTGCTTTGACCGCTGTTGTTCACCTTCTTAAAAGCGGTAATTTTTCTTTCTTTCTTTCTTCTCGGTCATAACACCTGATCTTGGTTTGTTGAGTTAAATACATATTTTAGCTTGCAAAAAAGTGCAAGCATAAATGTACATATGCTAAGCTCAGTTGGATTTATTGTTATTCATTCACTGAATGCTTATGAAAGTATTGTATTGCTATCTCACAAGTCACAAGATATACACCTATTTAAGCTAGAGGGGTTAGGACACCACTTTTCAGAACCTCAGTTGATACTTGATCCTTTCCAAGTTGATCCAGAAGGAATCATTAGACTGAGAAGTCAATTTTTTTAAATTGTCTCTTGCCAACTTTAGTTTAAGTTCATTATGACAAAAAACTGAAGATAGTTAATTTTGCCCGTTGTTATCTGATATCTCTATTGCTTCATGTTAGTTATAAAATTCAGTTTAATTAATTAATAAGTGCCTACTAAGAGCTAAATTTATTTTATTGTGTTTAGATTACAATTTTACTGAAAAAGCAACTAAACATGCTTGAGAAGTATCAGACTGAGGAGTTGACATAATATTATTCTTTCTTGCCTTAGAATTTACTCAAGCAGTCATATCGTAATCATTGTTTTCCTACAAAGCTTACGTTTTTTTGTCTTTCCTTTGCTATTATGGGGCTCTAACATCCACGTGGTCTGTATTTTTTATAGTGACATAATGATTTTTTTTGTTCTTTAATATTGACTCCTGATAATGTTCATATAGGCGACGAGATTCTTGCTGGAGATGATCTGTATGGTGGAGCAGATAGGTTGCTGTCTCAAGTAGTTCCCAGGAGTGGAGTTGTGGTGAAGTTAGTGTGATTTATGTTAGTCATGCGTATTTATTTTCTCTACAATGATTAAGTATAGAAAACTGGCTGAGTTTCTTGATTCTGTCTAGGGTAAGTTCATCATTGATTGGATTGTAATTTTTGCATCTGCAGACGGGTAAATACATGCGATCTAAATGAGGTTGCATCTGCTATGAGACCTTCGACTAAGCTTGTGTGGCTGGAGAGTCCAACCAATCCCCGCCTACAAATTTCTGATATTCAAGTAAGGAGTCTCATTTTGTAATTCTCATGTATTAATTATCTTGACTATGTTTCTCGGTTACCGTTCTCCTTTTGCTGTTACTGAGAAGAAGTTTTCATTATGATTGAAGTGTTCTATTGAAGGGTATGCTTGTGTATACTCAGGAAGTTCTGTGAAACTTGTCTTTCATTAAGTGTAAGCATTAGAATAGTTGGGTTATGGTCTTGTCAATGTTGCATATTCTGAAAATCTTCTTTCACTGCAAATGAGAGGCCATTGATATCAAATGCTTAGTCTTCATATTTAGGAAGTTCTGTTTAACTTTTGTCTTTCTCTAATCATAAGTTTCAAAATTAGACTAGTTTTTGGTATTGTTTATGATGCATATCTTTTACTATTTTATTTTTTGAACAAATTTTACTATATTTTTTATCCTTACTAAATGATGATCGTTTGAACTTATCATCTGTATTCTTTTTAATGGTTCTTCACTATATAATAGGACATTGATTTTTCTTATTTTCTTAATTAATGTACAGAAAATAGCAGAGATTGCTCATGCACATGGTGCTCTTGTGTTGGTGGACAATAGTATAATGTCACCTGTATTATCTCAGCCACTGGAACTTGGAGCAGGTATAAGCATCGTACATCAACTTGTGTGCTAAAGTGTACACGTCACTCAACTTGTGTGCTAAAGTGGCCTAAAATTGATAGGGAAAATAGGCACTGATTTCTGTAATAAATTAATACTTTATAATTAAGGAGCTACATTAGTGCATGCAGTTGCTATCAATGCTTCCTTGTATTTAGAAAAGCCTAGGTTTTATAATCCCAAAAAAAAGGCTAGGTTTTATCTTAAACTTTTGAAATTTTCTATGTTCAGTTCATTTTTCTTTGGACATCACAATATATTTGAAAATAGGGATATGACTGCTTTGAATCGCAGTGTCACGAGGGAAAAATGTGAGGTTATAACTAGTGAGTAGAATTGTACCATTTATGCTTTTCATTTGAGTAGAAGTCATGGAAGGTGAATGCGAATTCTCGTTGTCACTCTTCATTGTATGCTACTTTTTTCATGTATAAAGGAATTTAAAGCTTCCAAGCAGCCAAGCCTGGACTCTGGCTTCATGAAAGTGATACATTACAGGCCCCCCAAAACTTATTCCACTTTCCACCTTTATGTCCCTGTTGATTCAGAATCCATCAAATTTTACTCCTAATTTCTATGTCAAACCCCCTAAAAAAACTGTAAAACATTTGTCTTTATCATTAATGCCCAATCCTTACTCAGTTGTAGCTGGTACTTTTTTCCTGCAGATATTGTCATGCACTCAGCTACAAAATTTATTTCTGGGCATAGTGATATTATGGCTGGTGTGCTTGCTGTGAAAGGTGAAAGGTTGTAGCTCTTATTTATTTAGAGTAATAGTAATCAGACCATCATATTAGAAAGCAGTAATCAAATTTTGATTGTATGTCACTTTTTGTTGCTGATTTACAACTGCCTAATTTTGTCTGATTAATTTACTGAATAAGTTGGTAATTTTTCACAATCTATTTTATATGATATGGACTGATGCATGTTTTAATTGCTTTTGTGTGAATTATTTCAAAGGTTTGCTGTGAAGAATTTCATGTGCTGACTTAATATCATGACATTGATTATGATCTGGATGTTTTTAATAGAAACAATGACTTGCTTCGTACAAGCTAGAAAGAAAAGGAATTTGTAGGGTTTCTCTGTTAAATCCATGTTCTTCAATTATGAAGCAGTACTCTTGTTGCTCTTTCTTACACTTTTCTGTCTTTTGCAAAACTTATTTCAGCCATTTTGTTTTGAAAATGTTATTCTTTCATAAGCTTCCTGCTACTGTTTCTAGTATAATTTCCATTATATATATATATATATATATATATTCTATTGATTTTTTGTTGTACGGAACTACGGATAAATTAAGGTGCGTTTGGTTTGTTTGTAGAGATGATTTCTCTTTTTATTTTTCACTAAAATTATCAGTTTGGTTTCATTTTGTTTCCTATTTTCAAAGGTTGTTAAGGAAATTTTTACGACAACAAAATGTTGTTTTCCCCTTTCTTATAAGAATCTTTGTAATTATTAGTGAAACAATTTTTCATAAGGCTCATCCCCACCCAAATTATTTTTCGTAGCCCGTACCCCCCTCAAATGCTTACCTCCTTTCTTCATTCTCTTAAGGTTGGCAAAAGAAATATATTTCTTACAGAATTCGGAGGGCTCAGGCTTAGCTCCATTTGAGTGTTGGCTTTGTTTGCGAGGAATCAAGACACTGGCCCTTCGAGTTGAGAAGCAACAGGTACTACTTGGAACATTCTTTTAAGTGCTTCAATTTATCTTAATGGCTCTAGTGTCATGTTTTGTTTCGTTCAATATTATTTTTCTCGATATATAGAATTTTATTAAAATCATATTAGTGAAACACATTTGACTGTAATATACAACAACAATCATAGCCTATTCCCACTTAGTGTGGTTGGATAGATGGATCAAACGATGTCATAGTGTTATATCATGAACCACATCTACATATAAGCCATTTGATTCCAGATCTTTCTTCATGGTTTGGTGTATAGTTTTCTTTGGTATCCCTCTTTCTCAAACTTCCATTTGATCTATCCTCCTTACTTATACTTCTATGGGTCTGCTTCACGTGCCCACACCTCCTAAGACTACATTCTACCATATTTTTTTTCCCAAAATGGGAGCTATCCTGACTTTCTACCACTGTCTCTGATATTTTATCAACAAAACCTGAGTACCTCAAATTTCATCTATTGTTATTTGTAAGTAGTAAATTGGTTAATAGTTTATCAAAAAATTCAGAGACGTGACGGCAATAATTTTTTCATTATGGCTTCAATATTGCCAATTAATTTCACTGCTAGATATTCTTTCTGTAGTGTTGAGTTCTGTAGAGTTCCTTTGTGCATTCTTCCCTATTATTTTCCCAGGACCTTTCTCTGCTTCCTGTGTAAGTCAGAATCAGTGTTTGTTAGTTTGAAATCATGTAAAACATATCCGTTGCCGGTCATTTTGACTATGTTTAGTGTGTTTGGGAATCCTTTCCCGTGGGATGTGTGCCAGGGAGAAGTTAGAAGAAAGTTAAGGAAGCCAGTGAAGAGAAAGTTGAGCAGTCTCTTGAAGTTGTCTGCCAAAGACATTGCCTAGGTTTTGTAATTTAAGGGAGCATTAGTTGGTTAAGTAACTTCTTTGACTAAACGAGCTAAGTTTTTGTTCGTTCGTTTATGCGTTCATTATATGTCTAGGTTCAGCAGATGTTAGAGTATACGGCCAACTAATATCGGTAACCATGCATTTATTTGTTCATTCATTCTTTAACTTGAGTGTTAAAATCTCTTGTAGGAGAATGCACAGAAGATTGCTGAGTTCCTTGCCTCCCATCCACGAGTGAAGAAAGTAAACTATGCTGGTTTGCCTGGTTCTCCTGGACGAGATTTACACTATTCTCAGGTGTTGTTGATGGATTGAAATTTCAGACAATTTTTGCTATACACAGTATTCATTTTCTCATATTTTTATGGGCCCTTTCCAGGCAAAAGGTGCAGGATCCGTGCTTAGTTTTTTGACAGGTTCACTAGCGCTCTCAAAGCACATTGTCGAAACTACCAAGTACTATAGCATCACTGTTAGTTTTGGTAATACGCCTGCGCTCGTTTAAAAAATTTAAACTGTTATTATTATTATGATGATGATGATGCCTTTCTGCTGAGCTTATTATTTTTCTTATTGGCAGGGAGTGTGAAATCCCTCATCAGCTTGCCCTGCTTTATGTCCCATGCTAGCATACCTGCTGCAGTCCGTGAGGCCAGAGGTTTAACCGAAGATCTTGTTCGTATATCCGTGGGTATTGAGGATGCTGAAGATCTCATTGCTGATCTTGACAATGCATTTAGAACCGGTCCTCTGTAATTTCATATAATGATGTGTTGGATAAACTATATGCTTGTTTTAAATTACGAACAATATATCTAAGTTATGATAATATATCTAAGTTATTGACCCACTTGTGTAGCTAGCTTCTTTGACTGATAGTGAAACTTAAATGTATTTATAGTTTTTCCAAGCTTTTCATATATTTTTTTGTGGTTGGATGTTGTAATCTGATAGTCATTATTAGGGATTGATTTGGATTTCAATGGTTCAATAAAATTGAATGAATGGTTAAGAATGATTTGCTGAATATAAAAGGTGACCCATTTAATTTAAGACTTAAATACGTTTTTACCCCCCGCAAATAGGGGTGTTTTGCTTTGACCCCCTCAATTATTTTTTTTTAAAAATCCCTTACAAAATTCACTTTTTTGATTTGAGTCCTTTTGTTAGTGTTCCGTTACAAAAAATGCTGAGCTGGTTAACGGATGATTGAGTTGTCATTTTTTTTCTTTTCTAATTTTTTTTATTGCTGACTGTATTGCCACTCAGCTTCTTTTTTTTAAAAAAAATAAAATCTCTCACCTCTCCAAATGCTTCCTCTCCCTCCCTCCGTTAACCCCAAATCTCTCTCAACTCTATCTCTCAATCTTCCCTCTTCCCTCTTATCTGTACCACACCTTCTTCCACTAATGGAGAAGCATTTCAAATGTTTGGAGGTGGCATTGCCATTTATTTACCCAAACTAACTCAAGTATGATAGATTCATATATACCGCAACAGAGTATAATGCTCAGAGAGAGAAAGAGAGTGTTGACCATGGTGGAAGGGAACAACAACAACAACATCACCGTTAACATCAACGAAATTTTGAGTTCTAATTTTTTTCACCGTTTCTCACAATTTTGTGATTCTCTTCACCATTTCTCACCAGATCTGGACGAAATTTTAAAATACCCACGTTCTGCATCTTCGTTCATACCATAATGAACGACTGCTTCTTCTCTCTCTCCGGTTCCATGGTTTTTTTCTTTCACTGGTTTTGTCTTTCTTTGTTGAGAAAATCACAAATCCATGTGCAAAGTGGTGTTGTTGCGGCGGTGAGCAGATCTGGCTCACGTGGTGGTGGTGGTGGTGGCGGCGGTGGCTCTCGAAGCTGAGTGTGGTGCTCATGTGGTGGCGGTGGCTCCCGAAGAAGGATTCTGGTTTTAGATTTGGGGTTGAAGAAGATTGTTGTAAATTGAGGATTTAGGGTTTTTTTTTGATATTTGGTAAGCCAACTTGGCATAAAAAAAATTATAAAAGAAAAAAAAATTACAAGTCACAGCCATGTAGGACAATTGTGTGACACGTAGGCTATTTTTGTAACGTTGAGATAACAGAAGGACTAACGTTAAAAAAGAGGATTTTACAAGGGTTTTTTTTTTAAAAAAAATTTGTAGAGGGTAAAAGCAAAACACCCCCTATTTGTAGGGGTAAAAACGTATTTAAGCCTTAATTGAATATTCTAAATTGAACCTTAGTCAATTGTCAAAATAACTTGGAGCTTATAAAAAAGTAGAGACTAATTGATGACTTAAAAGTTTACAATATTTCCCGGTTCTTTTTTTAAAATTTGAAGAGTTATGATTAAAAAGCATGCAACAAAGAAAGTATATAATATATATGAATGAATATACCAACTTTAACAGTACAAACCGCACAAGAACAATATATACCTACCTACCATGTGGTCCTAACTAATTCACATTTATCAGATGTCTATTTCATTCTGTTTGTGAGAGTAAGTACGATGCAATTATTTTTCTTTCTTGTCTAAATCATCATTTTCTTTCCATTATTATCCTTCATAGTTAAAACTATCGCATGAGTATTGAGTAGTACACGTTTGTCACTCATGTTAGCAATTTCAGTATAGAGACAGCAGTTCTCGAGTTTGAACTGTAACATAAGTGTATGATAGTGTACTCAAAAAAAAGTGTATGATAGTGTTTGTAATGTTTATTTGACATTTCATCTAAGTTGACAACAAAAAAATATAAATACACAAATGTATATATAAACATTTTCACTTGTTGAACTTATGTAACATCATAAATAGTAGTAAGTGATTGCAATGTTAATTTTCTTTTTGGCGCCTCAGAAATCTGCTCTCAGCAACTGCTGAGTTATTTCCTTTTCTTTTTCTTGAGAACACCTGTCCATAATGTCTATCACAGTCTTTCCTTAGGTCCATATATTCACGGCGTACTCCACTGGCATTTAGGACAACAATTTCAAGCTTATCCCCCTGTTAAAACATACATCCACAGCACGTTAAATTTTTATCCTAATGTCAAATGATAGTTAACTATGTAAGCAAACTTACAGTGTGAGTGTGAGTTGCGGATTTAAACACAGTTTTGGCCAGAGCAACTGCTTCTGTTTCAGACAGTCGAGCTATAACATTCTAGAAATAGATCGCATTTTAATGTAGGTGTTAGTAAAAAGAAATTTGAAGAACTGAATATTTCAAGCATAGCACAAATATAAGAACTTCACCTTGGCAGGTAATTTGTATTTACAAATGGTATATCCATCCTGAGAGCTATATCCCACCCGAGAGGCAACAGCACGATGACCACAGTATTTAGCAACACGACGACCAAAACCTGTAAAGATCCATCCCTTTCCTATTTCAGGTTGAAGTAGCAGTGAGCAAAATATTTAATGGGATATGAATAAGAATTGAAAGCTAAAAGTTGTGCACCTTCGCTGTCAAGGCCGCCCAAAACAATGTAAGCATAATCAGGATGACATTTCCGATAATGACAAACAACCTAAGCGTTTCAGGACGGCTCATTGGCTTGTTGTGTTGACGTTCATATATCTGCATTCAGAACCATAAGACGATATGATGTCAGTTCTACCAGAGGCTTCAATTTTTTTTTTTCATGGTCACCTTCAAATAAGAGAGCCACACAAGGTACATAACAATGCCACAGTTTCCCCAGATTTATAACTAACACATCAAAAAGCATGATTGATCAGCTTATATGCTGATAGAACCAATTGGTATTAGTGCTAGAACATCAGGAAAATCCCCTTAGTACAGAATAATGTTGTAGAACTTCAAGGGTCTGCACCACCCAAATGCCTTAAGGCCCCAATTACTCAAATGACTTCTTTCTAATCACAATTTATAAGCAAAATGCCTTATTGGGCCTAACTAACTCCTAAAATTCTAACTAGCTAACCCAATTAACTAACCAACAAGGGTTACCTTAATTGATGCAAATGGTATCATCAAATCCATCCAGCATGTCATTCAAATAAAAACATTTTATCATGCATCTTAAGATGCACATTGAACTAATTCGAGAGAGACATTACATTGCAAGGTAATTTCTTAAATGACAAAAAACAGACTGAAGAAAGTCCGACAACTAACCCCCAATTGTTCATTCCAAGAGCCTTTCACCTTCTAGACAGCAATTTAAAATGAATGCAGATTTTAGAAAATAAAAATTCAAAATGTTTCAAAAAAATAAACACACCGTTAGTTATTATTTGTTGTTAACCTTGAAGGTTACCATATTAGGGCTTTTGGTTACAATATCAATACAAGACCATCAATGCAAATATTCAACCCTTGTTTTGCATAATTAAGAATATTGAGATTTTGGTTTCTTCTTAGGGTATCTGTAACCCAAGTCAAACTAATAATCTACCCCAGAGAAGTACTATGGGTTTATTGTTCTGTCATTCTACATCTATTATGTTACAAACACAGGTTGAAATCAAGCTGTAGCCAAGCAAAGTTCTCTTCCTAACTTAACCAGAAAATTTTTCCAAAGACCTAATATATAGTAATCAACCTAGAGGAATTTTAAGACAGATGACAGAAAATTAATTAAATAATACAGTTTCTCAGTTGCATAGCCATCCTGAAAAAGTTTGAAATCTAAATAGCACTTATGCTGAGTCTTCGACTTACTTACCAAATTCTCAGCAGACAAAACCTCTTGCAAAGCTTTCACGTCGGCTTGAAAACCACAAGAAGTCATCACACTTTTTTCAGATCTGTTACAAACCCCAAAAATCAAAAATCAATTGAGCTTCAGCAAAAGTTAAAAACGAAAAAAAATAAATTGATTGTGTAGGGTATAGTATGAACTAGCGTACAATTTTGAGATTTTGGTGTGATCGCGGGGGACATCCGCTGCGATGACACAGCAATCTGCTCCGGCAATTGCAAAACAAGATCTACAAATAATAATATTGATAGTTAGAAATAATATAATAAAATTGAAAAATAGTTGATCGAACTTCGAAGTGAGCATAGGAGTGGAGCGAGAGAGGGAGTACCCTCCATTGTTGTCATATGGAGACCAATTAGCAAGTTGCTTTGTCATGGTAAATAAATGGGAGTGGAGAAGAGCGATAGATAAACAAAAAGATGAACTGTGTTGTGAAAACTGAAAAAGAGTAAAGGATTTGTTTGGTTTTCTTTCAAAGTCCCTCCACGCCGACGCCACAAACAAAGACATGGACCATCTCAAAATAGCCCATACCCGTTATCCACCCGAACTCATTTTAATTGGGCCCATAGGATATTGCAAAATCAATTATCATTATTTGGATTAAAAATTGTAAATTTACGTAAGCTAATTTCTATACTATAAGTCTTGTTATAATTGTACGATATTTTTTCTAAAAAAAATTGTACATTTCTTATTCTTTTTATTTATTTGGGTGTACTATCTTTTCACAAATTATTATTACACATATGTGGAATTAAAATTTAGGATCCGATTCTTATTATATAATATAAAGTAAACAATTCATTTTAGTAATTTCAATTATTTAGAAGAAAATTTGTCAAAAAAAACTATTTAGAAGAAAATGAACGGTTAGTGTTATATGTATTCAATATTTTCATTGATGATTAAGATTACTTACTCAAATCTTTCATATTTGTAAGCAGGCATGGCTGATATGGACTCTAATGTTGCAGTCTGTCCAGAGGTACCACCATATTCTTCAGCTATTGTTGGGTAACTAAATATTGAGAAAACATCATTCCAATTGTCACTAACAATAGCTGGGATCGAGATTGAAGACATCATTCGAATTGTAGAGGTTCTTGTAGCACCAATCGCAGGGGTGCTCGTAGCACCAACTGCTTCCGAATCCGAGCTACTTCCAACTGCTGCTTCTGAAGTGGTTCCACCTGCTTCCGAACTGCTTCCACCTGCTTCCGAATGCTGGTTGGGATGCCAATACCTCCAAAAGCAAGCTTCTGACCAAAACCTGATGATCCTACGAAGGAATAGAGTTGATTCTCAGATTGAATTAGAAAACCGCAATATAAAATTATGATTAAAAAAAGGAAGAAAAGTAAGTAAAAAAAATGCTAATGATTGCACCATCATTAGATACAAATAATGCAAGGATGTCATAGACTAGTCCTTAAGTTATGTAATCTTCAAGTCTTTAAAGAGATAAGTAGCATTGAATAGAAAGCATATAAAGCTGGAAAAAAATTCGATCTCTTTTATAATGTTCTTGTCCTTAAGTGTTTTTTACACAGGACTTAGGGTGTGTTTGGTTTAGGAGATAAAGAGGGAGGAGAGAGTGAGGGAAGAGAGAGTAAGGGAAGAAAGAGTGAGGGAAGGGAGAAAGAGCCCCTTTCTCTCCACTTTCTCTCCACTTGTGGAGAGATTATAAAAAACACTAAACTAATCTTTCCTCCCTCTCTCTTTCCTATTTCTCTCCTTAACCAAACATCCTAAAATCACTCTTTCTTCCCTTACTCTCTCTTCCCTCACTCTCTCTTCCCTCTTTCACCCCAAACAAACACACCCTTAGTTTTGTTCTGTCCTTCCGATGATATCAACATACTGACATGTAAAAAAAGTAACTTGGAGGGTGGGTTGTGGAGGTGGGGGACAGCAGGAAAAAATCCACAAACAGGATGCCGTACTTCTGCATTATCATACATAGAACAAAACCCCGATACTTCATAGCTCCTTCACGTCGTTTGACATTTTTTACGAATATTACGTGAGTTGTTGAATGCCTATCCACTGCTTCCATTCCATAGGTCAGAATACCACCAGCAAAATACACAAAGACACACACACACAGACACATGATACAATGTGAAATGAAATCAGAAAATGAAATAATAGTAAATAGTAAATTAAGATTATGCAAAGTGTGTCAGTTGTTTTGCAAATCCACTATAAAAACAAAAGCTTCCTCAAAATCTTCAATAAAGACAATCTGCTGAGAGCAAGACAGCTAATAAATGAAGTAATTGCAAAAGGATTCAATAGTCACGCCTACCTCCAAATGATGTGGATGAACTACCAAAAGCTGGAGTTGAAGATGACCTGTGCATTGAACTACCGAACGCAGGTGAACACGAAGCACCAAATGGAGAAGGCGTGTGTGCTGCACCAAATACACCGGTGGAAGTACCCCCAGATATGGAAGAATCCGTTTGCGAACCAAATGGAGTTGTACTACCAAATGGTTTAGGGAAAAAAAATTGTTACTTGAATTATTCTGCCTAAACACAGAATTGGTCTGCCCAAATGGGCTTGTTGATGATTGCTCAAAAGCTGTTTAAAAAATTCCATATGTTAATTCATGGTAAACAAAGAAACATCTTAAACTTGAACATCCAAGTATACTAAAATGAACAACAACAATAACAAAGAATGATAAATTATAAAAAACCACTGTCCAATAAATGACAAGTCCTAACAATTTGCACCCCACTTAACAAATATGATCCAACTTTTGAGAGTGATAGGGAATAATAAAGACCAATTTACTTCAAAAAATTGAGCAAATGGCCTAATAAAAAGCCATTGAAAGGAGATAAAACTTACAGAACATCCTTACAACTTTCCAAATACAGTGGTAGCTTGTTGCTCCCTAGCTGCAATCGACACACATCAAATAATTAGCTTTTCTTTAATTGTTTGTTTTTTATCTTCTTTTCACAGTACGAAGAAAATTGGAAAACGCAAGAAAGAAACACGCAAAACGCAGGTCGCCCTAACGGATTAATCAGTTAAGAAGGTGAGCATAAATCGAATTGATTGAAGAGGAAGCGAATCAGTTAAGAATTCAGAAATCAGAATTCACAAAAAAACAATGAAACAAACAGAATTCACACAAACAATGAAACAGAATTTAGAACTCCAAAACCGAATCGAACCTTGATAGAAAATCGATTGAAGAGGAACCGTTGCTGGCTTTCTACGTTGCACTGTTGCAGGAGAAGCGGAGTCACGGAGAGGAAGGCGTGCTTGATTCGCGTGATGAAGTCGTGAAGAAAAAGAGGAAAAAGGAAGCGTCGTGAACGTGAACCGTGTGTGGGTGGATCAAGAAAAGGGGGGAAAATATATTAAACCTAAGTGTCTAAACGACGTCGTTTAGACCTAATAAGTGAAATTAACAACCCTATTCCATGAAGAACTTATACGCACATTATTAGGATTTACGATTAGTTTTTCAATCAATGAAACACATCTATATCACAATTAGCCTAGGATTTGAGTCTGATTCTTTTTTTTCTCCAACACTGATTCTCTTTAGATGTAAGTTCTTTGAAATCAGGGTGGAGCCATGATTTTTGTTCAAGGGGTGCGGACGATAAAATGTATGACTTAATAAAATACACTTCTATAAAAAAAATTGATATAGGTAATAATACTAGCAAAGTAAATCGTGAGAATGATATAGATACTAGGTATAAAAAAAAAAGAAAGGAAAGTAGATAAAAATTTGATCTAATCTATAAAAAATATTGTTAATAGAATGATATAGAAGATTTGAAAAAGAAAAAACAAATGAAAGATTTGGAAAAAAATTAATATAGGTAATAACACTAGCTAAGTAAAACGTGAGAATGAGATAGTGGGGCATAACCAAGTCAACATTGACGTAGTGAAACTCGAAACTCTGGGTTTTTATCAATTCTGAAAGTGCCGTACCTAGTTTTTACTACTTTATTTTTAATTTTAAAGATGCCCCCCTCCCTCTTGTTTGAAATGGTCTGTTGGGAAGCCCTTCGTTAACACATCAGCCCAATGGCGTCCAAAAGGAATGTAAGTTGTAGTTATTAACCCACTATCAAGTTTTTCCTTAATAAAGTGACGATCTATCTCTATGTGCTTCGTCATGTCATGTTTAACGGGATTATGAGCAACACTGAGAGCTGAAATTTACTATCCCAAAATAACTTCTACGAAATATAAATAAAGAGGGGCAGCTGTCATACCCTAATTTTGTTTGATGTTTTTACTATTTAGTTCGCGTGTCGCGAGATTTTTTTTTTTGCGAGATTAAATTGTCCCTTGCGAACTTTAGTTTAAGTTCATCATGACAAGAAACTGAAGATAGTTAATTTTGCCCGTTGTTGTCTGATATCTCTATTGCTTCATGTTAGTTATAAAATTCAGTTTAATTAATTATGAAGTGCCTACTAAGAAAAAGCAACTAAACATGCTTGAGAAGTATCAGACTGAGGAGTTGACATAATTTTATTCTTTCTTGAAGACTAAGCATTTTTTTCCTACAAATCTTGAAATTTCTGATACTCAAGTAAGGAGTCTCATTTTGTAATTCTCATGTATTAATTATGTTGACTATGTTTCTCGGTTACCGTTCTCCTTATTCTGTTACTGAGAAGAAGCTTTCATTATGATTGAAGTGTTGGATTGAAGGGTATGGTCATACACTCAGCAAGTTCTGTGAAACTTGTCTTTCATTAAGTGTTAGCATTAGAATAGTTGGGTTATAGTCTTGTCTATGTTGCATATTCTGAAAATCTTCTTTCACTGCAAATGAGAGAGGCCATTGATATCAATGCTTAGTCTTCATATTTAGGAAGTTCTGTTTAGCTTTTGTCTTTCTCTAATCATAAATTTCAAAATTAGGTATTGTTTATGATGCATATCTTTTACTATATTTTTTATCCTTACTAAATGATCATCGTATGAACTTATCATCTGTATTCTTTTTAATGGTTCTTCACTATATAATAGGACATTGATTTTTCTTATTTTCTTCAATATCTGTCGGTATTGAGGATGCAGAAGATCTCATTGCTGATCTAGACAATGCTTTTAGAACTGGTCCTCTGTAATTTCATATAAAAATATTCATCTTTTAGCAGTTGAATAAACTATATGCTTGTTTTAAATAACGAATAATGTATATCTATTTTCTGAGTTATGATGAAACATGTTGAAATTTTTGCAGCTTGGTTATCCTATTTGTGTTGCTTCTGTGAACTGATAGTGAAAACTTCAATGTATTCCTCGTATTTGCAAAATCCATATTTTTAGTTTATGTTTTTAACCATTATTGGATTAACACATATTAACGCATAAAGTTATAAAAAAATTCTGATAAATAAAAAGCTAACTAGTTTAAAGAATAGGAATAATCTCAGACGTTGATATTTAATAGACAACGATTTCTCAAACAAGCTTCTGACCAAAACCTGATGATCCTACGAAGGAATAGAGTTGATTCTCAGATTGAATTAGAAAACCGCAATATAAAATTATGATTAAAAAAAGGAAGAAAAGTAAGTAAAAAAAATGCTAATGATTGCACCATCATTAGATACAAATAATGCAAGGATGTCATAGACTAGTCCTTAAGTTATGTAATCTTCAAGTCTTTAAAGAGATAAGTAGCATTGAATAGAAAGCATATAAAGCTGGAAAAAAATTCGATCTCTTTTATAATGTTCTTGTCCTTAAGTGTTTTTTACACAGGACTTAGGGTGTGTTTGGTTTAGGAGATAAAGAGGGAGGAGAGAGTGAGGGAAGAGAGAGTAAGGGAAGAAAGAGTGAGGGAAGGGAGAAAGAGCCCCTTTCTCTCCACTTTCTCTCCACTTGTGGAGAGATTATAAAAAACACTAAACTAATCTTTCCTCCCTCTCTCTTTCCTATTTCTCTCCTTAACCAAACATCCTAAAATCACTCTTTCTTCCCTTACTCTCTCTTCCCTCACTCTCTCTTCCCTCTTTCACCCCAAACAAACACACCCTTAGTTTTGTTCTGTCCTTCCGATGATATCAACATACTGACATGTAAAAAAAGTAACTTGGAGGGTGGGTTGTGGAGGTGGGGGACAGCAGGAAAAAATCCACAAACAGGATGCCGTACTTCTGCATTATCATACATAGAACAAAACCCCGATACTTCATAGCTCCTTCACGTCGTTTGACATTTTTTACGAATATTACGTGAGTTGTTGAATGCCTATCCACTGCTTCCATTCCATAGGTCAGAATACCACCAGCAAAATACACAAAGACACACACACACAGACACATGATACAATGTGAAATGAAATCAGAAAATGAAATAATAGTAAATAGTAAATTAAGATTATGCAAAGTGTGTCAGTTGTTTTGCAAATCCACTATAAAAACAAAAGCTTCCTCAAAATCTTCAATAAAGACAATCTGCTGAGAGCAAGACAGCTAATAAATGAAGTAATTGCAAAAGGATTCAATAGTCACGCCTACCTCCAAATGATGTGGATGAACTACCAAAAGCTGGAGTTGAAGATGACCTGTGCATTGAACTACCGAACGCAGGTGAACACGAAGCACCAAATGGAGAAGGCGTGTGTGCTGCACCAAATACACCGGTGGAAGTACCCCCAGATATGGAAGAATCCGTTTGCGAACCAAATGGAGTTGTACTACCAAATGGTTTAGGGAAAAAAAATTGTTACTTGAATTATTCTGCCTAAACACAGAATTGGTCTGCCCAAATGGGCTTGTTGATGATTGCTCAAAAGCTGTTTAAAAAATTCCATATGTTAATTCATGGTAAACAAAGAAACATCTTAAACTTGAACATCCAAGTATACTAAAATGAACAACAACAATAACAAAGAATGATAAATTATAAAAAACCACTGTCCAATAAATGACAAGTCCTAACAATTTGCACCCCACTTAACAAATATGATCCAACTTTTGAGAGTGATAGGGAATAATAAAGACCAATTTACTTCAAAAAATTGAGCAAATGGCCTAATAAAAAGCCATTGAAAGGAGATAAAACTTACAGAACATCCTTACAACTTTCCAAATACAGTGGTAGCTTGTTGCTCCCTAGCTGCAATCGACACACATCAAATAATTAGCTTTTCTTTAATTGTTTGTTTTTTATCTTCTTTTCACAGTACGAAGAAAATTGGAAAACGCAAGAAAGAAACACGCAAAACGCAGGTCGCCCTAACGGATTAATCAGTTAAGAAGGTGAGCATAAATCGAATTGATTGAAGAGGAAGCGAATCAGTTAAGAATTCAGAAATCAGAATTCACAAAAAAACAATGAAACAAACAGAATTCACACAAACAATGAAACAGAATTTAGAACTCCAAAACCGAATCGAACCTTGATAGAAAATCGATTGAAGAGGAACCGTTGCTGGCTTTCTACGTTGCACTGTTGCAGGAGAAGCGGAGTCACGGAGAGGAAGGCGTGCTTGATTCGCGTGATGAAGTCGTGAAGAAAAAGAGGAAAAAGGAAGCGTCGTGAACGTGAACCGTGTGTGGGTGGATCAAGAAAAGGGGGGAAAATATATTAAACCTAAGTGTCTAAACGACGTCGTTTAGACCTAATAAGTGAAATTAACAACCCTATTCCATGAAGAACTTATACGCACATTATTAGGATTTACGATTAGTTTTTCAATCAATGAAACACATCTATATCACAATTAGCCTAGGATTTGAGTCTGATTCTTTTTTTTCTCCAACACTGATTCTCTTTAGATGTAAGTTCTTTGAAATCAGGGTGGAGCCATGATTTTTGTTCAAGGGGTGCGGACGATAAAATGTATGACTTAATAAAATACACTTCTATAAAAAAAATTGATATAGGTAATAATACTAGCAAAGTAAATCGTGAGAATGATATAGATACTAGGTATAAAAAAAAAAGAAAGGAAAGTAGATAAAAATTTGATCTAATCTATAAAAAATATTGTTAATAGAATGATATAGAAGATTTGAAAAAGAAAAAACAAATGAAAGATTTGGAAAAAAATTAATATAGGTAATAACACTAGCTAAGTAAAACGTGAGAATGAGATAGTGGGGCATAACCAAGTCAACATTGACGTAGTGAAACTCGAAACTCTGGGTTTTTATCAATTCTGAAAGTGCCGTACCTAGTTTTTACTACTTTATTTTTAATTTTAAAGATGCCCCCCTCCCTCTTGTTTGAAATGGTCTGTTGGGAAGCCCTTCGTTAACACATCAGCCCAATGGCGTCCAAAAGGAATGTAAGTTGTAGTTATTAACCCACTATCAAGTTTTTCCTTAATAAAGTGACGATCTATCTCTATGTGCTTCGTCATGTCATGTTTAACGGGATTATGAGCAACACTGAGAGCTGAAATTTACTATCCCAAAATAACTTCTACGAAATATAAATAAAGAGGGGCAGCTGTCATACCCTAATTTTGTTTGATGTTTTTACTATTTAGTTCGCGTGTCGCGAGATTTTTTTTTTTGCGAGATTAAATTGTCCCTTGCGAACTTTAGTTTAAGTTCATCATGACAAGAAACTGAAGATAGTTAATTTTGCCCGTTGTTGTCTGATATCTCTATTGCTTCATGTTAGTTATAAAATTCAGTTTAATTAATTATGAAGTGCCTACTAAGAAAAAGCAACTAAACATGCTTGAGAAGTATCAGACTGAGGAGTTGACATAATTTTATTCTTTCTTGAAGACTAAGCATTTTTTTCCTACAAATCTTGAAATTTCTGATACTCAAGTAAGGAGTCTCATTTTGTAATTCTCATGTATTAATTATGTTGACTATGTTTCTCGGTTACCGTTCTCCTTATTCTGTTACTGAGAAGAAGCTTTCATTATGATTGAAGTGTTGGATTGAAGGGTATGGTCATACACTCAGCAAGTTCTGTGAAACTTGTCTTTCATTAAGTGTTAGCATTAGAATAGTTGGGTTATAGTCTTGTCTATGTTGCATATTCTGAAAATCTTCTTTCACTGCAAATGAGAGAGGCCATTGATATCAATGCTTAGTCTTCATATTTAGGAAGTTCTGTTTAGCTTTTGTCTTTCTCTAATCATAAATTTCAAAATTAGGTATTGTTTATGATGCATATCTTTTACTATATTTTTTATCCTTACTAAATGATCATCGTATGAACTTATCATCTGTATTCTTTTTAATGGTTCTTCACTATATAATAGGACATTGATTTTTCTTATTTTCTTCAATATCTGTCGGTATTGAGGATGCAGAAGATCTCATTGCTGATCTAGACAATGCTTTTAGAACCGGTCCTCTGTAATTTCATATAAAAATATTCATCTTTTAGCAGTTGAATAAACTATATGCTTGTTTTAAATAACGAATAATGTATATCTATTTTCTGAGTTATGATGAAACATGTTGAAATTTTTGCAGCTTGGTTATCCTATTTGTGTTGCTTCTGTGAACTGATAGTGAAAACTTCAATGTATTCCTCGTATTTGCAAAATCCATATTTTTAGTTTATGTTTTTAACCATTATTGGATTAACACATATTAACGCATAAAGTTATAAAAAAATTCTGATAAATAAAAAGCTAACTAGTTTAAAGAATAGGAATAATCTCAGACGTTGATATTTAATAGACAACGATTTCTCAAACAAGCTTAACTGTGAACTCTGGTAATCTGCATTGTTAAAGGAAAAAAGATACACGTACCAACGAAACCTTAAATATGCGAAGCACTGTCATTATAGTATCTGAATATATCAAAATTACAAACTCGTCTCTAAGTGTCTCATTTGTTAGTAATTTTAGAGACTAAAATGATTAACAAAAAACACACATGAGGAGCAAAGTGACTAACAAGAGACACATTTGAGGTCCAATATCAATTACTAAAAAGACATTTGGGGATGCATTTGTAATTTCAATACGTTCAAAGACTATAGTTATCATAAAAAAGGACTATAATGACAGCACCTTACTCATTTAAGGACCAAAAATAGTTGTTTACCCTGGTAACTGTCTTGAAGAAATTGCTAGAAAACATAAGGAAAGCAGTACCAAATTAATTGCCTACGTCTCAGGGCATTGCATAAATGATTGGAGAATGGAGATCTCTCAGTTATAACTGAAGCTTGTGTGCATAGTTGCCCCAAGTTGCTGAAACTGAAGTCAAGTTCTGCAAGTTGACCAATGACAAATGGTCCCATGATAAATAGCTCATGGAATGTCGGCTATGAAGCCCCGATACTTCAAAAATGGCAACGTACCTGTATCCGACACGTATCCGATACCGATACGTATCCGATACTTCCCGATACTTCTCGATACGTACCTAAAGAGTATCCAATAATTTTTTAATTATTTTTAAAATATATTTCACTCGATACTTTTTAGATACATCTTCGATTCTTCTTGCCAACGAAGGATACTTCTCAGATACATTTTCGATACCTCTTACCAACTAAGCACATGATTATCACTCATATATATGATACACTTTAGTACCTCAATAACTAAAAGACAAAATCATGTTTTTTCATAACACAATCATAGAAGAAATAATATATTGTGATATGGGTGTGATAAATATACGTAACTATATCTACTTGATATGATCACAAGTATTTATTTCTACAATGTGATGATCATATATAATAGAAGGTGGGTAGATTGGGTTCACAATGATCTTCAAACTAGAATATCTTAATAAAACTATTTATATATATATATATATATATATATAAAAAGTCATGTATGTGAGGTTCTCAGTCAATAATATTTTAGTTAGTAATTATTGATTCCTTCAATATTTAAGTCAAGCTATGTCCCTCAATCAATTATATTGGGCAGTTTTTTTATCATCTCTATAAAATACAATATTTCTGTTTCTATCGTTGTTTCTTTTCTTTTTGTCTTTCTATTCATTTTTCACTTTTATATATTTAAATTTTAATTTAATTTTTTATTAAAGTATCTCAGCCGTGTCGTATCTTAATTTTCAAAATTTTTCTGTATCCCCGTATCCGTATCCGTATCGTGTCGTATCCCGTATCATATCCCGTATCCGGACTTCATAGAATGTCGGCAAGGATTAACCTAAGATAGCTCATGAACAACAGAGTTATAATACTATTATTATTGTTGACAGACTGAGTGAGTGAAAAATGTACAGGGACCCCATGCTTTCGCTTGATTTGAAGTTAGTTATATACAATTAATTATTTACATTTGTTTGAATAAAATTCCCGCTACCTTAACCACAGGTTTCATTTGACTTTTATGGTATGTTTGGTAGCCAAGAAAACCTAGAGAAAAGAAAAGAAAGGAAAGAAAAGTAAGGGAATATTCTATTTTCCTTTGTTTGGTTGCCATTTAAAATAAGAAGGAATGAAAAGTTTTAGTGGGTCCCATTTTGAGAAGAAAAGTAAGGGAAAACACTTTTTTATGCAAATGACATATTTAACCTTGCACTAAAATTAATGTATTGCAATGTAAAAAATATTTTACTTTTTTAGTAAAGGTTAGTTTTGTCATTTTATACATATACACTTTTCTTGCCTCTTATTTTATCTCCTACCAAACAAGGGAAGAGAAACATCCAATTTTCTACTCTTTTTCTTTCCTTTCCCTTACCTTTATTTCCTCTCGTTTTCTTTTTTAACCAAACACACCCTTATGGTTGGATGTTGTAATCTAATAATCATTATTAGGGATTTGGATTTTCCTGCGGCCACTTTCAACTAGGCCTGGACAACGGGCGGTCTTGAGCGGTTTCGGGCCCAAAACCACCAACCGAATCAAAACCGCGGTTGCAAAGCACCAGCCAACTTCCGCCCATGTTTTGTTGTCGGATGGTGCGGTTCGGTTTGCCGGGTTTGCCGGATTTAGCGGGTGGGCACTGGCGGGTTTGAGGGAGAGAGAGGCTGAGGGAGAAAAACCAGAGAGGCTGAGGCTGAAGGACGAGGAAAGGGAGATTTTGGAGAAAAAATAACAGAGAGGGAGGAAGATGAAGTGAGGAAGACGATGGAGTGAAAATAAACACGGTTCTCTCTCTTACTTTTAGAGTACGTTTGGTAGCCGTGAAAGTGGGCAGAAAAGAAATGTGAGAAAGGAAAACACGTTTTTCAAAAAGCTTTCCACCCTTTGGTTAAGAAAAATGCAGGCAAGGGAAGGAAAAAAACCATGCGGGCCCCACGAAATTGCAATCCTTCCGATTTGGAAAGAAAACGGTGGAAAGTGAGTTAGGCTACTGAAATTACGTTCTTATCCTTCTTCATTGTGATGTTCTTTTTTATTTTTATTATTATTATTTCTTCTAACAAATAAAAAATTGTTTTAAATTTATTAATATTTTTTAAAAATCTTTACCATGTTATAAATTATTCTTTGTTGTTCTTTCACTGCTAAGAATGTATTTTATAATTTTTATTCTTTTTTATCATTAAGGCTAATTTTGTCATTTTACAACAAAATAGTTTTCTTTCCTCTCACTTTCTATTCCATTTTATTCTCTACCAAACAATCAAAAAATCATCTCATTTTCTACTCTTTTTCTCTTCTTCTCCCTTCCTTTCTTTTCTCTCCGTTTCCTCTACTTTTCTCTTCTAAACCAAACATAGCCTTAAATAATAACTTAATAAGAGTAGTAGTATAATAAATAATTATAATTATTATTATTATTATTATTATTATTATTATTTATTATATAATCAAGTCAATTTTTCAAACTATTAATATTTTATGCAAAAAGAAAAGCCAGGCACGTGGGATGCAATGATGATAAAGCTGGCTAGTACTCTACTCACCTACCCATTTCACATCTTGACAGTGCTGCATTTACGCGTGAAGACGTGAAGTTATCTTCTTAGTTCATTTTTTTCTCTGTGCTGAAGGTAAGCTTAATGAAGGTAAGCTGAAGCATACACATGGAGATACACCTCCGTTCTCGGTCGGGCTCGGTCACCGACGGTGAAAGTTTCTGAAACCGTAACCGACCACCATCAACCGCCTGTAACCTACTTCTTCCACCCGAAAATCCGACGACCCGTGACAATCTGCCCGACTTGCCAACTTGGAGGCGGTTAGCTCGGATTTCGGGCGGGTGTGACATTGTTGTCCACCCCTACTTTCAACTATAGAGACGATCTTGTCCAACAATAAAATTGAATGGTTAAAAATGACTTGCTGAATAGAAAAAGTGAGACCCATTTAATTTAATATCCAAGAAATATTTTGATAATGACCTGAAAATATCTACAATCATCATGGTGACTTCTTACAATATTTCCCCTACTTTCTTTTAAAATTTGAAAAGGGTTATGATTAAACTATATAATATAGGTTTAAATATATTTTATCCCCCGTAAATATATTCATTTTCCATTTATCTCCTGTAAAAAAAAAGTTTACGGTCACCTCCGCTGTTAGATTATGTAGTATATAATGGTATAAACCGTGTACGATTACCCCCTGCAAAATATAAAAAGTTTACGGTTACCCCCTGCAGGGGTAACTAGAAACACTTATTATTTACAAGGTCTTTTTTGAGAGTTTTTGTTTTACAGGGGTAAATGAAAAATGGGTATATTTGCAAGGGGTAACATATATTTAAGCCTATAATATATGAATACCAACTTTAACAATAGCACGAGAACAATATATACCTATCTGCCATGTGGTCCTAATTCACATTTCTCAGATGTCTGTTTCATTCTGTTTGTGAGAGTAGTAAATACGATGCCAATGACTTTTCTTTCTTGTCTAAATCATCATTTTGTTTCCATTATATCTTTCACAGTTAATTAATATCACACCTGAATAGAGATTTTTTCATTTGTTACTAGGGGTGTTCGCGGTGCGTTTTGGTTTGGTTTTGAGACAAAAAGTGAATCGAACCGCAAGGTAAAACTACATGCGATTTGGTTTGGTTCAATTTGGCTTCCTAAAATAAAACCAAACCAATGCGGTTTGAATTAGTTCGGTTGGTTCGGTTTTTAAAGACAAAACATAAACTAAAACGAAGTTAAAATTAACTAACATAAAAAACGTCTTAACATAAATCTTTAAGAAAATATGTGCTCAAATAAATGTAGTATATAAATTACTTTCTTTTAATTCTTTTAAGATAGTTACAGTCATGTTTAAAAGAATTTGAATTAAATGTTTATTGTAATTTTTAAATATAGCATAACAAAATTGATTGTTTGTAAGTGAGTCAAAGAATAAATTGGATTTGGGCTAGTAAGTGAGTGAACATTGGGTTTTAGTTGGAGTTGGGCTAGTAAGCTGGTAAGGAAGATTGTAAGTCAATAAGCCTTAGTGGTACTTTGTAGTTCGGTTTGGTTTGGTTCGGTTGGCGGAACAAAAAACGCGGTCCAAACCGAACCTCACGGTTGATTGAAAAAGAAAACCGATTAGATTTTGCGATTTGCGGTTTTTTGCGGTTTTCGGTTTGGGTTGGTTCGGTTTGCGGTTTTCTACTGGGTTGATTCGGTTTTGAACACCCCTATTTGTTACTACAGTTTTAGACTACAAATGTACACGTCTGTGGGCTGTATTAGCAATTTCAGTGACATGAAAATTGCTACTTTAACAAAATACATATATACACATTTAAAAGTGACGATATATATTAAGAATTTTCACTTCTTGAACTTCTGTAACATCATAATTAAATAGTAAGTGCTTGCTATTTAATTATGATGTTACTCCTTTGAGAAATTAACACTGCAAGCTATTGTTACTCCTTTGAGAAATTATGATGTTACTTACTATTTTCTCAAAGGATCCTTGAATTTCGTTGGGTACTAATATATCCGAGGTAAAATAATTTTAAATTTAAATGTTTTTTAAAATATAAAAATATAAAAAAAACGACTTGAAAATCTATAATAGTTAAGCGCTATTAAATGCTTGTTAAGATTTACCCCATATACATATTTTTTTTTTTAGGCAAAGTGGTTAGAAATTAGTGTGTTAGTAGTTAGAGGGGAGGGAAGTGGGGTTCGAACCCCGTACGCCTATATTTTCACAAACGATGTACCTTTCACTCAACCACGTGAGCTACCCTTCCGGGACTACCCCATATACATAATAGAGATTGAGATTATCTTGATTCTCAAAAGAAATGAAGGGTTTCATTAATATAGTTTTTTGGTACAGACATTCCTAATAGATTTTTTTAGGTATTTATAGGTTTTTTACACTAAAAATTATAGCAATGGAACCCTCAATTTCTTTTGAGAAATGGAGAGGATCCCAACTCAATAACAGTTGTTCCATGTCAAACAGCTTTAGTTAGAACATTAACATTATCACAAGTGGTATTAAAACCTGTGTAAAAACAAGCGCGACCCGTGCAAATGGACGATTAATTCATATGGGTGTTCAATTTAACCACATCTTATCCTTATGGAAAGTAAATTACATTGTGTTTCTAAGCATAACCTAAGGAAAAGTGAAAAAGTCTCAGCTAAAAAGAAGCTTAATTATCGCCAATACCAAGATATTTACTCTAAAAAAACCCTAATTAATCTAACAGAAACTTTCCGATGCTCATTGCTTATTTGCCAATGACCATTTTACCCAGTCACTACCCCTCCACAAATTGCTCCTTTATCAAACTACTACTATACAATACAAGTTAATTTAAGAAAAGTGGTTTTTTATTTTAAGTCTTAACCACGATTTTTATGCATCCAAGTTCAATGATCACCCTTCCCCTAACCTACTTCATAGTTGAAACTTCTCTTTCACCCGACACTACACCATTTTTCTTCTTTATCTCATCCTTTCCATCTAAGCCTTCAAAAGCTATCAGATCCTAATACCCTTTTCAGTTTTCAATCCTTTCCTTCTCTCTCTCTAACCTTAAAAGTTTCATAGACAATTTGAAAGGAAAAAAGGTAATGTTCTTAGTAAAAGAGGAACACAACACACAACCTTAATTTCTTCAAATTGATCTCATTCATGGGCTGCACAGCCTCAAAAACCTCAACAATAGTTGTGAAAAACTCTTCTGATGAGGGAAATCAATCTCCTAAATCTATCTCTCTTCCTACACCTCTTGTGCATCACCCACCAACAAAAAAAGGTGATACACATCACCTAGTATCCTTAACTTCCACAACCTATGGTTCCCTTCTCTTAATTCATCAAAAAGATTCCAACTTTAAATCAAATAGCTATGAGGGTAACCCTCATTCTCCTCCACCAGAAGGGGCAGAACAGTCATTTTCCCCTGACTCTGTCATCAATACCTGGGAACTCATGGATGGTCTCAATGATGATGATCATCATGATAATGATATTCATGTTGAAAAATTCAATTTTGACACCCCTTCTAAGAAGCCAAGTTCTCTCTCAGAAACTGTGGTAGAGAAGAACTTTTGTTCTTCACCATTATCAATTGAAAAAAAGCCACTTTGGCAACATTTATCTGAAGAAGCTTTGCTTGCTAAATTGGATCCAAATGTTGTTTCAAGTTACAGGAGAGCATTATCATCAAGGAACCTAGGAATCAACAACAACAACAACAACAATTTATCGAGAGGTGTAAGTTCAATAGGGTCTAATAGTAATAGTAATAGCCCTTTGAATTGTTCTTCATTTTCTAGCAATTTATGTTCTTTACCGGTTTCTGAAGACAGAATAGTAGTTTATTTTACTAGCTTAAGGGGTATTAGAAAGACTTATGAAGATTGTTGTTCAGTTAGGATGATATTGAGGGGATTTAGAGTTGTTGTAGATGAAAAGGATGTTTCTATGGACTCGTCTTATAAGAAAGAATTGGAGAATGCACTTGGTGGAAAAGTGGTTACTTTGCCACATGTTTTTATAAAAGGAAAACATGTAGGAAATGCTGAGGAGATTAAGTTGTTGAATGAATCTGGTGAATTGGAAAATCTTTTGAAAGGTTTTCGTATTAAGGATGTTTGGTTTGTTTGTGAGATTTGTGGAGATGCTAGGTTTGTTCCTTGTCTAAATTGTAGTGGTAGTAGGAAAGTGTTTGATGGAAGAAGGGGAATTGAGAAGATGTCAATATTGTAATGAAAATGGCTTGATAAGATGCCAGAGTTGCAGCTCCTGACTGGTTTTAATTGCAATGCCAATTTTTTGCGTGTGTAGACAGTAAATCCTCTACACGCAAATGCAAAGACGAATCTCTCGAGCCAGGTAGGACCACATGAGACGGCAAATCTCTCCCTCAAGAGTTTTATCGCTACTGCATTCTCGGGGCTGGATTTGAACCCAGGAACGCTGGTTAAGCTGAAAGAGACCTAAACTATCTCATCCAAACGCCATTGGTATTGCAATGCCAGTTTCAATGTTCTTTGTTTTAGGCTTTTTAGTTTAGTTTAGTTTAGTTTATATTTGTCCATGTTAGGCTTCAGCTTTTGTTATGTTTCATAAACTTTGAATTTTAACTAAATAAAATTTGACTAGTTTACATGCAGCATGTGGTTGGATTGGATTGGATCCAATTTTAAATGTGTGAATCAATCACATCTTTTTATATGGTAATAATGATATCAATTGTCAAGGACTTCTGAGAAGAGTATCAAAAGTAAGAGTGATATTCATTCAAATTCCAATGGGTTGTTGAACCAATAGTAACAGTGATAATCCTAGGGGTTGAGCAGCATTATTAAAGGGGTTGTTGGTGGCAATACCATAATGAATGACACACACAAACTGGTAAGTAACATTGATGGATGAGTTAGATTTAGCTGGGTGGACGGTGAACCAAGTTTGGACAAAAGTGAGAGCAAGTGCAACATATTGGTCCAAGGATGGCGAATAGGTGTTAAAAAATGCCCAATACAAAACTTCCATTTATTCTGGAAATGCATGTTGATATGAGCTTTAACACCGGAATACAATTGTTGATTAGGTACCACGTCAGTGGGCATGAAATGAATTAGTTTGGCCAATTCCTCATCATTTCCATAGTAACTACACAAAATCCCTGTACGTCTCAACTCCATCACATCCTCTGGTACACGGATGAGTGAGTCTAAGAAAGCCACAAAAGTACCAACTTCGTAACCGTTTTTAAAATCTGGACACATCTCATAAGCTATCAAGTTGAGCAAGATGACAGGTGAGGTCTCATCCAAAACGAACATAGAAAGACGCAATTCCCCTGTAAGCCAACCGTGCGAGAAATACATTTCTCCTAACCTGTTTGTATAAGTTGACTTCAACCTTATACTTCTCCTTCTGTTACAAAATTAGAGATAGACTTCACATATTCTATTATCATTTTCCCTCTAATTTCAGTTTTCTAGTAATGTGATGGTGACCTATTTATTTTTTTTAACAAAAGAAATGATATGGAGGCTCGTTAAAACCTTCTTTTCTGATGCAAAACCCTCCTTAGGGAAAAAACACCAGGAAGGAGTAAAGAACATTCATTCACAAACAGAATCCACGATAACTTTTCCTCAACACTTTCGTCGACGGCAACATTACTGAACCATTTATCAGTGTTATTAAACACATCAGCTACAAATAGAAGCTTCAGATCCTCAATGTTTTCTACAATACTTCTATATAGATCAAGTGAATTAAGGTTATTGCTGCTTTGGATGTACTTTGCAGCCAACATCAGCTTGTAATCCTCTCCTTCTCGTAGATTCTCATCACCGTAGTGGATTGGACCCATTGACACCAACTTGGGAGTGTAGTATTCCACATAATCTTTTCTATTTCGAAGATCTTTTGGTACCTTTTGTATCATTGGTTGTGTAGTTCGTGGTCTTTGTTCTCCTCTACTGTGTTCCAAAAGGTTTACTTGAAGCCTCTCATTGAGGTGGAACATTGTTGTGTAATATTAATTCAATAGTGCTTGAGGGATTCGTAGATGTTTTTTTTTATTAATTTAGACAAATTGTGTGCATTATATATAAAACTCTTGTGTGTGTGTGCGTGTGTATAACTTTTTCATGCATCCCTTACCACTTGAACAAGATAAGTATATTTTATTTTTTTGACACAGCAAGATAAGTATATTAATTAATGATGCATGCAAGAAATTCTCACTTTTTTCTTTTCTCTACTTCTAGTATACACTATTAATAGGCCTTTGACATTCAACAACTGGATATTGGTTTTACTCAACATGTTGCATTTTACTTCTTTTATTATTATTTTTTTAAGAAAAGTTGGATTTTACTTCTTAGTTCGTAATGTGTACAATAGAGCTGGTTTGAGTGGGTGTTCTATGTGAATCCCAACTAATAATTTTATAGCATTATATTTCAATAATAAATTAATTTTTTAATTTTACCTTTAGTCTCTGAGCAACTATGTATTGTTTAAATTTTGGTGTCTTTTAATCTAATCTAATATCTATTCATTCAAACAAACAATTTACAAAAAGATAATTTTAAATATTTTCATTTTTTGACACATCACCACTTTTGATTATTTCTCATTTTTTAATTCTATTTTCTCTTTATTTCTCTCTCTCTCTCTCTCAATCTCACATTTCCCAATATTTCTCACTTTTTTACATCTAATCTATCTAATCTAATATCTATTCATCTAATCTATCTAACCTAATCTAATCTATCTATCTATCTATCTATCTATCTATCTATCTATCTATCTATCTAATATCTAATCTAATCTAATCTAATCTAATATCTAATATCTAATATCTAATCTATCTAATATCTATTCATTCAAACAAACAACTTACAAAAAGACAATTTTAAACATCTTCATTTTTTGACACATCACCACTTTTGATTATTTCTCATTTTTTAATTCTATTTTCTCTTTATTTCTCTCTCTCTCTCTCTCAATCTCACATTTTCCAATATTTCTCACTTTTTTACATATCTACTATTTGTGGCCCCCACACCTTTTATTTAAAAATATTTATTTTCCCAATTTTTTAATCTACTATATTAATATAATTAATTTAATATTAAATGATATACAATTAACTACTATTTACTGTATAATCTAATCTAATATCTATCTATTTATCTACTTATCTACTTATACAAACAAGCCACACTTAAATTACCCAAATAAGACTCTCTATTTACTTGACAACTCATCTAACTAAGGACATCATTGTAATTTACTATGACACATTTTTTCAAATTTCTTCTCCCAATCCACTTTCTTCTCACTCCCACTTTTTTCCTACTTTCCCCTACTTTTTTTTCTTTCAATTTTCAAAATTCAAATCAAACCCACCCACTTTCTTTTCCCACTATCTAGTATAATCTACTAATCAACTAAACTAATCAATTGAAACTATGAGATAACTGCACTGATATATAAAAAACACGAGATTAGTATCTAAATATCCATTTATACAAACAAATCACACTAAAATTGCTCAAACAAACCACACTTAAAAAAGACAACATTGTAATTTTCTATCTCACTTTTTTAAAATTTCTTCTCCCAATCCACTTTCTTCTCACTCCTACATTTTTTCCTACTTTCCGTACTTTTTTCTCAAATTTCAAAATTCTAATCAAACTCACTCATTTTCTTTTCCCACTATCTACTATACTCTACTAATCAACTAAAATAATCAATTGAAACTACGAGATAACTGCACTGATATATTTTTTTTTGACAAAAACTTCACTGACATATAAAAAACACGGGATAACTGTATTGATATATAAAAAAACATGAGATTAACATCTAAAAAAACAACAAGACTTAATGACTATTTAAACTACCGATTAACATTTAAAGCACATGTAACAAATATTTGTCACTAATACCTATAAAAGGACAAATAATTGTCACAGATAAATAATAAAACACAGGATAAATATCTCTTATTGATAATCTACTATCTATCTAACATTTATTTATCTAATCTAATCTAATATCTATCTATTTATTCAAACAAACGACACTTAAATTACCTAAACAAGTCTCCCTATTTACTTGACAACTCATCTAACTAAGGACAACATTATAATTTACTATCACTTTTGTTTTCAAAATTCTTCTCCCAGAGCACTTTCTTCTCACTCCCACTTTTTTTCAACTTTCTTTCTCTTTTTTTTTTTTCAAAATTTGAAATTCAAATCAAACCCGCCCACTTTATTTTCTCACTATCTACTTTTTTTTAACAATATCCCACTATCTACTATAATGTACTAATCAACAAAAATAATCAATTGAAACTATGAGATAACTGCACTGATATATAAAAAAACTAGGGATAATTGTATTGATATATAAAAAAACTCGGGATAATTGTATTGATATATAAAAAAACACGGGATAACTGCAATGATATATATATATATATATATATATATATATATATATATATATATATATATATATATTAACATGGGATAGCTGCATTGATATATAAAAAAAACACAGGATAACATCACTAAAAAAATATTGCACTGATATATAAAAGAACACGACATAAATGCACAGACTGTTTTTAAATGATACTTTTAGATTTTAATATTTATCCATTTTTTAATTTGAGACTGCTTTTTTATCTACTTTAAATTTGTCTTTTTTTTCACGGGGTGCTAAGACTATTTAAATTATGTCTAAGTTCATTCATGAAAAGAACATGCAACACCCGTGCGTATGCACGGGTATCCTACTAGTTTATAACTAAAAATTAACCTCTTTTGCCATATTTAATGTCACTATCCAATATGTATAGATACATTCAGACTCTTTAAGAGCTTACAAAGGTAATTACATTTACCTTTGAGAGGTTACAAAAATACATTTACCTCACCCCAAATGCTCCACTAGGACACACCTTTGGGGTTATTGAGTGATTGGCAATAAAGTAAAGTAAGAGATTTTTTCATTAAATATTAACAAGGTTAATTTAGTTAAATTTATTAACTTTTTGCATGAAAACTAGACAATTATTTGCACTTAACTAACTTTCATAATCATCGTGAAAGTAGTTTCTTTTGCGAGGAAGGTAGCTCAGTTGGCGAGCTATGAGACATGAATGAGTTGCAAGTAGTAGGTCTACGGCTCAAGTCCCGAAAACTAACATGTCCCCACCCCTTAAATATCACCACTAACATTGCCTATAAAAAAAGAGACTAATTAAAGAAAGTAGCCATATAAGCTCTCCTCTAAGTAAGCGTCATCAAGTTTTGTTGACCAATCTTTTCTTGACGCATCCATTGTCTTCTCGAGGATTTCTTCATTTTCCGATTAGACACTTTCACATGTCTACAAGTTTGCAGAAGGAGTAGCTAATCAATGATGCATATTATATTTCTTCAAAAGGTTATCCATCTTTTTGTTGCAAAAACGAGTCCATTATTGCTAATCAAATTAAACTGTAGGCCCTCCATGTTATAATAAGAATCTCATTATAGGTTTTGATGATAACAAACTAAGTAAGATTTAAATTTTCTAATGAAGTGTGATCTAACATGTTTGCCAAGTGATAAGAACAGGTGTCTTAACAAAGCAAATCAAGGCTCTACCTTGGTTCAACAAATTGGTAATATACAAGGGTAGAAAAAGCCTTGAGAAGGTTAAACATGAGAAGCTTAAAACAAGTCAAAAGAAGGTTTGACCAAATTTACAGAAGGTTGATTAAAAGTCAAAAAAAGGTTGACCAAAAGTCAAAAAAAGGTTTGACCCGAAGTCAAAAGAAGGTTGACTCACAAACACCTTAGAAGCATAAGTTCATGCTTGAGAGGGTTGATGTGTAAGAAGAATGAATGTTGAGAAGGTTGCTGGAAACCGTATCAAATTCAATCCAAACACATTAACTTCTCTTGAATGACATTCACCTGCATTAAATGATGATATCTTGCAAAAGAATATGTTGGAAAGTTTCAAGCAATAAAGAGGAAATAATTGATCATTCCCTTCCATATTTGGTGTGGTTGTGCATACTAGGAAGCTTGAGAAGGTTCCTTTAAATCAGTTCCAGGATGGCCAACGGTTATAACTCAAGACATAGCTGTTAAGTAGGCTACTAGAAGAGTACACATCCAGCTGTAGAAGGTTCAGTTCTGAAGATAAAGCATAAAGCAAGCCTTGAGAAGGTTCAAAGGTTGTCACCTTTTGTACCTTACTTCAAGTCACTCCTATGTAGGGATGGAAAAAATACCCGCACCCGTTGGTACCTGCAGGTATTATCTGTGACAGGTACAGGGCGGGTAGCTTAACGAGTACCTCGCGGGTAGCATAAACGGATAGTTAAAGTACCCGTTAATAAATGGGGTGGGTCAGGTATTGAGGTACCCGTGCCCGTAATTAGAACTGCGGATTTTGGCCCAGCCCAACAGGCCGGCCCATCAGCCCAATTACTTGGTTGGGTCGGGCTCTAAAAATATTGGCCCAGCCCAATGGGCCCGATCATATATCAAGGCCGGGCCGGGCTGGCCCAATTTGTCCATTATTTTTGTCATTGACTTGTGTATTATTTCATTGTAGATGTGCCGGAACTTGTAGAGGAGATAAAGTTGTCAGATATTAGTTAAATGTCTGTGATGCTGAATTTGCTGATGTGTTTGTTGAATTTGTAGCTTTTTGCTTTAGTCTTTGGACCAAGATATATGTGTAGTTGAGCTATTTTGCCTGATTATAGACAACGTGTTTTGTAAAGTCAAGACAAATTTAGGCTGCTTATGGTTATGGACAAAGGGTTAATGTATTATTCATGGCTTTGTTTGAGCCAAAACAGATTTATTTAAGTTATGTATGCAGTATACTACTCCCAAAATATTGTCTTTATGTATGTTGCTCATTTGTAAAAAAAACTATGGTCAAAATTCTAAAATTCAATGATTTGTGACCCATGGGCTGATGACAGGCTGGGCCGGGCCATAAAATATGCAGCCCATTAGAATATTGGGTCGGCCCAGCCCAGCCCACAAATGTTGTTTGGCCCTATGGGCCGGGCCTAGCCCATTGACAGCTCTACCCGTAATAGATATACTTATTTGGAAAATTTCCTATTATTATTAGTTTTAGTGTTATTTTTTTTTGACGGAAACCAAACTACTTCATTTCAATATAAATAATGTCACGAATACAGGTTGGAATATAATCAAAAACCGTGGAACAAGCATAAATAATTGATGCTCTAGCAAGAGTATGAGCAACAACATTGGCTTGTCGCCTAGCAAAACTAAACCTATAGTTTTGAAAAGTAGATAACAAGGACCTGCAACTCTTTATAATAGAGCCAACTTCAGTAGTAATGAGATGGTTTCCGTTGATACCGTTAACAACTGCTAAACAATCCAGTTCAATGGTTACTCGCTGGACTCCACGCTCATTAAGCCACCTAATAGCCTCCACTGCTCCAGTTGCCTTAGCTTCTTGCGGGGTTGGAACACCGCTAAACTTCGTGGTCTTCGCTGCAACGAACTCTCCCTTATCATTTCGCAAACACAAACCCAAACCGTACATACCTTGAGGTTCAAAAATCGCCGCATCCACGTTGCACTTCAACTCACCGTGTATCGGTTTCGCCCAAGTAGAAGAAATGGAAAGGCAATGAACAACCGGGCCCGTACCACGTAAACGATGAACGGACTCCCAATCATGCAGGACCTCCATAGCAATCTGAACCGAAATACTCGCTGGGTGATCAACATGCTCCCACACTCGTTCATTACGCCACTTCCAAATACACCAGAAAATCATCGCTATAGCTTTTGCCTGGGGAGCGCTGCCACAACTAAGAAGAGAAAAAAATACCTCACGAAAATCACCGCCGCCTTGTACCTTATCACGGACCACCGTCCAAAGGCCAGCATGACGCCAAACATCCTCAACTCGCTTGCAGCCAAAAAAAACATGAAGCTCATCCTCGTCCTGCTCCTCGCATTGGGGACAGACCCGAGGACACGGTACATGACGAGTATGAAGATTACACCTAGTCGGAAGACAACTACGAGCCATCCGCCAAAGAAGTAGCTTCACTTTTTGAGGAATACGGAGACGCCATAAACTCATCCAATCACCAGGCCTTCTCAAGTGCGTATTATTAACAATGTCCTCCATGATCATATAATAAGCAGAGCGGACCGAATATAATCCATCCCTACTTCGGTTCCAAAGTAGAGTACATCATCATGTAGACACAACAACGGCATGCGTAAAATACAATTTGCCTCCTCACTATTAAAAATTTGGTGCACAAGTGTCTCATTCCAACGACCACCATGAGTATCAATTAAATCACCAACCCGAAGCTCCTCATGTCCCACCAACAACGGAGTACGCACATATGGATCCCCCCTCCCACAGAGCCAAGGGTCCGTCCAAACATTAATAGAACTACCATTACCAACCTTCCATCGAGCCCCCATCCTCACCGCTACCTGGGAAGAGTGGATACTACGCCATACATAACTGGGATTATGGCCCAAGCGAGCCCCCATAAAGTCCCCCAATGGGAAATATTTGGCTTTGAAGACACGTGAAACAATAGTATCATGATTGGTTGCAAGCCGCCAACCCTGCTTCCCTAGCATGGCAAGATTAAAGCCATGAAAGTGTTGGAATCCCATACCACCATGTTCCTTCCGCACCGATAACTTATCCCAGCTCATCCATTTAATGCCACCACTACTCCCACAATTTGTACCCCACCAGAAAGAATTAATTATTTTCTCCAATTCCTCCCCTAATGATTTAGGGAGGAGAAAAGTGCTCACACAGTAAGCAGGAATGGACTGAGCCACTGACTTTACCAACACCTCTCTGCCGGCCTTTGAGAGATGCCTACCCGTCCAGTTCTGAATTCTCTTCCAAGTTCTATCCCTCAGATATCCAAACAGTCGCTTCTTACTACGACCCACCATAGAAGGCAAACCCAAGTATTTACCAGTCCCCAAGCACTCGGACACACCAAGAACATCCGTAAGCGAAGCCCTCACCTCCGGAGGAGTATTTCTACTAAAGAAAACTTCCAACTTCTGAAAATTGATGGCTTGCCCAGAAGCTTGCTCATAGAGCGCAAGCAGCTCCTTAAGGGTCGTACACTCCCTGATAGTGGCTCTGCAGAAAAGGAAGCAATCATCAGCAAATAAAAGGTGTGTTAGGACTGGAGCGCCCCTACACTCCTTAATACCATGGATATCACCAGTAGCCTCTGCACGCTTCAACAATGAGGTAAGGCCCTCAGCACAAAGAATAAATAGATAAGGAGAGAGGGGGGGGGGTCTCCTTGTCTCAAGCCTCTGCCCGGTGAAACTGATCCAACCTTCTCACCATTCATCATGACCGAATAGTTCACTGTCTCCACACACATAGAAATCCAACCAATCCAAACATTATTAAAACCCAATTTACGCATAACACATTTTAAGTACCCCCAATCAACACGATCATAAGCTTTACTAATATCAATCTTCAAGGCAACTTCACCAACCTTGCCATTCACCTTACACTTCATGTGATGAATAGTTTCGATAGCCACCATTACATTATCAAGAATTGATCTAGAAGGTACAAATGCCGATTGCTCATGTGAAATACCAACCATGCCGATAGTTTTAGTGTTATTTATCTTCTTTCATTAACTACTATAAGCTAACAAATAAATGATACAATAAATGTATAATAAAATGCCTAATTTTTATATCAATGAAGATAAAAAATTGTGTTCAGAAGGTTAGTTTTGTTTGGTATTTCGAATTTTATTTTTTAAAAAAATATTTCATGTAATATTATATGTATGTATAGTGAAATGCCTAATTTTTTTTCTATGAATGAAGAGAAAAATGCTGTTCAAAAGGTTAATTTTGTTTGTATTTCAAATTTTATTTTCAAAAAAAATATATTTCAATTAATATTAAAGTATTCGTGGGTACCTGCGAGAAGACAATACCCGTGAAAAACCCGCTACACGGGTACCCGCACAGGTACAGGTAGCGTTTATATTAAACGGGGCGGGTAGCGGGTAACTACTACCCGTGCCCGCCCCGCCTCGTTTACATCCCTACTCCTATGGACCAATGGATATTCCCAACGGTTCTCTTCAAGTTTCTAACAGCTATATTCATCATCCTTGGCTATTTAAAGGTTCACTCTGAAGTTCAAACGCATGAGAATTAATTTCAACCTACACAAAGTCAAGCTTCTCAAACCAATTCAACCTTCTCATCCCACACTCAAAGCTTCTTCAAGTTCAGATCTGGGATCTTTTTCTTGAGTGTGTGCTAGCTTGTTAGAATCATTGTTTACAGTGTATCTATCTTTATTTCAAGCTCATAAATATCCCAAACCAAAAACCCCTATTGTAAAGAGAATTGTATAAGCATCTCCTCAAACTACTTAGAGAGAGGTGAGTGTTGGTGGTGATACTACTTGATTGACGAAACTCTTAGGAAACTAGAAGAGAGTTTCTAAGAGGTGGAAAACAACAAGGTGTTGCTATGTAAGAGTATACTAGGCTTTTGGTGTGATCAAAAGGTAGTATTGGTGTAAGTCTTTTGTGTGTGATCAAAAGCAAGTGTAAAAGCTATTTGGAGAATAGTGGAAATACTCACTTGGAAGTGAGGAGAGGACGTAGCTATATTAGGTGAACCTCTATAACTCCTCTGTGTTCTTTACTGCTTTCCATAACTATTTCTTAAGTTACTTTTCACTCAAGATTGTTTTCAAACCAAGAGAAAGTTAATTTCATCAACCTTCTCAAGACAGCTTTTGAACTGATACTTTATATTTCAACCTACTTAACTTTGTTTGAAAACTCTCTCTCTCTTACATAGTAATATATATATATATATATATATATATATATATATATATATATATATATATATATATAATATATACATATATATATATATATTACGTCCATTATCAGTCTTCATCTTTCAAAGAGGCTGTACTTATCTATATATCATCTGTTGATTTTTAATCTAAGAGAAGGTTATTTCATTCAACCTTCTCATCCTAGGTTTAACTAAAGATAAATTGTTTTAAACCTAGAAGCATAGTTAAAATCAACATATCTCTTTTATAGACTAATTACTTATCACCATTCTTCATTAGAGAAGATTTACCTCTGTGTAAATAAACTACTATTACTAACCTTCTCTATTCAAGTTCTTTTTGAGAAACACTTTGGAAGAAGTTTTTCAGGGATCAAGATTTAAAAAGGGGACACAATTCAAACCCCCCTTTCTTGTGTGTTTTAGTCATTTCACTCCATAGCGTGAAAATACATTTTTCTTCAAGAAATCCATCATGTGCATCATTTGTTTGAAGGGCTGTTGCTTCCACCCATTTTGACACATAATTCCTCGCAAACAAAGATACACAACTTACGGATTATATTATATTAAAGGGCTATTGCTTCCACCAACTTTGAAACATAATCCCTCACAAATAAAGATATACAACTTACTTATATATATGTTTTGGACTAGGCCGAGGGCCCAATCCAATCGGACACAGGTCACGAATGGCCCAAACCACGAATGGTATGATCAACACCCAAGATTGTGTGATCATCGGTCGAGATTAGCCCGATCAATCCAACGACTAGGAAGGGCCACCTGACACTATAAGTAGGGGTCTACCAGTCACTGAACGATACATTTTTTGACCCATTCATTATACTCCTACTTTGACTCTTACCCCATTGACTTGGGCTTTTTGCAAGTACAACTCAGGCGGAACTCTACTTCTGATCTACATATCAATAGTACAACTAGACACCTCAACCAGTCCATCTACAGGACTCCGAGGTATAGTTCAATATATATATATTCTTTGTCCATGGACAGTGGTGGACCTACGATCAACCGCACACTCTGAAAGGATATTACGCATACTTCCTATAAAAATATATTTTGCACACCCTAAAAAATGATTTGCACCCGAAGCCCTTAATTTTGCATCAAATCCACACTACACTACACTCACCCAATCACTCATATTAATTCATCTTCCTCCCTTGTGCTGAAGAACAATTATAAGTTCTGTAATTTAATTAATTAAATATACTAAAATTTTATTTTTATTGTATTTTTAGAGAGACATGATTTTAAAAAAAATTGACACTTACTTCGGTCCTATCCGCTATTGTCCATGGATGGAGTAACTCTAGAACAGTGAAAGCAGAGATCTTTTTCCGATGCATGCATTTTACTCCCTTCGTCCCATATTATATGTTGTTTTAGCTCAAAAAAGTTGTCCCATATTAATGCTTTTTTCCTATCATATCCTTCATCATTTAATAACTTCTCTTCTACCAATTCTATTAGTTTATCTCCCAATATCATTAAAAATGGATAATTTTGTAAAGTAACCCAAAATTTCTCTTTCCCATACAAAATTAACTATTTTTCTTAATTTGTGTGAAATGACCAAAACGTCACATATAATATGGGACAGAGAGAGTATTAATTTGCCTTGTCCATGGAACAAAGTAATGTATAAAGAAGTATAATCTTTTTTACAAAAGAGAATAATAAAGAAGTGTAATCTGTTCTAAGGGATCTCTTTTTTTTTTCTGGCAAATAAGGGATCTCTTTTAATAAAGACAATAGATAAATCTGATTAAAGTGAAAGGGTAATTAATAAGATCTTTTCATAATATAACACACACTGAGTGATATAAAATAATCCACACACATTATTATGTTATATTTTGTCTTAACTTTTGCCTCTGCTAGTTACACCAAAATATTAAACAATGGCACCCCTGACCCTAGAAGAAAGGTTTGTAGAGCTACAAAAAGCAAAACAAAACCCACGAAATACAAAGAGTAGCAAATCATCTAAAAAACCGAAAAGATTTTGCTAAACACTACTATCCCAAATTATTGTCAATTGGTCCAATCCATCATGGAGATGAGAATCTTCAACTAGGAGAGAAGTACAAGCTTATATGGGCAGCAAGGTACATAGAAAACACAAACACCAATCCACAAGATCTACACAAAAAGATTTCAGACAACATAGAAGAACTAAAGCATCTCTTTGCCGAGGATGTTTTAACTGGTTTTTCCTTAGAAGGGTTTCATAGCCTAGAAGAAAAGTTATCATGGTTGTTATTTGTTGATGGATGTTCTTTGTTGCATGTTTTGAGAAAAGCTAAGCTTCATGAACCGGATCAAATGAATCTTAAGGTTGATCAACTTGTTCTTGTGATGATGCATGTGCTTTTGTTGGAGAATCAAGTTCCTTTCCTAGTTCTGAAGCTGTTGTGGAATGACAACGAATTAACATTGTTACAAACCATGAAGAATTTTCTTAGTTGTCATCATTGGAACACAGAAAATAATATTTCTGATCCTAGTAGTGTGGTAGTGTTAGAACATGAGTACTCACCCACTCATCTTCTCGATCTTCAGCGCAGAATCATTTTGCCGGGGACTAGTAACAAGGTACGTGTCTGTATATAGGATTTACTTTATATACACAATACACACATATATATATATATATATAGGATTTAATTTATATACACAATATAGGTTTTTTTACACTATTTACGAATTAGAGACAGACACATCATCAAAAAGAATTTGGTCAATTGGTAACCAACCACTCGATGTATTGTGATTGGTGGTGGTGGTCAATTCGGCCCTAGTTTACAATACTAAGTCTTTTCCTTAGTTTTTCTTACTAAATTGATTTTAGCCATTAGATCACTTTTTTGTTAATCCAATTTAATCTAATGGTTGATAATGAATAAGGGTGTTGTTGTCATTTTAAAAATAAAGGTGTTGTATTTTTTTTAAAAAAAATAAGGGTGTTGATGGATATAATATATATATATATATATATATATATATATATATATATATTAAAATAAATAGCACCGCCGCCGAAACCACCGTCGGTCGTCGGAGCTCCGCCGCCGGTCGTCGGAGCTCCGCCGCCGGTCGCCGGAGTTCCGCCGACGGCCACCGCCTACAACCATCACATAAATATATTTATACACAATATAAATATTATAATCCTAACCAATGTTATGCACATTTGTGGTAAGTGGCAATAACCACAAATTAGTACCCGAATGGTTAGTGGCCACTAACCACAGATATGCATAGTGGTGGTTAGTGGCCACTAACCACAGAATAGTGTAACAGTGGTTAATACCATAAATCTCAATGTCTTCATTAGAATAGTACAATAGAAATTCAATTTCTTCATTAGTAGCTTAAATAAATTATGCACATCATAATTAAGAGCAAATTATAATCCTAACCAATGTTATGCACATTTGTGGTAAGTGGCAATAACCACAAATTAGTACCCCAATGGTTAGTGGCCACTAACCACAGACATGCATAACTGTGGTTAGTGGCCACTAACCACAGATATATATATAACTGTGGTTAGTGGTAGTTAGTGGCTTTACAGTTTGTTGGTTTTACAGAGCACAGGTTTTTGTTAATTTTTAGGTAAATTACCTTTCTACCCATTTAGTAACCAATGCTAAACATATGTTTAGTATTGTAAATCACACTCGGTAAATTCCTATAAACAATATGTGTATAGAAATTAAATTCTCACACACACAGACACACACAGATATATATATATATATTAAAGAGGGGTTCGGAACCAGGAGAGGGGGATTAAATTAAAGAGACAGAGGGGAAGTAGGTAGCATACGGAATGCAACAAATAAATTAAAGATAAAACAGATAAAACTCACGAGATAGATTAGGAGGTAAAACCTTCCATGTACTATCTATGAGTTACTTTGATTGATTGAGATAGTAAGAACTATCTATGAGTTACAAGATTGAAGATTGAAGAAGAGAAGAAGAAGATTACAAGTGCTCTGGCTTCTCACTAGAACTAGAGAGAGAAGTAGAGTTTCTGAATTGTGTTCTGTGTGTGTGTCTCTAACACAAGCCTATGGCACGATTAAATAGATGGAAAAATGAATAGTAACCGGTTACTAAACCGGCACTGTGCACTAAATGACTTGCACTGTACAGAATCCAAGAGCATCTGACTTGAACTGTGCAGCAGCAGCGATAAGTACACAAGACCTGAGCAATAATGGAGCCTTGGATTCCAAAATGCCAAAAGATGATGGGAGACAAAGGGGTCCCCATGGATTGACCACAAAGATTTGTTTAAAGCAAGAATCTTCGTTTATGATGAGAACTTGACAAAATAGTGGGTGGAAAACGCCCACTAAGTCTTGCTATGATGAAATTTGTCGTGTTCCTGCAAACTGAGAAACAACAGAGCTTGATAAAAGGTTAGATTTTAAAAAATGGACAGTTTTTCATGCCTGATGCAGACACTACAATCACCATGTTCAGGGTGGTGTAAGATCAGTTTTTCATACCAATAACGGTACTACTATCACCATGATCCAGGGTGTTATTGGAACAGTTTTTCATGTCTAATATAGACACTACAATTACCATGTTCTAGGGTAAGGATAAAATTTGAAAATAAATTTGAAGCTTTCATGAGGATCAATGAAGACCAACAAGAAAGGAAATTTATAAAATAAGTTTATGATTAAAATTCCCAAGGGGATCAGCAAAGATCATCAGAATAATAATCAAAGCCACCTTCCTCAGAGAGATCTTTTGGAGAGGAGGAAGAAGATGAGACAAGAATCTGTTTCATCTTATTGTCCTTTTTTGAAGATGAAGGGGCATCTTTAGCTCCAGATTGGTTTTGAAGAAGTTTCATGACATTCTGAAGTTTTTCCAGAATATCATCTTCAGAGGTAGAAGCTGCAAGAGCTGCAGAAATTCTAGCCTTTTGATTTAAAAATTTACAAGTTTCTGGGTCAGCAACTTGCAATGCCTTTGGGTTGGTTTTAAACCAATTGGTCACACCCGCAGGAGATGCAGCAGAGGCATCAAAGCGAGGCCACCATTTGACAAACCCTTGTTTGTATAAAGACAACAAAGTCTTTGGATGATGAAAATACCCAGTTTTATATTGCCATGAAAATATCCATGATAATGAAAAAGTGGCATAAAAATTTAAAGTGATTGGATAATTGGTGAGATCTTTGTTAAATCTTTTTGAAAAAACTTGAAATCCTTCTTGGACTTCAGTGGGAAAGATTTCTGGGCAAGGGCCAAAGAAATCCCACCATTGAAGGAACCAATTAGGGAAAGAGTATTTGGTCTTCTTTTTGAAATAGATCAGCCAAGAATGTTTAAGACTCTTGTTTTGCAAACCTAGGATAATGTAATCCCAAGCTTTGATATAATCCCAATAATTATAACCCATAGGGTCAAAGAGCTGGGAAAATTTCTTTGTGCTATTTAGATTTGGCCCAAATGCAGAGGGTGTCAGAATATTTAGAATTTGAAGGGTTGAGTGGGTGATGAAAGCATCATCCTTGGGATCCCTATAATGTTTGAGGGATATAGACTCAGTATCTATGAGAATAAACTCATAAAATTTCTGGGTTTTATTTGGGGTAAAAGGTAAGAAATGGGATTGAGGTGGAAAGATTTTTGGAGGGATTTTGTTGGGATCTTTATTCCAGAATTCTGGTTCAATATGAGCCACAAAGAAGAAGCTTTCTTTTGGGACATACTGGGTTTGAGCAGGGGTAATCGGGTTGGTATTAATAACCAATTTTGACTGATTTTGGGCAGAGGTAACCTGAGATTTTGGGTTAATCTGCAATTGTTGGGATTTTTGGGTTTGAATAGCTAGGTCCAAGGCAGGGAGATCATGATCACTATCCTCTGCTATACTAGCCCAAGTTCTAGAGGGAAGATTGGTTAACCCTTGTTCCTGAAAAGTCAGGAGGGTTTGGATTGGAAAGGCATAGTCAGATTTTGCCTGTTTAATTTGGCTTTGGGTACTCTGAGAGGAATGCCCAGATTGGTTTCCAGATAGGTTTAGGGTGGAAGGCCCTGTAGAGATCATAGGGTTTTTACCTTTTCCTCTTCCTCTTCCCCTTGAGGAGGAAGCCCTGGTGGTCATCTTGATCGAAGCCCTGAAAATAATCGAAGATGAACCAGTTAGTAATATTATGATTATAATATCATAATCAATATGATTATTATAATAAAATAAATAGTCTGAAATTCCCACCATTTGGTTTTTAGACATAAAAAGATTAATTATTAGAAATTTTTCATGAAAATTTCTATCAAGATTATAGGAGTCAAGAATTTCTTGTGAGACAGCGTAATTAACCATATCACAAGTAACATCTGTCATTTCCTCCTGGGTCTTAGCTCTGATGCTTATACCGGAATTAAGATTGATTTTGGAGCAAATTTTTTGAACCTTATTAAAAGATTCACCTGGATGATTAAACATAAAAGGTTGCCCCAGATAATAAATATTAATACCAAAATTATGGACATGAAAAGAAAAAGGCAGAGCTGGGGATTCCCAGATAACTCTTTTTTCAAAGCTGATAGTAATGGATGAGATGGAGATATTGAATCTGCAAATGGCAGAAGCTAGGTCAATAAACCCAGATTCAGGTTTATCAAAATAATAATCTAACCAATTGTAGATTTTGGATTTAATCTTAGGTTTGAGCTCAAGACTCTTAAGCTCAGATAAAATCCTTTTGTACTTATGGGGTTTGTCATCTCTGCAGAAGAGCTTAATTCTCCTTTTGGTACTAGGGTCAATATTAAAAGTACTGAGCTTTCTAATGATCCAGCATCTTTTGGTTTTGTGACCTATTTTACCACAAATGAAGCAGGTAACCTGCTTATTAGGCCTATTATGCTTCTTCTTAGCAGCTTGGTTGATGGGAGAAATCTCAGGTTTTCTTTTATTGCAAGTGCAACAAATTTCTGTGATTTGAGATTTATCCTGAGTGTTGGCTTTCTTGTCTTTTTTCCTAATGTAGGGTTTCGGTATATAACCAGGTTTGGGTTGATTAGGACATTTTCTGGCAATGTGGCCAAAATTGTCACATTTGAAGCAGATAACCTTTCTATCATCAAAAGGATTTCTGGTTATTGTGTTTATAGAGTTATTGCTTCTAGATTTAAGAGCCATACCTTTAAGAAGGTTTAAATGCTCATTGATTCTAGCTAAGAGTTCTTCATTATTGGTTTGCTGAAGAACTGGTTTGGTAATAAGTTTTTCTATCTGGGCAGGGATACCTAAAACATCCTTAGTTTGTTCTAAGACATCATTGGGATGTTTAGAGGGGTCAATAGGGACATCATGTTTCCTATCAGATAGAATGGGTTGAAAAGGATAATTGATACCTTTCCTAAAAGCATAATCTTTAAACCATTTAAAGAAAGGGATATTATGTTTGGTCTTTCTGAGAAATTCATAGAATTTCTCTTGGATTGCTTTACGTTTGTGTCCCTGATACTGAGAAAAGAACCATTTCCTATGAGGAGACCATTCCTCAGAATACAAATCTTTTCTTAGGGATTCCTTATCTATGATGAATTTAGACTTCATCATAAGGATTATTAAGGGAGGAATAGGTTGGAGATTGAATAGACCTATGGTCTTCCTCCTCTTTCTGATAGGAGGTTTTTACAGGGGTTGTGGTTTCAAAGCCCTGTAGGTGGATAGTGGAACCATCATGGGAGGTTCCTATCTGAGGTTTGGAGGAATCTCTAGCTACAGAGAAGGATCTTCTAGAAAAAGATCCTCTGGACATAGCCGTTCTGAAGTCTTCTTCAGATCTGAGAGACCTAGGGATAGTGAAGGAGTTACTTCTATTAAAAACAAGATCAACTCTTCCAGATTGATGCTGAATAACATCCTGGAATTCTGGTGTTATCCTAGGTGCTGTAGGGGCAGCTTTATCTAGGGTCCAGGTTTCAGGAAGTGTAATATCACTCCATTGTATGGTTTTAAGTACCATAATATTGGCTTTAGATTGGTCAGTAAGAAACAAAGTTGTTTCTCCTGATTTGTGGCATTTAGTTTTAAGGAAATTGGACCTGATAGAGTTCATTACTTTGTAATGAATTCTATATATCAAAGTGATAGGGACAGATCCTTCCTTCATGTCATAGCCGTGACACTTGACATTAAGATAAAGAACATCAAGGATGTTCTTATCATCCAAACTGACAGTTAAATTTGGGAAGCAATTAAAAAAGATTGGTCCATGAATTAGGCTAGTTTCAACAGTTCCTAATAAAGAGTCATGAAACTGATTATGGCGAGCATCTCTTAAACAGAGCAAGACTGCAACGTTAAGAGACTCTCTGGTAAGAGGCTTCATGCCTACCTGAACACTCCCAATGTGTAGGTAGTTGAAGTTCTTAGCCTTATGATCTTTCATACTTTTTTCAGAAAGAAGATGAAATTCTTCATCATCTTTGCGGAGTATGATTTTCTGTTCTACTGTTCTGACAATAAAATCAGTTTTGGAAAAGAAAGATTTTTGATTTTGATAAAGATCTTTATGGGATATTTTTGGAATATCCCAATTATCAAGATCTTGATTGATATCTTCAAAACGTATTTCTTCTTTGAAGATTTTGTTTGATAAAGATTGACTAGAAGATGAAGATGAGGATGAGGGTTTGCAAGAAAAACGAGAAGAAAAGCTTTTAAACATCTTAAAAAATTCTTCCTCACCCATAAGCATCATTGCCTTCACTTGGTTTCATTAGAAATATAAATATTAAAATATGAACTAGTAACTACTTTCTAGATTATGCTGGGGATTTAAACATGTTTTGTTCTAAGATCATAACAAGGCCAAGTGCAGGATATTAAAACTTGGATAAAAGAATTATTATCTAATTTATACTTCAGAGTGAAGTCCTTTTACTCAGAAAACAATAAGTAAAGTAAATACTGAAATATATCTAATTTGGACCATTAAATTATATTTTGAGCTTGATTCTGACAGACAAGTGATCAATAAACAAACTATTTTCTGTTTTACTTTCTTTTAAACACCAAGATAGTTTCAAGAATACAACATCTCTCTGGGCGGCAAGGTAGCTGCTCTATCACTCGCGAGGCTTACGCATTCGTTATGCCGTTCGTCGCTTAGCGAGATTTCCAAGTATTCCTTCAAAATCCTATAATGTTAAAAGAGTAAGTAAAACATGGTTTTGAAAAAGTCGAAGATGTTCTTGATCAAAAGCACAGAATACGTTTACAAAATATAACTTAGGAAAAGTTCAATTTAAACATATGACAACACACTTTGACAAGTTGTTTTAAGATCAAAAGTAAATCTTTGCAAAATATAAACATAGACGAATAATTTTCTTATTCAATCACCTTTTAAGTTCATATGTTATATATATATATATATATATATATATATATATATATATATATATATATATATATAGAGAGAGAGAGAGAGAGAGAGAGAGAGAGAGAGAGAGAGTTAGGATATATTGACACCAGGTGTCAAACTTGGCGACTTACACCAATTAATAACTTCATATAGACAATGAAATTTATCAATCCAATCATTGAATAGTATCATATTATCCTTGTAATCATGTATATCAAGTTTTAAAAAAATGGATACTCATAGGTGTGTTATCTAACAACACACAGTTTCTTGTATTTTAGATATCATATTAACCATCGAAATAGTATAGTGAGATCGACCACCAAATAATTTTAGATTTTTATGAAATTTGATATATATGATCTCAAAGATTACATCACGATATTCACTATATATATATATGTTGGAACATGGGTTGTGAATTAAAAAGTCCCACATTGCTTGGACTAGGCACTTGAAGAGTGCTTATAAGTGTTGACTTCACACCTTTGGGTTGGGGCCCAAAGGGTACCCAATTTTGTAAACGGGCAAGCACGCACACCATCTGACCACCACACGCGCGCGCCGTCCGGCCGGCCGGGCTTGGCTTGGCTTGTGAGGTGTAAATAAATGTTTTGCGAAAATAATTAATAGCTAACCATTGTGTACAGATTCGTTGAACGGGAGCTACTTGGAGCGCAAGCAGCTCCGTCCTTATCCAACAAGACTTGCGCAGCAAGCCGGTTAGACGCCTATAAAAAGGCCCTTCCTTCGGTTCATTCTTCACACCGAACACTTGACGATCAGGAATTTTCTCCTCAAGTGCTTCTCTTCTCTCTCGGAAAAATTTTTCTTCTCTTCTACTCCGGCCTTCGAGCCATTCTTCTAGAGTGATCTACGGATCATATTTCAGAGTGATCTTCGGATCATTATTTAGAGTGGTTAATAAACCATATTGAGGTGTATTTCTAGAGCGATTATACACTGTGCAGTGATAATCGTACTGGGCTATTTTATCCTGAGGACGGCGTGGTTGATAGTATGCTTGCACCTTGAGCAGTGCCGCGAAACGTCTTAAAGAGAGCGACCTAGTCCGCGACTCAACCCGGTAATTTCTTCGGTATATTTTTCTAAAAACTCCGCAACAACAATTTTAAGACGTTACAAGCATAGCCCTGAAGTGCTTGCTAGGTGAGACGATCTAAGAGCAGCCATATAGTGCCGCTCGGTCAGATATTTGCGAAATCAACCATGACTACCGAAGAGATTACTGGACCCAATGTTTCTGACTACAACAAGCCTTTTCGGTTTGAGGGATCTCATTTCAAGCGTTGGCAACAAAAGATGGAATTTTTCCTGACTATGAAGAAAGCTGCTAATGTCTTGACCGATGAGATTCCAGTGGAAGACGAAACTGCTGAACAGGAAGTACGAATTAAAACAGCCAAAGAAATACTACTTTGGAAGGAGCATGACTATCTTTGTAAGAATTTCATTCTCAATGGACTAAGTGATGATCTTTATGATTATTACAGCACCTGCAAGTTCGCCAAAGAAGTCTGGAATGCTCTGAAAAAGAAATATGACACTGAGGAAGCAGGTACTAAAAAAATATGTTGTGAGCCGCTACCTCAACTACAAGATGACAGATGACAAATCTGTAGACACTCAGTCACATGAGTTACAGAAAATAGCTCATGAAATTATCTCTGAAGGCATGGCCTTAGATGAACAATTTCAAGTAGCTGTTATTATTGACAAACTTTCTCCTGCCTGGAAGGATTTCAAGAATTCTCTCAGGCACAAGACCAAAGAGTTTTCTTTGGAAAGTTTGGTTACTCGACTCCGGATTGAGGAGGAATCTCGAAAGCAAGATCAGAAAGATGAAGTATTGCTTCTTCCAAACAAGAAAGCAGGAGTGGTTCTGAAGCCAACTGGCAAACCTTTCAAGAATCAGAACCGTAACCAGAATGATGCTGCTCCCTTCGTTTGTTTCAAATGTGGGAGACCAGGTCATATGGCACGCAAGTGTAGGAACGGGCTAAACCCTGCTCCGCAGGCTAACCTGACTGAAGAGCATTTCACTGCTATGATCATTGAAATCAACATGGTTGGTGGATCTGATGACTGGTGGAATGATACTGGATCCTCTCGCCACGTATGCAATAACCGTGCCATGTTTAAAACATACAAGGCAGTTGAGGATAAGAAAGTGTTGTTGGGAGCTCACACCACTATTGTTGCAGGTATTGGAGATGTTGAGCTGAAGTTCACCTCTGGAAAGACTCTAATCTTGAAGGATGTGATGCACACTCCAGAGATAAGGAAGAATCTAGTTTCAGGCTTCCTTCTGAATAAGGCAGGGTTTACTCAGACTATTGAAGGGGATTTGTATACCTTGACTAAAAATGGGATTTTTGTTGGGAAAGGGTACGCCACTGATGGCATGTTCAAATTGAATGTTGAAATTAATAAAGTTGTTCCTTCTGCTTATATGTTGTATGATTTTAATATTTGGCACTCTCGTTTATGTCATGTCAATAAGCGCGTTATTTTGAATATGAGCAATTTAGGATTAATTCCGAAAGTATCGTTAAATGATTTTCATAAATACGAATTTTGTAGTCAAGCCAAAATTACGAAAGCGTCACACAAATCTGTTATAAGAGAATCAGAGCCGTTAGATTTGATACACTCTGATATTTGCGAACTAGACGAAACGTTGACCAGAAATGGTAAACGCTATTTTATCACTTTTATTGATGATTGCTCAGACTATACCTTTGTATATCTTATGAAAAATAAAAGTGAAGCGGTTGACATGTTCAAAATCTTTCTAAAAGAAATTGAAAATCAATTTGAGACAAAGATAAAGCGTTTTCGAAGTGATAGAGGAACTGAGTATGATTCCCAATTATTTAATGACTTTTATAAGTTGAATGGGATCATACATGAAACGACTGCACCATATTCACCTGAAATGAATGGTAAAGCAGAAAGAAAAAATAGAACTCTTACTGAATTGACGGTTGCCATTATGCTCAACTCTGGAGCTGCAACTCACTGGTGGGGAAATTTTACTAACTGTGTGTTATGTACTGAACAGAGTTCCTAAGTCTAGGAATCAAATTTCTCCTTATGAAATAATAAAGAAAAGACAACCAAATGTGTCTTATTTTCGAACATGGGGCTGTCTAGCCTATGTAAGAATCCCAGACCTTAAGAGAGTTAAACTTGCCAATAGAGCCTATGAATGTGTATTCATTGGCTATGCAGTAAATACCAAAGCATACAGGTTTTATGACCTTAATGCAAAAGTGATCATAGAGTCAAATGATGTTGACTTCTATGAAAGTGAATTTCCCTTTAAATCAAGAAATAGTGGGGGCACCGGAACTGATCAAGTTTCAGTGCCTAGGAACGTTGAAAACAACGAAGAAAGGGAAATAGAGCCTCGAAGAGGTAAGAGAACACGTGTTGCTAAAGACTATGGACCTGACTATGAGGTCTATACATTAAAGGAGGATCCTACGAGCCTTCAAGAAGCTCTGTCTTCGTTGGATGCTGATTTGTGGCAAGAAGCCATAAATGATGAGATGGATTCTCTAGAGTCTAACAAGACATGGCACTTAGTGGACTTGCCTCCTGGTTGCAAACCCATTGGTTGTAAATGGATCTTGAAAAATAAACTAAAACCTGATGGCACTGTTGATAAATACAAGGGTCTCCTTGTAGCCAAAGGTTTTAGACAAAGAGAGAATATAGATTTCTTCGACACATACTCGCCCGTTACAAGAATTACATCTATAAGGGTACTAATTTCGGTGGCCGCTATTTATAACATAGAAGTACACCAAATGGATGTAAAAACTGCTTTTTAAATGGCGAACTAGAAGAAGAAATCTATATGGAGCAACCTGAAGGGTTTGTAGTTCATGGGCAAGAACACAAGGTCTGTAAGTTGGATAAGTCTCTGTATGGTCTAAAACAAGCTCCTAAACAATGGCACGAGAAGTTTGATAATTTGATCATATCAAATGGGTTTAAAATGAATGAAAGTGACAAATGCATTTATTACAAAACCGAGAATGACATTTGCACTATCATATGTCTCTATGTAGACGACCTACTCATATTTGGATCAAACATTCATGCTGTTGATAAAGTGAAATCATTGTTGTGCAACAACTTTGATATGAAAGACCTCGGAGAAGCCAGTGTGATACTTGGTATTAAGATCACTAGGTCCGAGAAGGGAATTTCTTTGGATCAATCTCATTACATTGAGAAGATCTTAAAGAAATATGATTACTTTGATTGTAAACCTGCATGTACACCATATGATCCGAGTGTTAAGCTCTTTAAGAACACTGGTGACAGTGTAAGACAAACGGAATACGCGAGCATCATTGACAGTCTAAAGTATGCCACTGATTGTACTAGACCCGACATTGCCTATGTTGTGGGATTGTTGTGCAGGTTTACTAGTCGACCTAGTATAGAGCATTGGCATGCTATTGAAAGAGTCATGAGATACCTGAAAAGGACCATGAATCTTGGATTACATTATCAGAGATTTCCAGCTGTACTTGAAGGGTACAATGATGCTGATTGGAATACTTTATCTGATGATTTCAAAGCTACTAGCGGCTATATATTCAGTATAGCCGGTGGTGCTGTCTCTTGGAAATCAAAGAAACAGACCATATTGACTCAGTCCACTATGGAGTCTGAAATGATAGCACTGGTCACAGCCAGTGAAGAAGCTAGTTGGTTAAGATGCCTACTAGCAGAGATTCCCTTATGGGAAAAACCGATGCCAGCTGTGTTGATCCACTGCGATAGTACCGCGGCTATCGCAAAAATAGAGAATCGTTATTACAACGGTAAGAGATGACAAATACGTCGTAAGCACAACACAGTTAGAGAGTTAATGTCAAAAGGAGCTGTGAGAGTGGATCATGTACGCACTGATCAGAACTTAGCCGATCCTTTGACGAAAGGATTGGCCAGAGAGAAAGTCCAAAATACATCTCAGAGGGTGGGACTACTTCTTTTAGAACCATGAGTCACTCACGATGGTAACCCGACCTAAAAGACTGGAGATCCCAAGAATTAGGTTCAATGGGTAATAACAAGTTGTGATGTGATAGGAATGAACATGCTATTAAAAGTAAAGAAGCATGATTCCTGAAGCGACGTAAGGTTGAGATAATAGAAACTCTTAATGAGACCTATACTCTATGTGGAGTGGAGTACCTAGCTACAGGAGTACTCTTGATAGACTCACCTTTGTGAATATGGAAGTGGGGCCGCTTCCTATGGAATTTTAGGCAGAAATTCCTAGAGCGTTCACTAAACTGGGATAGACATGCATGGCCAAAAAGCACGGGCATTTGAGAATACACCTATTGAAAGGGTTGTGTGTGGTTTTGACGATTAGAGATAGAGTTCAAGACTACGAGTCACTCTTGTTGAATCTAAATCTTAACCGCTATGCAAGGTTCAAGTCATATGACACCTCTGCTTATGCACAATCCTATAGAGGCGTTTGACGCTATTTCTGAAACTTCCTTTTAAATTCAAGTGGGGGATTGTTGGAACATGGGTTGTGAATTAAAAAGTCCCACATTGCTTGGACTAGGCACTTGAAGAGTGCTTATAAGTGGTGACTTCACACCTTTGGGTTGGGGCCCAAAGGGTACCCAGTTTTGTAAACGGGCAAGCACGCACACCATCTGACCACCACACGCGCGCCGCCGCCGGCCGTCCGCCGGGCCGGGCCGGGCTTGGGTTGTGAGGTGTAAATGAATTTTTTGCGAAAATAATTAATAATTATTTTATTTTTGGTCGTTGCGTCCAGATTCGTTGAACCGTCCGGATACGATGAACTAACCGTTGTGTACAGATTCGTTGAACGGGAGCTACTTGGAGCGCAAGCAGCTCCGTCCTTATCCAACAAGACTTGCGCAGCAAGCCGGTTAGACGCCTATAAAAAGGCCCTTCCTTCGGTTCATTCTTCACACTGAACACTTGACAATCAGGAATTTTCTCCTCAAGTGCTTCTCTTCTCTCTCGGAAAAAATTTTCTTCTCTTCTACTCTGACCTTCGAGCCATTCTTCTAGAGTGATCTACGGATCATATTTCAGAGTGATCTTCGGATCATTATTTAGAGTGGTTAATAAACCATATTGAGGTGTATTTCTAGAGCGATTATACACTATGCAGTGATAATCGTAGTGATAATCGTACTGGGCTGTTTTATCCTAGGGACGGCGTGGTTGATAGTCTGCTTGCACCTTGAGCAGTGCCGCGAAACGTCTTAAAGAGAGCGACCTAGTTCGCGACTCAACCCGGTAATTTCTTCGGTATATTTTTCTAAAAACTCCGCAGCAACAAAATATATATATATATATATTGTAGAGTTGATTCTGAATACATGCATAATGTGGATTCTTTGCAGATCAGTAGAGGAAGCTCTAAGAAAGATAATACACCTGTTCATTTTTCGGTAAGGAGTTCTTCCAATATTTTCTTTTCTCTCTTGAATGTACAAGCAGTTTTTAAAATCGGATCGGACATAAAAATGGCGAGACTTTCGAGTCACGGTTTGATCACTTTAAACTAATCGAACCAGAATGAAATAAATTTTAAACCACCTAAATAACCGAACCGTAAACGGTTTTCGGTTCATATGATTTAACCGATTGAACTGTTTGGTTGGTTTTGTTTTTTAGACACCGTGTACATGACATTTGTGTGACAAATTAAGGTTTAAAATGTTCAAAAAGTGTTATTAAAAGCTATGAGAGACTAAAACTGATGGAATTTTTTTTTTAAGTGATCAAAAGTAGATGAAAATGTTTTGAGGAACTAGAACCAGAAAATCCAAAATTTGTGGGAACCAAAAATATATTTAACAATAGTATTTATATTTATGTTACCGACTGAAAGATATAGTAATAGATTTTGTTCTTAATTCAAGTTTCAATCTCGTCTTATGTCATAATAAGCACTTCTAAGAGGTGACCATTCATTATATAAACTCTTCTCAAACTCTATCTTGCCAATGTGGGACTTTGGTTTTGTAACATCCTTGAGGGAGCCATCACATTATTATTATAATTAAAACAAAACATGTATTTCGATAAAATTTGCAAAAGAGAACCAACTGATAATAGTACAATGATTGGGTAAAGAAACATTCACTACTCACTGGTACAAAAGATTTCATTTACTACCATCATCTATTGCATTGAGTAATATGAAACATGACCCTAATCCATTTGTTAAAACTCGGGTTTTTATCAATCAAGATAATAACAAGAAACAAGACCAGAACAGTAGCAACATGATAACATACAGAAACATACAAGACCTAAAAGAAGCAGGAATAAGACTAAAGTCAAGCAAGACACGCAGGCCAACAGACGTGTATTTCTGCCATGGTTGGCTTGCTGCAGAATTGACACTTCCTGAGATTGTTGTTGATGACACCACATCTTCTACTTTCCTCAACTTGCTAGCATTTGAGACATGTCCAGATTTTGAGAATGACTTTGGGATTTGCTCTTTTGCTGCTTTTATGGATTCGCTCATTGACCATCCTGAGGATGTGAAGGCTTTGAGATCAAAAGGGATTTTGTTTAATTCCCTTGGAAGTGATGAAGATGTAGCAGACCTATTTGTTGGTGAGAGATTAGTTTGGCAAAACTGAATTTCATTTCAATACTGAGAGGTATATATGGATTACAATTCAGTTGTTTATTTGCTAACTAACTTTCGAACAGCAATTAACAGAATTCAAGTCACCGGGTTAAATAAATGGGCTAGACCCGAAAACTATTCTATGTGGGCTCAATAGAGTACAAACCGGCCCATTACTAATTGCGCTATATTGTAACATTTCCTCCCTTAATCTGCAATATGTGAAGATTCAGATTATCAGTCCTTTGCCTCAAGTGCTTTGCACATTCCCATATCCCTTGCAAGCTTGTAGAAACTTTCAACCTTCAATGCTTTTGTTAGAATATCAGCTATCTGTTCCTGTGATGAGCAGAACTTCAATTCAATGCTTCCTGAATTGTTCAAGTCTCTGATGGAAGCGAACATCAATATGTTTGCTCCTCCCGTGCATTACAGGGTGCTTAGACAGCTTTATTGTGGAGCTATTATCACACAAAACTGTGAGGCACTTGCTCTGCTGCTGGCCTAGACATTTCAGAATTTTCTTGAGCCAAATACCTTGGCACACACAATATGCAGCTGCCACGAATTCTGCTTCAGTAGTAGATAGTGTTACTATTGGTTGTTTTTTCAAAGACCATGCCACAGCACCTGAATTGATCATGAACACATAGCCACTGATGCTTCTTCTATCATCAAGATCCCCTGCATAATCAGAATCACAGTATCCAATCAAATCCTGTTTCTTTCCTTTTCTGTACAGTAAACCAGTATCTGCAGTTCCTTTCAAATATCTGAGAATCCTCTTTGCTGCTGTCCAGTGTTCCACTGAAGGTTGTTCCATGAATTTGCTTATCATGCTAACACCAAACATGACATCTGGTCTTGAAGCATTTAAGTACATAAGGCTTCCCACTATCTGCTTAAACACAGTAGAGTTCACTGCACTACTTCCATCATTCTTAGTAAACTTGCACCCTGTCACAACAGGACTACACACTGGTTTGCTATCAGACATTCCAAACCTTGCTAGTATCTCCAAAATGTACTTTTGTTGATGAATGAATATCCCTTTGCTGCTTTGGATCACCTCCACTCCCAGAAAGTACCTCATTTTCCCAAGGTCAGACATATCAAACACCTTCTGCATGGACTCCTTGAAACTGTCAATCAAAACAGGACTGTTACTGGTGTAGATTAAATCATCTACATATAAACTCACTATGAGTATATTGTTTTCCTTCTCATTTTTTTCTTAATGTACAGAGTGTGCTCATGAGAGCATTTCATGAAGCCTTCTTCAGCAAAATATGCATCAATTTTGCTATACCAAGCTCTTGGAGCTTGTCTAAGTCCATATAGAGCCTTCTTTAGCTTGTACACCTTATTCTCAAGGCCTTTCTTCACAAAGCCTAAAGGTTGGTCAACATAAACTGTTTCTTCTAAGTCACTATGTAGGAAAGCATATTTTACATCTAATTGATGTACACTCCACCCTTCACCAGTTGCTATTGCAAGAATGGACCTTATAGTGTCCCATCTTGCAACAGGAGCAAACACTTCAGTGAAATCCACTCCATGTTGTTGTGAATATCCCTTAGCCACGAGTTTTGCTTTATACTTATCTACCTTCCCTTCTTCATTGTACTTAGTTTTATACACCCATTTGACCCCAATTTTCTTAGCACCTTGAGGTAAATCTTCAAGCACCCACGTTTTGTTTCTCTCTTGGATTGGATCTCAGAATCCATAGCTTTCTGCCATTTTTCATGCATAACAGCCTCATCAAATGTTACTGGATCTGTCTCATTCTCAAAGACCACCACACTGTGTAACTCATTCATATCAGATAAATCCTCATCACCATCTAAGTCACCAGTGATTACAAAATCCTTCCACCATGTAGGATTTCTTTTTGCTCTTCTTGTGACAATTTCTTCTTCAGTCTCATCTGTATCCAAACTAGCATCATTTGCAACTCTAGTTTCTGTCCTCCCTTGATCTAAGTTTGGATCAGAATGTGAACTGGTTGCAATATCAGTAGCTTCTGGTGTGGAACCAGAGGCTGTGTTGTTCTCAACAACTGGTGTAGTGGCAAGATTTTCATTTGTGTTGCTAGTTTCTCCTGTCTTAATCTCAACTTCAGTAGCATTGCTTTCATCATTATTGTCCCATCCCCATCTCTTGTTCTCATCAAAGCTCACATCCCTGCTCACCATAATCTTCTTTGTGATTGGATCATAGAGTCTATAAGCTTTAGACTCCTCCCTTATGCTTAAGTGAATACATTTCTTACTCTTATTATCAAGCTTCTATCTCTAGCTGTCAGGAATGTGCATGTAGGCCAAGCAACCAAACACCTTAAAATACCTCAGAGGGCTTGACACCACTCCATGCTTCCTCAGGAGTCACATTTTTGATTGACATTGTAGGGCTCCTATTTAACACATGAAAGCTCCATTTGACAGCTTCTGCCCAAAAGCTTTTAGGTAACTGAGAGTCACTCAGTAAACTCCTGACCATGTTCATGACAGTTCTGTTCTTTCTCTCAGCCACCCCGTTTTGCTGAGGTGTGAAAGCTGCAGTTAATTGTCTCCTTATGCCATTCTCAGAACAGAAATTTGTGAATTCATTTGAGTTAAATTCCCCTCCTCTGTCAGTTCTTAAACAGCTGATAGAACATTCACTTTCCTTTTCAACCATCATTTTGAATCTCTTAAAGACTTCAAATGCTTGAGACTTCTCACTCAAGAAGTATACCCATCCCTTCCTACTAAAGTCATCAATGAATGAGATGAAGTATCTTTTCTTACTATTTGATTCAGGTGTGATAGGACCACAAATATCTGAGTGAATGAACTCTAGAATTCTGCCAGCTCTCCAATTGCTTTGTTTAGACATGGTGTCTCTATGTTGCTTCCCAACTAAGCATTTTGTGCTCACACTTCCTTCACCATTTCCTTCTGTTTAAGTAACCTCAAACCACTATATCCTAGATGAGCATATCTTCTATGCCACAGGACAGCCTCATCATCAACTGTGATCTGTAGACAATTAGAAACAACTGGTGTTCCTTTGATTAAAAACATCCTGTTGTTTGCCATATGTGAGGTCATCAACACTCCTTTTCCCTTATGTATAACTGTGCACAAGTTTTCTTCAAAGATTACAGTTAAACCCTTTTCTTGAAGCTGACCTATGCTAAACAAATTGTTTCTAAGGTCAGGAATATAATAGACATCATTAACAATTTGAGTATATCCTTCAATTTCTATCTTGATCTTTCCTTTACCCATCACATTTAAACGAGTATCATTGCCCAATTTAACTGTTTCTCACACATATGATTGCTACAACCACTATCAAGAAACCATACCTCTATTCTTGATGGATTCTTTGGATCTTTGACGACCATAAGGAGCATTTCCTCTTTATCATCAAAACCAGTATAATTTGCAACTTCTCCTCCTGCAGCTTTTTCTCCAAGATTCGTGCATTCATATTGGAAATGGCCCAGTTTCCACATTTGTAACACTCCATTGTTTCTTTTGACTACTGTCTCCCTCTACCTCTTCCAAAACTTCTTCCTCTTCCACGTCCTCTTCCTGTGCTCATCACTTTCAGAGCTTGTTCTTCTTGTTTTTGGTTCTTCATTCTTTGTTCCTCTACGATGAGATTGCTCTGTAACTCATCAATGCTCATAGCTTCCACATCGTTTGCTTGAACTATGGAACAAACCACGTAGTTGTACTTTTCGGGCATAGACCTTAGAATCTTTTCAACGACCTCTGTTTCAGTCACCTTTCCTCCGTGTTTCTTCATTTTATTCGTAATTTCCAGAGTTCTTGAGAAGAAATCGTTCACTATTTCCCCATCCTTCATCGTCAGCATTTTGAATTCACGCCTCAACACTTGCAATTGAGCGTGCCTCACCTTCGTTGAGCCCTTGAATTTTTGTTTGAGAGATTCCCAAATTCCCTTCGCAGACTCGCCATTCAGAATTGTCTCAAGAATATTACGATCTAAGGCCTGATAGAGATAATTCTTCGCATTGAGATCTTTTAATCTTCCTTCTTCCGTCGCTTTCTTGTCCTCCGCCGTCGCGTCTTCGCCGGCGACTGGTACTCCACTTTCAACTATTTCCCAGTACTCTTTTGACCTGAGCAGGTTCTCCATCAGCATTGCCCAATGGTCATAGTGACCATCGAACTTGGGAATCGCTGGTTGCACGTACGTTCAGATCTCCTTCTCCGTCATTGAACTGCAGTTCTTTCTTCTCCGATCACGATTGCACAGGCCTCGCAAGGAGCTCTGATGCCAATTGTTGGTGAGAGATTAGTTTGGCAAAACTGAATTTCATTTCAATACTGAGAGGTATATATGGATTACAATTCAGTTGCTTATTTGCTAACTAACTTTCTAACAGCAATTAACAGAATTCAAGTCACCGGGTTAAACAAATGGGCTAGACCCGAAAACTATTCTATGTGGGCTCAATAGAATAGAAACTGGCCCATTACTAATTGCACTATATTGTAACACTATTCAATATCATAAGCACTGACTTGGTGCCTAATATTGATACATATTCTGATGTTAGAGCTAAAATAGAGAAGCACTACAAGAATAAATGGAAGACTTGGATTGCAATTGGTTTTCATACCTATTTTAGTAACCCTTGGGCCATTATTGCCTTTGTAGCTGCAACTCTTGCACTTGCTCTCACTTTTGTCCAAACGTGGTTTTCCATTCATCCACCTAAGTAGTCCTAGCCAAGGCTCTAAAAAACGGTCCGTTACGCCAAAAACGATCGCGACAAAACTGTCTCGGTAATGACCGAAAACGCGAAAGCCTTAACGCGACCGCGACCGTGACCGCGACCGCTATTTAGAACCTTGGTTCTTGCTAGCTAACTATAAAGTAATGATTGTTGTTTTTTGTTAAGCACTCGTGGGGTTGGGATGCAATTAGGAATTTATCGCTTCTGATTGTTTTGGTTCTTGGTATGATTCTCCTATGATGGTCTTGCACCTCCAAGCTCTTTGAGAAAATGCACCACAGGGATATCAGGGGTCCAAGAAAATATTGAAGGAGCACAATAAGTATAACCACGGGTCCAAGAAAAGACAAGCACGTGAGAAGATTAGAAACTTGTGTAATTAGAATGTATTTGGGTCTTTTTGATTATTTTATGCCCCATATTGGATACAATTTGTAATACTACCAAATACCAATAAAGGTTTTGTGTAATGGTTATGTTATGTGAGACATAGTGGAGATTGCGAAGTGGTTTTAATGTAAATCGATTGTTGAGTTGTTCTATCCACAACAAGGTGTTTGTATGATTGTTTGAGTCAAGGTGTGAAATTATTGTATGAGATTTTATTATGAGATAAATAAAGCAATTTGTTATTCAATTTGTGCTTATCACACTGAGTTGTGGATTTGTTCATTTTATTCCAAGCAATCACATTTAACACAATGATAGTTATTTTCTCTAATAAAAACTGATACCATTTGCATTTGCCAACTCATTTTGCATAGTTGTTATGGCTACTAGTTTTTCTTCAATTACATGTTTTTTTGGTAATATATTGAAGGAGAGCAGGTACTAGTATTTGATTTCTTGTTAGTGGAATCTCAACTATCTATTGAATAAGACAAAAAGTGAAAGAGAAATATTAAAAAAATGAAAAGAGGCGGTTGAATGAAAAGAGAAATGCAGTGATCTTTACAGCCCAATCTTTTTAGCTTTTATTAGGGTTGTGTGCAGGGATGTTAAAATTAAAATTAACCCAATGAAAACTGCAAACCGATTTGAATCAAACGAAACATGGCAAAAAATTGCTTTGATTTGGATGTATTTGGGTCACTTTATCAATCAACTCATCGAATTGATTCGGATGACAACTTTTTTACCTGGGAACCAAACCAAACCAAACCGCACACAATATTAAATTATCATATATTATTAAAAAACCTACGTAATCTAGTCACACTAGCACACGTGTCGGCTTAGTCTTTTTTTTGGTAAATGAAGAGGCCACAAGCCCAAAACGAACAAACTAAAAAGGCTAACAACGAGTCCTAATGTTCCGAGGCACAGGTGCCCCAGCCATATCAATAATTTTTGTAGCAATCCCTTTAGGAGGCTCCTCTAGAAAAATGGTATCTAAGTTCTCATTGTGCAACATGTAACTAGCAAGCCAATTGGCACAATTGTTTCCTTCTCACTACGTATGGGTGATATTTATCTCCCAAATGCCAGCAAACAGCTTTTTGATACGCTTAACAAGAGTAAAGTGGCGACCATTATCCTTCCCAACACTAGACAACATGTCAATCATCATTTTAGAATCAGTCTCCACAATAGTTTTGTTATGCCTTTTTGCCTTGCCATTTGAACCCAATCCACATGCCCCACATTTTTGCATGCAAAGCATTGCATGTGCCAAATTTCCTCGAATATCCTTACATCCATTTGCCTGTAGAATCCCACAAGAGACCTCCACAACTAGTTTGGTTATCTTCACCTCTACAAGCTCCATCCGAGTTGAGCTTTATCAACCCTTCCTCAAGATGCCTCTAAAACACAAGAGTCATGTCGAGTCTATACGTAAAATAATGTAGAGTCGCATCTGGATACATCCTCCCCAAAATTGCGAATCACCTCTGCATCATTGTCTGGACGTTGGAATCCCTCCTAAAAAATAGTCTGCCATGGATGTCCATGGTGAGAAGTAAAGTTGGTGGTTAAGTTCTCAAACACCCAGGAAGTTCCTTCAGCTTCAAAAAAGGTAGCAACCTGACTAGAAGGCAAGAGACACAACCAACTTACCTATTCACACGCCAAAATTTGAAATTACAAACTAAAAATGTGGTTCAATTTTCTCTTAATTCAATGTTATTAGGGGCATGTTTGATTTTCAAGTAGGTTAGTACTGGACTGGATAGGAAAGTACAATACTAGACAAAATGGTACTAGACAAGTTTTGTGTCATATACTGCTTGGTGGAGAAATGACAACAGAAATAAGAAAATGTAAAATTTACTATAGAGAACATAGCCAGGGACTTATGGGATGGTCTGGTGAGTCAGTCGATGTTTATGTTTATATTTATTATTATGTTTTTTAATTATTGAATCCCATTAACGAAGACTGGGATAATGCAAAACCGCGACGAGCTATGCATCATATCCCACACTCAAAGTAGGGATATGATTAAGCAATTGATGATGTTCAAGTCCTTGTTGAGCGTTCTAGCCTTCTCTCCCTTGTTAGCTTAGTGTACAAGCAGGTCGACAAGGGCCTTATTTGTGCATTTGTGGAGCGCTTGTAGCCGGGCATGTTCAACTTTCATCTTCTTGTAGGTGAGGTGACTGTAACACCCCGGAAATAATTTAATTAAAATAGTTGATTGAATTATTAAAATAATTTGGAGGCGGGATATAGATAAATTAAAAGGTTAATATTTTATATGCGTAGGAGGTGAAACGAGTAAAGGAGGTGGTGACGTAGAGAGCCTAGTGTTTACTGAGCCCTCAACTTAAACCCTGGGGGTTTAAGCCAAACCCTCATTCGCAGCAAGCAAAAGAAAAACGAAAGTGAGAGTGAGAGAGAGAGAGCACGCGGCGCAAAGAGGGAGAGAAGAGGAGGGTTTCGCGAAGAATTTCAAAAGGGGATCGTTCGTGTTACTGTGGTTTTGTTCGTGTCTCGTTCGTCGTGTTCCGGAGCTTACGTTATTCGAGGTAAGGGTGGGCTTAACCTTGATAATGGGTTGATGATAATTATGTGTGGGTAGTCTAGGGTTTTGTTGAATTGTTCGTGTTGTTGCATATCGTGTTTTCGTTGAGATTGGTGCTTTGATGATTATTGCACGTTATTGTGATTTGTTTCGTTATTTGTTGTTGCGTGATTGTTGTATCACGATGATGGTGTTGTTATTGTTCGTGTTTTTGTTGTTGCTGTGCGTGGTTGATTGTTGTTGTCGCGTTGTCGAATTGTCGTTTTTGTTGTGGTGGTTGCGGTGTCGTTGCCGTTAGGGTTTGGTGTTTGGCAATTTAGCGATTCTGGACACAGGTTCGGTTTTTCTAAAACTGGCGCTGTTTGGTTGATCCAAAAATTATGAGGTTGATTGTTTTTGAAAATAGACTTAACGCCGGTCGTTTTGGCACTGGTTTCGTTAAATTCGGAGTTGTATAGCTCGAGTTATAGGCGATACAAGTTAGGTTAAAATTCTGGAAACGATTTGGGTATAGATTCGGTATTTCGGTTACTGGGAACGTTGTATTGACCGAAAAATTATGTGGTTTATTTTTCTGGAAAATAGACTTAATGCTTGTTAATTTGGCACTGGTTTGGTTGCGTTTAGAGTTGTGTAGCTCGAGATATGAATTCCACAAGTTAGAGTAAGATTCTGGAAACAATCTGGACACAGGGTCAGTGTTTTGGTTACCACGTTTTCAAAAGAACTCCTTTTCGAACGAATCCAATTTCTTTGAAAACTAGACAAAATTTTCCCCAGTTTATGCACAAGTTTCATGCAATTTGATTGAGTTTTGGTCACTTTGGAATTGCTTGAATTTGAAGGACAGAAACTGTCCTCTTTTGCAACTAGCCTGTGTGCTTTTCGAAAAACTGTACCTATTGGACACTCTCCTTCAAAAACTGAACTTAGGGATGATAACCAGACCCATAGGGCTTTCCAACAAGTATTTATTTGTTGAAATCCGATGTCGTTTGCTATTTTAATTAATTCGCTGAAGTAGGTGCGATGTGCCTAGGCGCTGTGCGCCAGTCTTGTGCGTGGTGTGCGTGCGTTATGTCCGCGTTGTGGAGCCGTCTGGTGTTAATATTTCAGGTGCGGTGCTGGTATGCTCAGGAGAGTTTAGTGGTAGCTGTGATGCTACAACTTGGTGCTATTTTTGGTGAAATCATTTGTTTTGATTCTGGTGATATAGTATTTATTTTTTTTGACAAGGTGATATAGTATTTATTTTAAATACTTGTTATGGTGAGTTGGTGCATAATCATGGTGTCGCATTGTCATATGCATGTTTTGGTGATATAGGCTCTGCCTCTGGTGTTTATTGGTGATATGCCCGTCGTGGCTCATTTTGGTGATCGGTACCGCATGCATATGCCCACTGGAGGGGTTGCATATCATCCCATTGTCTATGAATGTTATAATTTTGGTGGTTCACTGTCAAATGGACTTTTCCTTTGGTATCTGGTGCTGTGATATGGTGTAATTGTATTGTGTTGCTGTAGTTACCTGATGCTAGCATATTTTTATCATCTGCTTATTACCTCTGTTAGACTCACCCCTTCTGCTTGGAATGTTGCTCTCATGCGGCAACGCTGCAGGTGATCGCTAGTGCTCGTGGAGGAATTGCTAGGTTTTGCTTCCTCTCTCGTTTGGGTCTGTGTCAGCTCTGATATGTAGCACCGGGGAGTCGTTAGTTATCGTTTTGAACTATTATTTTAGTTATTGGAAATTGTTTTAATTAATTTTGGAGATGTCTTTAATTGTTAATTCTGGAGATGTTTAAACTGGTTAATATTTCCGCTGCTTGGTGATTTCTTTTACATAAATTATTTTGGAGGTGAAAAATGGTGAAAAATGTAGCGCCCTTCGAGGTGACTCTGATAATTGTCTATTTAGTTGTAATAGTAAAAGGGGGGGTGTTACAGTGACGATCACTCTGGACGACGAATCTCAACTGCTCCACATTCCCATCGTTAGTTTTTCAACCCATTCCTATACGAAGATGGAGGCAGCTCAGAAATATTAGTCCAGCTTTTGGGGGTCCCTTATGAGGTGACGCTATAGCAAATGGGGAAGAGTCATTGTGTATCACTGAAGTGGCTGCGGGGAGTGCGTACAAGTCACGTCGTGACGCTGAAGATTGAGAGCGAGCAATTAGGACGTTTTATGCTGCACTTGCTGGGCAGTACCTCAAGTGCAAAAAAATTATGTACATATCTTATGGAGTTCACCCTTGTTGAATCGAGTTTGACCTCCCCCTCCTATATACTTAGTGTGCCTCTGCTAGTAGGCTACACCCACCACTTGGTTCCAGGACCGGCCCAAGGCCTAGTCAACTAAAGCAAGAGTTTTAGGCCTCAAATATTTTAATGAAAAAAGGGCCTCAAAATTTATTGTTACTTAATATTAATTAAAAAATTCAAAAGCTTTCTTGAAACTGAGCACAACTGATCTTGTAGGCGAAAGGCATTTTAGCTTTACAGCATGGGTTCGATCCTCACTGGCTATAATTTTATTATTATAGTTTTCATTATTTGGTGGGACCTGCAATGGCAGAGCTTCTTTATAGTTGAACCTTAAAAGATGCCATGGCACCCCTCAAATAATTAGATTGTATTTTAATGGGCAAAATTACACTAAAGGTCCTTTAAGTTATTTAATTGTAACAAATAGGTCATTTAAGCTTTTTTCGTACCACTTAGGTTCTTTAAGTTACATATGTGTACACCGTTAGTCATTTTTCATTTTTCGCTACAAAAAACCCAAGTTGGCACTAATAAAGCTGACATGGTCATGACGGAGTCTACGTGTCATCTATTTAGTGACAATGTGGTCATTTAAGAATACTGTCATGTAACAATTTGGTACTTTCAACTTAAAAATAATTTTAAAAAAATGGTTCATCTTCTTTTTCATTTAAGTTAAAATGACCAAATTATTACGTGACAGTAGTCTTAAATAACCAAATTGTTACGAGGCAGATGATACATAGGCTCTGTCACGACCACGTCAGCTCTATTAGTGCAAACTTGGGTATTTTGTAGCGAAAAATGAAAAAATGACTAACGGTGTACACATTATGTTACTTAAAGGACCTAATTAAGTGGTATGAAAAAACTTAAAGGACCAACTTTTTACAATTAAATAACTTAAAGGACCTCTAGTATAATTTTGCTTTTTTAATACATATATAAGAAAGGCACAACGACGATAAAGGTATTTGGAAAAGAAAAAGAGAGTGGAAAATCATCTTACAGTACACAATACCAGTGTCAGAGAGGATTTGTTGATGGACAACCACTTAGGGTTCTAACAAACATACAAACCTTGTGAATAGAATGATAGTACTTACCTCCTGGCCGAATTATTCAGGGCCCCTTTCTCCGAACACCGGAGCAGGTCAAAGACCTCTAGACTAAGAATGATAGTACATTTTTCTTCATTTAATTAACTAATTGATTTTATTAACTAACACATAAAAACCTTGAAGGCAGGTTTCTGTAAAAAAAAAATCTTTTATGTATTCTATTTTTGTTTTGTGTTAGTTTTATTTTAAATTTTTGATAATAATATATGACTAATAAATTTCAATTATAATGACTTAATTAGTACTCGTGACACCTCTAATATTTTGGATAAACTCCACTACTGGGACTAGGGCTGACAATGAACCGAACCAACTCGAACAAAGTTTGAATTTCGTCTCGATAAATAGTTCGTTGCACTTGGTTCATGAACCAAATGAGTTGAACCTGAGCTAAAAATTGAACTCGTTAAATAAATGAGCTGAACTTGAGCCAATTGGTTCATGAACCAGCTCGTTAATTATATTATAAATATTATTAATACTTATATATTTTTATTTTTATTCTAATATAATCTTTGTTATGCATTTTGTGTTTTTAGAGCAATATTTTTTGTTTATTGATTGGTGTAACATATTTAGCATTAATACATAATCTAAAATTATATTATTAAGTTTCTCTAAATAGTTTTATTAAACTCATTAGATACCTAAAAAGTATATATTATAAAAATATTAATATTTTCAATTAGGTAGTTTTTTATCCAAAAACATACTAGTAAATTGCTAATTTGAAATGTCAACGATCTAGAATTTTAATGACAATGATCTAGAATTTTTGGCTTTTTTTCACAAAAAAGAGATTATTTTTACCTTTTATTCATGCGAGTCGAGTTAATGAGTTGAACCGAGCTGCTCGTGAGCTTGAGTCAAGTCGAGTTTGAGTTGGCAAAAAAGGTTCATGTCGAACTCGAGTCGAGCTTCGAGCTGAGCGGATTCTTATCGAGTCGAGCTGTGCTGGACTGAGTTCGACTCAGCTTGACTCATTTCCAGCCCTAACTGGGACCTAAAAAAAGTCATTGATCAGGTTGGTTTTATTTGTTTGTTAGTCAAAGTTTTTATTATTATAGTTTTCATTATTTGGTGGGACTTGTGTAATAGAAAAAGGCATTGATACTCTCAAAAAAACAAGGCATTGATCACGTTGGTTTTTATTTATTTGTTAGTCAACATGCCATTTATAATTGATATGTAAAACTCTTATCAATCGTAAATTTCTTTGGGTACGTAATAAAAAAATGTTGCAAGATGTTGGTAAAAAAATATGTTGTTCTCTCTTGCTGCAATGTACTTATCTAGTTGTTGCAATTAGTTTTGTTACAATTTCTTTTATGAAAATATAGTTTACAATTTAAAACTTATAATTTATACCCAGTCAGGCAGTGACCCTGGCTGTATTCCCGAGCGAGCTTAAAGATGCTGAGACCTCTCCTGCTCAAACGTTCCCTTCGTCTCCACCACTACCACTACCACTACCACTCTTCAACACCTTCACATTCCCAACCTCTCCGATCACTAACCCCTCCAAACCCCTTTCTCCGCCGATTCTCCACCGTACCGGAACCCACCTCCTCCACCGATGCCGAAACCCGCAAATACATAGGCTACGCCGCTCTTCTTATCTTCTGCGGAGCCGCAACATACTACTCCTATCCATTACCAGAAAATGCGAAGCACAAGAAAGCTCAGATCTTCCGTTACGCTCCTTTACCAGAAGACCTTCATACCGTTTCCAATTGGAGCGGCACACATGAGGTACAAACACGTCATTTTCAACAACCTGAGAGTCTTGATCAGCTGGAGCGCGTGGTAAGTGAGGCACATCAGAGTAGGACTCGGATTAGGCCTGTGGGTTCGGGTTTATCTCCTAATGGAATTGGGCTTTCTAGGACTGGGATGGTTAACTTGAGCTTGATGGATTCGATTTTGGAAGTTGATAAGCAGAAGAAGATTGTTAGGGTTCAGGCTGGGATTAGGGTTCAGCAACTTGTTGATGGGATTAAGGAACATGGCCTTACGCTGCAGAATTTTGCTTCCATTAGGGAACAGCAAATTGGTGGCATCATTCAGGTTTTGTTTTTTAATTTAACTTGAGTCATTTCTCTGAATTTAATGTGCTAAGGTTATTTATGCTGTACGTATGTGTGTCTTATAATTGAACTTAGAATAATTGTTGACACTTTGACTATATTCAAATCTTTAAATTAAATATCAAGTAAGTCATGAACTTATTTTGTGTTATTAGTCAAATTATCTGCCTGCTGTCATAGCTTTCTCTTGTTTCATTTAAAAAAACGGAAATTGTGCTTGACTTGGTTTAGTGAACAGAATGGAATTCTATCCCTCCCTATCATCATTCATAACTGTGCCTCTTTGCATTGACGTGCTTTAGGTTGGTGCACATGGCACTGGTGCAAGATTGCCTCCTATTGATGAACAAGTCATTGCTATGAAACTGGTCACTCCTGCCAAGGGGACCTTAGAGATCTCGAAAGAGAAAGACCCTGAGCTGTTTTATCTTGCTCGCTGTGGTCTTGGGGGACTTGGAGTTGTGGCTGAAGTCACCCTTCAGTGTGTTGATCGAGAGGAGCTTGTGGAACACACAGTTGTTTCAACCATGGATGAGATAAAGAAAAATCACAAGTAATTCCCGATGTTTTGCTTTTTATTTTCTCTGGTACCTCAATCATTATCAAATATTCTGAGCTTCATTATTACTACATTATTTTCAGTCTGTTGCTTGTTACATGGAACTAAGATTCAAGAACTCAACTCGCTAAATTTACTCCCAGCTATAAATTCACCGACGCCCTCATATGAGTCATATCAATCAACATTTTTGCGAACTTTACAAACAAAGGCTCCTACTTTCATATTTCTCGCCTGTCTGATAGCTGCCTCTGCGGCTACAATAACTAGTAGTAATAGTAGTAGCTAGTAGGTCAGAGATGCATGTATCCTTCTAGTAATAGTAGGTAATGGTGCTAATAAATTCAGAGGAATTATCAAATTAATAATCCGCAGCAAGTGCAACTGTGCAACATCACATTGTTCCTCTGTTTTAAATATATCAATTCATTCATCCAAAGTTATATGTAACATCAAATTGGTCCACAAAAGGGCTTCAAATGAGTCCGTGAACGGCAAAACTGATAACAGAAATTATCATTGAATGACCAATTTGGTGTAGCTGATAAGTGGTTATCTTGGGGGGGGTGGTCAACATATGTGTTTCCTCCGATATAATCTTCTGGGTAGTATTGTGTATGCTTCATTTATTTATGTTGTATGAGTTTGCTTGTATCTTCTATTTTTATTGCTTTTGGTATAATTGATTGATGATCTTCCTCCAAAGATTTAAATTATCCATTTTCTATTTTATGTAGGAAATTGCTATCTGAGAATAAGCATGTCAAGTACCTTTATATCCCATATACTGACTCTGTTGTGGTTGTGCGATGCAATCCTGTTTCAAAGTGGAAAGGTCCTCCAAAGTTCAAACCAAAATACACTAAAGATGAGGCCATACAGCATGTGCGCGACCTTTATAGGGAGTCCCTCCAGAAATATAGGTACTGTTTCACCTAGTTATTGAATGTATAGTTTATCAATTTATTTTAACTTGGAACTGTTGGAAGTACTAACTTAGCCCAAATATTAGAGAAAACTACTGGTATGAGTAATTTTTACCAATTAAAGGCTAGTAGGACTTGTTTGCCCTTCTATCTTCTGCAATTGGTTAGGCGTATTTATTTATCTTCTTTTTTTGGCCTTTTTTTTTTTCTTTTCATATGATTTAAACTTACTTTCAGTGTTAGTATCAGATAGGCTGAGTGAGTTTGTAGAAGGCTAGTTGATGTAATTGACCCTTTTGTACGTGATGTAAGTCTAACTAGTTGCATTACATGTTAATTAAATGTTAGTGTATGATAGAAACCGGTTCAAACTGATATAAGATATACAGAATTCTGCTTTAATACTGATAATAACAGAATCTGAATTACAATAATAATCACAATAGCACACTAATTCTAGAGAACATATGAGAGTCTCTAGTCTCTCCCTTCCAAGGAATTCTAGAGCCTTGGTCTCTCCCCTTTCCAATACCCAATTGAATGTCAAAAGATACCCAATCTGACTTACAATGCAATCACACAGAATACAACAATCTAGAGGACATATGAGAGCCTCTAGTCTCTCCCCAATGGCTATAAGGCCCCAATTCCTTTACTAATTCTTCAGATAATCCATCTATGACCCCTTTTCCCTATTTATACTAATAAAACTGCCATATGACAGTTATTTAACACTAAAACTGCCCATTAAAACCGCCTAATATCACAAACTGTCTAATAAAATAACTGCTAATAACTGTCACTGCCCTACAGAAATTACATAATAATAACACAATAACTTCCCTAATTAAATAACATAATAATAATACTAATAACTGTCCATTCTAACAGTGCATTCTTTTATTGATCTGTGATACAAACACTAGTTGATAGTTGACACTCTGAATGTTCTGATGTTGATATTCTTCTGCTTTTACCATGATTTTAATTGGTTTCTCTATTAGCTGCTGACCACCAATGACTGTGGCAAAACTAGATAAGGAATAGAATGAAAACAATTACACCCAAGCCCCTGTAGGCAAGGTCAGCGTCATGAATTACTCGACGCCATAAAGTGCTGTCATGCATTTGGTCCAAAGGCAAACTACTTACCCCTTAATTACCTGACTTATAGTTTTTCTTGTTCTCTCTGTACCTCTAACTATTAGACTGCCTTCCATTTGGTCTACTCTCCTTACTAGTGTTTGTACATGTCTTCGCCATAGGTGTCACAAGCACCTAAGATAAGATTCTAACATCTTCTGTACTATGGGGACTACTGTGGCTTTCTCTTTGATACTTGTATTTCTGATTCTACTTTTTTTCCTTATGTAAACTGTAAGCATTGATTGCATATGAATAGAAATGTAGAATGAAAAATTGAAAGAAAACTGCATTTGATATATTGTTCAGCCGACTTCTCTTTTATCAAGTGATCCAGAGGTAGATAATGATACACGAGATAAACTTCTCTGCAGGGAATTAGAGAGACTCTACTGATCTGTCTTTTGAACTTCAAACCTATGTTAATCTGGCTTCTCGACCTTCTCTACTATATATAATAGAATCAGTTAGGTGGAATGTTATCTCCTGTTGTCTGTCTATTGTTCCTAGTGTGGACATTTTTTTTATCAATGGGAAAATTCTGTTGGAATGCTGTAGGCCTGTAGGGAGCCACCAAGAATTCTTACCTTGGTAGGTCTTGCCAGTATACTAGCGATTCAGCTTTCCCTTGAAACACATTGGTAATTGCAGCTTATAAACAACCTTTCCATTCCTTTGGATGACTTGATAGGGTTCAGATTATCTTGATCCGAGTTTCTCATTGATTCTTTTTATCAAGGGTCAAATTGGCTGAGCTTTCAGATAATGACATCCAGCCTCATTCTCTTCCAAGCTTGGTTAAAATTATGCTTCGTCTCAACTAAGTTGAGGTCCCTTTCAGCCAAGTTTGCTAGTTTCTTCCACTAAGGGGGGCCTCTTACTCTCTTCCATAAAGGCTCTAAAAGGTGTGTTTTTGTGACATTAATTATAGGTGATTTTGAACCAAAATTCAGCCAAACTCAACCATTGTGACCACAGCTTGGGTCTATACCATGTGACACATCTTAAGTATGTCTCTAAACATCCATTTAGCTCCTAAGTTTGCTTATCCATGTGTGGATGGTATGTAGAGCTGTCTTGTGTTTGAATTTATGACCATTAATGAATATGGAATATTTGATCTCTGACCAATACAAATAGTGCCACTATTCCCGAGATGTGCTTTAATCTTTCTCATGTTGGTATTCTGCTTTTTTAATGGTTTTCCAAGGTTTTAGTTGTTTTCTCTACTAGCAGCTTACTGCCTATGATTTCGATAGAATTGGACCAGAAATAGACTGAAAAGTAGGAAGAAAATAGAATTTGATGTATTACTCAGTTACTCAGTTACCTCCCTATGGTCAAGTGATCCTGATGTAGGACAATACACAGGGAAAATCATCCCTCCTGGTAATCGCGAAACTCCCTCCCCCGGTATGCCTAGTGAACTCTAAACCTCTCCTGATTTGGTTTTTCACCCTTTTCTCCTACATGTTACGATGGCAAGGAATCCTAACTAACTGCAGGTCTTACAATCGGTTAGGTGGGGTGCTTTTTCCCCTCTGTTCTGTTTGTCTATTTCTCCTAGTGTAAACCACTGTTACCAAATTTTCCAAACCCTCCTTTGTACTGCAATCTGGGACAGAAGTTCCAGTTAGCCATACATTTGTGTTTCAGTCTTTTGCAGCCCACTTATTGGGACGCAACTTTGAGTTGTTCTCTAAATAAACAAATGGAAAGGGGGAGGGAGAGCACCTGCTGCTAAACTAAATGGAGCAGGGGGAAGAGAACAACCTATTAACTGCAATACAATTAGAAGGATAGGGGAGGGGAACAAAGGGAAGGGGCGGAGATCCCTTGTTCCATAATACAAATCAAGAAGAAAAAGTTTAACAAGTTTAGTTGATGAATTTAGTGTTAGAAAATGGCACTTTTGAGTATATCAACTTATTTGGGGGGGGCTGATTATAAATGAGATGAGAGCATATAATAAAGTAAAAAATAAAGTGATACCTATTCGTAATTATTTAACTGGATTATTACCTTTTTTAACTAATCAATACCAGACTTTTGTCTTTTATCTTTTATGTTCTTAGTTAATTTGTTAAATTATGTTATTGTTGCAAAATATTGTGATTGAACTTCTTTTTTGAGTTCACGGTTGAGGTTCCATTTTTGTTTGCAGAGTGGAAGGATCTAGGGGTAAATCATCAGATGATGAGCAAAATATAGATGAGCTTTCTTTTACAGAATTAAGAGATAAGCTTATTGCCCTAGATCCTCTCGATAAAAAGCACATCGTCAAGGTCAATCAAGCTGAGGCTGAATTCTGGAAGAAATCAGAAGGGTATAGGGTTGGATGGAGTGATGAAATATTGGGGTTTGATTGTGGAGGCCAACAATGGGTATCAGAAACGTGCTTCCCTGCTGGAAAACTAGCTAAGCCAAGCATGAAAGACCTTGAATACATTGAAGAGCTGAGGCAAGTTATAGAGAAAGAAGAGATACCTGCACCTGCTCCAATTGAGCAGCGATGGACAGCTAGCAGCAGGAGTCCCTTGAGTCCTGCTTCAAGTCCGTCAGAGGATGATATATTTTCTTGGGTAATATAATCATATTCGGGATAAACTGCATAAGTATATTTCTAATTTGGTTTAATTACTGCAACATAGGTCCCTGAACTATTTGGAAATTTCTAAGTAGGTCTTTGAACTAAAAAATAGTAATTGGATTGGGTCCCTAAACTTTAAAAAAATTGCAATTAGGTCCCTACATTTTTACTGGGTCTCTAAACTTTTAAATAATTTGTAATTAATCCCTAAACTTTTGAGTAATTTGTAATCGAGTCCTTGAATGTATGGACCCAATTATTTAAAAGTTTTAACATGTCAGGACCCAATTACAAAATGTTGATAAGTTCAAGGACTAGATTGCAATTTTTCTATATAGAAATTTCCAATCAGTTGGCAGAACTACAAAGTAATTTAAGCTTCTAATTTGTTATCTTTGCCAGGATGGATTATTGGGTCTCATTACTCGAGCTTATCAATATGTTTGTCTTAATATTTGTACCAATTTAGTTGAACAAAATTGAAATATTACTTCTCTTATAAGTTTGTTCAAAAAATGTCTTTCATTTCTTAGACATATGATGATATACAGCTTTTGGAGAAAGGTTAAATGACTCTTTGTTGAAAACAAAAACTCCAGCTATCCTAGATATGCATTATTGTGGTCGGCAAAGATAATTTAATTGCCGAATTAAAATATGCATAAGATCCAGTACATGACTTTGTTTTTACACAACTTCTTATACTATTATCTTTCGTTACATATAGTTTCTAGTTTCTGAATCAATTGAAATATGGCTTTAGATATAATCCTTGCTTCTTCCATGAATGTTAACATTCTAATGCTGCTTGGAATATTTTTGTTGACATTTAACTTCTGATTGTGTTTCAGGTTGGTATAATCATGTATCTCCCAACCATGGATGCTCGCCAGAGAAAAGAGATAAAAGAAGAATTCTTTCATTATAGACACCTGACTCAGGCAAAATTATGGGATAATTACTCTGCTTATGAACACTGGGCAAAAATTGAGGTAATGATCTAAGCATCATAAATAATGAAAATTGATCCAACATGATACTTGATCTGATATACCAATTATTGTCTTAATCTAAATCATTTGGTGTTTGGCCTAATTTCTTCATATATAATTACCAATTTTACTTATCGTACACAATTTCTTGCATCTGGGTTCCTACAGGGGAAAGCTCTCTCACATGGGCATGTGTGCACAAACCCACACACAAATATGTGCACATGGTCATGTACTCATGTTTGTATATATAGGGTTTGTGTTGTAACTGAACTGTAAATTGAACATCTTATACTTGAATGCTAAAAAACAACTCAGGCGTTGGTCCATCTAGCTGATCTTAGCAAAGATTTAATTAGGGAAAATGAAAATAAAGTATTTGAACTACACTTAATCTCTTTGCATATAATCTGTTTTTCAGGTTCCAAAGGACAAGGAGGAGCTTGTAGCACTCCAAGCTAGGCTAAGAAAGCGGTTTCCTGTGGATGCATACAATAAGGCAAGAAAGGAATTGGATCCCAATAGGATCCTTTCGAATAACATGGTGGAAAAGCTCTTCGCACAGTCAGAAACCATCTAAAATTCTGGGTTGGTTATTTGTCTAAAGTCTAAACCTTTCCCATTTAAAGTATATCTTCAACATTAAGTTCTTGACTGCTGCCACACATTTGAACTTCAGGATACAAAATATCTGGTACACAATCAGGTTTTGCCTGCATGGAAGATACCTTGAACTTGGAAGCTTTATGAGTTGTGATATAGTGTATTAAGAAGAGCTGGATTGATTTTTTACGTTCTGTTGTTACTCATCCAATTGAAAAGAGGAAGCATAAAGAAGGGAGAAAACTGGAGAACAAAAGTCTGCTGTTGATATACTTTGTATGAATTTCTCCTTATTTGGCATGAATTGTGTCCATCATGTTTGGCAGGGAACTATGCATTTCCCTCTAGTTTTTTCTAGGCATGTTATGCCAGAATTTTCATTTGGAGGTTTTAGGTAGGAAGGATCTTACTAGGTGTTATGATCAAATGATTTGTTCTCCCCCTCGATGTCAACTACCTTTTCAGCTTGAGTTGCATTCGAAAACAGATAAATGTTCATCCAAATAAGGTAATTTGGAGGAAAGAGTGCAATAGATGATCCTAGTCATTGTCCAATAAATTTCTTCTAGTAGCATGTGGAGGTTTCACTTTATCTTCTGGTTGTAAGTTGAGTTTGTTTTCCACCATGAAGCATTTCATATGTATTCATTTTAATAGAAAAATAAATGAAAAAGTGAGTTGTTATATTTCAAATCAAAGTGTTGAGCATATTTTGTGTTAATACGGCTTCTGCATTTTGCTAATTAAGGAGTGAATGTGACTTTTAATTGCACTTGTATCTAGAATAAATGTCACTATATCCTCCATGGTATGCTGCTATGCAATTAAGTGTTTCGTGGAGGATAGAGCACCTACCCTGTCCCAATTTTTCAATTTCCATACACTATACAGTCTATCAAAACATTGGGTGACAAAAATTGTTCCAATTCACACATCATACCAGAATGAAGTGCATGCTCCATTACCTATAATGCCGATTAGAAAGCTAACCCTGATGAGTTGTATTCCAGATTCCAACTTTCAGATATCTCTCCATAAAAGCCATACGAAGATATTCATCGCTACGATTAAAATAAATAGATGCAATGACAATATAATTCCTTTTTTTTTGTCAGCATGAGAATGTAACTCTAGACCATGATTATCAAATCAGGATACGTATGGTGTATTGGAAGACCTATTTTCTGAGTCGTGTATCATTTCGTAAGATACGTGATCAAACATATATATAACATTTTTTAAGTTGATGACTGCTGAAAAAACTTAGGAAACAAATAAATAAAAGAAGAAAACAATAATATAAGTGGGGAACCAATCATGGTTATCAATAATAGGCAGGAAGTTTAAAAAATCGCATTTTAGGAGGAGGTGTAGACCAAAAACCTAGTGTGCTAGGTTTGTTTGTTAGTCAATCTAATTTGGGGTATTTGGAAGGATTGCTTTTGGCTTATTATGTACCATTTAAGAAAAATTTCCGAAAAAAATCACTTGAGCAAACACTTTAGCAGTGCGAATTTGTATCATAGGATTCAAAAAAGCGAACCGGGATACATGACAGAATACAGGTGCAAACAGATACAATTTAAGATATATATTGTTTTTGTTTGATTTTATATCGAACCGGGATACGAACCGTATGAATTGTAAGATACTGATAACCATATTGTAGACTACTGTGATTGAAGGAGACTGTTTTATTTTGTCAATGAATTGCATGGAACGAAAAACCATCGAACAAAACAAACTCGGCTAGGAATGGCCCAACCCAATCAAAGGTAGGTGCGGCTCAAGGCATTCCTAGCCCTCTGAGGGCCCAGCACAAAACCATCAGCTTAAAGGGGGCCATACTTCTTATAACCCCTCCCTATTCGCTAGACACTCCCAAACTCTATGAAAAGACCAAATTGTCAATAATGAGAAACGTGCGTTCCCTTTTTTTTTCCTGGGTTTACGAAGGTTCGGAAGTTTGGTCCCGAACTTGTCCGGAACCAAAATACCCGAGTCTTATGTATTTATAGACACCCCCCAATTTCTGAATTTTTAAAGTTCTATAAGTTTGGAACCATACCGATTCGAAACCAAACTCCCGAACCCTTGTTCCGTGACCTTTAGTAGATCATTGAGTTTGGAAACAAAAAATGGCGATGGCTTCTATGACTTTCTGTGTCAACACCGTTACCTTGTGTCAATAATCCTTAGTTTCATTTGCAAATTAGTTTCTTTTCAATCAACTAGTGGTCAATAATTCATTTGCAAGTTACAAATTTTATCTTCATGAACCTTTCTTTCCATTATCCTTAGTTTTCTTGCTCCGTTGCTCTGTTCCTTACTGCTTGCAATCCACACTTCTTGCCTTCTATTCCTTAACCAACCATGTCACTAACACAGCCCTACATGCGCTCCTTTCAATTTAATTTCTTTTTTCTTTGCTTCAGCGTCTCTCCCTCTCTATTCCTTAACAAAATCTTAGCATGAAGGTTTGTGGCGTGTGTCACAGAACACAGTTTCGGAAGTTTGATTCCAAACTGGTACGGTTCCAAACTTCCGAACCTTTAAAAATTCAAAAGTAAGGGGGTTTGGGAGCGCGTTTCAAATGAAGATATTTTGAAACATAAGGGGTTGTACGAAGTATGTGCTCTCAGATATTGCACTGAAACATGTGAGAAAGCATTTTTGGGTCCATCAATTCAATAGCCTTTTTAATTATGGTATGAGAAAGCATTACATTACAAATTTACAATCATAAAGGTAGAGATGGCCCTCCTCTGCCCCCCATACCTATCAATACCACCAAACTGCTATCCATGTGCTCCACTCTTCTTTTTATAAAGTCCCCAACTATTTGGAATTGCTATATATGTTCAGCAATCATGCCTCCAGCTATATATATATATATATATATATATATATATATATATATATATATATGTAATATTACAATTTTGTAAATTTTGCAAACTAGGAAAATCCCCCGAAAAAACAATTTTCATGCAGCACAGCATGCATAAGCTTCACCCAAGACATATTATAATTTAATAGCTTTATTTTCATTTGGGTATTGAGGTTAAGATTACACAGATGATTGACATATTATTAACAGTGGTACTGATGACTCAGTCACTATTAGCCAATTTCTGACTTTTCCTATTCATTCACTGGTATCACTGGTATAATGGCAGATGCATGTGTTTCCTTGTCTCCCTTTTTCTCACTCCATCCACGCGTGCGCCCTTGCTTCACTCACGTCTGATAGAGATGTTTGTATTATACTACTACTAATTTGTACTCGTACTCAATAATATTAATTGTTATAGGAATTGTTTGATCACATTAATCTTCACTTTGATATTATAGAAAATGAAAATGTAAACAGCATAGAGAAAGGAGAAATTGTCGAGAACACACATACATACAGTAGCCATTTTGTTGCTTTTACTGTGCATGCATGCATGCCTGAATAAATACATATATAAAGTACACATTGGTTTATATTGTTGCCTACAAATTATTCAATGCTTTCTTGTAGTTGCAGATTCGATCGGGACAAATGCCAAAAGCCAACTTCGATTACTGTGTTTGAAACGTGAATTTAGTAGCACTTGGTCATCACCCGTTCAGTTTTGTGTTTGTTTTTTTTTCTTTATTTTCTGAGATTCAACTTCATAACTTTAGTTTATGTATTTATAACACCCTATTGACTATAAGTAATTCACAAAAATTTAGAAAGATAATAGTAGTTGTTTTTTTTTTGGATCATTGTGACCCAAGTCATCTATACAAAAACAATCATTTAAGTTTAAAGTACACTAATTATTATTGAACCAATTATTATTATTACTATTATTATTATTATTGTCAAAAATTTATTATTATTATAATTGTACTAAAGAATACTTAACATATAAGAGTAAGGATAAGTTGCACCGAGACATGAAGACAAGTTGCATTTACACATCAGCAGTGATCATACCCAATTAAAACTTGAATCCATATTCTGCGGAGAATTATTGAAAAAAGGATAAGTATCGATGTGGGAAAACCACATCTTTTGCTTTGAGGAGAAAAAGAAGTGAAGAGAAGCATAAATAAAAGTAGATTTAAGAAGATATTTTGATTATATGCCTTCAACTTGTGTTACTACTTTGGGTGACAAGCTAAGGACAAGGAGTAAATACTAGACCAAAGATATCCAAATTAAATGCCTTTCTATGAGAGGGATATAATTAGGTTATTTAGTGCTATGTCTGCATCTCATCCTATAGATGGAAACTTACAATTATTTCATTTAATGGAAAACAATTAAGATGAAATTTGTTACTAAAAGAAAAGACACCGAAATTCATCACTTCAGTTGCATGCACAATATCAAAATTATGCTATTGCCAAGAGTGCAGGAAAATACGAATTGTCTGTCTGTTTTACATCTTCTGCATATATATTGATTGTCTTTTATAACTGCTACTTATTTAAAAGTGAATTCACCACAAAAATTTCGGTGTTCAATTTGGTTTCTAAGAATAATTATCAAAATTAGCCCTGACATTAACAAACAGGAGACACATTTAGTCCATTTGTTAGTTTTTGTTTAAATTTTGTCGTTTAAATGTTGTTCGGTGATGTAGTCGTTAGGGTCGCTTAATGGAACCATTAAAGTCTTTTACATTTTTAATTTTGAGCCAATTTGATTTCTCGTGTGTGGCTTATATATTGACTTTTTCTGCTCCAATAAATATTTTGTCAAAAAGAAATTAATATTAATAAATTTAAAACTATTTGCACTTGTACCACTTGTTCAAAAAAGAACTTAACTACTACACCACTGGATATATTGAAAAAATATAACAACCTTATGTACATATTATTAAAATAATACTATTCCATCCGTTTCATATCATGTCTTTTTAGTTAAAAAAAATTTGTCCCATATTACATGACTTTTTACAATACTAATGAAATATTAATGTTTCTTTCTCTATTATACCCTTTATTATTTAATAATATATCTTCTTCCAATTTTATCGGTTTATCTTCCCCATAACATTAATGAAGGATAATATGGTAAATTAACTCACAATTCCTCTTTCCCAAACAAAATTAACTATTTTTCTTAATTCGTGTGAAATGACCCAATTAACCAGTGTATTTGGGGGGCATGGCCCCTCCTTACACTCTCACTAAGCTTGGCACGAGCTTTTAGGCTTTGTTTTTTTAGTTACCATGTTTTTGGTGCACAGTTTCTACCGATTTCGTCAATGACTAATCTATGTCGCGAAACCTGGCTGACCACATGTAAACTCGATTTTACCGGTCTGGGTGGTTCTCCTCTTCTAACTGAGTTTTTATCACATCCAAGATTCAAACTCGAGAAGTTAGGATGTAATCTGAGCCCAATTACCACTCAGACCAATTATTGGTTGCTAAAAAATAATGAAAATGGGAGATAAGTTAGTCGATGAGCTTTTATATTTAATAAGTTAATAGACTGAATTTTAAGTATGGAAGTAACTGTTTAATGTTAAATGACATAAAAGTATTTTTTTAAACTTTTGAAAGAGAAAACGAATCTCTTAATTATTGATTAATTTTTTAAACAAGCTTTAACATTACAAAATTTTATAAATATTTGTCAAAAATTAGTGTTAATTAATTTTTTTGATCTATTTAAATTTAAAAATTTTAAAGTTATGTTTTCATAATATAATTTTTTTATTAATTATTAAAATTTATTTATTTATTTGTTTATTCATATACTTTATAAAGATGTAAATAAAAATAAAATGTGTAAACCAAGGGGTGTGGTTGAGCGGTTGGGGCTCATGCATCATCCCTTAACAAAGTGTCGACGTTTCGATCATCGCCTTGGTTGGAGCAGCTTCAAATCCCTGGGTCAGCTGTCCCACACTTCGAGGTGTTTCCAATCTAGTGAGGGGAAACCTATACCCACGATTTTTTAAAGGTTTGTGGGTATATGACACATATACCTACGGTTTTATTTACCGTCGCAAAAGGCGTCTGTTGGTATATGTCAAATTTATTGTAGTGAGTCAATACGTTCGACGGTGAATACCATGGTCTCGACAAAAAAAATGTGTATAATGAGAGCGATGAGTGCTAGAATTTTCCTTATTAACTATTGGGTACTTAACATTGTTATTTATGTATAGTAGAGTATGATGACTTGGGAGGGAGCACACAACATTAATTAAACTGTAGGTATTAAATTGACAATAATCAAATACTACTTTGAAGAATGATAAAACAACACTTATTTTGTGACTTTTTAATTTCCTTATACTACAAGAAAATCAGTTATTAGCGAGGGACATTAGCGAGGGAAAAACGGTCCCTCGCAAAAACTTGATTTAGCGACGGAATTTGAATCTGTCGTTTTGGTCACACGTTAGCGAGGGAAATGAAGGTATTAGCGAGGGAAATCTCCGTCACTAATTGTTTGGAGGGTAAATTTAGTCAAATTCACTCGAATCAAGGAAATTAGCGACGGAAATTAAAATCCCTCGCAAACTAAAGTGACAATTAGCGACGGAAATGTTGTTCCCTCGCAAATTTTTTTTACTTTTTTTACTTAAATCTGTTTGTATTCTTCTTTCTCACTCACAACACCCTCACTCTCTCTTCACCCTCAATTCCTCTTCCTCTACTCTCCACCACCACCACCACCACCACCACACAACCAACCTACTCTCCCTTCCTCTTCCTCTACTCTCTCTCTCTCACCTACAAACTCTAACCCACCACCACACAACCACCACCACCACCACACAACAACCACCACCCATGACACCACCACCACCATCGGAGCTCCTCTTCCTCTCTCTCTCTCTCTCTCTCTCTCTCTCTCTCTCTCTCTCTCTCTCTTTCCCCTTTCCCTCTTCTTCTCTACACCTTCTTCCACCACACAACCACCACCACCTACAAATTTATTTCCTCTTTCTCTCCACCTTCCACACAACCACAACGACAAAATTAACAATATAATATATGAAAATAATAAATAAAAAACAAGCCATTATCGAAATTTAATAATAAATATATAAATGGAGGGATTTGAAAAATTGCCCAAATTTGAAAAACTGCACAAAATTTGAGGCAGTCATTAGCGAGGGATTCAAATTCCCTCGCTGCTAATCCCATTAGCAAGGAGGGATTTAGCGAGGGAACTGGTCCCTCGCTAATTCCCTCGCAAATGACCATTAACGAGGGATTTTGGTCATTTTGAGAGCGAAATTTCCCTCGCTAATGACTGATTTTTTTATAGTGTTATAATGTGAAAACATATAGAGTATATTAAGCTATCACCAACACAACTCCTAACCATTTGAAAACGTCATACCATATGAAAGGAAAAATCACACAGTTCAAACAAGTAAAGCCCAAGGGGGGACTAGACCAAAACCCTTGCCATCAGAAAAGCACAATCCAAAACAATAATAGAGAGCCCCTAGAACACAGCAGCATAAATGCTAGACAAAACACCAAAAATCAATCTAGCTAACAAAAAGTAGATAAACAATCGTGTGGACGGCAAACCAACCAAGCGTTGGCTAGAGAAAGATAAACAGAAGATCGAGTAACCCTCAAATCAGATCAAAAGGAGACAGAGACCGAATTAGTCTTTGAGCGAGTGTTGTACACTGCTGTTTTCTGAGCCGATTTCTTTTTGTGTTTCTTCTTTCGGGATGTGGATACCACTTGACTTGACTCTTCTGCAACAGGTTCGTGGGTCGTGTGGTCATCCACATCGTCTAACACATCTCCCCAATGCTTCCCCGAAGTGTTCACGTCGGAATCAACCACTGGAATATCATCAGACGTTGAGGCATCAAGCCTGATGGTGGGAGGTTGAGTGGAATCAGTACCAGATCGGCTAGCTTCAGAGATGCTAGTCGACTTCTTGATGACAGAAGACTCATGCATCTGCTGGACAACCTGCTCACCAACATCCTCGATCAGTAACCGAGGCTGGGATAATTAATTCATCAGTAGAATGTTTCACCTATTCTCCAGACTCAATCGGAGAAGAGGCGGGTTGCTTTTGGTGTATCTGAGGAGGTTGCTCATTATTAGAGGAGTTCCCTTGTTGCTGTTGAACCTGAGAAGGTTGCTCATTATTAGAAGAGTTCCCTTGCTGCTGTTGAATCTGAGGAGGTTGCTCATTATTAGAAAGATCCCCTTGCTGCTGATGTTTATGAGACGGTTGCTCATTATTAAGAGCCTTATGCTTAGGGACATAAACTTGTTTTACGTGAAGAGTCATTCCTTTGCAAGCACTAATGGTGTGACCAACAGTATTGCAATTCGAACAAAAGGAAGGCAAGTTTTCATACTCGATGCCAACTGAGAAGCATAGCCCGGCCTCTCAACTAGGATGTGATCCCTAAGTTCTGATTTCAGGTCTACATCAACCAGGACACGAGCAAAATGAACAAAAGATCTATCAGATGAGCTTTTGCTTGTTGTGCCATCTAGTTTAAGCGGAGTTCCAACACAACTAGCAATTGAAAAAAGAATTTTGGGTCTCCAATATTCTTGAGCCAGTCCTGTAAGCTTAATCCAACATTGAACATTTGTATGTTTGATATTGGAAGGATGAAAATCAGGCTGCCAGGCAAACAATCGAAGCAGACCTGGCTTACACTGCCAAGAGGGCTGCAGCTGAATTCTTCGTAAATCATCAACACAAGAAAAAGAGAATTCATAGTATCCTTTCCCTAAAGAAATCAGTCCCCACTTACCTGTTGTTTCCAGAGAGCTTGAAGTTTGGATCTCGAAGCATCTAACTTAATAGGAGTGTCTCCCTTTGTAAGTAAGATTCTACCATGACGGTGCGTTTTGCATTCTTGTAAACCTGTCATATATTCCTCTTCTGGAATTGAGATAGATAAATCATCTCCTTTGAAACACGGATGAGGAAGTTGACTAATAGGAATATCACAGGTCTTGTTTTCGGAACCCATCAAAATTTGGTCAAAGGATTTGACTTTCGTTGCCTTTTTGTGAGAGACATTCTGGTTGGCAGAAACAGGGACAGCGGTAGGCATCAAATCCGGGAACAGTGTCTGCAACTCGGTCAAAGCGGTGGAAGGGAGCGCCTCACCTTTCAACTCAGGTCCGGAAACATCCTTCTGTTGTGTTGAAAATAGCTGCTGATATTTTTGTTGCAGAGAGTTGTCTTGATTTGTCTTATTCAAAGCTTGTTCTTTTCCTTTAATGGCAGAATTTGTGGACCCACCAGAAGGTGCCACCTCGTGGAATGCAGTCGGACCATTGGTTAATTAAGGGAACATGATGATGTTCTCAGCATATGTAGACGTCGCCTCGAGGAACGCGACCGTAGGACGCGAAACGTGTCGCGTTGTCTCTGCAATACCAGGCGCGCGCCGAACAGCAGCAGGCGCTGACGGAGACAGAATTACAGCAGGCGCTGACAGAGACAATGCAGGCGCTGACGTAGACATCGTCACAGGCGCTGATTTTAGCTGTGCCCCAACGAAATGTTGTGCAAAAGAGAGAGAATCGACAGAAGCAGAAAAGGCAGGAAAGGTAGCAGGATCATCAGGCTAGATCTGAAGCAAATCTGATGGATATTCAGCCATGTGCGGCACAGATTAGGAGCGGGCCCTATGCCCTAGCAGAGCCATGTGCGACACAACATCTTTTCAACCAGTTACCCAAATTATTACTTATTCACACACAAGAAAAGGTAAAAGAAATCATGTGAAATCATCCCACACATTGTAGATTACGGCTCAGCTATGTAAAAAATAGCTAATAACGTACAGATAAACTAGCGGATAGTGTATAAGATAGTTTATAGCGAATGAACTTATAATCGATAGCTAATAGCGAATAAGTTAGCAGATTGAATTTAAAATGTTTGGTAAAATTAGCAAACCTAACTTATAAATATGAAATGACATATAGATCCTTCCACTACTCTCCAAGAACCAATTTGTGTGGCCACCTCCTCAACACAAACTCACCTACATATATTCCACTATGTCGACGCATATATAGTTATATAAGTGTCCATTGACTCGAACTATACACCACTAAACCACCATATTTCGTCACAATAACCTCCTTCTAAAGAGCCTCATTAATGTCCACTAATCCATCTCTATTATGAAAGGAGGTTAAGATTAAGTATTCTAAGATGCTTCACACTCAATCCTCCCTCACCTTAGATTTACACACCTTTTTACACTTAATCCCAAGCAATCTTATGACCCTACATGAATTTGCTTTGAATTTGAACAACTTCCACACTCTAACTGACATTTGAAGAAAAAATAGGATTTTTTTCCTTTAAACATAGAAAAGATATCGGAATTTTCAAACGTACAACTAGGAAATTGTAGACAAGACTCAAGAAGTTTCCTGACCAACATCTGGTTATGAATTTAGACATATTAGACATATATTATAAAAGAAATCATTACTATAGTATAATAGGCTTTTACTCCCTCGGTCTAATATTAAGTGTCATTTAAGGTTATGCGCGGGTATTAAGAAAATGATTGAATATTCTAAATTTTATGGTAAAAAAATGTGGTAGGACTAAAACACCATTATACTTTTCTTGATTTGTGCAAAGGCACGGTTATTGATATTCTAAAGTAAGGATATTGTTGGAAAGTAATAATAAATGTTGTATTGAGATTCTAAAGTGACAGATAATTTGAGATAAAGAAAAATGGCTAACAAGACACTTAATATAAGATAGAGGGAGTATTAGCTACTACTTATATATTAAAGTATTTATTTTTTCTTTGAAGGAGACTGAAAAGGCAAGAGGACAAAAAGTGGATTACATATGGAAGGAGATAGTGCCAATATTGTAACTTGACATCAGTGGTCACACTCATTGTTGTATTCATGCAAGACAACCAATCAGCTTGTCAATAGCCACATCATCTTTGTTTTAAAAAACAAATAAATCCCAAAACTAGTCAATACCCAATGAGTTCTTCCAATGGCCCCATAGAGAAAACTAATCATGAAACTTTCATGCTCAAAAACAACAATATAATGTGTGATCAGAATTAGTAGCTTATATATACCATCTCTTAAGTAGGTAGAATGTCATTATTATATGTAAACCATATTATTCAGAAAAGCCTCACACAAAATATCCAAAAGACAATTCCAAATAAGGAACCCGCAACACTATAGTTGTCAAACTGGTCCGGCTGACCAAGCATATTGCCTCAAAACATAAAAGCGGACTAGGATAGGCAAACCCAATTGTCTATTGAAAGTGATTTTTGTAGCCCAAATCAAGCCAAAACAATGGGCCAATAGGTTGATTCGACCTAGTCCAACTTTTGACTAGGGAAAAAATGTTCACAAAAGCATAAAAACGCGGATTCAACTTGGCTCGTGGGCTAACTAGGTCGGGCCAAAAAGGCTGAGTTCTTTTTCTAGGCTTCCATTTATAGAGTCCAACCCAAAACATTGAGCCATCAAGCTGATCCGTTAAGCTAGGCTGAAATTGACACCTCTACTCTTCACCAATGAAGCATTGACACACACGCATGAGCACTAGACACGACATTGATATAAACACGTAGACACTAATAATAATTCGCAAACTATAAATAATTAAAGTGCCAAACAATAAACACGTCTTCAATTTAACATGCCAGGGAGATGGTATCTATAATATCTAGGTTGAAATAATTTTGGTTAGGAGAAAGTGGGGGTGAAATGGGACAAGAAATTGAAATTACAAAATCCAAAAGGATGATATTACCTTAAGGAATGAGTAGTAGTAAAATACAAAAACAAGGAGTTGACAGGTGAAATGGTGTTTGAAAAGATTGACCTGCGTCTTCTCCATGCACCCTTTCATTTTACATCCAAAAAAAAAACATAAACTTGATTAGATTCTCCTTGTCCCTTTTATATCCTCATCTCATCTCCTATGATACCGCACTTCATATGGTAGCAGTAACCATTTTAAAAGGCCTACAAAATAACAAAAACCAACATACACCAAAGAGCCAAAAGAACAGTGTAATGAGATGACTTCATTAGTCAACATACTATTAATTTTCTTCAACTGCCAAAACAAAAACAAAAACCATTTTAAGCTCCATATTCATCCAACATTATTGTTGTAATGCTGTCCATGTCCTTCTCTCTTGTCCTTTTTCCATCATCAATATTAACTTCAATTATATATTAGAAATTCATATAGAAAATTTTGAGCTACCATAGATAGATAGCTATATATAGGCTTAATAGTCATGAGAGTGATGATACATTGTTGGGTCACATCCACCACCTTGACGATTCATGGCTTCTCTATGACCATTGTGTCCACTATCATCATCACCACCCATTTGAGAAGAACCAACATTAGCACCAAGATTAAGGTACACCAACCTTGAATCCAAGTTGAGGTTTCCAATGTTGTTGATATTGTTGTTTCCACTGCTACTACTGCTATGATCTTCACTCATTGGTGGATAAATTGGTGCTGCAGATGGAGAAGGGTTATTATTGTTATCATTGTTGTTATTTTCTTCTTCACGAGAGAGAACAAGAGCTGCGGATTGAACAAGTTCCAAACAAAGCCTTAGTTTGTTGGGTTCAATGTGAGTTAAACCTGGGACAGCACCTTTGAAGAGAAAATCAGAGGTTAGGGTTCTGAGAATATCCAAAGGGGTGACACCATCAACGGTTTTAACCGTAGGGTCCGCGTGGTGGTCAAGCAAAACTGCCACCATTTCCGGTGACACCATCTCCGCAGCTACGTGGAGTGGTGACTTCCCGGCTGGTCCAGCTGGGTAGTTGACATCGGCAGCACCAAGTTCAAGCAAAGCTTTAACAACTTCCCTACTACAATTCTCAACAGCATAGTGTAATGCCAATGCTTCATCAAGGTTTAGGCCTTCTCCCATTACCATTAGTTTGACTAATTCAACATCGGAGGAGTCGAGGGCTCGCCTCATGCGACAGATCTTTTGGTCCTCCAGGTCTCCGAGGTCATGGTGGTGGGGATGGTGGTGAAATGGCATTAAGGAGCGGCGTGATAAGGAAGATTTGAGACGAAGTTCTTCGATTTTCGCTACCACGTCTATTGGGAGGTGTTTGGCTAGGACTTCTGGTGGTAGACCTGATTTTGCAACAAGGTGGGAACATGTTGTCCATAGTTGGTGCATTTCTTGTTTTCTTGATGCTATTAGTACTTTCATCACATCGTCTATTGAAGCTTTCTCTACCATGCTCGCAAGTTGCTTCTGTTAACAAATCCAAATGAATTATTAAGCAAAGATAATAAAGAAACAATTAACAACTGCCTTTGATTAGCACTCTTTTGATAGAGCTTATTTTTAGATTATTAAAACAACTTATGCAAATAAATAAGTTTTTATGTATTATTCATAAGCTTGTCAAAGTAGTTTATGGAAAAACAACTTAAGTAGATATAATTTTTGTTAGTGAAAATGTATGAGTTAACATAACAACTTCTTTATTTCCATAAGGTGTTTTTCATAAGCTCAGGGATGAGGGAAGGGAAACCTTAGCTAACGTTAGTGATCTACATGATATTGTAGTTTCAATAATTTTAAAATAATTATCTAGACTCGCCTTCTATTGGAAACTTTCATAAATTTTTGATAGAAATTACTACGCAAGAAGACTTATTAAGGAGCAAAGTTTAGACTAAACACTGGAATTTCTACAGTCAAGTGCTTATTGTGAGAACTTTTGGAATATGAGAAAGAAGAAGAACAAAATTAAGGGGAGAGAAGAAATGTGGGGTTTTTGAAGAAAATTATTAGTAGTGTAGTACTCAGTTTGAGTAGCAGATAAGACACTATTCTCTCTCTTTCGTTTTTAGCTTGTTCTCTTTTGGAGCTTGAAGCCCAAATGAGGAAAGTGAATGTCATGGAAAAGATTTTGTGTGCTCGGTGTGTGGAAGACAAGATTGGATATTTTTCATCTTAATTTAGAAATCTTTTCAATCCATCCTTACACACCAATTCGAGAAACTCTAAACGTTTTGTACATGAAATCAAGGGAACCTCAAAAAACACAAACTTGAATAAAAAAACTACAAAACAACTTAAAAACCCAAACCCCAAGAACTCAAATCAAAGTAAGAACAAGTTTCACATGGATTTTCATAGTAGAGAGAAGAAGCTAAAGGCATCAACTAATCAAAAACACAAATTTGTTGTGGTAACCAACTCAAAATCTTGTTCACTTTATCATAAGATTATAGAACTACCCAAAAAGAAAAGGGAACAAAAACCAAGAAAAAAAATACTCTAAATAAAATATGAAAATGAAAAATAAATACCCCTTCTCACATTCCAAAAACCACACCGTTTCCTTCTCTCTTGCAGTAATTGTCCAAATTCCGAAGACCCAGAAAACATATGACTGGTCACACAAATCAGAGACAACAAACAGAAACAGAAGACAGACACACAGACAGACACTCACACAGAGAGAGAAAAACTATGTGTGTGATTTAAGAAACAAAAAAAAAAAATCAAAAAATAAACTATGAAGAAAAAAGCAAAGAAAGAAAGGTTATATAACCTGAGTGAGCAATGCAAGATGTTCAACACCAAAGTATCTAGCAGCAGCAAGAGTATCAAGAGCAAGATGAACAGCTGAAGAACAATGTGTATGCCAACAACCTCGTTCACCACAATTAGGCCTAGCTTCATGTTTCTGAGGAACAATAGAAACTTGTCCACTGTACAAAAACTGAAGTAAAAGTAAGAAAACTTCATACCCAACGGAGTTCACCGGGATTACTCCCGGACGAGAAGGTCCACCGCCTCCTACTCCACCACCTCCGGTAGGATCAAGTATTCCTCCTCCGGATGAAGGGTCGGGCCCACAAAAGAATTTCCTGAAGAAAAGACTTCTTGCAGCAAGGATACAACGATGAGCGTGAACTAAACGACCTTCTACTTGAAAAGTAACGTCGCTAAAAGCTTGACCGTTGATTAGAAGATTGAGGTAGTCTAAAGAGAGAGATCTTAGAGACTCTTCAAGGGTCGACATGATGCTTTGCTTTCTTCTTCTTCTTCTTCTCCTGTTTTGGTTACTGTGTAATCTAGCTGTTTATGTGCTGTGTTCTCACTCTATTCTATTCAACAACTGTTTAGGTTGGTCCCTATTGCACTATGGGGACAGAGAGAGAGAGAGAGAGAAATTAAATTAAGAGAATGAAATAGTGAAGAAGAGAGGGAGATGGTGGGTTTGATTTGTTTGATGTATGTGTTGTTTTCGTTGGTGATGATGATGATGATGATGATGATGGTACTAGTGTCATTGTTTTTATGAGATTCTGATTCTATGGAGGAGAGGGTTGTGTTGTGTTGTGTTGTGTTGTGTGTGAATGGTAATAGGAATAGGAATAGGAACTGGGGGAAGAGGAGAGAGTTTATTCATTCATTTGTAGATATTTCTTTCTTTCTTTTTTAGAGAGAGAGCGAAAGAGAAAGAGAGAGTGAAGGAGTCATTTTTGGGTGGCTATTCTGGGAGGCTGCCGTTTAAAATAACCCAAACAAGCTGTAAAAATACAATTTTACTCTTTCTTTTCTTTATTTAATAAGAAACTGGTAAAAAAATAAAAACTTTCAAATCTTTTTAAGGTAAAATTTTTGTTACCTTTGAAAAAAAAATTGGTCTAGTCCTCTCTTCTGCTTTCTGTTCTCTACTCTATTTTTTTTAATAAAATTAGGAGGAAATACTCTTTTTTCTGTGATGTTTTTCAACATCAAAAGATTTTAATGAGACTTCCTTCCTTTTATTTGCCAAAAATAAAAATAAAAAATGTTAACGGATTTCTTATTAAGAAAAAAAGAAAAAAAAATAGATAACTTACTCAATATGATGTGAAATCAATAAAATCAACCAATTCTTTTCGTGGAATCCATTGTCTTTGTCAATTAAAATACATTTGTGTTTTTACACAACGTTTATATTAAATTATTTGGATACATTTAACAAATTTTGAATGAACGTAAATGAGGTTGAGTAAGTTATCCATATTTTTTCGAAACTAATCTAGGACTCACCTTTTTTTCGATAAGTTAAATTGCATTAACAAATTCTAGCTTGAGCATCATCTCACCTAAAAAGTAAATTCCACCTAACCACGTCATTGGTTTAAGTGTATTTATATGTTAAGATCACATAAATATTATATAATGGGATGTATGTGTCAAATTTTGAGAAATATAAATGAAATCGAGTATATTACTCATTTTTCTTAGAGCAACCTAGACCTCACTAATGAACCGTGTTGGATTAATATGGAGGAAATGAATTGTGATTTTAGTAATATGAATTTGAGTTGCTTACATAGCTTAGTGGATAATTTATAATATTTAACGGATAGTTTGTAGCGGATAAATTGAAAGTTAGTATTTAGTACTAATAGTTTATAATGTTTTTTCACTGGCCTCTATTTTTTTTGTTGGCTCTACCTGAAGTATCATTTTAATTTATAGCTTATATGTTTCATTTTTTCCTCATTTTTATTATTACTAGTTTAAATAAACTCCTAGTTTCAATATAAATTCCTCGTTTTTTCTTCATTCATTGAATATTCTCGCTTATTTTTAAGCATTAATTACAAATGACCATTTATATCATTTATATTTATAAGTTAATTCGATCGCTAATTTACCAAATATTTTAAATACAATTTACTGGGTTCAGGCTGAACTCAAGATTGGTTAGGTTCTCTTTTCCCTAAACACCGGAGCAAGGTCAAAGACATCTTAGCAAAACAAAATATATAATTCACTAACTTATCCACTATCAAATATGTGATATCAACCGTCTACGTACTACAAACTAACCTATTCGCTATCCATTATTTATTTATTTTCCAAACTGAGCACATCACATGAAATTTACCTCGCTCATACTCTTCATTTAATTTATTTAACAAGAATTTCACAAGTAATTAATAATGTGTTGTATAATATGCATATGTCTGTATTTTTTTATTTTTAGTTTTGGGTTGAAAATATTTCACTTTTCATATGGCTAATTGTCCCCATTATACCTCCTACCCCCTAAATTGTCAAATTGGACAAAAATACCCCTGCAGTCCAAAAAAATCACGAAATTACCTCAAATGAAGGTAAATCCGGAATGTATAATTGTGGGAATTCCGGAATTACCGTATCTGACTGTAATTTCGGAATACATTTTACCTTCCGAAATTACATTCAAATAGGGTAATTCCGAAAATTGCAAAATTATACGTTCTGGATTTAACTTCATTTGAGGTAATTCTGGAAATTTTTTAAAATTCTGTTCCGAATTTATCCCTTTATTGGGTAGTTCCGGATTTGAAAAATAAAAATAAACATTTATTTTATTAATTAAAAACGCCGTCAACATTGATTGAAAATAACAGATTACAACAACAAACAAAATAAAAACAATGTCTAAAATATGACAGAAACTACTGAGATGGTGGAATTAAACGGCGAAGGATCTCAGCCACGGTCTGTGTGGTTTCGACGCGCAAGTGCAAATAACCCTTAAATTTAAACAGAACATGAATGGTCATCATGGTTTAGACTGACGTTGTTCTTCACGTCCATTTAAGACCAGTGCACCCGTCCGTCAGGTCCCCAATCGGGTTTTCGATAAACGATACGAGTTATCGCACGCTCGTTGCCCTCCACTTGCACTTTACGCTGTAGTTTTTCTTTCAGGGAAGCGAATGTTATGCTGTGTTTAAGCCTACACTGCATAACATCTTCCCCATCAAAACAGACACCATCATCTTTGTTCGTGATGATGCCCTGATGATGATGAATGATAGTGAGCGAAGAACTCTCTGAGTATTGTGTTAGAGCCTTTTTTTTCGTGTTGTGTGTGAAAGATTTGAAACCTAAATGGGTCTATTTATAGGGGAAAATCTAAAACCCTAAAGCGGATTTCCACCGTTGATGAAAAATGGTCGGAAAAATCTAGACCGTTGAAAGTGTCGGCAACATCAATACCGTTTAAAAGTGTCGGCAAAATCTAGACCGTTAAAATAAAAACTCGTGGAATAAAATATAATATAATGAAGTCTCGTGGAATAAAATATAATATATTATATACTTGTGGAATAAAATATATTAAAATACAATCAGGTAATGTCTATGTAATCAACTGGGCCGCCCGGTGCAACATGATCTGGAACAAAAAGAAGATCGTAATTGTAGACGCCCAAAATATGGAGGCAACCACAATCTAGCTTCAGTTGAAGTATATGCACCCCAAGATCTATGAATAGGATGTAATGGACTAATACCGTTCAACATAACCTGGACCCAATGATTCCCTTGGACAAACCCAACACAGAACAAGCGGCTCTGACTAGAAATATATGAGCCTCTCAAAGGGAAGAATGTGAAAGACCCACCATCTGAAGGTGATAACATAACAAGGGCTATCTGATATTTAGTTGCTATAACATGTCCCATGTCAGGCATTGACATCCACTTCTCAGAAGGTTGAATTTCTTGTGGGAGAGCACCTAATGATTCCCTAACTGTCGCGTACTCGTCACTCATGAGCTGTGCGTATAGAAAATAATTTGTATCCATCTCCTCAATCAAATCATTGCGAACTACCTGCCAACTGTGCTCTGAGTAGTGAAGTGAGGCAGCAATGCATCTATCGCCACAGTTTCCATCCCCCTTCGCATTGATGATGTCATCAATGTACCTATGCATATGCTCTGGAAAGTGACTTACAAAATGGATGTCATGCTGTGCCTGCTCATGAGATATCCTCTGTGATGGTAGCGGGGAGACTCGTTGTGAGGACCGCTGGGGTTGTTTCTTTGATGATTTCTGGGAGGGTTGCTTGACTGAGCTCAAAGTGGCATCCACGTGCTCCCATAAGAAGAATCTATCTTCTCATCATACTCTTTCTTCTTCTTCTTCTTCTTCTTCTTCTTCTTCTTTGGTACGCCCTTAGTCTTGACTTTGTGCTTAGGTGGAACCATGGATGTAGTGCTTGGAAAGACATAATCATCAAGACCTCTCTTAAAGACAAATCTCTCATCAAGAAACATTACAGTCCACCGCCTCCAAATCTCCTCTACTGTATAACTTATATCACATTCAAGTGAGGCTTGTTTCACGCACTCCTCATCCATACTCTCCAAACTGAGCCTCATCCAATGAGAGTCAACCATCTCCAATGGGATTGCTCCTCATCCAATGAGAGTCAACCATCTCCAATGGGATTGGACGACCACCTAGGTGCAAATAACCAAGCTCACAAGAACAAGGTAACCCATGGGTAACTTTAATCACATAACGACCTCAACGGGTCTTATCGGTGCCTACTCCATTCAACATGTCATCAAACTCATCAGCTATATGATTCAATGCCTCATGAGACACCAAACAGTGTAGATTCTTGTAGAATGGAGTGTTGTGTTGGGCATCTACACAGTTGATGCTTTTTTGAAATGAACAGATAATATTATTAAGTTGTGCATTGATCATCCCATGCATTGACTCCCAGCTTCTGTTGAAATCACCTCCACTATCACCCAGTGACCTATTCAATAACCAATGGGCTGACTCAACCCTATATGTAAAATTAAAACATATAAGAAAAAAAATTGACTCGAAATAAAATTAAAAGTGTGATAAGAAAAAAATAAAACACAAAATTAAAATTAATGTACCTATTAGTAGTGGTATTCTCATAGTGTCTGACTTTATCAGTCCACGGGCCAACAAATCTATCCCGGTGAGGAAACAACCAATACTTGTTCAAATAATTGACAACCTGTGGTATATCAGCACATGATTCTTCAAAATCATGCAACATCTCATAAAACTCCTCCTCAAATGTAGAGTCAACTACTGCATGCTAAAGTCTCATCATTGACTTCACTCTATCTCCCTTCACCGCCTTCTTAATCTTAGCATTGACATTGACATTAATGTGATACTGACAAAGCAAATTAACTGCCCCAGGAAACACAACCTTTATAGCAGTCATCAATGCCTCCTCACAGTCGGTGAGGATAACCTGAGGAAGTGAGATATCTATCACCATCAAATCTCTTAATCTCTGCAACGCCCATGTGTAGTCACCATATCGCTCATGAGACAAGTAAGCAAATGCCACTGAAAATGTCAACTCAGTAGAAGTGACACCAACAATCTCCAGGAGAGGTAATAAATATTTGTTGGTCTTGAAGGTGCAGTCTATAATCAACACACTAGGAAACATCCTCAACAACTTGACACTGTCAGGGTGTGCCCACATGATCTCCTCGACAATATAAGTTCCTTCAAGCCGTCTCGTCCAACACAAGTAATGCTCAGACTCGATCAGTCTCATAAGCTCGTGCATCTCAGTCCTACTACCTCTCTTTCCCTTCCGGAGACTGTTGCGGGTTCTATACAGCTGAGAGATGTTACTCAAGTTGTTGACAAATCTGATCTTAATAGCTGCTAGACTTTTTTGTGCTTTCACTCCCAACCACATATGCTCCTCAATAGCTGACCGCTCTTCCTTGTTAAACTTACCAAATATTGCTGCTCCATGGATAGTCTTAAGAGGCTCATGATTGTGACTTCCACACATAACTTTAACCTTCCAATCAAAACTAGGAGGATTGAGTGGTTTAGCTTTCAATCTAAAAGGACAACCACATTTTTTTGTGGTCTTGTGTCTAGTAGAACATCCAACATCTACTCCATTGTATCTGCCATGTCTCTCGCAACCAAAAACAATCTTATTCTTCTTCCCTTTACCATTCTCCGTGGACTCGAATCGAATAATAATAACAATGACTCCGTTGGCTTTTCCGATATCTCTAGCCCAACATACAAGATTATCCCGAGTAGGAAAAATCTACAAAATAACCGTAAACATAATTAATAACTTATAACAAATAATAAACTAGAACCACTTTAGGAAGATATGTACCTCTTTATAAACTGGTCTGATAAATTCATAGTAAAGGGAAGTCTGCCGTCAGGTGTAGCCATATCTGTAAAATAAATAAATTTGTTATTTACAAAAAATTAAAAAAAATTAAAAACTAATTCCAGAATAATTCCGTGAGTCAAAATTTAAAACTCCGGAAATACGTAAAAATTTGGTATTTCCGGAAAGTATTTTTTTAAAAAATCCGGAAATACGTAAAAATATGGTATTTCCGGAAGGTAAAAAAACTTTTCGGAAATACAGTATATTTGGAAGGTAAATTTTAAATTTTTCCGGAAATACATATATTACGGTATTTTCGGAATACAATTTCCTATTTTGGAAATACCGTATTTTCGGAAATTTTGCGCGAAATTAATCCGGATTTACCTATAAATACGAAAAGTTTAAAATTTTGTGAGTCTTAGTCAAATTTTGGAAAAAATGAGAGGGATATTTTTGAGTTAAAAAGCAATATGGGAGTATGGTGTATAAGGAGGGGTATAAAAAAAACCCTCATTGGCATTGGCATTGGCATTGGCATTGGCATTGGCATATTGGTATTGGCACATATTGATGCAAAGAAATGTACAGAGCATATTAGGAGGCAGGAGCATATTGTCGTATAGGGATTGAAAAGGACATCAATAACAAAAAAATTAGTTGTCAAGAAAAAAACAAAAAACTTGTGGATATACAGCTTACTGCCTATAATAATCTATACAGACTACAGTAGTAATCTCGATACTGACAACATTTACATTAGATATACATAGATTTTTAAAATAAAATACATGGACCCCATGAGTGCAACTGTATTAGACTATAGACTGGTCTTTAATCACATGATATATGATTTTTTTTAGATTTATACATGATATATGTTATTAATTTCATTGAAAAATAACATATATCATTTTTCAAAATAGTATTCTTTTTCGGCAACATGGTGGTGATTCTTGTGAATTAAAATGCAGTTTTATATGATTGTCTCTTAGAAAGTGGCAGAGGAATTTATAATAAAATAAGTTCCCATACTTATGTTATTAACGATAAAAAAAACTGCAAGGCTAGCTTGTTGTTTAATTTTAGGCCATGCATGAATTAAATTATTGAGATTTATCTTAATTATCCTCTATCATTTATATATAATATAAAACGTAAACATGCAGCCACGTCAGTCACTGCTTATCATAAAGAAACGAATATTTTGTTATTAATGGAAAAACTAAAAACAAATCAACAAACAACAACTAAAAATTATGTTCTTGTCACATGTTGGCGCACACACGGCACCTAGCTTAGGCTATTTATTACGGGTTAAAAAAATGATTTTGTTGTTAAATAATTTAAAAATTAGTTTTTAGAGATTTTGAAGAAAATAAAAAAATATTTTTTGTTTGTGTAAAATACTGAAAATTACTTATTTTATGAGAAGCTGCTCAAAACAACTTTTCATATATATGAAGCAATTTTTAGATTATTTTCAACTTTTCATTTTTTTTAAGAAGCTGTAACAAACAAATAACATGTCGTCATAAGTGATTGTTTTAAAAAAAGAAGTGATTTTTTTAAAAAAACCTAACAAACAGTTCTTAGCTAATTTTAAATGTTGTTATAGACACAAAAACAAAGGGGACATAATACGTGACCCAAATTAAATTTTATATGTTTATCTCAATCTCTAAAAAAAGTGTTAATTGGTAAAATGATAAAAAGTTTTTTATAACATTATATCATTATATAAATTCATACTTATTTTCCTTTTACAAATTTTATTTAGTTGTGTCTTATAATTTTGTCTCTAGGATAAATTATTTTAGGGAGTTTTTATCTATAACAAGTTAGGGGTTTTTTATTATTACTTTACCTTTATTTTCATATCCTTGCTATTAGTATTGATCTAATCCCTCTTAGTCTCTCTTTTATCTTTTTTAATAAAATTAAGAGGAAGCACTGCTTTTCCTTCTTGATATCTTTTATATCAAGAAGGTTTTAATGAGACTTAAAAAATATAGGCTAAATTATAGTTTTGGTCCCCTTATTTTTAGGAATTCAGACATTTGGTCCCCCTATTTTAAAACTCGGACATTTAGTCCCCCTATTATGAAAAATTCAGACATTTAGTCCAAATGGGGGTTTTCCAATTTTTTTGGATGACGTGGATGCGTGTCAGAAAAAAGATGAGGTGGACCTCATTAATTGATGTGGCGCCTGACATAGGCACCCCATGTGGCTGCCACGTCAATTAATGAGCCACATGTACATGCCATGTCATTTATTTATTGAATAAAAATATTATAAATAAATTTTAATTCCAAAAATAAAAAAGAAACAATTATAACAGATCTCCATTTTAAAAATGAAATCATTAACACATCTTTTAATTCACCACCACTCCCAGTAACCACCGTCTCCCAGTAACCACTGTCTCCCCAAAACAATCATCAAGCGGTGGACCACCCACCCATGAGAATCCCACAAAAACCATCATCATCAACCTTTTCCCTCATTATTTCATTTCTCTTTTCTTTCTTTCTCTTTCTTCCTCGTGTTCTTTTTCATCATCATCAACAAGCGCTAAACACAGTAAAAAATTAAGGTTAGAGAGTTTGATTTTCAGAAATCGAAGGTCAGACAAACAACACAGTAAGAAATCGTCGTTAATCTCCTTCCTTTTGACTCTTTTTTGTGTTCTTGAGGATCTAGATCTGGATCGATTTTTTGAGGATCTGGCTTCAGTGAGAAGATGAGAAATCAAAGACGAGTAATCGAAGATTCGAAGGGAGTTTGCAAGATATTTAGAGAAGAATGGGTTGGGTTAGGTTTCGATTTCTCTCCCTCTTTCAATTTCTCTTTCAATTTCTGGTTAGGTTTCAGAGAAGAATGGGTTGGATTTCTGTGTTTATTGTTGTTGTTGTTGTTGGAAGAAGAACAAAATGTTGTTCTTGTTGAGAGGGAGTATTTCTGGGTTCAAAAATGGAAGAGATGCTGGTGTTGATAAAATGGAAGAATAGATGCGTTGGGGAAGAAGAACAAAATATTGTTGAGGATAAAATGATTCTGATGTTGATGGGTTTTGGGATAAAATGATGGATTTACAAATAAAATTGTTTCTTTTTTATTTTTGAAATTAAAATTTATTTATAACATTTTTATTAAATAAATAAATGACATCGCATGTACATGTGGCTCATTAATTGACGTGACAGCCACTTGTGGTGCCTATGTCAAGCGCCATGTCAATTAATGAGGTCCACCTCATCTTTTTTTTGACTCGCCTCCTCGTCATCCAAAATAATTGGAAAACCCCCATTTGGACTAAATGTCTGAATTTTTCATAATAGGGGGACTAAATGTCCTAGTTTTAAAATAGGGAGACCAAATATCTGAATTCTTGAAAATAGGAGGATCAAAACTATAATTTAGCCAAAAATATATAATGTAAACTAACTTACCAATTTTTTTAATTAATATAATTTATTAAGAAAATGAATGAAAAAAATCCCAAGGATTGACAGAACAACCCACTGACTGTCTTATGATTTCCAAGACCATCAAATTTGACACTTGACTTGTCTTTTCACTCACCATTGTTCTACCTCCTAATAACCAACATTCAAACCATCCCATTTCACTTTATATAACTCTCTCTCTTCTTCTATATGTTGCTGTCTATCACTGTTTGCAAACTGAATACACGGTTGCTCACTAAAATACCTTTCATTTCAATTTTAGCAGCTTTTGCATTTGTTCCATTGTCTATCAATTATTTGCTCACTAAAATACCTTTCACTAAAATACCTTCTATTTTCAATGGAAAAACAATTTTTTTTTCTAAAATTAAAATAACATACTCAACATCTAATAATGTATTTGTTAACTAGAGATTTAATTTACCTAAGAACTACTCAGTTTTTGATTTTGCATTGTATATTCTTTCACGTTCAAAACTTTTTTTCTTTCACATAATCAAAACCAAACAATAAAAAACACTAACAAAAAAATATATTTTTACCTAAAAACTACGAAGTTTTTGATTTTGCATTGCACCTAGAGATATATGGGAGTGCGGTCCACTCTATTAAGTCTTTTAGTTCATTTTTTTCATAAAGAAAAGAATAAAAGAAATATTTTAAAAATTAACTTTATCTTTGCACAATTAATTAAAAGACAACTTTTTCCCGAAATGATGTCGTGATCTGTTAATAGTTAATTCATTTTGTTAGACTTATTATTAGACATATTGTATATACTCTCGGTTAGTTAGCCTTTTGTATTTTAATTTTTCTAGTTTAGGATAGTTTAATCTTTTTCCCTTGCTTCTTTTGACTTGTATATAATATCCCTAATGGGCAGTTTATCGAGTGTGAAATTCATTTTTACCAAATTTACATGGTATCAGAGCCTATCCAAGATCCGTTGGGCCACCTGTTGTTGGGTCACGCTCCAGATGTCTATTCCTGGGCGTGAGGGGAGTGTGTTAAGAGTCTCACATCGGATGTGATATGACCTGAAAAAGAGTTTGTAAGTGGAAGCACCCCTTACCTTACAAGCTAATTCTGTGCGGTTGAGTTAGACCTAAACCACATTTTAAGATAGTATCAGAGCTAGAAGAGGGTTTGAAATCAATTACCAACGAGAATAACATGCTATCCGTCCCGTATTTAGAGGCTTGAAGTCTGCCAACAAATATAATGTTTTTGGAAAAATATTTAGAGGCTTGAAGTCTGCCAACAGATATAATGTTTTTGGAAAAATCAAGAAGGTAAAGTACATCATACAGTATAAGGTCAGGTGTAAGAAAGATAGTACCGCTATAGGAGGCAATTGTCTTAGTACCATTAGGAAGAGACACAAATACGGGCTTGATTGCTTTATAAGTGAGAAAAAAATGTAGAGAGGATGTTATATGATCAGGGCCTATCCAAGATCCGTTGGGCAACCCGTTGTTGGGTCACGCTCCAGATGTCTATTCCTGGGCGTGAGGGGGGAGTGTTAAGAGTCATACATCGGATGTGATATGGCCTGAAAAAGAGTTTATAAGTGTAAGCATCCCTCACCTTACAAACCGATTTTGTGGGACTGAGTTAGACTTAAACCACATTCTAAGACATTTCTCACGCATAATCGACCCTCAAACCCCAACTGGTTTCATAAGTCATTTTCGTGCTCAAAAGAACTTATCAATATTGGGTTTTTTTTCCTACCCCCCTCATTATCACCCATACCCCCATTTTAGCAATTTGGACCAAAATGCCCCTGACTTTTTTTAAAAAAAAAAATATTTTCAAATTTTCCCGAAATACGTATAAATTCGGATTTGAAAAATATTTTTTTCCCGAATTTACTATAAATTCGGAATTATTTCGAATTTATGTGGTAAATTCGGAAAAAATGAAAAAAATGTATTCCGGATTTATGGGATAAATTCAGAATTAAATTTTTTATTTTAATTCCAAATTTACCCCATAAATCGGGAAAAATTTCCGAATTTACCCCATAAATCTGGAAATTTCCGAATTTACCCCATAAATCCGGAATACATTTTTTTTCAGTTTTTCCGAAATTAACACATAAATCCGGAAATTTCAAAGTTAACATTCTGAATTTATGTATAAATCCGGAAAATTTTAAAAAAAACGTTTTTTTTTGAAAAAGTCAGGGACATTTTGGTCCAAAATGGAATTATAGAAGTATAGGTGATAAGGAAAGGGGTAAAAAAAAAGCCCACCAATATTTATCCAAACAATTAAACCTTGATTGTAGCTGCATTTGTAACACCCCGGAAATAATTTAATTAAAATAGTTGATTGAATTATTAAAATAATCTGGAGGCGGGATATAGATAAATTAAAAGGTTAATATTTTATATGCGTAGGAGGTGAAACGAGTAAAGGAGGTGGTGACGTAGAGAGCCCAGTGTTTACTGAGCCCTCAACTTAAACCCTGGGGGTTTAAGCCAAACCCTCATTCGCAGCAAGCAAAAGAAAAACGAAAGTGAGAGTGAGAGAGAGAGCACGCGGTGCAAAGAGGGAGAGAAGAGGAGGGTTTCGCGAAGAATTTCAAAAGGAGATCGTTCGTGTTGCTGTGGTTTTGTTCGTGTCTCGTTCGTCGTGTTCCGGAGCTTACGTTATTCGAGGTAAGGGTGGGCTTAACCTTGATAATGGGTTGATGATAATTATGTGTGGGTAGTCTAGGGTTTTGTTGAATTGTTCGTGTTGTTGCATATCGTGTTTTCGTTGAGATTGGTGCTTTGATGATTATTGCACGTTATTGTGATTTGTTTCGTTATTTGTTGTTGCGTGATTGTTGTATCACGATGATGGTGTTGTTATTGTTCGTGTTTTTGTTGTTGCTGTGCGTGGTTGATTGTTGTTGTCGCGTTGTCGAATTGTCGTTTTTGTTGTGGTGGTTGCGGTGTCGTTGCCGTTAGGGTTTGGTGTTTGGCAATTTAGCGATTCTGGACACAGGTTCGGTTTTTCTAAAACTGCCGCTGCTTGGTTGATCCAAAAATTATGACGTTGATTGTTTTTGAAAATAGACTTAACGCCGGTCGTTTTGGCACTGGTTTCGTTAAATCCGGAGTTGTATAGCTCGAGTTATAGGCGATACAAGTTAGGTAAAAATTCTGGAAACGATTTGGGTATAGATTCGGTATTTCGGTGACTGGGAACGTTGTATTGACCGAAAAATTATGTGGTTTATTTCTCTGGAAAATAGACTTAATTCTTGTTAATTTGGCACTGGTTTGGGTGCGTTTAGAGTTGTGTAGCTCGAGATATGAATTCCACAAGTTAGAGTAAGATTCTGGAAACAATCTGGACACAGGGTCAGTGTTTTGGTTACCACGTTTTCAAAAGAACTCCTTTTCGAACGAATCCAATTTCTTTGAAAACTAGACAAAATTTGCCCCAGTTTATGCACAAGTTTCATGCAATTTGATTGAGTTTTGGTCACTTTGGAATTGCTTGAATTTGAAGGACAGAAACTGTCCTCTTTTGCAACTAGCCTGTGTGCTTTTCGAAAACTGTACCTATTGGACACTCTCCTTCAAAAACTGAACTTAGGGATGATAACCAGACCCATAGGGCTTTCCAACAAGTATTTATTTGTTGAAATCCGATGTCGTTTGCTATTTTAATTAATTCGCTGAAGTAGGTGCGATGTGCCTAGGCGCTGTGCGCCAGTCTTGTGCGTGGTGTGCGTGCGTTATGTCCGCGTTGTGGAGCCGTCTGGTGTTAATATTTCAGGTGCGGTGCTGGTATGCTCAGGAGAGTTTAGTGGTAGCTGTGATGCTACAACTTGGTGCTATTTTTGGTGAAATCATTTGTTTTGATTCTGGTGATATAGTATTTATTTTAAATACTTGTTATGGTGAGTTGGTGCATAATCATGGTGTCGCATTGTCATATGCATGTTTTGGTGATATAGGCTCTGCCTCTGGTGTTTGTTGGTGATATGCCCGTCGTGGCTCATTTTGGTGATCGGTACCGCATGCATATGCCCACTGGAGGGGTTGCATATCATTCCATTGTCTATGAATGTTATAATTTTGGTGGTTCACTGTCAAATGGATTTTTCCTTTGGTATCTAGTGCTGTGATATGGTGTAATTGTATTGTGTTGCTGTAGTTACCTGATGCTAGCATATTTTTATCATCTGCTTATTACCTCTGTTAGACTCACCCCTTCTGCTTGGAATGTTGCTCTCATGCGGCAACGCTGCAGGTGATCGCTAGTGCTCGTGGAGGAATTGCTAGGTTTTGCTTCCTCTCTCGTTTGGGTCTGTGTCAGCTCTGATATGTAGCACCGGGGAGTCGTTAGTTATCGTTTTGAACTATTATTTTAGTTATTGGAAATTGTTTTAATTAATTTTGGAGATGTCTTTAATTGTTAATTCTGGAGATGTTTAAACTGGTTAATATTTCCGCTGCTTGGTGATTTCTTTTATATAAATTATTTTGGAGATTTTTTTTTGGAATAAATGGTGTTTTTTTTTTAAAATGGTGAAAAATGTAGCGCCCTTCGAGGTGACTCTGATAATTGTCTATTTAGTTGTAATAGTTAAAGGGGGTGTTACATAAATCCGAAATTAACACATAAATCCGGAAATTTCAAAGTTAACATTCTGAATTTATGTATAAATCCTGAAAATTTTAAAAAAACGTTTTTTTTGAAAAAGTCAGGGACATTTTGGTCCAAAATGGAATTATAGAAGTATAGGTGATAAGGAAAGGGGTAAAAAAAAAGCCCACCAATATTTATCCAAACAATTAAACCTTGATTGTAGCTGCATTCATTAATGCTCAAAGAATCCTCCAATTTTTTAATCATCCGCTATAAGTGATTTTATTTGCTATCTGCTACTTTTTGTCAAAAGAGCCTAATTATCCGTTTTGACCCCAAATCGAGCAACGTTTCCTTCCTTACTCTTCAACTATGAAAAACACTGAAATGATGCACAGCTTTTTACTTGTATATAAGGTTGAGTTGGAACCCATCGTCTCTGCCTAATTAATTTGCATAATTTGTTACTCCCTCTGTCTCATATTAAGTGTCTTGTTTGCCATTTTTCCTTGTCTCAAATTATCTGTCACTTTAGAATCCCAATACAACATTTATTTTTACTTTCCAACAATGCCCTTACTTTAGAATATCATTAACCGTGCCTTTGCACCAACCAAGAAAAGTGTAAGGGTGTTTTAGTCCGACCACATTTTTTTACCATAAAATTTAGCATATCCAATCATTTTCTTAATACCCGCGCATAACCTTATACGACATTTAATATGAGACGGAGGGAGTATGTTGGATGTATCTCCTTGGTGTTACGTATATGATACTCCCTCCGTCTCATATTAAGTGTCCTGTTTGCCATTTTTATTTGTCTCAAATTAACTGTTACTTTAGAATCTCAATACAACATTTATTATTACTTTCCAACAATACATTTACTTTAGAATATCAATAACCGTGCATTTGCACCAACTAAGAAAAGTGTAAGCAAGACCGTCCCAAACAATTTGGAGGCCCTGTTCAAATTTAAAAAATTGGGCCCCTACTTATACTTTTATTGTATGAATCGCGAAAACCTTAAAGTATTTATTTAAATTTTAAATAACAAATACTGTTTTAAGCTTGGCATACTAACTTTCAAGTCTGTGTGGAATAACAAGGTTCCATTTCTTGTTCGGCAATAAGTAGTTTATCAAGTAGTTTGGTGTCTCAAGTTCGACACCTATTTTAAAGAACCGATGACCAACTCAATGAAGGGTCATACTGAGGGGTCTACAGTTAAACCACATGACTATTGATTCAGTCTCGATTAAAAAATTCTAAATTTTTAGGACATATAAATTTCATACTTGCAAAACTTAATTTAATAAAATTAAACTCGTGAAATACTAATGCATTGAGTTTCTCTTTATAATAAAAAAATTATATTTTTATATTAAAAAAAGAATATAATAGCCATAGTACCACAAATTGGTCGAATGATTTGGTAAAAAAAAAATAGTGTGACGTTTTTATATTGAAATCATGTAATAGATAAAAGTATTTTGTAAACAATCTTTAAAAGCGTTGATGGTTTAATGGTAATTGTGTTGAACTATGAGAAAATTCAATTCAACTTTTAAAACAGCTAATTAAATGTTCCTTAACGCATCAATTCAATTTTTAAAAAAAAGTATTAAAATGTTCACAGAGAGGTTCGAACCCACACAAGGCTGGACAAAAGGCCGATTTCTTGCCGCTGAAGTACTGGCACCATTTTTGTATTATTATTTCGAATATCAAATATATCTAGATACAGATATTTTTGGGGGTCCCAAAAAAAGCGATATTGGGCCTGGGCCCTGTGAGGTCGCACAGGTTGCATGGGCCCATGGACGGCCCTGAGTGTAAGGGTGTTTTAGTCCTACCACATTTTTTTACCATAAAATTTAACATATCCAATCATTTTCTTAATACCCGCGCGTAAACGACAATGAGACGGAGGGAGTAATAGCACTAATTAACAATATTATTAATCTATTGAGCATTAGCTAGACAGTGTATTTATGATCATCGCAGGCATATCCCATCCCATAAAGGACATGGCCCCTTCAACCTTTTTGTCCATTGAGTAGTCCTATCACACTATTCAATCAAATTTCTTTACATACCTGAAACACTGCGTGTGTCAATGGAACTACTCCTTCACACAAATTATGATGTGACACATCCTTTACTATTCTAAAATTTAATGAACAAGCTCCATTGATACATCTTAATACCTCACATGTAGATTGCAAGAAATAATAAAAGACCCTTTAAGATTTTTCAGTCTTGATATAATATAATGCGAAATTTGAGATAAGCTTTTTTAATATTTAATAATAATATTTTTTTAAAAAATATTATATTTTTATTGAAATTTTGTTATTGTTAGAATTTTATAAAACTAATTCTCTTGTTTGGATTAAATATTACTACCTCTGTTCCATTTTATAAGTTGTTTTAGTAAAATTAATTTGTCCCAAATTAATTGTTGTTTTACATTTTCAAGAAAGTATATAATATGTTTTTTCATTATTGCCCTTATTAATCATGACAACTTTTACATTTAATAAATGATTCACGCTTATCTATGTAGAGAGATAAAGGGTTAAATGGTAATTTAAACGACATCTTTTTATAAAATCTAGACTATCAATCGTTTTTCTTAATATGTACGCAACAACCTTAAACTGCATATAAAATGGGACGGAGGTAGTAAAAACTAGAGACCTAAGTTTAAAGGCCTAAATAAAAAATAAATTGGAGGCCTAAAACTGTAACTTTAGTGTTAGGGTCGAGGCCGTTGAGCTAACCCTAATTTTATTTGAATGAAAATTAAGCGATTATAGATGCCCTCTCTTTTCTTTTTCTCTCCTCACTTTTTTAATCTCTCTTTCTCTTTATCATATTTCTCTATAAATTAAATAATAGAAAATTACTTTCAAATCTCTCTTTCTCTCTTCCCTTTCCATATGTCTTCTACCAAATAATAATAGAAAATCACTAGCTCTGCTCTTTTTCCTCTCTTCCCTTTCCATCTCTTCTACCAAACAATATCAAAGTGGTAACTGTCTATAACTTAAATCTAACAGAGCACATAGGAGAGGAAAGTAACTAATTTTGTTGCTAACATTTGAACTGTATATAATAACTGTTGAAGTCTAGGAAGCACCAATACAGTGAGCTATCATATATGGTCTATTTGAATGAATTTTACAAGATTTTCCATATTAAAGCTGTGGCACCTGTCTTGTCTTCTTGTTTCTATTCAATATATCGAACCCACCAGCTGGCTTCTCTAACCTGACCATTGCCTAATCTAGTACAAGGAAATTCAAGACCAATTTTGAGTATACCAATCCATGCAATTAAGCGAAAGTCATGTCACAAAGCAATAATAATTGATTGAAATGTTCCTTCTAGTACATTCTCCTCTAAGTTAATGGACAAAAGGAATTGCTAACACAGGTAGGTTGTCTGACTATATATGCATTTCATCAATACTCTATTTGACCGTTGACTGCCATCCACTACAATTGTTTCATTTCCTTATTTCTAAGAAGAGTCGTTTAATTATTTGTAAACTTAGTTTAAATAGCAAATATTGTAGTAATTCATGCTTTCCGAAATCCAAGATGATACGGCCGAGGTCTGAGATGGTATCAGCTCCGATGTGAAGTACGGGGAAGCCGCCACTTGCAAGTACTCTGACGCCAAAGTTAGTCCATAATAAATATGGATATATAAGAGGAGTGGAAAAAGCCTCACTCTTTTAGAGTGTGGAGTGGTATATATAGTGATGCGATTGTGCTTGCTTACAATTGGGCTCCAAGACCATTATCTCTAGCCAAAGTTGGATTCGGAACAGTTAGAACTCAAAACCTTGCATTATGTAAGTTTTAGGCAAAAAAAAACCTTTTATTTATTTATGTAAGGTGTGTTTTGTGAAAAAGTAAGGAATTGCATCCACAAATATTCATTTTTGACCTTTTTCCATAGGCAATGCTAGTGAGGGAAAGGGGAAATGTTAGTTTCCTGGGATTTGAACTCGCGACATCCTGCTTGCACTCCTTTCTCAAAAAAAAAAATCTTAGTATATTGAGGGCCGGTGTAGTATTAAACTTTAGACACGTGTGTAAAGACATTTTCATTACCTTCAAGAATTCACGTATTAGTCTCTTTTTATCATTAAGAATCTCATAATATCTTTCGAAATATATAATCCCATAAATGCTCACATGGTTAAGTGAAAGAGATATTGTTAGTGCAATGGTAGGCGTACAGCGTTCGAACCCCGCTCCTGCTCCCCTCTAACAACTAACACACTAATTCCTAATCACTTTGCCTATAAAAAAATCTTTCGGAATATATAGATAATGAACAACTACACATCTAAAAATTAATATAATTATGTATGAACTTAAAAATGTTTAGTGATATATTTTAAAATTTGGTACTCATAAAAATCTTTTTTTTTAAAGATAAACCCACCCATAAAAATCTAACAATTATTGTACTTGAAATTAAAAAATACACAATTTTCTACATATTGCATATCCAAAACCACAATCTTATTTTTGTTCCAAAACAATGATATTTTTAAAAACTCAATATACAATTCATCATTTTATTCCCAAAATACCCTTTATATTTATTGAGTGTTTTAGAGTCCTAAAATATGGATTAATTGTCTCAAGACTTTTTTATTTTGATTTCAGTTATTCTAGGATAAAAGGTATTTTAGTATTTAACTAACATAAATTAATACAAATTAATTAATGGTACCTTAATTTGTATCTAACAAGGTAAAAGTACCAAAGATTAGACACATAGATATAGTACTAGTATGGGCCTTTTAGGCCTTTTGGTCAAAAAAAAAAGAAGATATAGTACTTGTATTATTATGTTATTGGGAAACAATTAGAATTCCACACATGGGAAAGGAAGTGGTTGAATTGAAACTCCAATAATTAAAGCAATGATATTTGCGTAGTATATGGTGGTGGAATGTTGTTGGAGTCAGCTCAAAGCCTTTTCGTTGATATTAACATAGCATTCCACTACTAACCCTTCTCTAGCACTTTCTCTCTCTCTCTCAGAATTCTTACAACCTCTTACACATAAACACCTAGACTAGATATTTGATATGAGGAGGAGAATTTCCTCTTGTCTGTTCTTCTTCAACGAGAGGTCAGTGCAGTTTTGACTTATTGAATGATCTGTAAAAAGGTGGAATAGCAGGGGTTGACTATGTGGTTTGCAATTGCATTGGATAAATTGATTCTCTAAATCAAAATGGTCTTCATAAAGATTATTGCCCTTTGACGCCCCTCACATCACCTCTCTAATCAGCTCAATTCAACGACCATATTGGAAATTAATTCCCTCAAATATAACACTTTCAATTCTCTTTGCTTACAGGCCACATATCATTTCGAATAATCAAGTTGAAATACTATTCTATGGTATTTATACCAGAAAATGACTCTATAGAAACTTTTATATCAACTGTTAATATTTCTTTTTGAAATGGCAAAATATTACAATTATTAATGCTCAATAAAAATACCTAAACCTTTATATATATATATATATATATATATATATATATATATATATATATAAAAGAAAAGGTATCCAAATTAAACTGTACTTAGATGAGATGGTAGGGGTCTTTTCCAGCTTAACCAATGTCTTAGATTCGAATCCAACATTGGGTATTCAGCAGTGTTAAATTTCTTGAGGAGAGCTTTGTTGTTGATTGTGGTCCTACCCGACTCGAGTAATTAGCCTCTGCAGTTGTACGTAGAAGATACTTAATTCATAGAAAAGAAAAAGTATCCAAACTTCAATCAATACATGGATACATCCCTCATAACCACAAGAGAGTCAAAAAAAAGACATCAACCCATAGAACAAATACATCAGTAAAATTCACCAAGAGGTATAAAGGCCTTCCTTGATAATAAGTAGTCAATCTATAACTACAATAACTCCTATATCTCGGACTTTGAGGGGTTTAGACACCATTTATAAAAAAAAGTTATATCTAATGAATCGTATCTCAGGATCTGATGAATGGGCCGGGCCAGTTGAGGTTTCTGGTTGTTCTGCTGATTTGTTAGTCGGGATCAGAGCTCTACCTGGTGGTACCTGTGAAAATTCTTTGACGCCCAAGTTAGTAGGGTAAGAGTGAGGCCAGGAGTAAGGTATGGGTAAATAGAATACCTGTTGATGGCAACCTCGGAGCCGTCGGTGACTATTTCTGGAGTCATGAAGGTGGGAGGGATGGAGACACCACAATCGGGGATGGAAGACCGATCGATAAGTCTAGAAGACGCCACAACCGGCTATGGGGGTTCCGATTGATAAGTCCGGTTGAGCGCCACGGAAAACCGATAAGCTCTAAGAACGGCTCACGAAGAACCAAAGAGACACGTCTCTAAATTTTAACTCAAAAATCAACCTTCTTTTTCATTGACACTCATACTCCCTATTCATAATAAGGGAGGTTCTTGCTAATACAAGAAAAAAATAAAGGGTATTCAAAAATTACAAGAATACTAAACAAAACAATTTAAGAAAATATCCTAGTTGATTTGGCATTGAATGTACAATTAATGATTACGATCTTTTATTTCCTTTTTTGCTTTGATTGTCTTGATGTGCCATAAATGTCTTGGATCTTGTAATATTTCTTCCTCTTATTGCCTTTCTTGATTAGCAAGTTTGCTTGGTTAGCAAGTTTGCCTTTCTTGATTAGCAAGTCTGTTGACTCCATCAACTCACAAAAGTAGGCTCCACACATACACCACTTGAAGTGGATTAAACACACTAAAAATAACTTGAAATGAAAGTACTTAGTGCATTGATCCCAAATATATCAATTGGTCAGATGCACTTTATAATAATTTAAAATAAAACTATAGTAATTAAAATTGGACAGCAAGCCCATGTAGGTCGTCATTATTCTCCCCTTCTTCGAGAGAATTCGACCTCAAATTCCTTGCTCCAATACCTCCAGGGTCAAATGTAAGTCTAAGGAATCCATCACATGCAACTTTCACAATTGGGACATTTCCAAGTCCATTGGTAGGTGTTGAGTGACCTACTTCCTCTTCCGTTTCTTGGACATAATTAGTTTTTCCAAACTCAGAATTTTTTTCCACACCTGAAAAATAGTCTCCTTCATTCACTTTATTCTCTTCAGAACATAAAGAAGGAATGTTAAGCAATTGAACAATATTAAAAGAATCCCAATACTTGACCACACAAACCAACTTAGAAGAAGGTATTAGTATAGTAGTATGCCATGACTTCCCAATGTTTTCCTCTTTCCATTCAATGGAAGCATTGCATTGTTCCTTTGGAAGCACTTCTACATTTGTCTTTTTCTCCTCCACTTCTTTATCTACATCTCCTTTCCTATCTATTTCTTTGATTTCTTTCAACTCCTCTTTTTTTTCAATCTCTGTTTCTCTTTCCACTTCTCTACTATTGCTTGCCTCTTTCTCTTCAGAAGCACATTTCAATTTCTCTTGCGCTTTACGGCGATGCTCACATAATATTTCAGAAATTTCAAGCATCATTCTTTCTATTTTCTCATCTATTCTTTTCTCTCTCAATTTCTTCTCTTCTCTAATGTATATTTCATAATCCCTTTGCCTTCTCTCCATCACAAACAGTAAAAAAAAATTGTCAACAAACAACAAAGAACGATAAAAAAAGTGCTTTTTTGTGCTTTTTTTTCCTACTCTTTTTTTTTTGAGTCTTTTTCTCTTTTTTTCTTTTATTATTTTTTTGAATTTTCGATTTTTTCTTTTTTTTTTGAATTTTCGTATTTTTTTTCTTTTTTCTTTTTGCAAAAAAAATAAAAATAAAACAATGAGATAAACAAAATTTAGAGACTAAAATTGAAAAGGATAGATAACACCTTGATAGAACCTAAGCTCTGATACCAGATGATGGCAACCTCGGAGCCGTCGGTGACTATTTCGGTAGTCATGTAGGTGGGAGTGAATGAGACACCACGAGCGGGGATGGAAGACCGATCAATAAGTCAAGGAGACGCCATAACCGGCTATGGGGGTTCCGATTGATAAGTCCGGTTGAGCGCCACGGAAAACCAATAAGCTCTAAGAACGGCTCACGAAGAACCAAAGAGACACGTCTCTAAATTTTAACTCAAAAATCAACATTCTTTTTCATTGACACTCATACTCCCTATTTATAATAAGGGAGGTTCTTGCTAATATAAGGAAAAAATAAAGGGTATTCAAAAATTACAAGAATACTAAACAAAACAATTTAAGAAAATATCCTAGTTGATTTGGCATTGAGTGTACAATTAATGATTAGGATCTTCTATTTCCTTTTTTGCTCTGATTGTCTTGATGTGCCATAAATGTCTTGGATCTTGTAATATTTCTTCCTCTTATTGCCTTTCTTGATTAGCAAGTTTGCTGGGTTAGCAAGTTTGCCTTTCTTGATTAGCAAATCTGTTGACTCTATCAACTCACAAAAGTAGGCTCCACACATACACCACTTGAAGTGGATTAAACACACTAAAAATAACTTGAAATGAAAGTACTTAGTGCATTGATCCCAAATATATCAATTGGTCAGATGCACTTTATAATAATTTAAAATAAAACTATAGTAATTAAAATTGGACAGCAAGCCCATGTAGGTCGTCATCACCTGTCAGCGAGGGAAGGGCATCTTTATATAGTGTCAGAAGGCCAACGCTAGCCATTAGATCTCATGCGGGTCGATCTTCACCGTTGATCATGCGATTGTGGTCATTGCTTGTGTTTTGGGCCACTAATGGTGGATTTTTGGCCCCTCGGCCCAGTCCAAAACATCTAACAAGGCCTTAGAAAGGAGTTATTTTCATGAAGGAAACTAAATTGCAAAGAAGGTCTCAGAAAGACCTGTCATTTTATTTGAGCAGATACTCTCATTTCCAGTTTTCCAGAATTTCTAGAGAACAACATGTCAAACCATAGTCAAATCCTTCTTATTTGGAAAAGGAATACAACATTATAAAAAGTGAAGAATAGAGTTGGGAGATTGGGCGAATAGCCAATTAATAAATAGAGTCGCACTTAATAAGTAAATGTCTTTCTATCTACTGATCATGGAACCAACCTTAGTTCTAAACCCCTTTGGAATAGGTTAGTTCGAGATGGGAGTCCATTTAGAAGAATTTGTAATGCAAAAGCTATCACCTTAGGCGAAGCATGACTTTTCAACCGTTTATCTTGAACACAAGACTTGCATGACTGTTGGAGGGGTTGTAGGGAGCAAAAAAGTTTACACCGATTTAATAGAGTAAACACCCTCATCAGTGGACATCCCATATCCAGCTCATATGAGAAGTAATTGTAACTGAAAATAAGAGAGGAAAAAGTTGTCCCAACATTGAATCCCTTCTTCGCTAAAACACACCAATCCCCACACCCAACTTTCACCACCCGAGACCCCAGTTCCAAGTCCTTACCATATTTATTAGGATATATTGTACATATAGTAGTCCCACTTGTAAATACAATTAGTCAGACTGTAACTATCCTAGTTAGATCTTAACCACCTTGGTTAATATTCTGTTAGCCTTAGTTAATAGCTTGTATATATTTGGTTACTATTCATTCTGTACAGTTAACATTATTACATTCAATACAATGGGAGAGTTTATTTACTCTTGCTTCTGCTGTGCAAAGATGGTATCAGAGCTCACACCATGAGCTCTGGTTCATCACCTTCGTTGCGCAATTCACTTCCATTCCTTGATTCTTCGTCTCCGCTGATTTCTGCAAATTCACGTTTGTCCAAAACTTCTATAATTCTTTACGAATCATTCTTCATTCTTCGATTTTGAAGTTTACACCCAAACTTCAAAATTAGGTCAAAATTACCTTTGATTCCTTCAATTGATCTTCCGATCCAACACATTCTGGTGTTATTGATTACCTATTTCAAAATTTGAAGCAAGGAAATGGCGTCTCCGAACATTGTTTCATACGCTGATTTTGCGACAAATAACGCAAATCCTTATTACCTTCATCCGAGTGAAACTCCAGCACTCAATCTGGTCACTCCTGTGTTAGAAGGAACAAAGAACTTTCAACCATGGATCAGATCCATGCGTATAGCGTTGCTTTCGAAAAATAAGATTTCATTTGTTGACGGTACCTTCAAGCAACCGGCGAAGACTGATTCTATGTTCAATCAGTGGACACGTTGCAATAGCATGGTCCTTTCCTGGATACAGCGTTCCGTTTCAGCGAACGTGCAGAAATCAATAGCTTACTTCGACAAAGCTTCTGATGCGTGGCAGGATCTTCACGATCGTTTTGATCAAGGTGATATGTTCCGTATTGCTGATCTGCAAGAAGATATATGTCATCTTTCACAAGGTAAAATGGATGTTTCTGAATTTTATACTGAATTGAAAGCTATGTGGGATGAGTTAGATAATTTTAGGCCTCTAGCACAATGTAAATGCACTGTTCCATGTTCTTGTGGTGCTATTACGTCTTTTCGTACTTTTAGAGATCAAGATCAGACTATTAGGTTTCTTAAGGGCCTCAATGAACAATATGCACATGTTAGATCACAGATAATGATGATGGATCCACTTCCTGTTATATCTAAGGCATTCTCTATGGTTGTTAAGCAAGAAAGGCAACTTAATGCACCATTAACTGTTGATTTAGATACTGAAACTGCACCACATAACAACAATATCGGTAGTACTGGCACTGGTCAAGCCAATTTTGTCAATTCTGCTAGGGGTGGTTATCAAGGCCGTGGAAGAGGAGGTTACAACAATGTTGGAAACATGTCACGTGGTAGAGGTGGAAGACACACTGGTGGAAACAGACTTTGCACCAATTGTGGTAAAACTAACCACACTGTTGATTCTTGCTATTTTCTATATGGTTTTCCACCTGGTTATCAAACCAAAGTTAATACAAACAATGCCAACAATGTCTCTACAAATGGCAATTCCAAGGATTCTGAGAAAGAACAGCAAAAGGATACCTCCAACAACAACAATGTCTCTCTCACAGCTGATCAATACAAGGGGCTAATGGAGTTACTTCAAGCATCAAAGCTGCAAGCCTCCCCTGCATCTCACTCTGCCAATACAGTTACAACCTCCCTCCACCAAGCCAATTCCATTTCAACCAATCCCACAGTCCAAAATGCCATGTCCTCAGCTCATTCTGGTAAGACCACCATTGACTCTTGGATAGTAGATTCAGGAGCAACTGACCATATCACTTGTGATTTTAGATATTTTTCAAATTGGCATTATATTTGTCCCATACACATTAGTTTACCAAACAATACTATTGTTACTGCTAGAATAGCTGGCACTGTATGTTTTCCAAATGGTTTAGCCCTTCATAATGTACTATTTGTTCCTGAGTTTCATGCTAACCTCATTTCAGTCCCTAGGTTAGCCTCTACCAGTAACTGTTTTGTATTTTTCACAGACATTGCTTGTTTCCTGTTGCAGGCAACTTCTACTTTGAGGATGATATGTACAGCTAGTCTACAAACTGGATTATACAGGATCAGTCTTCCAATAGCTAAGTTCAACCATACACCTTTCCCTTCTATTTCACCCAATAAGATTAGTATGCTATGTAATTCTGTTACTTCACCCACACAACCATGTAATTCACACATACACAGTAATTCCTTTAATACAGAATGTAAAACTGTTTCTGAATTGAGTAATGCAAACATTTCTGATCCTACTTGCAATTCTATGTCTCATGTTACTAAATCATTGGTATGCAATTCTGATTCATCAAATGTTAATAATTCCTCTCTATGGCATATGAGACTAGGACACCTGTCACTCACTAGACACCAATGCATGTCACAACAATTCCCCTTTATCCAATTTCAACATCACAAATCACCATGTGATACATGTCACTTTGCTAGGCAAAGAAAACTTCCATATCCTAACAGCACCACCAAAACCACACATCCTTTTGATATACTACATGCAGATATTTGGGGACCATACTCTCATACATCTATCCTTGGCCATCGTTATTTTCTCACCCTAGTGGATGATTTTAGTAGGTTTACTTGGGTAATCCTCATGAAAACTAAAGCTGAAACCAGAAACCACTTAACCAAATTTATAGCCTACATTGAGACACAATTTAACACCAACTTAAAATGCATTAGAAGTGACAATGGCCCTGAATTTTTAATGGATGATTTCTTTTCCTCCAAAGGCATTATACACCAAAAATCATGTGTAGAAACACCACAACAAAACGGCACTGTTGAAAGAAAGCATCAGCATATCTTAAATGTGGCTAGAGCCCTCACTTTCCAAGCTAACCTTCCTCACAACCTTTGGAATTTTGCAATCCAGCATTCTGTCCATTTAATAAATAGAATACCTACCCCCTTACTTCAAAATAAATCCCCATTTCAGGTTCTATATGATCAACCACCCTCACTCATGCATTTAAGAGTTTTTGGTTGTCTTTCATATGCTTCTACATTGCAAGCAAATCGTACTAAATTTGATCATAGAGCTAGAAAAACAGTTTTTCTTGGTTATTCAAATGGTGTCAAAGGCTTTGTCTTGTATGATTTAGTTTCTCACCAATTATTCACCTCTAGAAATGTTATTTTCTATGAAAATAATTTCCCATTCACTGCCAATGACACTCACACTTCATCTTCATTTCCAAATCAGCCTTCTCCTACTCTTACTAATACTTCACCTTCTCCTTTTAACTTTGACCAGCCACATCCTGATCCAAACCTTCCTACTACATCCATACAGCCAAATTCTTCTTCTTCACAGCCTCCACCACCTGTAACAGAACCTGCAGCCATTCCAACTCCACCAAATACTTCCCTTCCAATTCCTAGACAATCACAAAGAATAAAACACCCACCTAGTTACTTGGAAGACTATCATTGTGATCTCCCTAGCTGGACTAATCATTCCTCAGGTAATGTTTATGCTCTTTACCCTCTTTCCTCTGTTTTGTCTTATAATAAATGTTCTCCTTCCTATACTAGTTTTTGTGCCACTGTTTCTTCCCTCACTGAACCCTCCACCTATCTTCAAGCTTCTAAGCATAACTGTTGGCAGAGAGCTATGCAAGATGAACTTGCTGCTCTTGACTTGAATAACACATGGTCCATTGTTGATCTTCCTGCTGGGAAGACTCCCATTGGCTGCAAATGGGTCTACAAAATTAAATATCTTGCTAATGGTACTATTGAAAGATACAAGGCACGCCTTGTGGCAAAGGGATACACTCAACTTGAAGGGGTGGATTACTTTGACACCTTCAGTCCTGTTGCAAAAATCACTACAGTAAGAATTCTTTTAGCCATTGCAGCTGTTCAAGGGTGGTTCCTTGAGCAGCTGGATGTAAATAATGCTTTCCTTCATGGAGATTTACATGAAGAGGTCTACATGACTCTTCCACAGGGACTATCTTCTCCTAATTCTCATCTTAATAACCCTGTCTGCAAGCTTCACAAATCCCTCTATGGGCTTAAACAAGCAAGCAGACAATGGAATCAAAAACTCACTGCTACTTTGCTTTCTTTGGATTTTGTTCAATCCCAGGCTGATCACTCTTTATTTACCAAAGTTTTAGGAACAAGTATTACTATTTTGTTGGTCTATGTGGATGATATTGTGCTTGCAGGTAATTCCATGACTGCAATCCAATCTGTCAAGAGTATTCTGGATAACAAATTCAAGATTAAAGACCTTGGGTCTCTACGATTTTTCCTTGGTTTGGAAATAGCAAGATCCTCCAAAGGTATTGCCCTTAACCAGAGGAAGTACACTCTGGATCTCCTCCAAGACAGTGGTTCTCTGGCCATCAAACCAGCTGCCACACCTTCTGATCCCTCAATCAAGTTGACCAGCGATGGCTCAGATCCTTTCCCTGATGAGTCTGCATACAGAAGACTAGTTGGAAGACTGCTTTATCTCACCACAACCAGGCCTGACATTGCCTATGCGGTTCAACAACTCAGTCAGTTTGTTTCCAAACCCCTGCAGTCTCACTTCAAAGCTGCCATTCGTGTTTTAAGATACTTAAAAGCAGCTCCTGCACAGGGTCTTTTCTTTTCTGCATCATCTACTTTAGATATTTCTGGCTTTGCTGATTCTGATTGGGCGTGTTGCCCAGAAACTAGGAAATCTATCACAGGTTTTTGTGTATTTCTTGGCTCTTCCCTCATTTCATGGAAGTCCAAGAAACAAAACACAGTCTCTAGATCTTCTTCAGAGGCTGAATACCGAGCATTGGCTTCACTATCATGTGAGATTCAATGGATTCACTTTCTACTTGCAGATTTCAAGTTGCCTCCTTCTAGTGCTATTGCTGTCTTCTGTGACAACAAGTCAGCAATCTACCTTGCTCATAATCCTTCCTTCCATGAACGCACCAAGCATATAGAGATTGATTGTCACGTCGTGCGTGAGAAGATTCAACAGAAAGTCATTCATCTCCTGCCTGTGCCTTCTGCTGCTCAATTGGCAGATGTGTTTACAAAACCACTCCATGCTACCTCCTTTTCTTCCTTTGTTACCAAGTTGGGACTTTGTAATTTCCATAGTCCAACTTGAGGGGGGATATTAGGATATATTGTACATATAGTAGTACCACTTGTAAATACAATTAGTCAGATTGTAACTATCCTAGTTAGATCTTAACCACCCTGGTTAATATTCTGTTAGCCTTAGTTAATAGCTTGTATATATTTGGTTACTATTCATTCTGTACAGTTAACATTATTACATTCAATACAATGGGAGAGTTTATTTACTCTTGCTTCTGCTGTGCAAAGAATATTCTCTTTGGTTAGACATGGAGATTTGGGAAAGTTACCTAAAGAGAGAAGCCTCCCCACCCACTCATCATGCCATAAAAGAACTGTATCCCCATTACCTGACTAACTACACCCCTAGAGAGCCAATCCACATGCCCTAAAACTTCTATTTCATGGAGATACACTTAGAAGGGGTCTGACTCCACACACCATTCATAGAAAATGAATTGGCCCGACCCAATCATGGGGAAAGCAACCACAAGGGGGAATTTTCCACCCAATCATCATGTCAAAAGGAGACAGAGCCCCATTATGGACCTTCTTAATCACCTTATATATAGTGAATCAATCTCGGTTGGTCTCCTGAATAATAAGGCCCACCCTACAAATATTTTACCACCATAAGGAAGAGTAGTACATGTGACTATGCCTATTAAGGTCAAGATTACTTACCACCACACCCACATACTTAGTTGAGATTATGTCTTTTCATAAACCAACCTCTCATCAGCAACCTCCACCTCCACTTTCTTGGTAAAGTGAGATTAAAATACTGGAGATTTTTAACCCCCAAACCCCTTCACCCTTACACATGCATACCGATGACCACTCAACTCAAGAAATTTTGAAGAAGTAGAAATATTTTTTACAAATACTTAAATAGGTAAATTACAGTGGTTATTTTTATAAAAAAAATCACATTGCATAACATTCAATGTGTTACGGCCGGTTTCTCTTGTTGAGAAAGGACCGAACGCGTGTCTGTATGTGTGATACAAGTTTGAATTGGAAGAATGAATCTGGATCCCTTTATTTGGCCTCAAGGGCGTGTATTTATATTGCATGGTACATAAATGCTAATTATTACAGATTTTATGGTCGAGTTGACCGATACAAACAGTGGAGGGAAATCTGGGATATTTCCCTCTGATTATGCTTCATTCCTTTTCTGGGGAGGAGGATGTATGACTTTTGGGGGCCAACCGGTCCTTCTCTGGGAGGAACCCTTCAAGAGCCGAGAAGATGTTAGGCCGATCAATTCTGGCCGGAACACTATGTATAAAGCAGAGATATTCTACCCAATGCCCTTATAACAATTAGATTATTTAGTTTTTATTTATGAAGTAAGATTGTTAATCATTTAAATAATCGCTTCCATGTCATAGTATATGTTTTGTTTCATTTATTGGGGGACTTTTTATTTTATATATATATATATATATATATATATATATTATAATTATATAT